>CM071573.1:37778181-37881556 GCA_036426205.1 Ascaphus truei
TGCCACGGGAGGTGAGCTCGGGAGGGGGTGACACGGGAGGTGGGCTCTGGAGCGGGTGCCACGGGAGGTGAGCTCTGGAAGCGGGTCGCGGGGGGAAGCGGGCCGCAGAGGAGCTGGTACTTCCTCCTCCGTCCCACGTTGGGAGCGGGGGGGAGGAAGGGAGCGGGTCCTGCTTGCCCTGCGCATGCGCGCGGGACCGCGGAAGGAATCGCTACCATTTTTTTTAACTTGAGCGGGGGGGGGGGGGGGGGGGGAGGAGACTGCGCGGCCAGCCTTGCTGCGACCCGGCAATTTTGGTGCCGTGGCCTGGTGCCGGGTCGCGACCCACCATTTGGGAAACGCTGTTCTAGAACATATTTTTTTTCCCACAGGACAATAATCCTGAAGCAGCAATTTCTATATTTCTTGCACATATGGTATTTAGGGGAAAGATGATTTATCCCAGTGAACATGATCTCTATTATTGTGCCATTTCCTGAGCCCACATGTTCTCAATATCTCTATCCCACCTGTCATTATATGCCTCATTGTCTCATTGAAGCCAAGTCTGATGGCTTTCACGGCCTGTGCGGTACCCAAAAGATCACAGTCCAAGTTGTATGGCTCTTGCCAGCGATTGGTCATCCCAGCTTGATTACGATGTATACGCTCTCTGCAAGTAAGGGGTACCTGGCGAAAACATAGGATACATTTTCAGAAGGAGTGAAACTCGCTCTATGGGTACCACACTCACTTATGGATGCACACTGTCATCCCATGTGAGATATATGAATACTCCCATCTCTACAGTAGACAAAATGATCTCTGCTTCCTATTCTCTCTGACACCATTGCAGAAAGCCAGCTGTACTTAGCTCCTGGCTATGCTCTGCTTTCCTACCTACTGCTACCGAGGTTCCCCCTGGTCTCTACCTTAATTTGTTTGACATTAGCTGGTCTTTGGTTATCTGTGAGGTCCCCTCCTTCAAGGGCACAGAAAGGAGATCTCTGCATTGACCTGAAAAACAAAATAGCTGTGTTATAGTAGAATTGATACCAATGGAATTATAACACATTATTACAATGCCCCATTTGTAATACAAAGAAATAAGTACACACGGCACTATACAATGGTCATACAGAGATCCCATTCTTTAAACAATCAGTTACAGCATTAAAAACTGATTATAAAAAAACAACTTTGTTTCTTAGCAATGCAGTTCCCTGTAAAACACGGATATGTTAGAATGTTACCGTTATATCGGCTGAATTATGGGAGTCAATAAATCAATAACAGGGACATTCCTGACCTACAGAATTCGTGAGGCAGGTAATGCCTGATCAAATGTTTAACTTGGAACTGGGTTAAAGACCTTCCAGCACTGAATTGATAGGTTTTTACTGTAATTTTCTTGTTCCATTTTAATTAAAAATTGCACATAAATGCTAAAATTGTGTTTTATGCCACCAACTGGCAGTTTGTACTAAGTTCCCAAAACGTGAGTTTAGTTAGATACAACGGGGCGAAAAAAAACTATGCAAGAAATGGTTTTTGTTTTTTTTTTGTTTTTTACAATTGTCCTTTTTTTTACCCATATTGTCAGTCAAGGGAGTTTATACAGCCTCAGGTGGGAGCGTTTTTGATGCTAACACATGGAGAAAGAAAATTACCTAGACACCATGTTTTTATAATATGAGCACCTCCTTGATGATTCCTACAACCACTTCCCAAGTTGTAAGCTGGCGCAACAGATACTAGAGCAGGGGGGGCCACTCCAGTCCTCCAGGGCCATTTTCATGATATGCCATGCTTCAGACAGGTGGCTCAATCAGTGGCCAATCAGACAGAGCCAGCATGACTGGAGCCCGTGTGCGGACGCAGGGTGACCTGAAAACTGACCTGTTGATGGCCCTTGAGGATGGAGTGGCCCACCCCTGTACTAGAGCAATCAAAACTGGCACTAAGTATTCTAATATAGACGTAGCAGGCATTATTCCAGTTTGTGAATGCGTCTAATGTTGTTAAATGGTGTCTGCTCCTGCTGCAACACGCCAGTGAAAGCAATTCCGGCTGCTAAATCTGTACAATGTTACACGTTCAAAAAAAATTTGCATCAATTTATATTACAAATGAAAATGTTGAACTTTATTAATCGACCCATTTGATTTGTATCAATACTTGTTTGTTGTTATTAGGCATTTTTTTATCAACAAGCATATGCCCCATGACAACCAAATGTGATATGTACAGCTCTCAGCCTACGCATTCACTTATGGGTGAGGATTCTAATTTCAGGAGATACTACTGAAATCTATGGGAACGCCTTACAGTTTAAGGGGAAATTCCTATTTTATCTTTTTAAAGGGTGATCCCACGGAAGTTTGTTGCGTGAAAGTGTCATTTTGTTGATATTGAGACTCCTTGCAAAGAGGATCAGACAGAAATGACAAAATATGAATTTGTAAACAAACTCACGGATCTGTCCCTGAAACACGGGTTGCTTTTTTAAAATGTGGGTGATAACACATAACAATGGTAGAATGTTTTGGGGGGTTTTAAGTGCAGAATCAGTGACTGAGCTTAAAAATCCTACAGCTGTGAGACTCAACTCCAATGTGATATTATGTTTGGACATGAAATGAAAAGATGAGAGCTTTATAATCAGGGCAGGACTAAGCTCTACTCAGAGATTTATGTGTCCATCCTTTAAAGTACAAGGGAATAAATAATAAGTTATACCAAGGGTCACAAACGCAGTCCTGAAGGCCACCAACAGGCCACGTTTTATGTCCCTGCTTCAGCACAGTGATTGAGCCACCTGCGCTGAAGCAGGGACATCCATAAAACCTGGCCTGTTGGTGTCCCTCCAGGCCTGCGTTTGAGACCCCTGATTATATTAACAAGTGGCAGGATAAATAATTACAGCGCAGAGCCAGGCCGCGGGGGCCTGGGGGGACTCGCTGGCAGGTGAAGGGATCTGGGCCTCTGGCTCCTGTGCCTTCCGCTGCCGGGCGTCATGGAGACTGCGAGATCCTGTGCTTGCTTCCGGTGCCTGTGTCCCGATTCCGCCTCTTACTCCAGCCTCAGGCTACACGTGTAGCTGTCAGCGAGCAGGCCGCTCACGGTCCCCATGGTGACGTGGGACGCTGTAACCATGGATACGGCAGGGCACTGTGATTAGGTGGCTGTAGCACAGGGGAAGGGTGTACCACACGTAGACAGATACACACAGACAAGACACACACATACCGCAGTGCACGTGAATATAGTGTCACACTGCATGTACATATAACATACCCCACACTATATGGAGATACATGTACACTGCACATAAATATAATATATTGTTTTATGTAACACATACAATGCACACAGCACAAACATTTGTGGGCACAGTCACATAGAGCATACAATCTAAGTGTGGTGCCTGAGGGCATTACATTGACTTGATCACACAGAGCTGACACCAGGAGTTGATAACAGCCTCCTCTGCTGCTAATTCAGTGTCATTGTTTAGTAAAGACCGGGACTTTTCCCACTGAGCCGCTCCTCCTGCCCAAAACATGGCTCCAGGTGCCACGAGGTAAGTGGCAATGCCTTTACCTGTAAATATATGACACACACACACACACCTGATGCTACATGTGAACGCACACACTGCATGTAGACCAGGGGTGGGCAACTCCAGTCCTCAAGGGCCACCAACAGGTCAGGTTTTCAGGATATCCCTGCTGCAGCACAGGTGGCTCAATCAGTGGCTCAGTCGTAATTCATGAAAGGCAAGGAGAATGCTGCACACCATAATGTAATACATAAGAATACTTGCTATTGACCGGTGCTCCTGGAACAGGGGAGTTCCTTGCAGTGACAAACTCCAAAGCAGATAAACAAAGAAGGTTCCAGGACACTACGGATTTTCAAAAGGATTTAATAGAAGAGGCACAACGTTTCAACCACCCACGTAGGTGCTTTCTTGAGGAAAAGAATGCTTCACTTGAGAAAGACCACGTGTGGTGGTTGAAACGTTGTGCCTCTTCTATTAAATCCTTTTGAAAATCCGTAGTGCCCTGGAACCTTCTTTGTTTATCAGTCGTAATTCAGCCACCTGTGCTGCAGCAGGGATATCCTGAAAACCTGACCTGTTGGTGGCCCTTGAGGACTGGAGTTGGCCAGCCCTGTATTAGAGGCGCAGTGGAATATACTTCACACTGCGTGGCATATGTAAGGCTGCGTCCCCACTGACGCTGAGCGCACGGTGCTTGCCGAGGTTCCTTCTTGCAATGTGAATTCTGACATCCCCGCTCACACTCGTGCACGGGCACGTACGCTCTCCCAAGATCGGCGCTTGGGGAGACAAAAGAAATTGAGATTGAAGCACGCTCAGCAGAAATAAGTGCACACAGAACACAGCTACACACACACACACATATAGCACCGATCCATGCCCCCCGCTCCCATTTGCAAAATTATGCAGGACACCCTGCGCTCATGCTTTGTGAGTTGATGACGTCACCGTCAGCGCCAGCGGGGACGCAGCCTTACGCTCTGTCCTGAATTTGTAATAAGTGCCCCAACTCAAGATTGGTTGGCAGAATGTCCCGGATTTGAAGATCAATATTCACATATCGCTACCTCTCTTGTTTGAAAGTTAGGAATTTCAATTCTGTGGCCTGATTCTACTGCCAAAGCCCTGCAATAGGATATTTAACACGCATAGAAATGAGATGTAACTACATGAACTTCTGCAGGGCACCTGTGTTGACATGTTATTATAATGAGATGCAGAAGCAGAAGGTAAAACCTAGGCCCATATTTAGTCAGCACTGGGAGGTATCTTAAGGCATAACGCTGACTAGCAAACATAGCTTATAATGTCCTCCAAAGGAGACTCGTTTCTTTTTTGCATATCTTTCTTTGAACTCTTCAAGAAAATAAAGAGCACTATATCGTATTGATCTCAACACAGAATATGGCAAATTCCTATTCATTTAAGAAGAAAAGCAAAAAAATGCACTGCCATGGAGCTAGGTGGTGTTAAAAATAAAAGTCTATTCAGTGTATCTTCACCGACAGCATACCCCCCAAGAGGTGAAAACAGTACCTCCTACGCGTTTCGGACCATAGGGGGCCTTCTACCCTGACTAAAGGACCCTATGGTTCCGAAACGAGTGGAGGGGTACTGTTTTACCTTGGGGGGTATGCTGTCGGTGAAGATACACTGAATAAATAGACTTTATTTTAAACCACACCTAGCTCCATGGCAGTTGATTTTTTGCTTTCTTCTTACTGGACGTGTACATATTGGATTTGCACGCCCGGAAAGGACTATAACGGATTCGGCTCTACAGATGGAGTGGGTAAGAGTCTTTATTATAATATGTGATTATCAGTAGTTGAGTATATTTAGCCACAGGTTTTTTCCAATGTAGGGGGGCCACTTGAGTACTTTGTAGGTGTGAAGGTTGGTCCCCTTCAGGGAATTTATGTGTTTATTTCACTCACACTATCACAGTTAACCACTCCATATCTGAGTCCGTTTACCAGTTGTTACAAATATTCTAGAAGATTTATATGTGGATGTTCCCACTGATTTGGAGCACCCATCCCTTTACCCTATATTTAAGAGAATGTACGCCAAGACAAATTCTTCCCCATAACCTGCCCATTTGAACCCCTATGTGACAATTATGGTGTGTTCTCTTTAAAACAAGAAATCATTTTGTCAGTGATATGTTGGAGCAATAGCGAGTGTGAGGCACGTGTAGAAATGAGAAACAGAATGTGCTGCATCTGAATGATTCACGATCCTTCCATGGTTGTTGCAAGGAATACAATATAAGTACAGATGTGGTTCAGTGATCAGTAAAGATGGAACGAACGTGAGAATCATCTTTCATCTACCCGGCATGACTTTAATAGCTACTATAATCTGTGGACAAAAACATCTCATGTTTCTTTGTCAGAAGCTTAAAAAAACTTGTCAGTAAATCATCTTGTTAGCAATCCATATGAGAGACGGTACGTTGAGGTAGCTGGTTAGTAATAAGATAAAGAGTTATGCGTGCTTCACCTCAAGATCATTGTAGTGTCTATTTCATATATTAGTTAGATTTTGTATTCAAACTAAAGTCTAGGAGAGATGACTAACCAAAATCTTTGGTTTTGAGGATCTCCTGAGAGCAGCTGTCTTAAACCTGTTGGTTGCCAGAGGGGTTCAACAATGCATTGCAGAGCAACGTGTGCTGGTTAAATATGTCACTTAAATCCGAGGGGTGGCCAACTCCAGTCCAAGGGTCACCAAAGGTCGGTTTTACAAGATATACCTATCAGCACAGGTGGCTCAGTCAACGACTGAGCTACTGATTGAGCCACTTGTGCAGTGAAGCAGGGATTCTCTCTGAAAAGCTGACCCGTGGTGGCTCTTGAGGATGGAGTTCGCCACCCCTCGTCAAGAGGTAAGAGGTAATAACCAAATGTAATTCTGCATTACAAATATATGTTTAAGACTCATCGTCCTCTCGGCCAACATTAAAAGCTACCCGCTGGCGCTTTAAAGATTGAATCCATGGTTTTGTTATTATTCTTTTTATGTATAAAATGTTTGCTTTGCCTCAGCAAGACATAATGGAATAGTCAACATTTCAAGAAGAGGGACAGGTAATGACTGTAGATGTTCACGTGAGCCAGTGTGCTGTTTACGCATAAACATGGCGCTTCTCTGGAATATGAAGTGTATAGCATATGTGTGCTCACTGTCGAAGCTGCTACGTGGTCCCTTATGCCTTCAGTTCTAGGGTAGCCTTGAATGTAGGAACAAAACCCAAGAGTCATCAGCACTGCACGGCTTCACTGCTCAGGGGAAAGAGGATGCAAAGAGTTTTCAGAGGTTTGAAAAACCAGTGTGTTAAGCAGTGTAGAACTTGTCAGAAGGAAAACTAAGCAAAAAATAGTCTCACATTGCTTGACCCCGCAAAGACTTTCTCCATGACCCACACGGCAAAAGCCAATGGCGATACACAACTGCCTATTGAACCTACAGACACGACCTCCTGCACTAGCTCAACACACAGAATATCAGGCTGTTTCTCCGTACTCATAGTTCCTCACCACAAAAATGTAGCAAACATTACAAGATAATTATCACAGTAATCGTTGTGTACGAAAAACAGGTAATACACCCAATTCCAAGTTATTATTTAGGAGTTAGGTTACATTTCTGTTACTCGTGTACAAAAAACATTTGTTGGTGGCATTTAGCAAAACGTTATTTGATTTCTTACAACTTAGGTCTTTTTTTATGATAGTGATGAACAAAATGTGTGGTTTAATATAAGTAATTATTAAAGCAAAACAAAACAATTTCCTACGTCCTAATGGGAAATAAATACAAAGTGATGAATAATTTGTTTCTGTGTTTTTATAGGAATTGTCACTTAATGGATCGCTGAATAGATGCCTTATGATGTTGGTTAAAGGCTAGTTCATCACAAAGGGTTATTACATTTTGTGTTGCAAAAATACCTGATGTATATTATAAACCGGTAGGTAGGGGCTCCTATATATACAGTATATGATGAAATGAGATGAGCAGCTGTCACCTGCAGGCGCAGGACAAGACAGTATATCCTGCAGAGAATCGGTGTGTGGACAGAAAATATAAGTGAAATAAGAGGAAGAGACCTAATGCAAGAGATGCAAATAGGCGAACATCTGCTGGCTGAGCTGGCGCTGGACCTTGACTGTTGCCGTTACAGTTGTGGAGAAGCAGCACGGATGGTGACGCCCGGGCCTTGGCTGCATCCCTCACTGCTGGTCACAAAAGATCAGATCTTAAATGAGCAGGATTTCATTACTCCATCTGAAATAAAAAAACAATGTACGGAAGAACCATACTAGCAAAGAGTTGGCCAGGCAGGACTGTAGTGCGTCGGCCAGAAATAGGATTCTCACCAAAACAAAAATCACCGAACATATCTAAAACCTATTCAGATGTTCAGGAATGCGCACCGCCTAGGTCTCTCTTCCCCGTCACGCCTCGTGTCTCTCTTCCCGTCACGCCTAGTGTCCTTTTCCCCGTCACGCCTGCGTGGTGTCTCTTCCGTCACCAGTCATGTGTTCTTCGTCCAGTCACCCGCCTCGTTGTCTCTTTTCCCCCGTCACCGCCTCGTGTCTCTCTTCCCCGTAACATCGTCTGGTTGTGCTCTTTTACCCGGTCACCGCCTTCGGTCTCTTTTCCCCGTCACCGCTCGGTCTCTCTTTTCCCGTCGCCGTCTCGGTCTGTCTTTTCCCCAGTCAACGCATCGTCCGTCACTGGTGGTCTCTCTCACCGTCACCGCTCGGGTGTCTCTTTCCCCGTCACGCCTCTGTCGCCTCTTCCCAGTCACCGCCTGTGATGTTGTCTCTCTCCAAGTCACACCCGCCTCGTGTCTCTCTTCCCCGTCACCGCCTCGTGTCGCTCTTCCCCGTCACCGCCTCGTGTCTCTCCTCCCCGTCACCGCCTCGTGTGTCTCTCCTCCCCGTCACCCCCTTGTGTCTCTTCCCCGTCACCACCTCCTGTCTCTTCCCTGTCACCGCTTAGTGTCTCTCTTCCCCATCACTGCCTCGTGTCTCTTCCCTGTCACCGTCTTCCCTGTCACCGTCTCGTATCTCTTCCCCGTCACCGCCTCTTGTCTCTTCCCCGTCACCGCCTCGTGTCTCTCTTCCCCATCACCGGCTAGTATTTGCACTCAGTTAAAAAGCAAATCACAAAACAGCTTTGGAATCTGCCTGGCTGGGGACCCCCACCAGCTTATACTCACTGGTTTGCCCACGGATAATGGCGCATGCATCAGAGTCTTTAGGGCAATGCTGGGATCCTTGGCGATTACAATCCTCATCACTGGAGCCCACACAGGAAAAACACTGCAAGGCTTTGACTGGCACAGAAAGAAAGAGGTTTTTACACAAAGTACATCCTCTCCCAGTAAAAAAAATGTGCCTCATGAAAAAACATTTCACCCAACACAAGATGGCCAGGGAAAAACACCAATGCAGGCCATACAAGTCCCATTCCATTGGAAATAAGTGAAGAAAAAGGAGAAAAAGCAGCACACAACCAGGGGAGTAGGGTCCAAAACAAGAAAAAATTATTGAAACATAATTAAAAAAAGGAAGTACATAGCTCTCCTACACGTTTCGTACACTTCTGTACTTTACACCTCACCTTTCTTTAACCTTCAGGGGATATTTGTCATACTGCTATCAAGGACTGATCACCTCGGGATTGGATATATATATATATATATATATATATATATATATATATATATGCGCATTTATTCTTCTTCTTACCCACTATGGAGTTCTCTGTTTATACATAAAATAAACATTTAACATGATCTAACTCCTTGAGCACCCTGATACTCTTTTTACCATTGGAAATCAGCACTGAATTGTACAGTATTAAGAATCACATCTGCACAATTAAGATTAGTTCAGCTTGCTCCTGAACTTCAAGAATAAAGTAACCATCCTAATTATACATGGAATGTTTGAAACTGCAAAGATTCCTTTACTCCAAGACATCTACAGCTTTCACTCATTAAACTTGACGGTAATAAGGCCTGTGTTGTTAGATTCAAGTATTTATTATTTATGTGAGTTGTAAAGAAAACTTGGAATGTTTTATATTCTGCTTTGGTGCCTCAGTTCTGCCTCAGTTCCCCCAACACCCATCCCTTCCTCCCCCCTTATTGGGAAACAAACCACGATGGAATGAAAATGTTCCGTAACATTTACAGACACTTCCATTCTGATACTACTGGAATTGTAAATGTGAAATGGTATTAGGCATATCATTTCAGGATCCAGTTCTAGCTCTATAGCAACTTTAATTAATCAAATTATTGATAAACTAGTGGGCTGCCTCATCAAATAATAGATCATATACATATTGGAGAAAAACTATGCATGAAGCTCTACAGTTGATATGTGTAGTGTGATCACAGAGGGGCCAATGCTATTGTACCACCTCTAAGGCTTCACATCTCTTTTCCCAATATTAACAACAAACACGGAGGGGAGCTGTTTGAAATGGGTTTTTTTTTTTTTTTAAATTACACTTTGAACAACATAGAACTCAAATGAACAAATTAGCCAAATGTTCATTATTTTGGGGTCTATAGAAATGTCAACTGATGCAACAAACGTGCATTCACCAGGTATATGAAAACGATATACTGTAGCATGAGGACAAACGACACTCGTTGGTCATTTCATGCGCTTTACACAAGCGCAATAGACCTATAACATCCCATTAAGCATCACACAGTCTTTGAACTGTGAAAGCAAAGAACCTGGGGGAAAAAATCGCAATTGAGCTATACAGATCACTATCCTGTTGAGCAACATCTATTGAATTTGCAGTTAACGCTGCAGTTCAGTCAATATCCTGCATGTGTGTTTTTGTTAATAAATCAGTTCTGTAGTAAGAAAAAATACTTTTAGCATTTTCTGTTTTTAAAAAAACAACTTTGAAAGACCAATTTTCTTGTATTCTATTTTAACAAGCATTTGCAAAGGCACTGCCCCTTCATGTCCTGTCACAAGCTCTGGCACACCCCTTTGTCAGCACTGCCCTCCCTCTAGCACATGTCAGTGCAGGAGTGCTCATGAATATTCATGAGCTTCCACTGACAGACAAGCAGAATATAAACAGATCCCTTCACTAATGATGTCACCAAATTTCGCAGATCAATACATGGAGAACGAATTGACCTGCAGCTATACAGTTCTTTAGGTAATCAGAGATTGCACACATGAAACTATTGAAGTAAAAAAATAAATAAAATAAAAAAAAGACTGAACTGCAGCTTTAAGAGAGCACAGTTAAGTGTGAAACAAGTTGACATTTGTAGTGTTCGTTTCATGTACATTTCATTGTATTTTAACTTCAGGTTCAAAAACATCACTACAAAAAGCACCAAGCTCCAAATTCCGCAGGGAACACTACAGATGTAGCTGCCTGTTCTCTGCCGCATCACGGGAGAAAAGCGTGGCCATTTTTCCGAAAACTCTGGGAGATGGTCCACAGCAGGCTGCAATGGCCCATCGGATTAACACAGCGGGGGTCCCTGCATTTGAATGGGACTCGTGCTGTGTGAATCCTACCGGGCTGCTCCTGTCTGTGAGACAGATTGAGTCACTCTAACGGCACGCCTCTAACAGGCGGTCGCGGGGCTTTTATTTTAATAATACAGTATTGTAGCAGGTGGTCTCCGGAACTGAACCGCATTGATTTCAGGTCTGGGGACCCCCTCCTTCCCCAGTTAAAGGCCCCGTTATGGGGTGCCGGTATCCCTTGGGCCCCATAATGACTGTCCGCTGGAATCTCGCAGCATGCTAGAGGTTGCCGTACAAAACACGCAAGGCAAGCGGTAGAGAACAGGAGCTACATCTGTATGTGTGCCACAATGATGTGCGGGGAGTTAGTGTAGTTCATATACTGCCCTACTTAAAAGTCTGAGCAAAAAAATATTTACCGCCAATGCTTCTTTTAGGAAAACTGCTGTCTGATTACCAAATTAAACACGATTGGGAGGCAATATAAAGCAAAAGCAGTGTCTAAAAGTAGTTTTTTTGTAGCAGTCTTGAGTTGTAGGTGGTTGTCCCTATGTCTATGAACACGTTTTAGGGCTGTAAAGACATCACTTACCTTCCTGTACACTGAGAACAGAGAGAAGCAGGAGGGTGTATGCAGGACACATGGTAACTGTCCCTGTGATTTCCCTTCAGACCAGCAATGAAGAGGGACCCACATCAACACAGGGATTATCGTCTTTATTTAATCCCCTAATGAAGGGGGGTGGGGGGATGCACGCTGCCATGAACAACTCACTCCATTTAAAAGCTCCTGTCATCCACATTATCCCTCAAAAAATCTCAGTCTAAGCCTCCTGTTGCCATTTTATTCTAACGCCCATTAACCCCCTACGGGGTGCCTTCATTCGCCTGCACCGAGTTTAAAGCCCATCGGTGCAGTGAAGTGTTGCTGTCTGTAGTTCTGGAGATTGTATAGGACAGGAGGGCCAACTCCAGTCCTCAAGAGCCACCAACAGGTCAGGTTTTCAGGATATCCCTACTTCAGCACAGGTGGCTCAGTCATTTGCTGAGGCAGGGATATCCTGAAAACCTGACCTGTTGGTGGCCCTTGAGCAGTGCAGTTATCCCCCATGGAATCAGATAGTGTGCAGCTATGTATGCTTGCTGGCAGTGCCCAGTAGTGGAATAGAAGTGGTTGTTGCAGGGACAACTGGGATACAGCTTGTCATGTTGTGTGTAGTACTAGACAGCCGAGGTTTTTCAGCAATAAGGAAGCAGCATAGTGCTGGGAGGAATGGGCCAATACTGGGATTGAAGGATTAGCTGCAGACAGGACTCAGGTGCACTGGATGGGAATAGTGCAGGACTTAAATAGAGAGGGGATCTTCAGGACATGGATAAAGCGTCACAACATTGAGTGTGTAGAGGGGTTCGTCAACACCAAAGCTGCAGTGTCAACTGTAGGCAGAACTGAGGCATAGAAGTAAAAAAGTAGACACGATGCTTAACCCATGCTCTGCCACTGCCCAGCACTGCAGGCCAATCTGGCAGCAAAAGGGTTAATAATAATTTGAAAACACTGACAGGTGCAGTAGCAGAGTTTGTGTGCGCTTTGGGGAGGATGCTATACTGGAACAGCATAGGATATTGAAGCCATGATGAAGTGGAAGACCAGTGCGTACGTGTTTGCAGGGGTTGTTTAGCCCCATATCATCTCTCAAACAAGGAAATGAAGGAGTTCACACGTTTGCATAATATCAATTTATTTACAGCACACTGTTCATGCGTTTGGAGCTTGATGTATCACGTCTTCCTTATAAGGAGCAGCCGACACTGCTTAAACAGCAAGTCCAGGGTTAGCCTTGCCCACCTGCCTGGGAACAGTCTGAGACATGATGCGGTCTTTCCCCCGGCAGGACACAGCATGAGCTCAGAGCCCTCCTTTAACACGATGCAGGCCTGGGCAGGATCTATATAAAATATGACAAGACAGGTGGAGATGCAGGGCCAGATTTCTGCCTCCCTGATACAGGAAGGACACGCGGAAGGGAAGCCTGCGATACACGCTGGTAAACCTCCCAGAGCCGCAGGTGCCTCCTCTCCACATTTAAGCCGGCAATAACGTACATAGAAACGGTGAGATCCCCCCGTCACCCCCCATCCCACCCCCCACCCCCCCAGATTGCACTCAGAGTGAAAAACAAGTATCTCAAGAAAAGCAGCCGAAGGTTAACTCTTCCCCATCTTGGAAATGAGTTCATCACAAATCTTGGTGAGTTCTTCAATCTCCTTATTCTGCAGGGAGGGAAGGAAGGAGGACAGTATTAACTACTCGTTTATAGAAAGACAGACACAGAAGCAACTCTCCAGGCTTGGAGTGGACTGCAAACCTTTTGCTCCAGGGTCCTCTCCAGAGCATCCACCCTGAGCTGCTCTTTCCTCAGGCTGGCCTGGTAAGCTGCCTGCTCCTGCTGTGACCTACTGCGCACCTGGGCAATGTCTGCGTTGGCCCTGTGGGGACACAGCACAACCTCTAGGACACAGTCTCACAAACACCGTGGACTGTGTCACTGCACTGCTTTGACTGCAGCCCTGTCATTCAATGCTGCGTGTCGTTCCCCTCACCTATCAAGCTTCTCCTCGGCGTGAATTTTCAGAGCATGGTATCGCTGCTCCTCCTTCT
The DNA here is from genome assembly GCA_036426205.1 of Ascaphus truei. NCBI lineage: Eukaryota > Metazoa > Chordata > Amphibia > Anura > Ascaphidae > Ascaphus > Ascaphus truei. Next base: position 37,791,923 of record CM071573.1, read on the forward strand.
TTACCCGCGCTAGGTATTCCTGTGCACACTTCTTCAGCACCTCCTCATTCTGCGGGGAGAAGAGGTGAGCCTGCTCAGTGTATTGAAGGTAATTTAACCCCGGATTTTTGCTTCCAGAAACACTGCTATCTTGGTGGGGCACTGATGTGTCTAGACCAGGAGTGGCCAACTCCAGTGCTCAAGGGTCACCAAGAAGTCAGGTTTTAAGGATATCCCTGCTTCAGCACAGATAGCTCAATCAGTGGCTCAGTCAAAGACTGAGCCACTTGTGCTCAAGTAGCGATATCCTGAAACCCTGACCTGTTGGTGACCACAGGAGCCACCTGTGCTGAAGCAGATACTGATTGAGCCACCTGTGCTGAAGCAGGGACAAATTGAGCCACCTGTGCTGATGCAGGGATTTTCTTAAAACCTGACCTGTTGGTGGCCATTTGCTGATGCACTGTCTTTGTATGCTTTTGTTTTGCCATTCATAGGTCATAAGTAGGTTATTCTAACAAAGTAGTTAATTCAGCAGAGAATAGTGTTAGCAAATACCATCACAATACTATTATATCATGAGCTCATTATTAATCTGGGTTGTTGCATTTGAAATGCACATTTTAAGACCGACACCATGATTAATAATGAATTCCCACGGCACTTACTTCGTACACAGAATGAGGCTGCCACACTAACAACAAAGAAGGATTAGCGATTGAGTCTTTTATGTCAATTGCACTGCCAGCTCTGACCAGATGTTAACCTATTTTGGACAACAAATGTGTGCCAGTCATAGGAAACCTAGGAAAAAAAACTCACAACACTATAGGATGGAGTTTGAATTACCTAAAAGGTTACATGAGCACAGATGCAGATTGTTTGTGTTGCACCTATCTGCACCTGTATAACCCCATGTTGAAATATTTACGGCAATTGCTTCACAGGGGTTGCCAACTCCAGTCCTCAAGGGCCACGAATATGTCAGGTTTTAAAGATATCTCTGCTTCAGCACAGGTGGCTCAATCAGTGGCTCAGTCGAAGACTGTTGGTATCTCTTGAGGACTGGAGTTGGCAAACCCTGCTTTACCATACCACTCTAGTGAGTAAGACCAGAAGTTCGGTCCGATTTCCCCAGCGCACTTGCCTTGCGGAATCCCTCCAGAACCTCCTTCATTTTCTCATATCTGCGGAAGAGATCTGCCAGCGACTTTTCCACGGAGTTCAGGTCTGATAGAGCTTGTTCCTTCTCCAGGATCAGCTGTTGCACCATGTGGTGTGAAAGTGACTTCTCTCTCTGCTCATCCTCTGTCCAAAAAAGAAAAAAGAAAAACCCCACAGCATGAGGCTTTCAGTCCCATGCACCATAAACCATCAACAGACCAGTTACCAGGGTTGGGGTCAGTGCAGCAAGAATCTCTGTAATGTCCCTTCAAGCCTAAACATTGTTATGTTGCACACCCAGGGGAACTCAATCCTGGAACGTCCACAATTATTTCTGCACAAACTCTCCCTACACACTGCATCTCATCCTATTATTCCTACTGCACAAACATACTGGGCTCTACCAGTGTACCCAAATCCTGCTATTCCTTCCATAGCTTTGTCACTGCAATTCAGTCCTGATGTCTGTATGGACTACACAAACATACTTGTTTTCACACCTCCTTCTCATGCATACATACATCTCACCTACTGTACCCCAGTCCTGCCTTGAAACACCCCAATCTATTTGTATAAACGCCACCATATACACAGCATTGTCACTGTGCCTCAATCCATCCTAAATGGTCTAGAACCATGCCGGCACCAACTTTTTGCCCTGACCATTAAGCCGCCGCTGCATCACCGTCGGGACATTTGTCCGCCGCAGGTAATGTGTCCTCTAACCCCTTACTCTAATAACCTTAACCCCTTATACTAAAAACCTTAACTCCTTAGCCTAAAACCTTAACCTTAAACTTAACCGCTTACCTTAAAAACTTTAACCCCTAATCCCAACGCTAATCAAGTACCTTGGGACAAAATGGCCAGCGGCTTCCTTGGTGAATGAACGGCTACGTCTAAAAGTCCCATTAAAGTCCTATTCCGTTGAATAGACCTGCTATTTCTGTGCTCACTCACCCAATGTGATGGATCTGCCACTGCACCTCAATCCTGCCCTGAATTCCTTCTGCTTTACCCCTCACATTGCCTTACTTCTCTGCTGCTAGGCAAGTGCTGCTCACACAAATGCACCTTTATAACAGTGTTGCCCTGTAGCATCAACACATACTCCCATACAGACACCCCCTCACCATTAAATAAGGGATACATGTACCTATGAAACGGTTGCTCACAGCAGAGCAAAGATATGGATATCAGAACAAAGGGGATCAGATATCCGCAATTTGGGATTACCTGCACAATGGTCTAATAAAGCAAAAACCAAAATACAACACTAAATAGGGTGCTAAGACTAACAATATCCTGGTCAAGATAAGTAAACCTCCCTGATGAAGGCGCTTGGCTGCACTGAAACATTGGATGTTGCTATGACTTATTTAAGTCATTAAAGTGACTATGGCTTGACCCGTTGGACTGTAGTAGTTCTTTTGGCGTGCTTGGCTTTTGCTGGTGTAAAATACAGAAGGGTGCAGGACTCTCACAGACTTCTTTTGAGGAAGGTCCAGGCGTTAGGACTGAAACGTCGATCTTTGAATAAACTTGATTTTGCACCAAGTCCATGAGAGTCCTGCACCATATGATCTGGAGGGACTCCAAGATTGTGGGAGCACCCGCAGCAGTATACCACAAGTTTTAATCACGAGTGCTCCTTTCTGTGCCTATGCACAAACATACAGATACACATGTACAGATCAGACACAGCACAGGGGGGCCGTCGCCTTACCTGGGCTGCCTTGTGTTTTGCAAGCAACAACAGAAAAAAAGCAAAAAGGTAAAAACAAATTAAAAAGAAAGAAACAAAAGCCAAACGTATCAATTAAGGGGAGTTAGGATAGAAGGAGGCAGAGGGGGTCATACAGAGAAAGAAAGAGAGGCGCTAATGGAACAGGAAGATTGGATGGAAGGGAAAACAGAAGCAAAAGACACCCAGCGTAAGCGTCAGCCACAGCGGGGGGAGGGAGAAATCATTGTGGCTTTAGTTAGTGAAAGTAAAATTAAATGAAACAAATTGGACTGTGTGTACCAAATTCCCAAACTGGCTACTTGTGCTGTTAAATTGGTGCTATGGTGCTTATTCACTAAACATTTTGAATGTACCATCAGTGTATTAATGTAGTGTGCTCTATTCCACCACCGTTAAACCCTCAGTTATACAGTATGTCTTAGTTTGTTCAATCTAGAAATAAATGGCAGAAATGTGATGTGCGACAGAGATCACATCTCAGGAGCTTGATACACAGATTCCACAATCTTAGTTAAATTAAGTCGTTCTCTAGCATAAGGGTGGCCGACTCCAGTCCTCAAGGGCCACCAACAGGTCAGGTTTTAAGGTTACCCCTGCTTCAGCACAGATGGCTCAATCAGTGGCTCAGTAATTGAGCCACCTGTGCTGAAGCAGGGGTATCCTTAAAACCTGACCTGTTGGTGGCCCTTGAGGACAGGAATTGTCCGCCACTGCTCTAGAATTAAGACAAAATGGCAAATGAAAGGTCAGTTTCCCTTGCTTGGCTAGGTCACAAACCTTGCACAAATAAGCAGATATTACAATATGTTAAATCCTTCAGAGCAAGTAGAGACTGTAACATTGTGCACATTTTGAATGTGATGTAGTGTCTCAGCACCGTGCTCGCAGGTTCCATGTAAAATCCCTGCTCTCTTGCTGTGATGCACCCAGGACACTTACCGATCATTTGTGCTATTGTCTTCTCATACTCTGCAACAATCTTCCTGCAATGAAAGAGAGGACCATTCTGATACAGATCCTGTCACATGTGTGTGTGTATGTATGTATGTATGTATGTATGTATGTATGTATGTATGTATGTATGTATGTATGTATGTATATATATATATATATATATATATATATATATATATATATATATATATATCCTTGTACCGTCTGCTTCTCTTCTCCTTCTCTGGTCTGACATTGCAACTTCACAATAAACATCAGCTTGTGCATATTTATGTTTAATATTATGTTTTTTCATTACGTTACTGTTGTTTTACCTCCTATTGAACTACATATATAGAACATACCACCGTATGATTAAACAATACACATATTACACAATACTTTGTATATTAACATCATATGTTAAGCAAATTATTAGATTTCCTTTGAATTCATACAGATATTTCATGTTTTACTGTCTTTACTTGATACCGTGCTGTCATTCTTTTTACTGTTCTAATTGCATTCTCATATTTGTCATTGTATATCATGTTCTATAAAAAATACAATTTCACAGAAACATGGAACAATAACTAGTAACTGTAGCACGTCCCACATAAAGCAATATGGAGAAACAGTGGAAGATCTATACAGGTCTCTCTCAGAGAAGACTTATCTGTGATCCACTGTGGGTGTGGATTCATTCTGATTTCCCTGCCAGATGGAGGGGGGTTTAGTGCTTGGGATTTGTCAGGGATTCTGAGGTATAAAACTGTATTATCAGCAGGACAGGATTACTGGGTGCAAAGAGAGGACCGGCAGGTCTTTTGTTGTTAAAGCCAGTTCAAGCTTACTGACCTCTCTTCTCAAAGTGAAATCCCAGATCCAGTGAGGCTGTTCTTGAGTTATCCCCCGTTTGAAAGAGATGAGGGCTAGGCACTGCGGTGTTCTTAAAATGATGCTTCGGCCATCCTCGGTACAGGCTGAAAATCTTAGCCGAAAAGCCGGATTCTACTATGGCTTAATACAGCATAATTTAAAGAAAAACGCAGTGAATAACTCATCTCTTTCAAATGTCTGGTACCACATAGGATCTGGCAGAAGACACCCTATGAAAGTTGGAGTACCAGTAGAAATATACACCAAGGTATATATATGGTGTGTATAGGAGCCAGTCATTCTCTCTTGTGTTATCCATCCCAGGGGGCTAAAGGCTGCCTTATATTGCCCATTATTACCATACCTCATCTCCACCACCTCACAGCGACTGCCCTCATATTTCTCCTTCCATTGTGTCACTTCTCTCTCTTTAGCTGTGATCTACAGGAAGAGAGGAGAGGAGGGGTTATAACTGAGGAATCGTGGCAGGGAGGAAGAGAGAGGCCGTGGTAAGAACATTATTCTGAAAGAGCAGGCAAAGTAAAAGAGGGGAAGAGAGGAAATAAAGAGAATGGGATATGGAGTATAGGGCTGCTAATGTGAGGGAGAGCTTGAGAGGGAAACTTCATGATGCTGATGCTGCCCAAGCCTGGAATGCAAAGTATTCCACCGTGTAACTGAGATTTTCCTATTCATATCTTCCTGAGACAGCAGAACATATTCAACTGAAACCCTCTGGTGGTCCTAGCTGCCGGTCAAAAGGAGCGTTGTCTGGCTATGGTTAAAATCCTGCGGTCATATGGCGAATTCATGGCTCTATGCTCGAAAGGAATGTCCTGGTGTAACGGTGACACACTGTGGTCAGTCCATGTATTGTAGATTCCTAAGGACTAGCAGAGCACTATGGTGACAACCTTTTTAATGTGTTGAGTTGCATATTATGTATGCAAATGGTTTGAATTATCCTCTTGGACTTACGGGTGCAATTGTACCTAATACAGATATAGGATCATGTTAAACAGGTTGGGAGATATTGGTGAGCAGGATGTGCGCTTGATAGGGTTGGTTGATGCTGGAGGACAAGAAATAGGAAATGGTGAACAGATGAGAGATTTAAATTGGACAAGGCAAGAGGTATTTGAGAATCGGAGAACATGGAAAACAGGACAAAATGAAATGGAGGCGTTACAGGTGGGTGCGGTGGGTATAACCATGTGTTACCTCCTCCCTTGCAAGCTGGAGAGCTGTGTCTATGTCAGGCTGTTGGTAGGGAAGCAAGATGCCTCCGCTGGCCGTCTCCATTGCAACCGCCCGGGAGTAGAGTGCACTATGAGACATGGCGTCCAAGGTGTCACGCTGAAGGTGGGAGCAAAGGGAGACGCAGTTATACATTTCCCCAGACCCGGCTCTGCAGGTATACAAACCAGATGCCCGTGCAAGAAAGAAGATGCAAGAAGCAGGCACACACCACAACAAGCTCACTGAGTTAGGGCACAGCACACAGAGGGCATCTCCACCATGCTGGGTGACCCAGGCTGATTACTGGGCTTCAGCTTAGTTAATATAGGATGATAACATAGTTCCCTCCTATGGGAGCTAGAAGGATGCTGGTCATAGTAGTGGGTAGCTCCCCGTTCGGCTTCAGCAGCCAATTATTTACCTGCTTCCCAGCAAAGCCAGTTTTATTCTCTGAGATGACTGGGAAGAACAGAGCTATCAGCAGGAGCAAAAGTCTCCCGGTTCAGAGACTTGCTTCGTCCTGATCAGGTGAAACCCATTAAAATGTGAGAAAAAATAAGGAGGGGCTGAAGTTTTCACCCCTCTGCTGGCCCTAATACCCACTGTTAATAGCCCTTATTTGGGGCATTTTTTTTTTTACCTGAAATATTTAGAGGCTTATTCTATATCAGCCAAAGTCAATGAGGAATATCATCCAAAAACAGCCCAGTCAACCACTTTGGTGGAACTACAATAAGTCCCTTAATAATCAAGATAATTGTTTAAAACTGCACAAAGTTCACCTTAAAGCAACAGCACTTGGATAAACTCTTACAACGTCTTGATTATGGTGAATGTGTGTCTGGTCATTTTTATGGCAGCCAAAGAGTTAATGGTATACTTCCTCTCTCTCTCTCCCCCACCCCATGTAAATAAGACCAGTTGCTCTGTGATATGGTTATAGTGTTACTGCCCTTCTTGTTGCTGGCTGTGTTACTTCCATTAGGTCAGCAGTGGCCAACTCCAGTCCTCAAGGGCCATTAACAGGTCAGATTTTCAGGATATCCCTGCTTCAGCACAGGTGGCTCAATCAGTATCTGCTTCAGTACACATGGCTCAATCAAAGACTGAGCCACTGATTGAGCCACCTATGCTGAAGCAGAGATATCCTGAAAACCTGACCTGTTGGTGGCCCTTACGGAGTGGAGTTGGTCACCCCTGCATTAGGTCACGGTGACCTCACCGACATAGGTGAATGGCTGCACAAGCAACACCGGGCATGCAGGCAGCTGAACTAACATTGGTAGGTCACGGAGCAGCACACGTGAAGGCTGTCATTGTATTCCTCCTGACACCACGGGCATTTAAATAAAGAGAATAAACAGCGGGTGCATGCAGGGAATTACCCCAGGTTACAACAATGGAGAGAACGGTCACTGCAAGTGGGAGGTCATAAAATGTGCATCTGCTTTGCAGTGCTGCTTTAAGGGCAAATCATTTCATTTGACATGTTTGCTTGACCACGGTAAAGGGAGAACATGGCTATAGAGATCTGAGCACCTCTGAGCAACCAAACCGCGGGATCATGGCTTGTTAATCATTCCTGTGTTGCAGAGAGTTGCTTAGCATTGGGTCACTAAATGTCAGTGACAGCGGGTGCAGGGGGGGGGGACAGAAGATAACAGTGGGGGGGGATCGTAGGACACACACTGGCATAAATGGATGCAGAGACTGGCTCACTGCACACGCATTCCCAGATACCTCTGTATGCAGAGAGCACTGGGAGGTCTGGGAAATGTGCCTGGCTAGCGTCAGAGCCTCAATTCGCATGGCTGCAAACTCTAACTCCTCCTGTCCCCGGGGAGGATAAGATATGTTCAACAAACTTCCGCTGCTAATCATAAACATGATGCACATAGGAGAGAGAGCTCAGAGACAAAAGGGGATTACCCATTAAACTGCAATAGTGTCGATTGGGGCGCTATCACACGGGAACTCTTGTTGAAGTCAATGGGAGATTCCGTGTCACGGTTCCATGACCAGCACTATCGCAGTTTGAACGACCCACAGAGAGTGGGTAAGTAGGCGGAAACATAGAAGAGAGCAGGGGAGAGGGTGGGGGTCTGAGAGACATAGAAAGGGAGAAAGATAAACAGAAAGGCTCTGGAAATAAGGAGAGAGGTGAGGGTAGAGAAGCACAGAGATAAGGAGATTAGGGATTACTGGGACAGAATGAGAACGGGCACATTTAGGGAGACAGACAAAGGGTCCGAGCGCTGCCACGTAGAAAGTCTCATTAAAGTCAATAGCGATCAGCGCTCTGACACCTTATAGAATAAGGCTACGCTTATAGTGCCGGCGACGGTTGCTGGAAAATCAAATAGAGATGACTTCCAGCGATCGCGACCAATCCGTCGCGTCGCGCTTACTATAAGCAGCACTATAAGCGCAGCTCTAGGCCCAAAGAGTGTGTGGGGAGGACAGAGATAGAGTGAAGGATGATATAGCAGTGATGTACACGATTGGTCCTCAAGGGCCGCAAACTGGCCAGGTTTTTCAGGTAGCACTCACCTAAGCAACTGTCCAGGTGGTATCTATAGGTAAGCTAAATAAGAGTAAGAAAAATCTGGAAAACCTGTCCTGTTTGTGACATTTGAGGACCGAACCTGTACATCTCCATGATATACAGGAAGTGAGGAGACACAAAGAGAAAGAGAGATAGACAAAAGAGAAAGGGAGCAGTAGAGAACCTCCACGGACAGCCAGTCCAGGTAAAAGGACATACCTGCAATTTCTGTGCAAATGCCTGAGGGTTCTTCTCAGCTAAGTCGGGCTCCAGGTAATTCAGCTGGTCACAGAGTGCAGCCTGATGTGAGATCCGAGACAGCAAAGTCTCTGCAGCTATATAGACGTCCTCAGGAGAGCCCTGTATGTGACCACAGCCACAATATAACGACAATGATAGGTACAATGTAACTACATAACACGAGACACACAGCTGCACACATACAGTAACAGGTCCTGAGATCACGGTACTCATGACAAATGTTGAAGAACCGGTAAAAATACAAACTGGTCAGTGACGCAACAAATGTTCTACTGAGCCTGGTTTAAAAATATCTACATTTATCAGGCATTGGCTCATTTGACTTTACTCTTATTATTATTTATCTATAATATGTCAACATATTCTGCCGCGCAGCACAGAAAGACTTCAACCATGTTACATTGTAAACGTTTGCAAATTTGCAAAGAGGTTACGAAAATTGTTTTTGAAAACCTGCATAAATCTCATATTGATATTTAAAGAAGAAACAGCCGTGTTCGTCCAGTTGCGATAGTGAAGAGTAAATTAGTGGCTTTTATGATTGGGGGTTTCATGTGGGGAAATAAAAAAGGTTTGAGAAATACTGCGAATTGTAACCTCAATCTTACAATCACCAATAGGAGGACTTCAGTATTAGGTGATACCTTTTTTTATTTGGACTAGCAATTGATATTATAAGACAGGAATGGCCAACTCCAGTCCTCAAGGGCCACCAACAGGTCTTCAGGATATCCCTGCTTCAGCACAGGTGGCTCAATCAGTCACTGCTACAGCACAGGTGGCTCAATCATTACCTGCTTCAGCACAGATGGCTCAATCTGTGGCTCAGTCTTTGACTGAGCCACCTGTGCTGAAGCAGGGATATCCTGAAACCCTAACCTGATGGTAGCCCTTGAGGCCTGGAGTTGGCTACCCCTGTTATAAGACAAGCTTTCGAGGGTTTTATCCCTTCCTCAGTTCAAGCAATTGCTCGACCTGAGGAAGAAAGGAAGCTCTGGAAAGCTTGTCTTATAATGTCAATTGTTAGTCCAAATAAAAAAGGTATCACCTAATACTGAAGTACTCCTATTGGTGTTTGTAAGATTGAAGTAACAATTCACAGTGTTTCGCAAACCTTTTTATTTCCCCACATGAATCCCCCAATCATAAAAGCCACTAACTGAGGCACCCCATAAGTTAATGAATAGTTTATGGGTGTTCCTGTAAAACTAGTTACAAAGTGAAATGCCGAAATACTACTAATTGACGTGACATTTACACATACAGTGTTATAACCAGGGCAGTGTCTGTGAATTCCTTTCTTTCTATTATTTAACAAGCAAAGCACAAAAAGTCGCCAACAACAATGCTCTTGAAAGACATCACGTCATCATTTGTTTTCGCCTAGGGAACCCATCCCCTTAGACCTAGAGGTGCATGTACAGTACAATATGTGCCACTCTAGCTTAGTAAGAGTAGTTTGCATTCCTGATCCTCCGGCACAAAGAACACCACTTAGAATAGCAATTTAAGGAGCAATCCAAGCCATGGTTCATTTTTTAACACAGGATTGAAGCAGGGGGTCTCCAGAGCTGAGCCCCACTCATTTCAGCTCCGGGGACCCCCTGCTTCTGGAGATACGGAGGTGTGCGGTGCCGGGAGCTGCTCCGGCTGACCTAGCTGCGGTTTAAAGCTCTTGCGTCACATGGGCTAACAAGAAGCGGAACCTGATGATGTCACAGTTGCCTATTGGCCGCAGGGTGCGTGAGTTTTAAAACGAAGCCATTACATGAACCCTGCTAGCTGAGTGGAGCGGCTACCTGCACCCCCTACGATCTTCGGAAGCATGGGGTCCCCGGAGGTGAAATTAACGGGGTTCAGCTCCGGAGACCCCCTGCCTCAAACCTATGTAATATAAAAAAAATGCAAATGAAAAAACCACTTGAATTGCCGCTTTGAAAAGGTGTAAACTGACACGGCCCAGATACTAAATGTTGCAAACTTTTTTAGAGCAAAATTGGCGCATGTCAAAATCAATTTAATTTGCGCTCGTGCCCGCCTACGTACTAACCTGAAATCTCTCCATCTGCGCCAAAACTATTTGTGTTATTTGTTTTGCGCACAGAAATAGCCCGCGCTAGGCATCCTGATGTGAACGGTATGTACTTAAAAAAAAAGAATGTTTCCGTGTGCCAAGAAAAGGAGAAAGTGCGTCGCAATTGTCTGGTACCGTAAGTTAAACTTGTTGTATCAACCCAAAAATGTGCCGCAGCACGGATGCTTCATTATATAGGGCAGGAATGCGCAAACTTTTCTGTTTGCGTCCCCGTCTGCTCTCCCCCCCTGCTTGCGCCCTCCCCCCTTACCGGCTCTCTGGCATCAGCGGTGTCATGTGACGTCACAACGTCATGTGACATCGCGTTGCTATGGCAATGCGTTGCCACTTGACCCGCGGCGTCATTTGATGCTGCGTTGTCACGGTGACTCGTCACTGGAGAGCAGGTAAGAGGGAGTTACAGAGGCCTCGCGCCTCCCCCGGTATTTCATTTAAATGTTGTGGGGAAGAGCGCGGGGCCTCTGTAAACGCTGCGCCCTGCCCCCAGAAAATCTCGTGACCCCAGTTTGCGCACCCCTGTAATAGGGTAACAAAATGTGTTATTTTCATAGCATGACTATTGTATTTACTGATACTAATTATAAATTATTGTATTTACTGATACTAATTATAAATTATTGTATTTACTGATACTAATTATAAATGACAACATACACATACTTTATATTTGTTTCAATCAGGTATTCAACATGAGCAATGTGCCGAAAATAATTTCCAACACCAAATGATGTGCCACGTGTATGAAGTCTTCCTACACGTGGCACATTCTGGGACGGTTTCTATTACTTCTTGGCACTGACACTTTTGACGTGGCGCTAATTTGAAGAAAAAAAATATGTTGGTTCAGAGGCCGCATTGTCTGCAAAGAATACAATGACTTCAAAGGCTAAATGTAATTGTGCAGCACGTCGCCTCATGTCCTCAAATCCGACGGGACACGATTTGTTCATCTCTAATCCTTTAAAGAGGCGACTATTCTTAGGTGGAAATTGAGATATGTTATTATGGTTGTACTCACCTGTTACAAATGTATATTTATGAGGGGTTTTACGTAAGCCCAATTTTTTTTTTTGCAGATCCCTACAAACCACTGAACTGAATATTGTCACATTTTATGAGTAAAACAACAAATACGGGATTACCAAATATACTTTGCATTTGCTTCTTTACGGTACTGTAGGTTTTAGATTTAAGGTGCTGAAGGTTTTAGATTTTTCCAGACAAAATCAAAAGCTAAAAGATGTAATAATAATAATTACTTTATTTATATAGCGCTTTTCTCCCAATGGGACTAAAAGCGCCTCAGTTACAGAAAGGAAAAAAGAAGAACACATTTAAGGTTATAAAAGAGACCAAACGCAAGGAAAGATGCAATACAGGATGAGACAGGACTGTAGCTGTTAAATGCCGGACAGGTTGTGGTTCATTAATTACATGCCTGGGTTATGCAGTGAATCTGCAGGGTGAGAGGCAGGAAATGTGAGAAAAATGCTGTGCTTTTGTGTGATGGGTAGTAGAGGCATGGAAATGTCACCCAGAAGAGGTGAAAGAGACAAATAGAGTGAAGGGATTCCAAACTCTTGGAAAAGATACCAATTAAGAGCAAGACGGTGAAAGTCAAAGACAAGAGAAGGTGGAATGTTTCACAGTTACTATAGGCAGGGCTCCCAACTCCAGTACCCCCAAGAGGTCAGGTTTTCAGGATATCCCTGCTTTAGCACAAGTGGCTCAATCAGTGGATTGAGCCACCTGTGCTGAAGCAGGGATAGCCTGAAAACCTGACCTGTTGGGTGCTTGAGTACTGGAGTTGGGAACCCCTGCGAATGTGCAGACTCAACTGGCCCGTATTAGTTTATATGGGACTTATTCTATAAAGTATAGCGCAGACCCGATGCTGATGACCGGAAAGTCCCATTTGAAAGTCGTATCAAAGTAAAAGTAAAAGTAAAAGTAAAAGAAATACAAGTGCCGCATCGGTGATATTGCACTTTATAGAACGCGACTCTATGGCCCAGATCCACAAAAGCTTTAGCACACGATCGCCCCTTTGTTTATCTGGGCCTGTGTGTCTATGTTATAAGTTGGCCCTTTCAGTGCTACCAGACCATCAGGAGGTAATCCCTGGGTCCGAATGCTTCACAATTTAGAACAGTCTTTTTAAATCAGGGTTTCAGTGTGCATTCCTAAAGAGATCCCTGCAATCTTCAGGTCATTTGAAAATTGTACCACAAATAGAAGAATTTACAATGCATCTGATCTCAGACACGCTATTAGAGAGGGTTGGGGTCCCTTACAATGCATCTGATCTCAGGCACGCTATTAGAGAGGGTTGGGGTTCCTTACAATGCATCTGATCTCAGACGCGCTGATTAGTAGCGTGGTTGCGGTTCCTTACAATGCATCTGATCTCAGACGCGCTATTAGAGGGGGTTGGGGTTCCTTACATGCATCTGTCTCAGAGCGCTATAGAGGGGGTGGGGTTCTTAACAAGCAATCTGATCTCAGACGCGCTATTAGAGAGGGTTGGGGTTCCTTGCAATGCATCTGATCTCAGACGCGCTATTAGAGGGGGTTGGGGTTCCTTACAATGCATCTGATCTCAGTCGCGCTATTAGAGGGGGTTGGGGTTCCTTACAATGCATCTGATCTCAGGCGCGCTATTAGAGAGGGTTGGGGTCCCTTATAATGCATCTGATCTCAGACGCGCTATTAGAGGGGGTTGGGGTTCCTTAGAATTTCACATTATTATTATTATATGGTTACCTAACCAAAAAAAAGGTTACAAAACACTGACTTCTAATATATGGTATGTACAGTGATTGCAAATTGGTTTGTGTGTATATTTCCATGTATGAAACGGGAGTGTAACAATCTCTGAAATCTGAATTATTTTCTCTTTCTGAATCAAAAGCATGAAATGTCCTCAATAAAAAAAATGTGAAAAATAACCCACTGCCTCATAACAACACAGGATACACACATACACATAACATACACACAGGATACACACATACACATAACATACACACAGGATACACACATATACATAACATACACAGAGGATACACACATACACAACATACACACAGGATACACACATACTGTACACAACATACACATACACATAACATACACACAGGATACACACATATATACATAATATACACACAGGATACACACATATACACACAGGATACACATAATATACACACAGGATACACACATACACATAATATACACACAGGACACTCACCAGCTCCATTTTCCCGCTTCCCATCCCCCCTGGGTCCTCCTCCCTCTGGCGAGGCCGCTCCAGGGGCTGGCGGATTGTGTCCTGCATGATGGGGGGAGACCTCGGGAAGGGGAGCTGTCCGGAGAAGAGCGCAGGCTCCATAGTGTCAAAGCTAGAACTGCAGGGGGATAGCAGACATAAGATGCAAAGAATAAACTATCCCCAGCGATCCCAGCCTTGCAACTTCACACATACATACAGACATGTAGTAGGTCAAGGTACATGCTAATGTCATGCTACACAACTTTTTTTTTGTTCATTTGTAAGAAAACTAATAGGGGTCCTTCATCCCGCCTCACTTTGATCACTGCTCATCCTACTCACCCTGTTCCAGGAGTGCTGGTCTCAGAGAATTTAGCTGGTGATTTCCCTGGGCTTTCCTGGGACGCCTCGAACATGAGGTACAGGGACTGTGTCTGGGGCAGGTCACGCAGCTGGGACAGGAAACATGGAGGGTTTTTAAGAGCAGAGTGAGCTAAGCTCTGTGTCAGGCACTCTGCTGTCACACAGCACACACCCTTTGTGTAATCCCTTTTACACACTAACAGGTTTATTACAAAACAATCATGACACACAAGCTGAGGCACACTCAACGCCACAATGTGAGACCTTCATCAGAGTCCTGCAGGAAATAATTTGTCTATAAAAATGTGAAAAAACAGGTGTACAGTATAGACCAGGGGTGGCCAACTCCAGCCCTCAAGGGCCATCAACAGGTCTGGTTTTCAGGATATCTCTGCTTCAGCACAGGTGGCTCAATCAGTCGTTGCTTCAGCACAAGTGGCTCAATCGGTGGCTCAGTCAAAGACTGAGCCACTAATTGAGCCACCTGGGCTGAAGCAGGGATATCCTGAAAACCTGACCTGATGGTGGCCCTTGAGGACTGGAGTTGCCCACTCTTGGTGTAGGAAAACATCCAGGTTAAAAGTCCCTTCTTTAAGTTTAGCGTGTGCCCCTTTTGTTTTGTTTTCTATCGGAAGAAACATTTACTATTCATTGATACAGTAAAGAAAATGTGAGAACACCAGCTGCTATATTTCTATATTATAGGTTTACACACATTGCACCTTTGTTCCCCCCTTATAATAATCAGATTCTCCATCTCTTTAGCTAAGTTAATGACTCTCTCCTGTGTGTCCTGCTCCAGCCAGGCTGGACTTACCGGAGAGCAGGTTCCGGTTTTCTCCATGTATTCCATACTGTACGTGTTCCCATATTCTATATCTGGAAAAGAGAAGAACAATGCAAGGGTGATTCAAGTAAACTATTGGCTCCCCATGTATGTTACATGTACTGCCCATACCCAGACAAAGCTTCCCTCTCCCACTACACACACATAACCCCTCCCCATCCCCCTTGTGTGTTCATACATGGTCTCTCTCCCTTTCGTCTAAGATCGCATACACTATGTGTGTGTGTTTGTGTATGTGTGTATGTGTGCACTGTGTATGTAAACTCTGTGTGTACACTATGTGTGTGTGTGTTTACACTGTGTGTACACTGTGTGTGTACACTGTTCTGAAAAAAAGGCACCCCTTTGATTTTTTGTCATATCTTGCAGCAAAAATGTTCAGGACAATTTGAGCAATTCTAGGTCACAGCAGAGTATTACATTTAAGAATTATCTGATGATGTAATAAACATTCTTTCAAATTGGTGATGGCGTGATGACCTCATCAAGTGCACAGTTACAAAACAGAGGAAGAATGATGGTCCCGATTGCTGACAGAAAAGGTTTTCTAGTAAAGGATGGTCACTGGGAGGACTGAAAAATGAATTGGTATCATTCAGGAGTGGGAGCAGCTGGATCAATGCGTAATCGATTATGCAATCAGACAGCGGGGTTCTCGTCTTCAGGCGCGCGTTCAAGCAGAAGAAGGACATTTTGAACACATACTTGAACCATACTTTATACAGTAGTAATCTTAGTGTTTCAGATTCGATTATACCAGTTTAACACATTTACGATCTACAAAAGGAAAAAATCCTATTTCTCATTGAACATAAACCTCCCTCAGCGTATCTGGAACTTGTTGGCATAATACAGTGACATCAATTTAGTTCATTGTCTACATTGTGCTTCTTGTATAGTGTTAATCTACATAACAGACCTACAATTGTGCACATTTTCATGGGGTTTGAACGAGAAATGTAGAAGATATGATGAAAAACAAAAGGGAGCCCCTTTTTTCGTGAACACGGTGTACATGCATATGCTCTTTTCCTTACATAGTAATACACACTGCTTTGCATGTGTCATGATACTCTCCCTGCTGCACGACCAGAACTCAATTAACCACTTCACTGCCAGACACACGCACAGGACAGCTCTATCCAGCCACCCACTGCTGCTAAATATTAACCCCTGCACTCTTAAAGAGTTTCAGACATTTTTCCCCATTATCCCTTTACTGTACGAGAGCTGTCGTGCTCTGCAGCTGCTTACTAATAAAGAATTGTGAGGACTAGCAATGTTCCCCCCTTTCCTGCTACAGAACTCTGGTGACCCCCTGCGTGCAAAGGTGAGCTCAGGTGATCCCCCAAATCATTGTGTCTCCCTCACCATCTGTGGAGCTATGGAACTGGTCCTCAATAACAAAGCTGGTGAGGTCGGAGGGCTGAGGGTAATCATGCTTCTCTGGTTCCAGGTCCACGGCCATGCAGGTCCATTTCTGACTGCTCACTGAGGAGGCCAGCTTCTCCTCGTCTGTAGCGTGGTCCTCAGAGGTTATCACCGGTGGGGTGTCCGGCGTGGAGAGGCACATGAGCTCCTGGAATGGACATTTGTGTAATACCCATGATCTGTTAGTATTATATAGTGATGCCAAGCACACACTGAAACATACAGTAACATTGTAACATAGTAGTTTAGGTTGAAAAAACACATATGTCCATCAAATTCAACCTTTGATAAAATTAGAATTGGGCGAGATATTCATCCTATATTGATATGATAGTTATATTGATCCAGAGGGAGTGACATATATAAATATATAGGGCTGACACACATATAGTGAATATATATCCCTTCTCGGCTTTACTCGCTGGCCCTTCCCATTCTATTCTGACAGAAGGGTCAGCGTTTCACGCAATGTGAGTTGAAAACAAACCCTGATACACGACTCAGAAACTATTGAGAAGACGGAGTTTGACAAGATCACGCTGGGAGTAGATACATCAATGCAAATAAAAGTATGTTTTGAGTCAAATGTAAGTTTGTTAATTATGTTTTTTTTCATTCCAGACAGTTAAGGTCACAAAATAATACAGTCACAACAGTTCATACGTTCTAACAGAAAATGTTCATTAAGTAATGTCCTCCCTTACTCCTTCAGTGACAGTGACAAGATCACATGATGACCGTACACAGGACAGTACCCTGATACATTGATGCAAAGAGACACTAGATAAAAATAGTTGCATCAATTTGACTGTAAAATTACCTTGACACATCTCCCCCACTGTGTGTGTCATCATACAGATCAAAGGTATAAATACGCAGTATATTAAAATCAGATTAGTAGTATGCATATTATGTATATCAATAAATAGACTAAAGTATACATATTGTGTATATTACACACAGACGTCACTTTACACACCTCAGAGCCGTTTTCATTGACAGGGGATCGCTTTGGGGACTTCTTCACCCTAAAAGTGTCACTGCAACAAAAGATGCGCCAAATTAAGAAAATGTTGAGATTTGTCCCCAAAAACCCTGAGAAACAAGGGCATGTCCTGTTTATAAAGCCCACAGGTCACAGGGTTACACCGGTGCCAAAACGTAACGTAATATGACATGGGTCAAACACACGACAGAAAAGAAGATCCCGTTCCTGTATGTTTATTCCTGTGTCTGGCTCACCCATAGCACAATACATGGAATCCTTGTGTAGTAAATTGTATAATAAAGCTGAGTTGGCGCTATATAAAAATTAAATAATGTTAACAGGGAAGCACACTGATAAAGGGCCAATGATTTCTCAAGTCAGCAAACAACTGGGAAACCTAACTTACCATATGAAAATGTGTGTGCCGCTCATTCAACTAACGTGTTACAAATCAGGGTCAGTCATTCTACTATTAATGTGTTAAACAATTATGTTTTTAATGTAAAAATTTGGAAGAAAAAATGCACGGGAAATTCATGGAAAATTCTCTCGCTGGTTAGTGGAACATTCTAAAGATTTGTGTATTTGTGTAAGAGAGGTAACAAGATCAGAGTATCCACAATAACTGTCTTTGCCAATCGGAATGTTCCATTTTCTGCTTTGGGATGTATATATTTTGAGATCTGTGCATGAGACACGTGCTGTCTGATCACAGGGAATTGGAGCATTCTGATCAGTTAATATCACAGCTCTCATTTCTAATAATGATCATTAAAACAGGTGTGTAAGACTTCAATTCTATGTCTGTGTCTCCATGCCCCCACCGCACAGTTCTGTGCATATGCTTTTAAAGTGCCACCCAACCCACACCCATGAGTGTAACTGCACTGACAAGACTCTTCACTATCACGCTGCAGGTCAAGGTGCACAGAAGTGGTAGAGAGGACAGAAGGAGACGGACATGCCTGGAAGATGACAGACAAACAGCCCGTGCTGGGAGAGGGAAGGTCACAGGATATAGAGGTGATACAATGAGAGTGCACAGATAGAATGATTAAGGTGAAGGTTACTTACAAGAGAGAACAGACAGATACGACATCTTCTACCATCCTATAGACACAGAGACAAAGAGACAGACAGACAGAGGGCTGTGTACATACACACTGTGACACACCCTGTGCCGCCACCACAGTGCTGCACCCACATATACATCTTACTATGTTTTAACCCCATCACTTCCAATGTAGTCTGCACAACACTGGTCAACAAGCTAAAGCAAACATTGTGCTATGTAGCCCTACACCAGCATTTTGTAACCTTTCTTTTGGTTAAGGAATCCTTTATTTATAGCGCGTCTGAGATCAGATGCATTGTAAGGAACCCCAACCCTCTCTAATAGCGAGTCTGAGATCAGATGCATTGTAAGGAACCCCAACCCTCTCTAATAGCGAGTCTGAGATCAGATGCATTGTGAGGAACCCCAACCCTCTCTAATAGCGAGTCCTGCGATCAATGCATTGTAAGGAACCCCAACCCTCTCTAATAGCGTGTCTGAATCAGATGCATTGTAAGGACCCCAACCCCTCTAAAGCGGACCTGAATAGATGCATTGTAAGGAACCCCAAAAACCCTCTCTAATAGCGAGTCTGAGATCAGATGCATTGTAAGGAACCCCAACCCTCTCTAATAGCGTGTCTGAGATCAGATGCATTGTAAGGAACCCCAACCCTTTCTAATAGTGCGTCTGAGATCAGGTACATTGTAAATTCTTCTGTATTTGGTACAATTTTCAAATGACCTGAAAATAGCAAGGAACACTTTAGGGATGCCAGGGAACCCTGGTTGAAAAACACTGTCTTACACTGCTTAGTTAGCTACAGACATCTTGTTTTCTGCAGACGCCCTGTTTCTGTCACCCTTTCGTGAGAGGGATGGACTTTAAAATACTTAGGTCCCATTTGGCTTTGTGTCACTAGTTAGTATCCAAGGGTGAAGAACATGTCTCTCACTAGTCTATGTTACTGTGCCGCTATATGGGGTGTTAACTCCAAATGGCAAAGATCCTCTTTATCACAATGTCACTCTGTGGTCAAAAAAACAGAACTGATAAGAACCAGGTCCATCAATATGTAGTGGATGGGATCATTGGTCCCTTCAATCCTTTGTGTCACTATGTCACAGTGTCTCAATGTCATAAAGTTCCACTCCAGCAGGCGGGGCAGACTCTCTAGGCCAAAGGGCTTATCTGTCTCAAATGTGTGTTTCTTGTGTGTAATGTGACTGGTGTGGGACAGACATATGACTTACGTTTTCAATGGTGTCTTCTTCTTTTTAGTTGGCTTATTCCCCTCTCCGCTGTTCTGCTCGGAACCACTTGTCGGTATCTCAAAGGAAGCTGGTGATTTTGCAGGGGACTCTGCTCTGTGGGAGACTGGTTTAAATAGTTCTGGGGGCTCCTGGTTGGCTGAGGATGACTCTGGCATCCTTCCACTGGAGGAAAAGGGGTTAAAGTTAGGATCATCCCACATATCCATGTTATAAGTGTAGGAGCCTTTGCTGATGGGAATGTCAGCAGATTCAGCAGGAATGGGGCTAGGAGATCCAGGAGGTTCTGGCTTCTCTACAGCCTTCTTGGCCTTGGGTTTCCTCAGGGGCATTTTGCCAGAGGGTTTCTTGCCCTTCCTGGGGTGAGGATGCCCCTCATGTGCCTCTTCTGAATAGTCGAACTCCAGCCTTACTGCCTGACCAATCACGCCTGGGTTCTCTGTTCCTCCCGTGTCAGAGGGGGTTACCTCTGGCCCCTGGCGAGCGAGTAACGATAGCAACTCCTTCTCAGTGGCTTGTGGAGGGCAAGGCACAGGCGGGTCACTGAGGGAAATGCCCCCAACACTCACCTCTTGGGGATCCACGGAGGAAACCTCAATGGGTGAGAAGGTTGAGATTTGCTGTGCCTCCACTAAAGGTAATTCTGTTTCTATTTGGGGCAGGGCAAGGCTGTCCCCTGGGTATGCCTGCAAGCCCCTATCCACCTCTACTTCCTGTGACTCTCCTGTCACTGCCTGCTGTGTATCCTTGGTCCCGGGAGCTTCTGACTGCTTTTTTGCACCCGTCGGCTTCTTCTTCAGCGACGCAGGACGGGGCTTCTTTGCTCTGCGGAGGGTGCTGCAGGCACTGTCGGATCCCCCGTGACTCCCAATCAGGTCCTCTCCCTGGAAGTCCGCGGCCTGCAAACTAAGGGAGCGTGAGAGGGTGGTGCGGCTCACGGGCACCGAATCCGTAGATTTGCGGCGTATTCTGGCCGGGACCTCGGAGGAGCTGGATAAAGGATCCACTGGCTCGACGCTAGCAAAGTCCAAGTTGTAAGTGCCACTGCTGGCTATGGGCTTGTCCTCATCAAAAACTACTGAGAAGGAATGTGAAGGAAGGGCGGATGGGAGAGTCGTTAGTGCATTCAGCGACAAACATCAGCAGTTCACACATTGTCCAAGCTGGACTCCAAACCTATAAAGCAGGAGTGGCCAACTCCAGTCCTCAAGGGCCGCCATCCACACGTTAGGTTTTCAGGATATCCCTGCTTCAGCATAGGTGGCTCAATCAACGATGGATATCCTGAAAATCTGACCTGTCGGTGGCCCTTGAGGATCGGAGTTGGCCAGCCCTGTATATAGGGTGATATATGCGTGTTTATCCCCCATTCCATGTTCAAAGTGACTGAAAATGTGTATGCTATAAAACTGAAATGGAGAGAGCATCCCCCTTTCATTTCCATAAGACTGTAACGGGGTTATTCATGAAACTGCGATAAAGATAACGGTCATTATTATACGGAATCGCCCAATGAAGTCAATGGGAGTTCTCGTGCGATAGGTCCCCAACTCGCACTAGCGCAGTTTAACTGATAACCTCCCAAGTGTGCAAATAGAAAAGTGGTACTATGGGTGTGAAAATGAATGTGTTAATGTCATTACACTTTGACGACTGCCCCCGTCCTCCATTTATAGAAAGCCTCAATCATTAGCAGGACTTGGGCGCCATCTGAAAAATAGCGCCATGATTGTTTTCTATTGATCGACCTAAACCGTCACATCTTTTTTTATAGAAAATATAATTTATTATAAATGGGTTACTTACTTTTCTGCTCCTAAACATAAATATAGGCCACGTCTTTTTAAATAGTATCTACACCGCTTGGCACAATGTTTAAAAAGCTTGTTTGACAACAAAATATATAGGGCCATACTTATTAGGAACTGCTACTCAATAGGATCCCTGTCGTACCAGACGACACCATCAAGTCTATTCACTAAAATGGGCCCTAAAGTACCATATTTACTAAGCCATGCTGGCAGCACTGCTTAGTAAACATGGCTCATTACCTCGACTTTTTTAATTAAACTGCAAAAGAGGAATATTATTGGATGGCAACCACACTCCTAATGTGTTTTGATGCCCCTGCACTACCCACAAGCCCGTACAAGCCCAGATCCTGTGGAAATTGCTCGGAGGATGAAGAAGTTTGGTTTGAGTTCAGTTCACATTAATCAGCTCATTACAAGTCACTAGTCTTTAAGACGATGGTGCGCAGCGGGTACAAAAGATGCACGTGGTCTCTGGGATGGAAGTTACCCCTCACATTGGATTACCTATGTCCTCAGATAGTAGTAGAGGTTGGGGAATCTCCTCCCCTTCCTGATTCGACTGCGGCTCCTGCGGCTTCGGCTCTACCTGCTCCTGCGGCGGCGGCGGCTGCTGCTGCTGCTGCTCCTGCGGCTCCTGCTCTTGGACTTCTGGTAGGAGCGGGACGGGGACCGGAGGTGCAGATTTCACTGGAGTGGTGGATTCCGGGGTCTCGAAGGCTTCCTCCGAGTCTGAACTCCTGTGCGCCACAAAAGGAGATGCAGTGATGGGGTGGGGGGGAAGAAAATGAGGAAGACAAAAACGGAGGGTGCAAAAGGCAAAGAAAGCTTGGGGGGGGGGGGGGGGGGAGTCAGATGTTAGGGAGAGAAGGTCACTATTCGAGGAGTCTGGGGTTAAATTAGGAGGATTGTGAGCTCAGCAGATGAGTGATAACTGGTGAACGAATGAGTCACATGTTACAAAAATGTGTTGAATAAGAACGTCCCAATAATGGTTAGTATGTAAAAAGTAAGTGATCTGATTTTAAAGTAGCAATACTGCCTAGTTTATATATATCAGCATAGGTGATATATATATATATGTATATATATATATATATATATATATTGTAATGTATATATGTGTTAATGTATCTATTATTATTTTTTGTAGCATTGGAACCGGGGGTCCCGACTGGCTGAACTACATTAGTTTTAGCTCTGGGAGATACCAAAAAGTTACCGGTGCAGTTACAGGTGTTCCAATCCCCATTCGGGAATCCAATATAGCCGCAAAACTTTACAGGTCCTGCGGGACAAAAGAAGTATTCCTACTGGATGGCCGTTCAAATATTCAGTAGGGAGAACACTGGTAGCTAAGTGTCTCGGGAACCCCCAGCGCAAAAAATAACGCGGTTCAGCTCAGGTGGACTCTTCCCTCTAATGTCGTAAACAAAATAGGTTAATCTGGCTGGATTGCTGGTTTAAAGGGGGGAGTCTCTGTTCTATACATTATTTTGTCAAATAAAAATAGATAAGAATACGAAAAGCGCCAATTATACAAAATATAAAAGCACCCCCGCACGTCCGGGATCCCTCTTCCAATTACTGGCCCATTAACCTCTGACCCAAATGATTCTAAATATGCTGAATATTATTCTTTATTTTTTATACAGTACTGACGCAGTGCTCAGAGTTTTGCAAAATGGCAGACAAGCCTGGTTATACTGTACAAATACAGTATCAACACTAGAGTAATTGCTACAGACATGTATGGGGTTGCCAGGAGGCTTCTCCAAAAATACTGGACACGATGGTGAAAGGTGCGACGCGCTTGAGACACACACATACTCGAGAGAAACACACACACTTGAGACACACATGCTCAAGACACACACATCTCTCTCTGCTCCATGTTGTTTCCTCCTCTCCTTGGCCCCACCCTCAGGCTCCTGACACCTCCTGATTGGCTGCATTACCCTGCAGCAGCCAACCAGGATGGAGGAAGCTGCCCAGCCACCTAGCAACAGCCCTGCTCTCTCCCTGCTCAGGGAAGTCCTGCAGCCCCCCCAGACGGTCAGGTCACTATGTCCAGAGAGGTAATACCGGACACACACATGTCCAGTATTACCTCTCATTTTTTACTGGACAGAATGTCCAAATACAGAACAGTCCGGTTCAATGCTGGATACCTGGCAAACCTAGACATGAAAGCAAACAGTTTGCAGAAGAAGGCCCTGCCCTGCAGAGCTTACAATCTAAGCAGTGTAGTGGGCGTTAGTACAAAATCATTGAATACGTCGATTCATGAGAGTGGGAGAGTGAAGGAAGAAGGAGAACGAGCATTATATGTAGTGGGAGAGGTGGGCCAGCATTGGTGGAATGGCTCCTAAAAGTCTTGTGTATGTGAAGTGATTAACCAAAAGTGGCGCTTATATACATTTATAATGACAGTGATATAATCAATACAATAGTGATAAAAATGATACTTATACAAACACAATGGTCGATTGCAGCTGTAACCTGGTGTAGGATTGCTTTCTCAATCCTCATGGAACATGGAGAATGGATCATCAGGAAGCGCATACCATGTGGGAAAATAAAAAAGAAAAAGTGCTTTTTGTGCAATATTGTGCAAACAGTGTTGTGGAAAGTTGCTAGCACAGAATGTATACACAGGATACTCACAAACGTGAGGTGGAGTATAGGCACATAAAGGTATCTTTATGGACTGACTTCACGGAACGCATCCGTGACCCGCACAGAAAGGAAGGAGGGAGACCTGAGAGAGAGGCCCCATCCGGTGGAAACAACAGAGCGTGAACTGCTGAGATCATTGTGATCTAAATGCTGTTTTTAACCTATCAATATGTGAGTAGATTGGATTTTGTCTACCTCTTTTATTAAATGCCCTACAGTCTACGCTATGTCCAGTGTCTTCCTACCCTAAGGTTATCTGGGAATCTGTTTGCTGTGGCATCACCTTGCACCAGAGACTGAAGTCAGTCCATAAAGATACCTTTATGTGCCTATACTCCACCTCACGTTTGTGAGTATCCTGTGTATACATTCTGTGCTAGCAACTTTCCACAACACTGTTTGCACAATATTGCACAAAAAGCACTTTTTCTTTTTTATTTTCCCACATGGTATGCGCTTCCTGATGATCCATTCTCCTAAAAGTCTTGCCTGAAGACGTGCCCTTGTATTTGAATAATACGTGTTGATACTGGAATATACACAAAAACTGGATAATTTTTGGCCCCACTCTGGAATAAATGGCTTCGAGAGCACAGCGGGAAATGCTCATGTGAGCATTTCCCCTTCTTAGGAGCTGTGGGTGAGAAACCCTGTTTTATGATCTGCCATGAAAATAACATGTGAATAGTTTATCTCTATCCCATTGGTCTGCCTACTGCTTGGGTTTCTCTTAACGTTATTTAATCCAGAGTAGGTAGCAAGTAGAGCCCGAGAAGTAGAAGAACCAGCATATTGCAGGTTTAGAGCAGGGGTATTCCAGCTCCACCAAACAGGTGAGGTTTTCAAGATATCCAGCTTCAGCACAGGTGGCTCAATTGGTTCCTGCTTCAGCACAGGTCAAAGACTGAGCCTCTGATTGAACCACCTGTGCTGAAGCTAGGATTTCATGAAAACCTGACCTGTTGGGGGGGCTTGAGGACTCAAGTTGAGCACCCATGGGTTAGAGCATTTAAGGCAGGAGGAACCCCAAGCTGATTAAGTACCGTGGCAGAATGACTACATGCCTCGAGTCCCCTATAAAAAGGTGTGTTAGGGGTTAATGGGGATGGGATGAAGTTAGAAAGGATATGAGGTGTTGGGTTGTCTGCTTATATATTGTATCCCTTACCTTGTTCCAGCTTCTCTTTCCAGACAACCGCGTGGAAGAAGCCCCCCCACCCCCCTTATATATTTTGCTCTTTGATTTATCCCGTGATGGTTATCGGTTGGGTGAAGGGTTCTAGAAAAGGCAGCATCTTGGGGTTTCTAATGTGTCAGCTGGTTGTGGGGACCTTGCCGGTTTGGCTCTTTGGTGGACCTCCTGTGGTGGTAACGAGGGAGACGGGAACATACGAGGCTAACGCACCGGGTGTGGGAGTGAGCTCCCAGTAATGTGATTTGATCTGTGTCATCGGGCTCTTGGTGGCGATTTGGGGTTCAAGCCACGGGTATCCTGGGGGCTTTATAGTGTTTGGTGATTCAGAGCAAACTGGCGGGTCCCTTGGGAAGTTAAAATGTTGTGTTGTATATTGGTTATTATGTTGTATTTAATAAATGCTGTGATAATTTATATCCACTAACTACTATGGTGTCAGTGTATTTGTTCAAGGTTGGGAAGAGGGGACAAAATCCGAGGCTGGGTAAGTCAAGGATGAGCATTTTATATGATATTTTTAACTGCAGTTCTGCTAAGCACCTGTGAATGACCAGTTTATTAAGACAGCTCTCCCTTTATTAGAGAGGTTATGAGAGCTTTTTGTAGGTGCAGCAGCGTTAGGACCTACAAATGGGCCTTACCTTGAAGTGGTTGTAAGATTAAAATACTTTGGCCAAAGAATTGACCTAAATGACCCATGCTTATAAGCAGATAAGTATTTAACTATATAATGTCTAGTTAGATGTAGCACTAAGGGGCCTATGCAGAGAGCAGCGCTTTTTAAAATTGGAGAGGGGAATAAAAAGTGGGTTTAATGGAGAGTTTTATTCTCCATATGCAGAAATGGGCGAAATCCGCTATTTTTAGCATTACTGCATGTGGAGAATTGTAAATGAGGAGATGCACGCAGCTGAAAGGGAGAAAAAAAAAATCGCGCATTTTTTTTTTTTCCCCTATAGCCGGCGAGCTCCTGCTTCTTGCCAACTTTAGTTGGCGGAGAAAATGGAAGAAAATCGCGCCAAAAACAGCCGCTAGATGGCGAGCGCGCCTTTCTGAATTCGGATATTTTTCAGACTGGCGAGATGTAGTTTCTCGCCAGCCGCGCGGCGAGATTTTCAAATAGAAAAAAAAAA
Organism: Ascaphus truei; assembly: GCA_036426205.1. Classification (NCBI taxonomy): domain Eukaryota; kingdom Metazoa; phylum Chordata; class Amphibia; order Anura; family Ascaphidae; genus Ascaphus; species Ascaphus truei. Next base: position 37,818,811 of record CM071573.1, read on the forward strand.
TGGCGCGTTTTTCCTACCTCGCCATTTTCAGCTGTTTTTTGCGCGATTTTCTCCGGAAAATGGAGAGATTGTAAATAGCGCTGCTCTCTGCATGAGGCCCTAAGGCTTTTTGTTTTTTGCATTTTATATGTAGGGTGAAAGAGAATGCTGTGTATCGTTTCTACGATGTGTAGGGTAGATCCAAAGAATTAAGGAAGTCCCGCGCCTTTTACATTGCAAGAATAAACATCCAGCTGTTCCATCCCCAGCACCTGCTCGCCTGGGTGTAAACACCAGGTGACCAGAGACTTACAAGTTAAACCGTTTACCCAACACTGAACCATTTCAGGTCTCTGTATACATTTATTCCAACCATGTGACAGCAGATGCAATCATGGGATTTTTTTTATGGTGTTATATTGTGTTCCATATCAAACAACCCTCAGCCGCAAAATAAAAAGATGAAGAGTATATACGTGAACTCAATCAGTTTGTAGAGAGCTGGAAGTCCGAGCGCACACAGGAGCTACATTTGTAGCAGATGAGCCTGTAACCTGTTTAACAGACCGAGCATTGTGTCCGCAGACTCATTCCTTCTATAATGTGTTTTCCAGCTTCAGTGAGGGGATGTGATGCTGGGGAATATGATTGGCTCCCAATGAGTCCAATGTGAGCATCCAACAGCAATTACAAACCATTCTGGCAACCGAGAGGTTAAATGGAAAGTGTCTGCAGAATGCACACAGGGCAGCGAAAGGTAAACAGTATCAGACCTGGCAGCAGTCACAGCTGTACCCCCTGGCTGTGTCTAAAAACAGTATCATCAGTGCAGCAAGAAAAAACGTTCTCTGTCGTCTGCTGACACCATTCCTGCCCTGTGTGTGCAGGAAGGGAGCAGGAATACATCTGACAAGAGTCACACACACACAGACAGTTAGGCTACGCTTATAGTGCTGGCGACGGTCGATGGAAAATCAAATAGAGATGACTTCCAGCGATCGCGACCAATCCGTCGCTCCGCGCTTACTATAAGCGCACGCGACGGCGGCAATGCATTTGTTTTGCCGCAACATCGTTGTCGCCGGCACTATAAGCGCAGCCTTAGGCTTATGGGTGGACAGACACACAGAGGACAACTTTCTACAGGACACAGAATTAGATTGTAAGCTCTGTGGGACATCTTTCTCGCAATGTTTACTTTTATACATGAGGCCTTTAACAATTTGCTTTATATTTCCCTGTATTCTGTCTTTAAGTGCTTTATTCTTAGCAAGCGCTACAATCTGCGTACACACAGGAAGCCAGAAAAACAGCGAGAAACACCCAGCAGATATACACACAGATACATGAACTAACACCCAGACAGGAAATACACCCAGACAGAGAAACACAATAACAAACAGATATACGCAGAGAGCTGTCACAACAAGCTGGACAGGTGGAGAACTGCTAACGACAGCGACCTCTCTCTAACGTAGCCTCTTCACATCCTTGTAACCCAGGGGTGGGCAACTCCAGTCCTCAAGGGCCACCAACAGGTCCGGTTTTCAGGATCTCTCTGCTTCAGCACAGGTGGCTCAATCAAAGGCTGAACTACTAATTGAGCCACCTGTGCTGAAGCTGCAACTGATTGGACCACCTGTGCTGAGGCTGGGACTGATTGAGCCACCTGTGCTGAAGCAGGGATATCCTGAAAACCTGACCTGTTGGTGAGCCTTGAGGATTGGAGTTGCCCACCCCTGTTGTAACCCCTCACTGAACGTGAGTTACATATTTTCAGCACAACAGGCATCAGATGCCCAGAACGCTCTGCTTTGCACGTAATAAGTTATAACCTGGGGGGACGATTCTCTGACTTCAATGAGTTCTCCCTGGCCTAATTAATTCCTAATTAAATCTGCGCCCAGTGTGTGGGGAGGGTGAATAAATGAGGGTGTAATATGTTCAAGGACAGAGAGCGCTGGCAGCGTCAGGTAAACACGACTCCCCTCTGGGATGCCAGGATCCCTTCCCGGCTTCTGCCTCTGTGCCCCCATCAGTGCCACATTCTCCTACTGCTAGTGCATAAGCTCAGGACTTCCCTGATGATTTCAACGTAGAACTGCACAGACATGTTATGTGGCTGCCCCAAAGAGCTTACAATCTGATTGTTAGGCTGAGATTATAGTAGGAGCGCATGGCGTCGCGACTGCCTGTCGCTGGAGCGATCCGTGGCCTTTGAGTTTTCGATGACGCACGCGACGGGGAGGCGTGGTGGAGGGGTGGCCGTGACGTCACGAGGCTGGTTCGCCCTCATTGGCTGAACCGCTCACCTGACCCGGCCGTCACGCGACAAAGACACATTTTTTGGTCGGCTCAAAATTCTGCCGCACCGTCTCGCTTCCTCGCGCGCTCTATGTCCGGCCTCATGGAGGGGCAGTCTGTCGCTCGCGCCGCGCGCGTTCGCTCGCAGTATGGACGGGGAGTTAGTATCTGAGACAAAGCGAGTTGCCCAAAAAGAGGTGTTAGAAACAGACCTCATCCACTTCAGAGACCAGTGCATTAGCCATAAGAACACTCCAACTAAAGCCAGATACCGCGTTAATTTGAGATGTTGCCTAATGTTTCTTTTTCACAGTCACTGTACAGCAATAAGGGGAAAGGGATAAGGAATAGGAAAAGGTAACCCCGTAACTCCTGGGGGGTTATTGATGCAATGCTTCGGGAGGCCTTCCTGCAGGTTTGGTTATTACAGAAGATGGATCTGCACTCTGGCCAACGGTCAGGATTTGCCTTCAGGAGATCGGTTCTGGGTCTGTGAAAGTGTATTAATATACGTGTAACATAAGGTGCTGGGATTATCTGCCTACCAACTATATACATAACACGTATGTCAATTGGGAGATGTAGGGACTGGGCCCTAGGGTTCTGCTTTTGTCACACGTCATAAACAAGGGAAGTTTATACAACCAGAAAGTCACTAATTTAACAGGGTTAATGTACCTTCCACCTGCTCAACTCCAGTTCTCAAGACCCCCCAACAGGTAAGGTTTTCAGGATATCCCAGCTTCAGCACAGGTGACTCAATCAGTCCCTGCTTCAGCACAAGTGGCTCAATCAGTCCCTGCTTGAGCACAGGTGGCTCAGTCGAGCCACTGATTGAGCCACCTGTGCTGAAGCTGGGATATCCTGAAAACCTGACCTGTTGGGTGCTCTTGAGGACTGGAGTTGAGCATCCCTCGTCTAGAGCAGCTTTCCCATCATTCCCCAGAGACATACGTCTACAGTCAGATCCACCCACAAAGACACCAAGGTACATACGCAGCTATTCTATTTCATCTCAAGTCAGCAGTCACACACATTCCTTAACATGACAGGAGCTCTGTGTGATGTTTATGGAATGGCTAATTTCGGCTGAGAGGGCTCAGAAGTGGAATAGCAGGGGGTGCCGTGCAGAGCTTGAGCAGAAGAGGAAAGGATTTAGGGCAGAGCATAGCTTTGCTGGCAGAATACAGCAAGGCACAATACAGAATGAATGCAGATATACAATACTGAAGGTGTTTTAAGAGCCGCATGATTAGAGCAGAGGGTAGCAGATTTCAGGTGTAACCTTAACAGCTGCAGTATTCAGGTGTAACCTTAACAGCTGCAGTACAATCCGATATTGGGCCTGGTGTAGGAACACTAAACTACAGGGTTGCAATAGTTAAAAGTACACGTTTAAGGTTCAACAGCTGTGAGGTCCTATAGAGCTATAGGGTTGCAGCGAAATAGCACAGTATTCTCCCAAACATGTGTACGAGTAGGGATAAGAGGCCCCAGAGATCCAGAAATGCAGAAACCCAAAGCTGTGCAGTAGGGGGGTTCCCAGGCACAGATACGTAGGGTGCAGAGTTTAGGAATGAAGAGTTCCAGAGGCAAAAGGTTTCGTGTGACACTGTAAGTGGTGCGGGGTTAGTGTCGCAGTGCAATAGGGATCCTGGTTTAAGTGACACAGGGCACTAGGAGTTAAGATTCGGTGACACAGGGTGCTAGAGGTTCAGTGTTTAATAGCAGAGTTCTAGGGGTTTAGGGGTCGATGTTGCAGTGCACTAGGGGTGCAGAATTTAGGGGCGCAGAGCTGTACAGTGGAAAACGTATAGCAACCTTAGTTTAATGGAGCCATCTCTGTAACAGAGCTGTCAAAGAGAAAGGGAATTACTCACATATTTTCGGATGTCTCCGTTCCCAGGCTTGTGGCCTGTCCCTGCTGCAGTGCTGACTCAGTACCACCCATCCTCAGCAGGCTGCGGGTCGGCTCCCAGCCTCCTGCACTGCCCAGACAGCAGTGCCTGGCCCAGAGCGAGCACAGGACTCTGCAGTGCAGAGGAGAGCAGCTCTCCACTGCCAGCCCGAGAGTGGATGACAGGGGGGGGGGAGCAACGTCAGTCAGTCAGTCCGTCCCTGCCACAATCCAATGTCACACACAGCGGTGATGCCAAAGCGGATGCAGAAATGGCACCTTGGCTCACACAATACAGGCAGTGGCAGCCATTCCCTGTGCAGAAAAGGATCAAACCGCTGCCTCCTTCCAACCTTCCCTCGACCCCTCCACCGTGTCCCCGTCAAGAGCTCAGCCACTATCCCCAGCTCACAGCCCAGTCGCTGACAAAATGCAAATGGCTGTAGCACACCGTGAGACGATGCTTCTCTTCCCAGACAGCACAATGGAAAGGAGAAGGGGGAGGGGAGGGACGGAGGACTCAAAACGTTCCTCGATGAGAGAGGATATTAGGAATCCTGCTCCCCTACAAACGTAGCCCCTTTGTGGAATAGGTCACCGGTGCGGAGTAGGAGAAGACACTGCCTAGGCATCCGTGATATAGGGGAGCAGCGATGGAGGAAGCAGGAGGATCAGCACTGCAGACTCCAGAAGCACAGTGTGGGGAGGAGGGGGAGACAGGCTTAACTCTTGTATGTCTGATCTTCAGGCTAGCTTGCTCTGGACTTGAAAGGTAAAAAGGAACACAAGTCTCCCATAGAGTTAAAGGGACATATAATTGACACCTGCTCCTTCAAAGCAGAATTCAAGAGCACACACCTCTGCCACATGCAGAGATACATACACCTGATACCCCCTCCCACAGAACATCATGACCGCATACTTCTCTGCTCCTCCACCAGGGACAAACGCTCCCCTCACACCCCCTTCAAAAGAGACATCATCTACCCATCTTATACCCCCTCTATTTCCACATTTGTGACACGTAGACCCCGCTTGTTCCATTGACATCATGAACACAAAAAAGACCCTCATATAATACACCACAGACGTAGGCTTGATGCTCAGTCCTATGCAGACATGTCATCCCCTGCTTATTCAGCCTAGCGCAATGTCTATCCATGGATTGTCAGTATAATGGAATAAAGGACTTACTTTTAAAAAAAAATGAAGGATATTAATTTGACTCAATGTACCCTTGATGGTGAAATACTTTTAAACGCAGGAATACACGAGACATTGCTGATCCCCTTTCTGCCTTCAACAGTAACAGAGACAAATTACTTTGTGCCTCGCAACAGAGATATGAGACACGTCTCTCGTCATGTCACACAGAGATATCAGGAACATCTCATCCCTCCGTGGTCCTCGTCATTCCTAAAGGGCAGTGGCGTTATTCCTAATATTATATTGGTTCAGTGCAGGATATCATTTAATATATACTGAGGTTAAAGGAATAGTAGTGGTACTGTGTCGGATGAAAACATTCTCAACATATTAGACATTGGGCAACAGCTATTTGGACCATGCTTTAGAGAGATATACAGAGTATTTATGCTTAGAAAGCAAGAAGGGAGAGAGGATTCGTAAAACAACCGCATTTTCAATCAAAAGAAAAAAAAGAACAATACATTTGCCAATAAAACAGTAGTGGTACCCTGGGGTTGTAAATAGAAAAGTGCTATCCTGTCCTCCCTGTACCAGAACACTTCAACCACTATACCTGTGTGTTCCTAACTACAGCCGGAGTTAAAGGCACACCTGTTGGATACGGATACAATGTCACTCTGATGTCTCTATGTTTGCTTGGCTGTGCAGTTTAAATGTATCCAATAAATACTTGTTTTAAATGCATGTTTCTGTGTGAACAACACTGGACTATGATAGAGCTGAGTAATTAATGTAAACTGAATTAAACATTGATTACACTAATAGATCTATATGCTGAATTTAAATAAACCCTTTGCTGTTTTGCAATGAGTTGTTGGCCGCTTTGGTAGCCAAGGGGTTAATGTTTAATTCAATTTTAATACCATTCACATTTCCTTGGGATATCACAACAAATGACACAATAATATAGTCAAATGCTAGCTGAAGCTAAAAGAAGTATGTCGATCGAGTTTAACGTTTTGGTAAATTCTAACATCAAAGTGGGTGAGAGACATACATACATATAAACACACACACACATATACATATATACAGTGTTCGACAAACCTATACATTTGCTCGCCCCGGGCGAGTGGATTTAACATCATGGCGAGCTCCTATTGGCCCAAGCAGCACACGTTTGGTACTAGGTGGCGAGTAGATTTTTTTATTATTATTATTTTTTTATATAGATATATATATATATGTACATACTATATATATATATATATAAATATATATATATATACACACAAATGTAAATACAACTGTATGCTCATCTCTGCATGTCTTAGGCAGGTCTGCAACCCCGCCTTTCACCATTATCGCCCAGCACACAGCACTTCAACTGCAGCAAGGGATTCTGGGAAATGACATGAAAATGAGCACACAATGCCACTTTTTGCTTCAAAAACCCTTTTTAACATGGTTCCCTATAGGCTTAAGCTTGCTGCATGGTCACAGCTTTGAGCACAGCCAGTGTTAAGGTGCATACCCAGAAAACCCACCCACATACAGCTGTTTCGACCTTAATGGGTCTCATCATATATACACACACACACACACACACACACACACAGTTAGGTCCAGAAATAATTGGACACTGACACAATTTTCATAATTTTGGCTCTGTACACCACCACAACTGATTTGAAATGAAACAACCGAGATGCAATAGAAGTGCAGACTTTCAGCTTTAATTCAAGGGGTTGAACAAAAATATCGTATGAAACGTTTAGGAATTGCAACCATTTTCATACACAGTCCCCTTATTTCTGGGGCTCAAATGTAATTGGACAAATTAACACAATCATAAATAAAATGTTCATTTTTAATACTTTATCAAGAATTCTTTGCAGGTAATGACTGCTTGAAGTCTGGAACGCATGAACATCACCAAACGCTGGGTTTCCTCCTTTGTGATGCTTTGCCAGGCCTTTACTGCAGCTGTCTTCAGTTCAATTTGTTTGTGGGTCTTTCTGCCTTAAGTTTTGTCTTCAGCAAGTGAAATGCATGCTCGATCGGGTTGAGATCAGGTGATTGACTCGGCCATTGCAGAATATTCCACTTCTTTGCCTTAAAAAACTCCTGGGTTGCTTTCACAGAATGTTTTGGGTCATTGTCCATCTGTAAAGTGAAGCGCCGTCCAATCACCTTCGCTGAATTTGGCTGAATCTGAGCAGACAATATATCCCTATACACTTCAGAATTCATCCGGCTGCTTCTGTCTTCTGTCACATCATCAATAAACACTAGTGATCCAGTGCCATTATAAGCCATGCATGCCCATGTCATCACACTGCCTCCACCGTGTTTTACTGATGATGTGGTATGCTTCAGATAATGAGCCGTTCCAAGCCTTCTCCATACTTTTTTATTCCCATCATTCTGGTACAGGTTGATCTTAGTTTAATCTGTCCAAAGAATGCTGTTCCAGAAATGGGCTGGCTTTTTTAGATATTCTTTGGCAAAGTTTAATCTGGCCTTTCTATTCTTGAGGCTTATGAATGGTTTGCACCTTGAGTGAACCCTCTGTATTTGCTCTCGTGAAGTCTTCTCTTTATGGTACTTGGATAATGATAAGCCTACCTCCTGGAGAGTGTTCTTCACTTGGCTGGGTGTTGTGAAGGGGTTTTTCTTTACCATGGAAAGGATCCTATGATCATCCACCACACTGTTGTCTTCCGTGGACGTCTAGGCCTTTATGTGTTACAGAGCTCACCAGTGCGTTCTTTTTTTCTCAGAATGTACCAAACTGTTGATTTGGCTACTCCTAATGTTCCTGCTATCTCTCTGATGGATTTTCTTTTTTTTGCAGCCTAAGGATGCCCTGTTTCACTTGCATTGAGAGCTCCTTTGACCGCATGTTGTGGGTTCACAGCAACAGCTTCCAAATGCGAATGCCACACCTGGAATCAACTCCAGACCTTTTACCTGCTTAATTGATGATGAAATAACGAAGGAATAGCCCACACCTGTCCATGAAACAGCTTTTGAGTCAATTGTCCAATTACTTTTGGTCCCATGAAAAAGAGGGGGCTACATATTAAAGAGATGTAATTCCTAAACCCTTCCTCCAATTTGGATGTGAATACCCTCAAATTAAAGCTGATAGACTGCACTTTAAGCCCATATTCATTATTTAACTGTAAATTGAATTTATTTTGGTACACAGCCAAAATAACAAAACTTGTATCAGTGTCCAATTATTTCTGGACCCAACTGTATATATAAATTATTTATATGCATACATCTATATCAGCCCTCTTGGGCAGGGATGGTTTTAGTATGATGCTGGCCACAGGCCGCCATAAGCACTTACCTTTCTGCTGCCCTGGCTGCCACTTTGCAGCGTCCCGTCACATGGCGATGCATTTCCATGACAATGGGACACCATGTGACATCACATTGTCATGGCTACGTGTCGCCACAATGCTGCAGGAGGTAAGAGACCTTCACAGAGACCCCACGCTCTCGCCCGGCAATCAGTTTAATTGTTGTGGGGGGTAACAGAGCCGGTCTCTGTAATCGCAGCACCGACCCCCCTGAAATTAGCAAATTCTAAGCCGGATTCAATACCAGATCGAGCAAGCAGTGTTAGACCGGTGAGAAGACCAGAGGTTACTAAACTCAAGCGGCTGCTGAGTGGGGTTCCCCTGATCACCGGTGGATGCTGGTTCCTGCTGTCGTTTGGACGAGGAACCTCTTTGAACGCTGACTTCAGTTGGTAACATGTGCCACAATTCATGTATTGCCTGATAACATCATTTTTTCTGTACGTGCTTTTATCACCACCTTCACTTTTTTTTCAATATAATTTGAATTGATTACACTATGTGTTGTGCGCTGTTTGTTCTTTTTTTCCTATACTTGCAGTGTATAATCTCTCCTGAAATTCCATGATGTGGTCAAACGCAAATGCCTGCCCCATGCAACTTGCTGCTAAATGTTACTGTGTCTCTGTAGCTGTAAAATGAGTCGCGACTGAATCCCCGAGGGCTGGATAGCCAGGACTGGTAGCCAGAGTAGCTCACAGAAGCTGCTGCCTGGGACAGAACAGATGGGTACCTCTTATGGCACTCATATGACACCACCATCTGTCAGGCAGTACCCAAGAATCTGCAGACTGAAGGACAACCTCATAGGCTCACACTCCTGAGCAAAGGGGTGGGGGAGAGGGGAGATGGTTTGGGGGTTTCTGAGCAGGTGACAGACCTGTTAGGGAAACACATACACAAGGAGGAACCCCTCAGTTAGCGACCTGCTCAATTGGTCTTGCATTTATTCCCCTTATACACTGTAGCTGTTGTGCCCTAAAAGTATGGCAGTGCTGTTCTTCATGGCTTATTATCTTGTTCACCACATGTTTATGTGACAGGAAAACGCAGAGAGAAATCTCCTTTAACCCAGACCCTGTTTTACACAACAGGAGTGGAAGTTTAGATTATTAAATGATACACCACCCCTGCCCGTAACAGAATAGTGTCACTCTTTATGGAATAGAAGCTGCAAGACCATGGTTGGCTGTGCTCAGGGAGATCTCTCGGACCAAAAATGGCACGTCAATAAAAAGTTACTGTCTTCAGTGAGCGAGACTGTATTGTAGTCTATGAGGCGCTGATATTAAAAATCAGTGATACTGACTCCAAATCCCTGGGCGTTCTGCATTAACGGTCTCTCAATGCTGGCTGAACACTGAAGGCGCCTGTAGGTGGCAGTCAGCAGATCAGGTGCCTCAGTCTGCTAACACTTTGACTTGAAGGTCATCTATTCACTTTCCTCGTTGAACTCTTTATTTTCTCAGCCGTGCACTTATTGTCGAGTGAAAATGCGGCATAAAGCTCCTGCTGTGTTCTGAAGTAAAAGGACAATGTGTGGCTATTGTCTGATGCAGGAATGGTCAACTCCAGTCCTCAAGCCTCCCCTCCCCCCTCAAACAGGTCAGGTTTTCAGGATATCCCTGCTTCAGCACAGGTGGCTCAAACAGTCCCTGCTTCAGCACAGGTGGCTCAATCAGAGGCCCAGACTTCGATTGAGCCACCTGTGCTGAAGCAGGGATATCCTGAAAACCTGACCTGTTGGGTTGGGGCGGCTTGAGCCCCACTATTCTGATGCATGTTGCACTGACACCTTGGATCATTGCTGTGCTATTTACTATGGAGGGATTACATTTTGGCTACTCTAACACGTTCTCTTATATACTTTGATATGCTTTATTCACCACCGCCCTGGTGATTTGACCCTCAAACGCCTCCCCTTCTAATTACATTTCTTTTTATATGGCTGTGACCATTTTAATTGAGCTTCGCCACTAACACTCTCGTCCTTTATATATGAAGCTTTGTGTTGCATTGTCACCGAGCACGAAGTGGGTGCTCAAAAAGTTATTTTTATCCAGAAAACTTAACAGACATAAGCTGGGCGTCAGATAAGGGGGCAGCTGAACAAGGCGCTAAGCCTACAAGTGTATACAAATAAAACAAAAGGAATACACAGATGTTATTGGTACTATGATCTGTGCATCATGTGTTCCAGGGCCTGCTTAGGGGGATCACATGCTTGGGAGCTTCCCAATCCCTCACTGACAGAGCAAATAAAGTGACATATAAGAGCCTCTTAAAAGGGGAGGGGCCACCTGTCAAACCTGACATGAGATCCTCCTCCAAAAGGCGGAGCTAGCTGTCACACGCCCTGAAAAGAGATTAGCTACCTGCATATTGTATCTTTGCATTGGGGAGGCACACCTGAAACTAAAGGGGGGGAGGGGGGTGTATCTATTTCTGCAGATTTACTAAGCAATGCTACTCCATAAAGTACTGCCAGCACTCAAAGCAGTTATATGGGGTAGCACTGCTTTGTAAATATTGTGTTTATTTTTTTCAAAACGATAGCCTGTTACTCGCTGCATGCGTCTCAGCACGTACGCTCAGTAACTTTTGTTTTACCATAAACCCCATTTTACTGAATTAACCCCTTACCAGCACGCAGCAACCTATCCTAAGCCAGTAAATGTGCCATTCCAACATACTGCAATAAAGTGAAAGCAATCAGCCATGAAACATCCCCTCTACAATTTCAGTAGAGTAACAGAAGTTTGGGGTGGTGTTTCGTGCTTATGGGGTGGTGGGGAGGGGAGCTCTGTGTGTGTTAGAGATTCTGAATGCTAAAATATCTCTACGGTTCTTATTGTGCGTAGAGGGCCTGAGCATCATAAATGGGTGTGTATATCTCATGGTTCAGATGTGTGGTGTAAATCTGATGTGGTACCAGCTGTTCCATCTAGGCCCCGACCCCCTTCCCCCCACCGCCTGAAGTGTGCAATAGGACTGTGATGTCATTACTAGGGAATTTAATCCCACTAGTCCCAGAGGGGTCTTCAAAGCATTACTGGGCAATGTGTTGAAGACTTCTACGGCAATGAAGGGGTAAAACATCTCAACCTTCCCTGTTCACAGGATTAGCACTTTTTGCAGCCTCCTTGAGACTTGACCCCCTGCCATGCCAATGGGGACAACATTTTGCTGACCCCTCTGGGGTAACTAGCACCATTACAATTATTGCTCTGCCAGAAGATCCTCACTAATACTGCACATGATGAATTATCAGACGCGAGTCCCACACCCGGCACTGGCGGCACTGGCAGCATTCTCAGCCTTTGCAAACTTTCTAGTAATCACTGTCCAGCTCAGGTGTGGGCAAATCCAGTCCTCGAGGGCCACCAACACGTCAGGTTTTCAGGATATCCCTGCTTCAGCATAGGTGGCTCAATCCATCGCTGCTTCAGCACATGTGGCTCAATCCTGTGCTGAAGCAGGGATATCCTTAACACCTGACCTGTTAGTGGCCCTTGAGGACTGGAGTTGCCTACCCCTGGTCTAGCTCATACCCTGATCTCTGACCCTATGGAATAGCTTCAGCATTCATTTCTCAATTATGAACGAGTCTCTAACAAGTTATGAGAATTAGACTTTCTGCTCTAGATTTGACATGCATGTAAACACATGTGAAATTAAGAAGCACATTTTAAGGTGGTTGAGAAGGTGTCGTGTGCAGAGTGCCTTTACGCCTATATACATTGCAAAAGGTACTACATCTTTAACCCCTTCATAGCCAGAGAGGGCTGCAGTGGGTTGCTCGGCTTGCTTTCTCCCAATAGTAACACAGCAATACCAAAAGGGTCAGTCCAGCAAGTGAAGGGTTAAATATTTCCATGTAAGGAATCAATGAGACCAGAGCAATCTACAATGTGACCGCAAGTCAATAATTGTAGTATCAGGGACTGGTACTGGGTCAATCCAGTCTGCCCATGTCCCGAGCTAATAACAATTGGTTCTGTCTGTCAAAAAGCTTAGGATATTCTGTACCTGAGTTTACAATATGAAGGAATTACCTGGCAGCTATAAACGTGGATCTCATGCTGCACAAAACAACAACAGACCATAAAGAGTTTCAGCTTTCACTCTATTCTCTCTGCCTCTTCCTCAAGCTTTGCACCGATTCCAATACTCTGCTCCCAGCAAACTGCGCTGTGCCCATCTCCAAAACACAGCTCCCCATAATACACAGTACTCCCTTCCAATACACCATGCTCTCTTCTAATACTCTGCTCACCATAATACACAATACTCCCTTCTAATACACAGCTCACCATAATACACAGTACTCCCTACTAACACACAGCTCCCCATCATACACAATGATCACTTCTAATTATATTTTGTTCACCATAATACACAATACTCCCTTCTAATACACAGCTCACCATAATACACAATACTCCCTTCTAACACACCACTTCTAATACTCTGCTCCCATTTATAAAACTCTACTCTTCAGTCTTTGCCCTAAAGACACTACCCCCCACAATACAGTGCTCTGCACCCCTCCTAATAATATATACTACCCATTAGATTTCCTAATCTGCACCCCCCACCCCCCCTCCCTTTTCCCTTCCTAACAAGGAGCTTGAGTAACATGCCAGGGAGCCAGCGCATAGCCGCTCCCATCCGTGACAGGCCTCTCCGGCACAGAAAGGGTGAAGTCCCGTCCCACAACGCAATGCGTTGCAGCCCCCTCTAGCAGCAAAGGGGTTAAACACGTGTAACATGGGGCACACCAACCCTAAAAAGTGACAGTGAGAAGTGTGCGTGTGATTGGCCGCTGGGTGTGTGGATGTGCAGGATACCCAGATGTTCCTGGCACTGCCCCCCTGCCCCATTCTCCACTCACCAGCCTCAGTGCCCAGGTCAGCTCCTCGCCTCTGAGTCATCCACACCGTGTGTCCCCCCTCCCCCTGCCCACAGTGAGGGGGCTGAGAGGGATTACTGGGGACCCCACATGCCTGTGTGTGTCAGTGTCCCACGCCAGGCGTACAAGGGGCTGTGTAACTTCGCCTCTTCTCAGTGAAAGTTGAGACACAACAAAAGGCCGGGGCATGGGACAGGCAGTGCCTGGGAGGGGCTGCGGCTCTCCCTCCCTCCCCTTCTCAGGGAAGGGCACTGTGTGTGTGCGAGCTGCTCCCAGCCAGACATGGGGTCCTGCACAGGGCCAGGGGAATTTGTGACACACACACAGGGCAGAGGTGTCCCTGGGCAATGCTGGCAAATTCCCACCCCCCAGGGCAGAAATACCCAGCCTTCCAACCAGCCAGGGGAGGGTGGGGGCTGTGCCCGGGGAGGGTGGGGGCTGTGCCCTGCCGTGAGTGTACATGTGAGGCACACACTGCCTGTCAGACACTGGGGCGGATTTAAAGATTGCTGCGTTCCCACAGTACATTGTGCCCCTCACACTCAGGGACATTTCCCCTGCCACCCCACTGGTTTGGCGCAGACCAAAAAATGTGCCTATATACAGTTATTATTTCAGACACTGCTCTGCTCTGCGAACTTTTTTTACTATCCTTATTTTTTTCTAAGACGTGGAAGTCTATCAAGATATTCAGTTGCAGTATATACTTTAGTGCGGAGTAAATGAGTCATTTAGGTGAGACCTTTTTTATTTGGACTAACAATGGATATTATGAGACGAGCTTCGGAGCGTTCTCTCTCTTCCGCAGGTCAGCGGCGGCGATACTGATTTACAGAGATTCCATGAGCTTAACACAGATGTAAAAATCCAGATAACAATGTAAGGCAGGTGAAGTAGATAAGGAATTGGTAAATAAATAGACAGGGTAATAAATGGATGAAAGGGATCTTGTCTTATAGTATCAATTGTTAGTACAAATAATAAAGGTATCACTTAATACTGAAGTCCCCATTTACTCTGCACTGTCACTACTGAACTAACCCGGCTATTTCTATTTAATCCATTGTAAACGTTCTATTTAATCCATTGTAAACGTTACAAAGCACCAAGTATATTTTTTATGACGGGTAAATAGTTTCTGCCACAAACCTGCAGTGGTGCTTTTAATTCTCCTTTTGTCTCCTCCCAGCTGCTAGCTAATATTTCCCTATTCCCCACCTCCTCAATGCAGCCTGATACAGCTCAGCCCTGTGTTAAATCCTCAGCAGTGCTTACTTGTCAGCAGACTTAAGTTACCAAAGAAGAAGGATTGTGTTGGGTCATCTGAAAAATGTCAACCTCAAGAAGCAGTGCATGGCCGCAACCTAACTTCCAGGGAAATTAATATGCTGCAATGTAGAGCAAAGCTGAGTATTCCAACAGTCCAATGCTTCTTTTCCATATAGTAATAATACTAACTTTGTTTCATATAGGGCTTGAAGCGCTTCACAATAAATAAGCAGAACTCAGCGCTGTGCATATCATTATACAGTCACAAGTCTGTATAGAACTGAACAGAGATCCCAAATACACTAACCATGGGACGTTACAATAATGTAACTGCTTAACGTAGCAATCCCCCACAAAAATTAAGCCTACCCGAACTGGGGGGCCCGAATCAGCTCTGGGGAACCCCCAGGTTCAGGTAAAATAATTATATATCTCTATATATATATATATATATATATATATATATATACACACACACACACACACACACACACACCAACACACAACACACACCCAACACCGTTTCTGCTAACAAGTCTTTTAAACTCCCCATACCTCACCAACACACAAATAGGAACTTAGCAGGAATCAGGAGGAGCTATGTGCCATCCTCAGAGTGTTTTATAAATACAAAACATGTCAATCACAACTCCCCAATAGGTACAATATAATCCAAACCACATTTACTGCTCCACTCCAAATAATTTAATTAAACCTGTGTTTACAGGCACACGTGTCTATGTTTGTGGCACCTTTTTTAAATCCTGTCACCTTTAATCAGGGGTGGCCAACTCCAGTCCTGAAGGGCCACCAACAGTCAATGATGGAGCTACCTGTGCTGAAGCAGGGATATCCTTAGAATCTGACCGGTTGGTGGCCCTTGAGGACTGGAGTTGGCCACCCCTGCCCTTTATAGTGATTAGGAATGGGACTGAGATACTAATAGGGGGGCTATAAAAGCTTTTTAGCTACCACACTTCTTTATTTAAAGCTTAACTCTTTCTTGTAGATGCTTTGAGCTTCTACATCTTTTTTCCCCCTACAGAAACACTAATGTATACACACAATCCTGCTACAAATGTTGCTTGCTTTTGAAGTTATAGTATCTGTTACCTTTGTATGTGGTCCTATAGACTTGATCACACGCAGAACATTAACACAGGAGCTGGATCCCAGAGACCGCCAATGAGAATCCTAAAGCTGCGCATATACCAACCTTCACTCTATAAAATAGCATCCATTCAAAAATACCCCTATCACATTAAAGATTCCCTTACTTCACAGACCTCCCATATATCCGCATTCCCTTCACACACCTCATCTTTAGTGTGAGCTCTTACTGACCTCCTGGTTTTAACACCCCAAGCCATTAAATGTCCCAAACACTTTAGATATAGATTTAATGAGGTACCTTTCCAGGGCTGCTCCTTCTGCAAACAACTTGAGGGTTGAGGGACGGGTCTGTGGCTCAGGGGAAGTAGGTGACACAGCCTTTTTGGTTAACGTTCGGTCGGAGTGCAGGACGCTACGCAGCTTCTGGGTGAAACTATACGAGTCGGAGCTGGGAAAAGTTGGGTTTCTGTTGAACGGAGACCAAGACGCTGGTTCTGCGTGAGGAGAAACTAACTTCTCATGGGCAGGACTTAAATCTCCGTGGGCTGAGCTTGTCTTCTCTGTCTCTCTGGCTGATTTAAAGGCCTGGGGGTCTGTATCCACAGATGTGAGTTTCTTCTCTTTAATGGCAAACTCTAGACCCTTCAAGGCAGATATTGGCTGCTCAGTGGTAGAGCTTGGCTTCTTAATGTTGATGCATAATTCATCAGAGGCAAGATTTGTTTCCTTTCTTGTCATTTCTGTCTCCTCAATGTGTCGTTTTTCATGGGTCAGTTTAGTGTCTTTCGGTGCAGGAACTGGCTCTTTAGCTGTGAAATTTGTCTCCAAGAGAGCTACAATTTGATCATCAGGTGTCAATTCAACAGGAGTAGGATAAGAATTCTCAGATACTATTTCTGTTTCTTTAGGGGTACGATATGGCTCATCGTCATCAGAGAGTATTTCTGTCTCTTTAGGAGTAAGACATGGCTCATCGGAGGGAATCTTTGGCTCTTTAGGGATATGATATGGCTCATCAGAGAGTATTTCTGTCTCTTTAGGGGTACAGCATGGCTCCTCAGATATGGCTGTCTCTTTAGGGTTAAGACATGGCTCATCAGATATTATTGATGTCTCTTTAGGGGTCAGACCTGAGTCTGACAATGGTTTTTCAATCACTTTTCCAGTAAGACTAGGTTCCACTGGTGTTATATCTGTCTTTTTAGGGGTAAAATATTGCTCCCTTGAAGTAATTTCTCTCTCTTTTAGAACAAAACCTGACACATCACACGTATTTTCTTTATTGGTGAGCTGTGGCCTTGGAGATTTCCTTTCTCTCTTTTTTCCCTTATCTTCATAGGGCGCATCTGGAGTCTCAGTGGCAATTTCCAATTCATTGAGGGCAAAACCTGGTGCTTTGGATTCCATTTCTTCCTTACTGGTGGCATGAATCAGATCATCAGATGCTCTGTCTAGCTCATGAGCGACTTCTCCTAGTTCTACAGAGGCAGAGCCTAAGACTTCAGATATAACAACATTGTTTTGTCCCTCTAAAGATGATCCAGGTTTGTCAAATGTAGCTTGCTGCACAGGAGAAGAGGTGAATTTCTGAATCTTGAGACTATTGCTGTCAGTCATCCTATTTGACTCCTCGTGCATTGCTCCTGTGGATGAATCGCTTTCAGGAACATATATTGTATCAGTTTCTTTGTTAGATCCTACTAAAACTTCCCCATCCATCGGATTTCTGACATCGTCATTTTGCAGATCAGTGAGGTCCTTAAAACTATAATCAGTCACCTCTATCCCTCCAGTACTGATGTTAAGTATTCCTTCACAAACCATCTCAGTATGTTTCACTTGAGGGTGTATTTCCTGATGTACTCTATGTTGTTGAATATCCAGTGTTTCCTCTGAACTTCCCATGTTAATACATGTGAGTGTTAGCTCTGAAAGAAGAACATTTGGAATGTTGAACTGTTCAATTTGAGCTGTTCCCAAACCTTTGATCCCATCTTGTGTCAGAGTCCCCACAGCAGACACTTCTTCAAAGTGAATGATCTGGGCATCGTCCCTGGCCTCTTGCTTATTATGATTGCACTCTGGGCCTGCAAGTATTAACGGGCCTTCTGTCCTCTCTGCAGCCTCTGAAACAGAAAGCGTGCTGGAAGTCTGGAAATTGATTTCATTTTCTTGAGTCGGCTTCCTCTTTTTCCCACTCTCCAGTGGTCCATCCAACTTCAATACATTTTGCATTGAATGATCAGCAATACTTTCAGTGGCCAACATTTGTGCCTCTGGCTGTGTCTTTATAATTTGTGTCTGCTTTGCTAGTAGATTTTTGGATGCTGCGTCAAACTTGGAGGACTTCTCTCCCACCGCTGCACTAGAAACATTAGATGGTTTGGAAGGTTTCAGTTTCTCTGTTTGTGGAACCACAGAGGGCCTTTCACTCACATGTTCATTATGTTTAATATCTTCTGGCAGATCCCCATGGCTGAGAAGCTCTGTGGCACATTTCATGACACAACTCTGAATGCCAACAACACAGGGAGTTTGTGCAGGTGTAATGTTAGAAGTGTCATAAAAATTCTCATCCAATGTGTCAGATGGGGTTTTGATATACGGGGAGCTGGTATCAGTACCTGTCGACCCCCGCAATTGACCTTTGCACAGCTTTTCAGAGGTGTCTTCACATGAAACTTTCCCAGATGAGTGTCCTTCAGTCTCTAATTCTTCCACCGGAATCTGAGTGTCCATGCACATCTTTGTTTTGTCCTCTGCGCAGATGGTTATTTTGGGACCCTTATTTTGTTCCACATCATGGGCGGCAAGAGCAAAAACTGGCATCTCTTTCTCCACAACAGGACTAAAGCTAGACTGAGATTGCAAGCTCTGGCTTGATGATATAGCTGTGGGAGTTTGTAGAGGCTCAGACTTAGAGAATGGATATCCTCCTAATGATTTTGTCTCAGTCTCACAATACAAATCTTGGCAGAGAGGGCTCATTGGTTGTTGGGAAGTTTTCCCCACATGCTTTCCTTCACGATGTGGTGTGTTAGCACGATATTCATCCTGGGACACTTCCATGGTGCTGCACTTGGCAGGTGATACCGGAAGTAGAGAGTCTGGTATTTCCAAAGCAGGTAAATCATTTATATATCCTTTTGGAGGTGGCTCAGGAATTTCATTGCTGTGGTCCTTATTCTTCCATCCCAGTAATTGGTTCTGGTCAGTAATGCTGCCGTCTACAGGTGTCACACTAAACTTCACTGTTTTTGTTTCCCCTAGTATTCCAGGCAGCTCTACCATATCTGCATTTCCTCCAGTTGCATCAGACCACCTTTGGAATCCAGCTTCTGTGCTTGTCTTAGGATCGCACTTGTCCATTTCACTGGCTACCAGCTGTGGGTCTGACACACAGGCTGTGGGATGCTCATGAAGTTTTGAAGTATGCTCTTTCTCCTCCCACACCATGGCAGGATACAGCAGTTTGTCAGAAGTTAGATAGGGTGTGTACTCTGTGGACGCACTTTCTTGCTGACTCAAAGTGATTAGAGGCCCCTCCTTATTCTCCTTAGTCCTGTTTCCCAAGTTTGTGCTGAGGTTTTCTTCCTCCAGGGACTTTAAGACTACTGAGGTTATAGTGGAAGAATTCTGGATGAGCTGACCCAGTGGTGCTTGTTTCTGTGTGCCATCTGGCTTGAGGTTAAGGCTCCCCACATCAGAGAGGATGGGTAATTGCAGCCTAGCATTAATGTCACTGTCTTGGTTCTGATCCGTAGTATTTAAACATATCTTAGTTTCACCTTGGTTTTGGCTTTGGCTGGTCATGGGCTGGATTTCATCTGGAATCTCCCCAATCATTTCAATGTGACTTTGTTTGCCTTGTTCCCGTGGACATGCCAAATACTCAGCGTCTATAATTGTAGGAGCCTCCTCTCCAGTAAAAGTTAGATGAGTCCCAATCACAGGGTGTGAGAGAATAACTTCTTCTCCTGTTGATACTTTTGTAGACGTTGCATCCAAAGACTGAACTGTCTCCTTCAGTAAATGGTCACGTTTGATAACTGGGGTGTATCTCAATTTACTAGGACTTGCCGAAACAGATAAATAAGTGGTTTCTATATCAGTTCCTGCAGATTTCTTCTGATCCTTAGTTGATATTTTTCTGTCGCTATCAAAGATACCTTGCCTGGGGCTACATATATCACCAACTCCATATCCCTCCATATAATATGTTTCTGTAGGTTTTTTACCCTCCACACTACAATGTTGCTGTGAGGGGAGCTCAGTCTCACTGTTATATGGGAGTGCTTTCGGCTGGAGTTCATAGAATGTGTCCTTCAGGTCTTGGTGTGGTCCTACTGAATGCAGCTCTGCTAGATCAGGATCTCTAATAATCCCTAACATCATTTCTACCTCAGACAGCACATCTTTGAGAGCAAATCCAGTTATATCTTGCTTAAGTGCATTGTCTGTACACTTCTGTACATAAATATCTCCAACAGGCTGAATAATTGTATTTGGTTTTTGGTTGCTTGCCATCACCTGGATACTGGAAGGAGGACTCTCCACAATGTTCGGTGGGCTTGTCACATATTTAGATCTACTGACAGCCTCAAAAAGGTTTGGCTTCACTGTCTCTGAGCTGCTGTGATCTTCTCTACTGCTACCATGGTCCTCAAGTGGTTTCTTATCTGGGATGCTCTGTGTGTTCACATATAGCAGACTGCTACCTGGTGGAGTCATGTCCAAGCTTATTCCACTTAGATTGGTATCAATGCTCTTGAGCTTGCAAAGAGTCTCTTCGTTTGTTCTTAGAATCTGAGCACTGTTTGAGCTCTCCCCATCATTAGAAATCCTATTTTCCACATTGCCTTTTGCCGCCTGTACCATAGATTTATTTTCTGCTTTATCCTTCATGTTCAAAGCACCAAACTTTGTCCTGGACTTTATTTTCAGGTCTTGGTGACTGGTTGTTTCTTGTTTTGTGCTCCCTGAGTCATCGCTGTCAATCAAAGTCTTCTTCTCTTCCAGATCATTAGAGCATCTCTTAGAATCACTGATAAGTTTTATGGGACTTGTTTCCTGTGATTCTATTTTAACAAAACTATGGTAACCGGCATAATCATCCATCTGTTCCTGCAGAAGTCTCTCTGCCTCCCCGACTTGTGGTACAGATTGTGAATTAGCCAAAGAATTAACAATCTTATTACTGAATGTGTCTGGACCTCCACTGTTCTCTGACACCATGAGATTGTGCTCAGAACCTGAAGCTGCAGTGGTTTCTCCTCTGCCCAGATATCCTGATGATACAAGTTCATTTGCATTGGATATCCTCTCTCTATTCCTGTCTGAGCTTCCATCTGTCAGATAAGGCAAGACTAAGCTGTCTTGGCTGCCTGTTTGAGTAGTTGCACCATCTGTAGTCAAAGTCTCAATGTCAGATAAACTACACAGACCTTGCTGTGCATTGTGAACAGTAACACTATCCTCTGCTTCGATAAATGTATCTTCTGGTCTTCCCAGCAGTTCATTTGGCTGTGTTGGGCCTGCATTCTTTGGGCATAATTGTGAGAATTCTGGTGTCTGCTGGGGTGGGAGAGACAGAAGCCCAATACTCAGTTCTAACTCCCCACTGCCAGTGGCCAGAGCATGTTTGTTGGCGTCAATATTAGAGGATGCATTGGTGGCTGCTTTTATGTCTTCAGTATCCCAGGAAGCTGGAGATGCTCCCGGTGTGCTCTGTTTTTGTAGATCACAGGCATCGCCGAGCTCTGAAAGTGATTGTTCCGACTTCTCAGGGATCTTCTCAGGGAGCACCTGGTTTCCCCATTCTCTCAGGAGCTGACTCAGTCCTATCTCATCGGACACAGCAGGGTCGTCTTTGGCGTCTTCATTGGAGGGTACACTGCAGTCAATAAGGTAAAGGTTTCATATGTTTCAAAGCCTTCCATATAGTCTGGAGAAGCAGAGCACATCACAACAGAGTAGAGGCAGGGACAAATGCAGACCCAACCACACAAAGCAGCACCCGTAGCTCATGCGAATAAAAGCTCAGGAGACCTGAAGACCATGCACCACATGCTAAGAAACTGTCACATGTCAACCCGTTCACCTACAGTAGCTGTACATTGACAATGCCCAGCATATATCTAGAGAGACTTCACAGGACATATGTAACACGTTTGAAGGGGCTGTAATCATCATGTATTTCTAAATATGTATATGTCTTTGTCTGTGAACGTGTCTTGCCACCGGTTAAAGAGTAGATGCAAATGAGGTCTGGATGCCAAGATAAAGGGACGCTGCCAGTTAGGAAGAGAGCATAGCACGGGCTCCATGCAAAACAGATGGAAGCAAGGAAAGCAGATCACAGAAAAGAACCTTTCTAAGAACAGCTCAAGTCTACTATACCCATCCTTCCGCATGCTAAGAATACACAGCACTCCCTTTCATGGGAAGGATGCTGATCCAGGGAATAATAATCTGATTGCCAATATTTGGAGTCAGGAAAGAATTTATTTTTCCCCTTATGAGACATCATTCGATGATATTTCACTGGGGTTTTTTGTTTGTCTTCCTCTGGATCAATATACTATAAATACAAATATAGGATAAAGTATCTGCCTCATCTACTATGTAACCTCAACAAGAGAACCCCTTAGTAGAGATTATGACATTTTTAGAAGTGGGGCCAGAATTATACTAATTATTGATTTTTTTTTCTTTAAAATTCCCATGTTTAAAGTGGGATTATTATGGTGGATGTAAATGTATTTATCTCTGTGTAGGATTCCAGCATCTTTATTCAATGCAAAAACACGACTGCATATAAATATACCTTTAGGTTAATTTATGTACTAGCCGTAAAGTGTTCACATATAGAAACACAGAAATATGTGTGTGTTTAATTTGGAGTAAAATTACTAAAAAAGGTAAAAAAGCACTTATCGTCAAAACTCAATAGGTATAAAGAAACATGGCCCAGCTCATGGATGACATTTAATTTATTTTTTATTATGGCTAACATCCCATAATGTGTTTCTTTTTCTATCCTATTGAGCGGCTTTAATATACAGAAATATGCTGCTTTGTGCCATGCTGCTAATCCCAGATTAAGGCAGCTAGCAAGCAAAGAATGCAACAGGTTTCTACATGATTCATGCTTGTCTTGTAGCAACATGTATAACCCCAGGAAACAAACGCACTGCAGACATGCCCAGCACAGACTGTCACAGGACAAGCACAGACTCAAGTTGGAATGAGGAATAAAAAGTAGCTTTCCAACTTAAAATGGTTAAATCTAACCAGAGGTGGCCAACACCAGTTCTCGAGGATATTCCTGCTTCAGCATAGGTGGCTCAATTGATCCCTGCTTCAGCACCGGTGGCTCAATCAGCCGTGCTTTAATACAGGTGGCTCAATCAGTCCCTGCCTCAGCACAGATGGCTCAATAATTGGGCCACCTGTGCTGAAGCAGGGATATTCTGAAAACCTGACCTGTTGGTGGCCACGAGGACTGGAGTTGCCCGCCCCTGGTCTAAAACCTCAACTGCTTCACAAGACACACACAGGCCTTTGCAGAGCTGCGTAGCTAGACATGCACATAGTAATACCTGATGGTGCCAGAGTTTGGGCTGCTCCCAGATTCTTTATATTCCAAGTCCGCTATATAAAGATCAGCAAGCGGAAGAGCAGGAAGCAGCTGTCCTTCCTCCCAGCCACGCTGCAACGAGACGTCCCCGCTGCCGAGAAAGAAACGGGGTCATTAAACACAGGGAAGTTGGGGTGTACCCCGGCAGAAGCAACTAGCAGAGCAGTGAGCGCAGTCGTTTCCAAAGCAGCGTGTGTTACATTGTAACACGCTGACCGCTGAGTCTGTCCCTACCCTCTGCAAGGCGATAAATGGAAGGTATACACCAGGGGAGGCCAACTCCAGTCCCCAAGGCCACCAACCGGTCAGGTTTTAAGGATATCCCTGCTTTAGCACACGTGGCTCAAGCAGCATCTGCTTCAGCACAGGGGGCTCAATCAAGACTGAGCCACTGATTGAGCCCCCTGTGCTGAAGCAAGGGTATCCTGGAAACCTGACCTGGTGGTGGCCCTTGCGGATTGGACTTGGACTTTAGATGCAGGATCTCAGGCGTTTTTGCTCTGTGGTTCTTCCAAATTTTTATTTTTTTTACTAATGGCAAATATTTCCCATTTTTTGGCCATGTCGTTTCTGTTAAGTAATTCATTATTGTTATTAAAGCTGCAGACCAAGCAATATCCTACGCATGCTTTTTTTTTTTTAATAAGTCAGTTCTGTACTATGAGAAAATACATGTAGCATTTTTTTAAAAATAACTCTGAATGACATTTTGTATGTATTATAGTGCAACAAGCCTTTTTTGTTTCTATAGCAACCATTTACAAAGTCACAGATACTGAGCCAATGCTCTTCTGCAGCCATCTGCTTTAAACTGTAAAAAAATAAATAAACAGCATTTGGAGGAGGATTGCTGTATTAAATGAGCAATTTGTGCTTTTTTTTTATATTACTGTTTTTTAACACAGGATTGAAGCAGGGGGTCTCCGGAGCTGAACACCATTCATTTCAGCTCCGGGGACCCCCTGCTTCCCGGGATACAGATCTCCAAAGGGGGTGCCGGTATCTTCGCATCACGCGGGCCAATAGGAAGCCAAAGCTGATGACGTCACGGCTTCCTATTGGCCCACAGGGGACGGGAGCTTTGAAACTCCGCCATTACGTGAACCCTGCTAGCTGAGCAGAGCAGCTACTGGCACTTCCTATGGAGGTCGGTATCTCTGGAAGCAGGGGGTCCCCAGAGCTGACATTAATGGGGTTCAGCTCCAGATACGCTCTTCTATGTTTAAAAAACTAAAAAAATCGACAGCTTCTCTTGCCTCTATGTCTTATATCTTTGTGTCTGTGCTGTGTTCACTGGGAGCTGTTGATATATACCCCTCCCCCCGTCCTTCTCCCCGATAACCTGCCAGCTTCTAGTTTACAGCAAACAGTCACCAATATCTATCAACACAATACAACCTGCCCCTCCCCGGGAGGGCGGTGGCTACTTATCCAGTGGTTCATCTTTTTTTTATTGGGAGGTATACAACATGTTATTTAAACACAACTCTAAACAATGATTAAACATGGTGCTGAATAATTTAAAAAGGTGGGTAACCTCTTGAAGCTTCGTAAATGCAGAATCAAGGATGCCTGCCACCAACCCAGCCCCAGTGATAACATCTAGCACAATATGTCATAGCTACAGCTCCATCAATCCTCCTGTTATTCCATTACTCTCTATGAGCCTTATTCTGCGGCAGGGCCCGATCAGAAAGCCCCATTGCAGCTTACAGAATAAGGCACTGGTGGACAACATCAGTCCTCCAGGGCCATCAACGGGCCAGGTATTAGGGATATCCGTACTTCAGCACAGGTGGCTCAATCAGTCCCAGTTTCAACACAGGTGGCTCAATCTGCGGCTCAGGCTTTGACTGAGCTACTGATTGAGCCACCTGTGCTGAAGCAGGGATATCCTGAAAACCTGAGTTTTGCTGATTGCAGGACTGTTATTTGGGCAAATATATATGCACTTGTATTATAGTCTACTAGAGTCTGAAATTATTCTATTGCACGATATTCTGGGAATCAGATAACGCTTTCATCTTTTCAAGTGGCAGAGCGCTGGAATTTGTGTTGTTTCCTCGCACTGATGAGACCCAAAAGGTTGAAAAGCTGTCTGTGAGTAGGGTTACTGGCTCTGCACTTATATAACCCAGGCTGTGCTGAAAAGCTGTGTAATACGGCAGGCACACGATTATGGGGGTCCATGTTAAAATGAACATGAAACAAAAGGTGACAGTGAGTGCTCATTTGCATGTCATTACCCAGAATCCCTGGCTGCAGTGGAAGCATTGTATTTTAAGAGATAATGGGGACAGGCAGGGTTGTGGACCGGTCTGAGACATGTGAATGTGCTCACAAGTGGTGTTTTTATTTAATGGCTCGCAATTTCAGTTTTCCATTATTACAAGCGCTGACAGGTGCTACGTGGGTATGTGTTACAAGCATCTTTGGTGTCTAAGGGGTTACAAAATAAACTTAGAAAAGCTGAAGTCTCATACTGCAGCCTTAGAGATAAAAGCCACTTTCTCTGCTGTGACCCACCCTCCCTGTCCTGAAGATAAGCACAACTCCAGTCATTTGAATGGAACAGGTCTCTTCCTCAGTATGGGGAAGAAACATATTGAGATGGGGCCTAAGCAGGGAAACACCAGGTATACGCTTACAGGGATCCATGTTAAAGTGGATAAGAATCAAAAGGTAACACGCTGAGTGCTCATTTGCATTTTGGTACCCAGAATCCCTGGCTGGAGTAGAAGAGCTGCTGTACTCTGGTTATGGGGTAAGATGGGTTTGAAGACTTGCCTGACACATGCTCACAAGTGTCCTTTATCATTGAATAGGGGGTAAGAGTTCATGAGTCTCCCTTCCCTTACCTGGGTTCCGCTGCTGAGACTGTCGGGTTCTCAGGGTATAAGGAGGACACGGAATGTGTCTCTCCTACTCCATCCCCCCCACCTTCCCTGTTCTGTTCTGTCCCTTTGATGTCAGTATCATACTGGGGGACGAGCACTGGGATTGGCTCCTGTGAGAAAGAAAGGGTTAAAAATAACAGGTTATCGATAACAGTGTTTCTGCAGCACCCCGAAACATCAAATATGTAACTGATAATAAGTTGTTTATATAGTTACAAGTGTGCAAGACGCCCCAAAAAACAAGCTGAGGCAATAACCGCAGCTAAGTCCGTGCTACGCTGACGCAAAGAGACGCAGTGCAAACATGATGCACCAATTTAGCTCCAAAATGTAGTTAATACACAGGCCCAAAGTGTGCAATGTGCACACCTCTTTGCACATAGTGTTAAGAGTGTAAATTGTTGGGGGGGGGGGGACTATTTAATACCGCTATGAATCACACATATCTTACATGGACGTTGATGTTTTTCTGCCTAAATTTGTCAACAGTGTTAAAATGAAGAAATGCACATTTAAAAAAGTCATCCACTGCAATATCTATTTTTCTATCGCACTGGAATCAGACAGCAAAATAAAATGTCTTCATTTTTTGTATTAACGTGGCTTTTCTGTGAGTTTTCATTAAAAAAATTTGTCAGACTGATTTTAACTAAATTTGGGAGAAAAATCAACCAATTTACAAGTCACAGGTTATGAGCGTTTCAAAATAAAGAAAATGGAAAGTGCTGGGAAACATATAATTATCTGGGCAACAGACACAGACACAGACATCATACAAAATTGTACACACACACACACACACACACACACACACTCACACACACTCACACACACACTGACACTGGCCGAGCAGAATGCAGCATCATACAGTATCACAAAGCCGCAGCCGGAGCTGCTCCCCAGACTGGAACCTCTTTATCTGGGAAGTGGACACTGGCAGATAAAGGCTGCATTGTGGTGGTTTCTACTTCTGTGGCTCTCATGTTTCTGAAGTTCCCTCTGTGTACCATCCTGTAACCAGATGCTGCCACTGTGTTACTCTCACTTCATGATCCGTCCCTGTCTCTCTCTCTCTCTATGGCCTCCATTGTCCATGCTGGGAAGTTGTCTTCTATTGAGCGATGCTTAAATCTTCCTGAAGACGGAGAAGACTTCACAGCTTTCTCAATTGGGACAATCTCTCTCTCCTCTGTGTCTCTAGTTTGCGCTCTCACAGAAAAGAGCAACATGTACATACTACTTCTATGGAACAGGTTATGTTACTGCAAACAGCACTAATTACAGTGACAGTGTCAGGAGAGGGCTTCGTGCTACTAATATGTCTCCTATTAATGTCCCACAATAGCTAAGCACCTTCTCTGCCTTAGAAGCTCTAATATTGGAAGGTCCATAGGGACTGAAACGTTGGCTCACAGTGGTATATTTCACATTAAAATGCCATGATTTTTGCAGCTTGATTTGGGTGTGCTGTATGGCGTGTCACTTATTCCAGTGTGGAAAGGAACATTTAATTCCAATATATCCAAATAAGTAGCTGGCACACAACAGAACCTCACAAATTTCCTGTTCTGTGGCACTGACAGAAGCACACACATATCCTGTTCTGTGGCACTGACAGAAGCACACACAAATATCCTGTTCTGTGGCACTGACAGAAGCACACACACATATCCTGTTCTGTGGCACTGACAGAAGCACACACACAATATCCTGTTCTGTGGCACTGACAGAAGCACACACACATATCTTTCTTTGGCACTGACAAAGCACACCCAATATCCTTTCTGTGTGACGACACAGCACAACTTGTCCGTTCTTGCACTGACGACACACATATCCTGTTTCTGTGGCACGGAAGTCCACATACATCTGGTCTGTGCACTACAGAACCCACAATCCTGTTTCGTGGCACTGAGGCAAACATTTTGTCACTACGAGCAACATTGTCTGTGATACACCCACACAATGCTTTCTGTGGCAAACTGCGGGACAGAAGCAACACACACATATCCTGTTCTGTGGGACTGACAAGAAGCACACACCAAAATATCCTTTGCGTGGGGTGTGCATGCTGGGGGGACAGAAGCACCACACCAATCCTGTTCTGTGGCACTGACAGAAGCACACACACATATCCTGTTCTTTCCGCAGACACCAATACGTCGTTGGACGACGAAGCACACACCCATCACATATCCTGTTCTGTTGCACTGACAGAAGTCCACACACACCATAGCCTTTTCTCTTGACACTGACAGCAGCACCACACACATAATCCTCTTTCTGTGGCACTGACAGACACACCATACATATCCTGTTCTGTGGGTCACGAGCAGAGCAACCACACCATACTCTGTTCTGTGCACTGACACACCAAAGCCCGGCACGACTTCACACACCATACCTGTTCTGTGGCACTGACAGACAGCACACCCAAATATCTTTCTGGTGCACACTTGACGAAGCACACACACACATATATCTCTTTCGCAGGACAGAACGACACACCACAGTCCTGTTCTGTGCACTACAGAGCACACCACAAACTCCTGTTCTTGGTGCACTGACAAAACAACACACATATCCTGTTCTGTGGCACTGACAGCAACATGTCTCACACAGAGCAACAGACACACACACCCTATCCTGTCTGTTTCACTGACAAAGCACACACACTCACAACCACAATACCTGGTTCTGTGGCACTGACATAACAACCACCCCGTTCGAGCACTGACAACACACACATTCTTCTTGCACACAGTACCCAATTCCTGTTCTGTGGCACTGACAGAAGCACACACAATACCTGCGACACAGACACACACACATTCCTGTTCTGTGCATCTGACAGAGCAAACACACACAAATCCTGTTCGTGGCACAAACACACACAGCAACCTCTGTTGCTGTGCACGACAGAACCACAACCAAATGCGTGTCTGTTGGCACTGTACAGAGCAACACAACACAATACCGTTCTGTGGCGCTTGACAGAAAGCACACACACATCACTATCCTGTTCTTGGCACTGCACAGAAGCACCACACACATTCCTGTTCTGTGGCACTGACAAAGCACACACACAATATCACTGTTCTGTGGCATGACAGAAGCCGACACACATATCCGTCTGTGGGCACTGACAGCAGCACACCCAATCACTCTTTCTGTGCCACTGACATAAGTCACACACAACATATCCTGTTCTGTGGCCTGACAGAACAAGCACAATCGTCTGGCATGCAGAGAACACCAATCCTGTTTCTGTGCACTGCGCAAGACCAACACCACATATCCTGTTCTGTGGCCCTGACAGAGACACACACAACCATACCGTTTGTTGCCACTGACGAAAGCACACAGCACAAGTCCTGTTTCTGCTGGCACTGACCAAGCACACACACACAGTCTGTTCTTGGCACTGACAAAACACATATCGTCGAACTGACGACACACCACTAATCCTGTTCTGTGGCACTGACAAGCAGCAACACACCCATATCCTTTCTCTGCCTTACGACAACACAGCAACCCGTCTGATGCACCGACACACAATCCCTGTGTCTGTGGCACTGACAAACCACACACATAGCCTTTCTGTGCCACGTTACAGAAAGCCCACACACAAAGATCCTGTTCTGTGGCCTACAAGAACATTCTTGTCACTCGAAGGCACACATATCCTGTTCTGGGCACTGACAGTAGCACACACATCATATCCTGTTCTGTGGCCTGTACAAATCACCACACAACATAGCCTGTTCTTGTGACCTGCACCAGCACACACACATATCCCTGTTCTGTTGGCACTGAACAGAACGCACACAACACAATATCCTGTTCGTGTGGCATCTGAACAAACACACACACAATATCCTGTTCTGTGGCATGCAGAACCACACAACTATCCTGTTTCTGTGGCACTGCCAGAG
Source organism: Ascaphus truei (assembly GCA_036426205.1). Lineage (NCBI taxonomy): Eukaryota > Metazoa > Chordata > Amphibia > Anura > Ascaphidae > Ascaphus > Ascaphus truei. Next base: position 37,849,279 of record CM071573.1, read on the forward strand.
CACAAACAAACCGCGCATACAGAATAGAATTCCTGTTCTGTGGTCACTGACAGAAGCAAACACACACATATCCTTTTCTTGTGGCACTGACACCGACACATACACACCTAATCCCTGTTCGTGGCACTGACAGCAGCACACACAATACCTGTTCTTGGCACTGAGAAAGCCACACACAAATATCCTGTTTGGCAGCAACATGTCTGGCACTGACAAAGCACACAAACACAATATCCTGTCTGTGCACTGACAAAGTCACACACCAATAGCCTGTCTGTTGCATGACAGAAGCACACCACATATCCTGTTCTTGGCACGAACAGAAGCACACACATCCTTGTCACAAGAACACACATCCTGTCTGTGGCACGACAAAAGAACCAGCAGCTTCTTCGTGACAGCCACCACACATATCCTGTCTGTGCACTGACCGCAGCACACACAAATACCTATCCTGTTCTGTGGCACGACGAAGCACACATCACACACTACCTGTGCTGTGGCACAAGACCAACACATATCTGTCTGCTGACAGAATGCACACACAAATATCCTGTTCTGTGGCACTGACGAAGCACACACACATATCCTTTCTGTGGCACGACAGAGAAGCACACACACAAACCTATCCTGTTCGTTGCACTGACGACAAGCACACACGACAATTCCTTCTGTGGCACTGACAGAAGCACACACACACACAATCCTGTGCTGTGGCGCTGACAGAAGCACACCACCCATATCCTTGTTCTGTGCGCCTGGACAGAAGCAACACAAAATATCCTGTTGCTTGCCTCCTCGACAAAAGCCAACACCTATCCTGTCTGTGGCCACTGACAGCAGCGCACACACAATCCTGTTTTGTGCACGACATAAGCCCCACAACTATCCTGTTCTGTGGCCATGACAGAAGCACAGACACAACAAATAAATCTGTTCTGTGGCACTGACAGAACACACACAAGGCAAATAGTCCTTTCTGTGGCCTGACGAAGCACACACACCCTCATATCCTGTTCTGTGCACTGACAGAAAGCACACAGCACATATCCTGTCTGGTTGCACTGACAGAAGCACACACAAAATAGGCTCATTGTTCTGGTGGCTGGACAGAAGCACAGCACCACCATATCCTGCTGTGCACTTGACGATGCACACACCTATCCTGTTCTGTGCACTGACATAAGCACACACCCCACATATCTTTCTGTGGCACTTGACAGAATCACCCACACACATCAACACAATCCTGTTCTGTGGCCACTGACGAAAGCACACACATCCTGGTGGCTGACAGAGCCACGCAAATAGCCTGTTTCTGTTGGCACTGACAGAACACAAATACCTCTTGACTGCCAGCACAACACACATATCCTGTTCTGTGGCACGACGAGCACCACATACAACTCATCCGTTCTGTGGCACTGACAGAAGCACAGCACCCAATATCTGTTCTGTGCACTGACAAGAGCACAAGCACACCCACCACATATCCTGGTTCTGTGGCACTGCAGAAGCCACACACAATATCCTGTCTTGCCACTTGACATAAGCACACACACAAATCCTCTAGGCCTGAAAACCCACATCTTGTTGCGTAAACCAAATACGTTCTCTTGACTGAAGAAGCACACAACACATTCCTACGTGCAACGACACAAGCCACACTATCCTGTTTCTGTGGCACTGACAGAATCATCACACAATATCCTGTTCTGTGGCGCTGCAGAAGCACCCACCACATATCCTGTTCTGTGGCACTGACAGAAGCACCACACACCACAAATATCCTGTTCGTGGGCACTGGATCACACACACACCATATCCTTTCTGTGGCACTGACAGAAGCACACAACCACATATCCTGTTTCTGTGCACTGGAACATACACACACCAATATCTGTTCTGTGGCACTGCAAAGAGCACACAACACACCATATGCCTGTTCTGGTTCACTGACGAGACGCAGCACACACAATATCGCTTCGTGTGGCACTGACAAAGCACACACAACCAATCCCAAGGCACATCCACCCCCCATACCTGTTCTGTGGCACTGACAGAAGCCACCCATATCCTGTTCTGTGGCACTGACAGAAGCACCACAAATACCCCTGTTCGGTGCAACTGACGAAAGCCACACACACATAATCCTGCCTTCTTGGCAAACTGACAGCAAACACACACACATCATCGCTGTGTCTGTGTTCACTGCGAAGCAACACACCATATTCCTGTTCTGGGCACTAACAGAATCACAACCACATATCCTGTTCTGTGGCACTGAGCAAGAACAAACTCCTGTTCGGCACTGACAACACACACTATCCTTGCTGTGGCACTTGACAGAAGCACACAACCCATATCCTGTTTCTGTGGCACGAACAGAAGCACACACAACACATATCCGTTCTGCTGGCACTGACTAAGCACACATCACAATCTATCTTGTTCTGTGGCCCTACAGACACAACACCCCACACACACACTCCGTTTCTGTGGCACTGGACAGAAGCACACACACCAACCTTTTCTGCGAAGCCACATCCTGTTCTGTGGCACTGATCAGAAGCACACACAGCATATCCTTGTTGTCGGGCACTGAGCAGAAAGCACACACACAACACATGTCTTGGCCCAAGAGCCACACATACCGTTCTGTGGCACCTGAGACAATGCACACCACACTATCCTGTTCTTGTGGCAGCATGACAGAAGCACAACACACATATCTGTCTGTGGCAACTGACAGAAGTCCCACACAATAGCCTTGCTGTGGCACTGACAGAAGCACACACACATACCATTCTTTGCACTGACGAAAAAAAAAAGCTCCACACGCTATCCCTCCTGTTCTGTGGCAACTCTGACAGAAGCCACACACATATCCTGTTCTGTGCACTGACAGAACCGCACACACACATATCCTGTTCTGTGGCAACTGACAGAAGCACACACCAAATATCCTGTTCTGTGGCACTGACAGAAGCACACACACACAATATCCTTTTCTGTGGCACTGACAGAAGCCACACACACATATCCTGTTCTGTGGCACTGACAGAAGCACACACACACATGTCCTGTTGCTGGCACTGACAAGAACACACAACACACCACACACATATCCTGTTCTGTGGCACTGACAGAAGCACACACAACACACATCCTTTTTTCTGTGGCACTGACAAAGCACACAAACCACATATCCTGTCTGTGGCACTGAACAGAAGCACACACACATATCCTGTTCTGTGGCACTGCAGAAGCACACACACAAATATCCTGTTGCTGTGCACTGACAGAAGCAACACACACATATCCTTTCTGTTGGCACTGATAGAAGCACACACACATATCCTGTTCTGTGGCACTGACAAAGCACACACACAATCCTTTCTGTGCACTGACAGAAGCACACACACATATCCGTTCTGTTGCACTTACCCGCAGCACACACACACAATCCTGTTCTGTGGCACTGACAGAAGCACCACACACATATCCTGTTTCTGGCACTGACAGAAGCACACACACATATCCTGTTCTGTGGCACTGAAGAAGCACACACACATATCCTTTCTGTGGCACTGACAGAAGCCACACACAATATCCTGTTCTGGTCACTGACGAGCACACCACACATACCTGTTCGTGGCACTGACAGACACACACACATATCCTGTTCTGGCACTGACAGAAGCACACAACACACATATCCTGTTCGTGGGGCACTGACAGAAGCACACACACACATATCCTGTTCTGTGGCACTGACAGAAGCAACCCCACCCATATCCTGTTCTGTGGCACTGACAGAAGCACACACACATATCTGTTCTTGTGGCACTGACAGAAGCACACACACAAATAATCCTGTTCTTGTGGCACTGACAACACCACACAAATACCTGTTCTGTGCACTGACAGCACAGCCCACATATCCTGGTTCTGTGGCACGCAAAGCACACACACACATTCCTGTTCTGGACTGACAGCAGCACACACATATCCTGTTCTATGTGGCACTGACAGAAGCACACACACTATCCTGTTCTGTGGCCTGACAGAAGCACAACACACACATATCCTGTTCGTGGCACTGACAGAAGCACACACCAAATATCCTGTCTGTGGCACGACAGAAGCACACACACATATCCTGTTCTGTGGCACTGATAGCAAGCACACACAACATACCTGTTCTGTGGCACTGACACAGCCCACACACATATCCGTTTGTGGCACTGACAGAAGCACACACACATTCCTGTTCTGTGCACTGACAGCACACACCACACACAAATCCGGTTGCTGTGGCACTGACAGAAGCACACACACACAGATCCTGTTCTGGGCTGCAAAGCCACCACCCATAATCCTGTTCTGTGGCACTGACAAACACACACACACAATCCGTTCTGTGGGCACGACAGAACACACCATATCCTGTCTGTGCACTGACAGCAGCACACACACACATATCTTTTTCGTGTCACTGACAAGAAGCCACCACAATCCTGTCTGTGGCACTGACAGAACACCACACACATATCCGTTCTGTGGCACTGACAGAAGCACACACCAATATCCTGTTCTGTGGCCACACTCGACTGAGAAGCACCACAACTGTTCTGTGACGCAAACACAACTTCCTGTTCTGTGCACTGACAGAAGCACACACACCAAATATCCTGTTCTTGTGCACTGACGAAGCACACAACACAAATATCCTGTTCTGTGGCACTGACAGAACACACACACTATCCTGTTTCTGTGGCACTGACCAGAAGCACACAACACACATATCCTGTTCTGTGACACTGACAGCAGCACACACACCTATCCGTTCTGTGGCATGACAGAAGCACACACAAATATCCTGTTTTGTGGCACTGACAGAAGCAACACACACACCTCCTGTTCTGTGTGGCACTGACAGAAGCACACACCAAATATCCTGTTCTGTGGCACTGACAGAACACACACCATATCCTTTCTGTGGCCACTGACAGAACACACACACACATATCCTGTTTCTGTGCAACTGACAGCAAGCACACACACATACTGCTCTGTGGCACTGACAAACACACACACACATCCTGTTCTGTGGCACTGACAGAAGCACACAACATATCCGTTCTGTGGCATGACAGAAGCACACACACACCCATATCTGTTCTGTGCTGACAGAAGCACCACCATATCTGTCTTGGCACTGACGAAGCACACACACAATATCCTGTTCTGTGCACTGACAGAAGCACACACACACTATCCTCCGTTCTGTGGCACTGACAGAACCAAACCCCATATCCTGTTCTGTGGCACTGACAGAATACACACCACATATCCTGTTCTGTGGCACTGACAGAAGCACACACACACATACCTTCTGTGCACTGACAGAGCACACCACACATATCCTGTTCTGTGGCACTTACCAGAAGCACACACAAATATCCTGGTTCGTTGTCACTGACAGAAGCACGCACCACAAATATACTGTTTTGTGGCACTGACAGAAGCACACACCACATATCCTGTTCTGTGGCACTGACAAAGCAACCACATATCTGTTCTGTGGCACTGACACAGCACAACCATATCCTGTTTCTGTGGCACTGACAGAACACACACACAACATATCCTGTTCTGTGGACTGACAGAAGCACCACCACACTATCCTATGTTCTGTGGCAACTGACAGAAGCACACACACTATCCTGTCTGTGGCACTGACAGAAGCACACACAACACAATCCTGTTCTGTGCACTGACAGAAGCCACACACCACACTATCCTGTTTCTGTGGCACTGACAGAAGCACACACACACATATCTGCTCTGTGCACTGACAGAAGCACACACAAAAGAGAAAAACAAAACAATATCCTGTTCTGTGCACTGACAGCACACACTTCCTTGTCTGTGCACTGACACACACACCCCATACCGTTCTGTGGCACTGACAGACACACACCACATCCGTTCTGTGGCACTGCAAGAAGCACACACAACATCCTGTTCGGGCACTGACAGAAGCACCACACAACTATCTGTTCTGTGGCACTGACAGAAGCACACACACAACACATATCCTGTTCTGTGGCACTGACCGAAGCCACACACACATATCCTGTTGTGCTGTGGCAAACGCAGAAGAAGCCACAACACATATCCTGTTCTGTGGCACTGACAAGCAACACACACACATATCCTGTTCTGTGGCACTGACAGAAGCACACACACATATCCTGTTTGTGGCACCGGACAGAAGCACACACACATATCCTGTTCTGTGCCACTGACAGAACACACACACATATCCTGTTCTGTGGCACTGACAACGCAGCAACACACATACCTGTTCTGTTGCCCTGACAGAAGCACACACACATATTCCTGTTCTTGGCACTGACAGAACACACACACATATCTGTTCTGTGGCCTGACAGAACAACACACACATATCCTGTTCTGGGCACTGACAGAAGCACACACACAATACCTGTTCTGTGGCACTGGACAGCACACACACACAATCCTGTTCTGTGGCACTGAACAGAAGAGCACACACACAATATCCTGTCTTGTCACTGACAGAAGCACACACCAATATCTGTTCTGTGGCACTGACAGAAGCACCAACACATATCCTGTTCTGATGTGCACTGACAGAAGCACACACAACATATCGTCTGTGGCACTGACAGAAGCACACACAAACATAATCCGTTCTGTGGCACTGACAGAAGCACACACACACATATCTGTTCTGTGGCACTGACAGAAGCACACACACAATATCCTGTTCTGTGGCACTGACGAAGCACACACACACATATCCTGTTCTGTGGCACTGACAGAACACACACACAATATCTGTCTGTGGCACTGACAGAAGCACACACACACTATCCTGTTCTGTGGCACTGACACGAAGCAACACACACTATCCTGTTCTGTGGCACTGACAGCAGGCACACACACAATATCCTGTTCTGTGGCACTGACAGAAGCACACACACACATATCCTGTTCTGTGGCACGACAGAAGCCACCACACATATCCTGTTCGTGGCAAACTTTAGAAGCAACACAAATATCCTGTTCTGTGGCACATGACAGACGCACACACACATATCCTGTTCTGTGGCACTGACAGAAGCACCACACACACTATCCTGTTATTGTGCAGACAGAAGCACACACACACATATCCTGTTCTGTGGCACTGACAGCAGCACACACACATATCCTGTTCTGTGGCACTGACAGAAAGCACAACACACATTCCTGTTCTGTGGCACTGACAGAACACACACAAATATCCTGTTCTGTGGCACTGACAGAGCACACACACACATATCCTGTTCTGTGGCACACTGACCAGAAGCACACACACATATCCTGTTCTGTGGCACTGACAGAAGGCACACACACACATATCCTGTCTGTGGCACTGACAGAAGCACAACACACATATCCTGTCTGTGCACTGACAAAGCACACACACATATCCTGTTCTGTGGCACTGACAGAAGCACACACACATATCCTGTTCTGTGGCACTGACAGAAGCACACACAATATCCTGTTCTGTGGCACTGCAGCAGCACACACACAAATATCCTGTTCTGTGGCACTGACAGAAGCCACACACACATATCTTTCTGTGGCACGACAGAAGCCCACACACACACAACTCCTGTTCTGTGGCACTGACAGAGCACACAACACACATATCCTGTCTGTGGCACGACAGAAGCACACACACATATCCTGTTCTGTGGCATGACAGCAGAACAGAAATATGTGGCAATCAGTTGCCAACCGCACAGGCTCGTGTGGAGAGCTGTGAAAGTCGCAATGGATGAGACGCATCCCGGAGCTTCAGCACATCACACGAGAGCTGATACTATGTTACATTCTACAGACATGATGTATTAAACTGATGCTCAAGGTGTTGTCCATTCATAAGGTTTTCTGGTCTGCCTTCCCAAACCATGCTCTGCACCTGTGCAGATCAGGGGGGCTCAACTCCAGTCCTCAAGCCCCACCCCCCCAACAGGTGTTGGTTTTCAGGATAGCCCCAGCTTCAGCACAGGTGGCTCAAATAGTAGGTCTCAGTCAGAGGACTGGCGCAGAGCACCTCGTTGGTTGCGGTAACACACAGTTATTTAACATGCAAGTCACTCACCACCAGCCTAAACAAAATACCAACTCACGCACAGCCCCATTTGCTGGAACCCCTTTGTGCTGTCAGTGAAGGGGTTCAGGCCCATATTCACTAAGCTGTGCATTCAATTATGACACCGCCGTGCAAAGGACTTTTAAATCTGAACCACCGTGGAGAATATGGGCCTACATATTCACAAGTAAAGCTGAAATGCTGACTAGCGAAAGGCGCAGCGCTGGGTAGTAATCCGCTAAATTGCGCACATTGTGATTAGCATATAGGGAGGCAGGGAAATATAAATGTGATGGCACATCCAGAGAGCATCATGAAGCGCTGCTCATCTGATCCACGCTTCCTCTGCACATGGGCAGCTGCCGAATCTCACCGTTCCTCCTTCACACACATACGCTGCATCCGTACGCTGTAACGAACACAATGTATGTGATGGCACAAAGCTCACCTTGGCCCCTATACAATTATGAGCAGGGGCATGCACAGTAACATGGAATTGATGCATGATTGTACTTTACCCCATGTTTCATTGTGCTGAGAATATGGAGGGTCTATCTATACAGGGTTGGGCCCTTCAGTCCTCAAGGGCTTCAGCAGGAAAGCATGAGTCGTCAGCGCTGCCCAGAGCCGCTCCCTGCACCATTCCCAGGCCTTAGCCACTGATTGAGTCACCTTGCTGAAGTAGGGATATCCTTGAAACAGGATTACTGTTTGTGGCCCTTGAGACTGGAGTTGTCACCCCCGATCTATAGGGTAATAAGTCAGCTCACATCAACTATACCCCCCACCAGGTTCAAACATACACTCTCATCACTAAAAGAGGAGGCCCAGGTTTACTTAAACAAATAGACGGTGAATTGCTCAATGGTTAGCAAATATCTCAGATTGCCAGCCCACTCTCAGATTATATAGCACTGAGACACTTTAGGCTTTAGTTCTTGCATTCATACCTCAGTATATGTGTTGACAGGAGACCTGCAGTATATGCCATTGCTTGAACTGCAGTCCCCTCTAACTCTGCAAGGATAACAAATGCATGGTGTTTGGTTGTTGGAAGATTGTTATGGAATCTTTGCTGGCTGCTCCTGTGCTCATACAGCTCAGAGAATCAGGAATTGCAGACCCAGGTCCACAGATCTCCGAGCGTGATCTCAGAGGTAGCCAGCACTGCTCATCTGCTTGCTGCTGCTGTATTACACAGTTTTTCAGTAGTTCTGCCAATAAAACCCTTCATCCGAGCAGCAGACGTTTGTAGCAACAGCATTACTTCCACTCCACCCTGACAACAAGCCTCCTAAAACACACCTCCCATATTACCACTATATCACAATGCACTTATAGACCCTCAAGGCTCTGCATTAAATCCCTGTTTTTCACATGAGGATAACGATGTTTAAAAGGAGATTTACAACAGGGACTAATATTTAAGGATTCTAAGGCACTCAAGTCTAAACAACACACGGGGTCAGAAAAACTGTGTCTAGGTTTTTTTTTTAAGTTTTCTTGGCATCTGGGAAACGTTGACACTTTGCACTGTGCGTGCGAAAAGCTGTTGTAATACCGGCAGGCATAAGCTTATAGAGCGCCATGTAAAATGGATTTGAAGCAAACGGTGACATGTGTGCTCATTTGCATGTCATTTCCCAGAACCTCTCTGGCTGCAGTTGAAGCCCTGTATCTAACAGATAATGGGGAAGAGGCAGGGCTTACAGACCTGTTGAGGCTACGGCCCCAGTCCTCCTGCTGCACTGCAACGGCGCGCCTGCCGACCTGGTGGCGCATGCAGCAACTACACCGCCGTGATCGTGGTTGTGAAGCGGGGGGCCGGGGCCATGATAGGGGGCCGGGCCATGACGGGCAATCTGCCCTTCTATTGGCTGTGCAACCGCCCATGTGACCACGTTTGCGGCATGGGAAGACAAAGTTCTTGTCTTCCTGCCACGCTCCGCTCAGCATGCACTGCCTTTGTGCGCCCACACAAACCGCCCTGGCCATGGGCCCTCCCAATAGAGAGCCGTGCTGTGCTGTGTGCGCGCACGCCATAGCTTGTGCCCCGTGACCACCAGGGGCTCAGCCCGAGATGTGAATGTGCTCACAAACTATTTTTATATTGCTGGATGCGTACGGTTTTTGTCCCTTTTTTAACCACCATAACTTATCAAGGTAGGGTGATACTTTACCCATAAAGGGCGTTAAGTGTTAGCGCTCATATGAATGGGAGTAAAGGCTAAAGCTAGCAAACCTTTTTGGGTCTGGGAAGGTTCTTTCATTATTCTGGAGGGGGGGATTTCACCTTTGGTCTTTGTATTAAGGTACATGTGTTACTTTATCTTGGTCCTCAGCGTCATTGAATAAAGTTTCTTGCCCAGCTCTGCGCTGTGCCCAGGCAGCTTGTCTATTTGGGTGGCATCAGGAGTTAGGGGGAAGCTAATAATCTGTTTTATTAAATGGTTCCATTCTAAATCACTGCTGTCACCCGAATTTAGGGTACTGGTAATTATGCAAAGGTTCTGAATATTGTGGAACGCTATTCATCAAAGTCCCCCCCCTGCAAATCCTGGTGATAATATCAAAGTCCCCTCACTGCAAAAAAGTTCCAAATACAGCATCAGATTTGCATTGTGTCACAAACATGTTAAGCTTTGGTAAGCTCGGGTATTAGATCGCATACGCAGCAACACTGGACGTCTTTCCCCTCATAATACTTTCTGACCCATTCTAATTTTAATAGGTTTTGAAACCCTTCCTGATACATTAAAGACGGCTTCACAGAATACTGAAAAGGTGCCTCAGAGAGTCAGCATGCCGGGATCCGGGGGGATGGTTAAGCCCGACCGCTCCTAACCCAGTTAAGCTGCAGCTTTGGCTGCTGTCCCGTGCTGCTCTTCCTCCCGCATGCACTGCTAATATCTATTTCATAACAAGTGTTCATACACAGGGATAGCAAGGTGGTACAAGCATCAGCAGGGTAGAGCGGGAACGATCGTCAAGGGCGGGAACCCGGTTATGTCAGGGAGCGGCCGGAGTCGTCAGGTATCTACGATCTCAGAGGACTACGGATCGTCAAAGGGACAGGATCGTCAGGAGGGCGTACTGATAGGACATGGAGCGGGACGGGACAAGATAGCAGTGGAGCGGGACGGATCGTCAGGGAGCGTACGGATCGTCAGGGACTGGACATCTCAGGAGTGGGACGGATCGTCAGGAAGCGGACATCGTCAGGGAGTGGGACGATCGTCAGGGAGCGGGACAGGTCAGCAGGAATGGGACAGATCGGTATGGTGAGCGGGACGGGCGCGGCCGGAGCGGGATGGTAATCAGGGAGGTGACGGATTGGTATGGAAGGACGGATCGTCATGGAGCGGAACGGGTCAAGCAGAGCGGAATGTTCGGCAGGGACTGGCACAGATCTGTATGAAGCGGGACGGGTCAGCAAGGACGGATGATCGTCAGGGGGGCGGGAATGGATCTTCAGGGGAGCGGGACTGGATCTGCAGGGGACGCGGCCAAAGGGTCGGCACGGAGTGGGACGGATCGGTATGAGCAGGACAATCGATACGGAGCGTCGGAGGCGGAGCGGCGGGAAGCGGGGAGTGTAGTCAAGCTGGGGGAGCGGGGAAACACAAACCAGATCCCCACAGCAGGATGTACCCGTCCCTTGCAGGATTCCTGGGGCACAAAGTACCAAGCTTTTTATGGCATTTGTGAACAACGTCACTACAGCAGAGTTGTGGGCATTTAAATCTGCAATATTAATAATATGTTTTTCTTACTAGTGTGGTGCTGGCAGTATACACGGCGCTGTACATACAATGTTGCAGCCCAATGAGTCCATGCCTCAAAAGAGCTTACAATCTAATTTAGGTGCCAAAACAGGGAGATAGAGATGACGCCCAAGGACACAAGGAGCTGATACTGGGTTCACCCACTTCAAAGGCAGTGATAGTAACCCCTCCATATTACTCCCATTCACCAAAAAACATAGTCAAACTGCTTTGTCTGCTAGATGCATTCCTGCCTATTCAGGATTGGAGGGGTTAATGTCAGAGGCATAACTAGGGGGGGGGGAAGTGGCGGCTTCCCGAGGGCAGCAATTTAGGGGCCACAGGTCTGTGTACGAAGGAGAGGATGGGATGAGCGTGATGGCGTCGGGACCGCCCAGTGGTAAGACTCGAGTCAATCACACACTTAGGTTGCTGTGCCTAAGTGGTGACTGCAGTGAGTACTGGGGCGGGGGAAGTGGCTGTGAATGACTACTGGGGGGGGGAGGTGTGCGTGACGACGGCGGGGGGAGTGTGTGAGTTGAGGCACTGGGGGGGGTAGGCCTTGTGATTGAGTGGGGTGGGAAGTGTGGCGAGAGTGAGACGTGAGGGGATGGTGTGAGTGAGACTGGTCGGGGCGGAGGGGAGGGGACTGAGGGGGGGGGAGTGCTGTGCAGGATGAGGACTGGGGGCTGGAGGGTAGTGGTGAGCCTGGGGGGGGAGGTGATGAGGAGATGGGGGGGGTGGGTGGACTTTAGGGATGGGGGGAGGGTGTGGTAGAACTGGGGGAGGTATAGACGTGGGTGCGGGGGAACGGGGGGGGTAGGTGGTAGTGAGAACACTGGTGGGGAGGGTGTGAGGGGGGGGGTGCAGGTGAGGAGGGGAGGGTGTGAGTGAGACTGGGGGGGGGGGGGGGAGCCGGTGTGAGTGAGACTGGGGGGGTTTGAGTGTGAGACTGTGGAGAGGGTGGAGTAGAGGGGGGGGAGGGTGTGGAGTGGTGAGGACTGGGGGGGGAGGGGTGTTTTGAGTGAGACTGGGGGTGGAGGGGTTGTGCATTGAGACTGGAGGGGGAGGGTTTTAGTGTAGGCTGGGGGAGGGTGTGAGTGAGACTATGGGGGGAGAGGGTGGAGTGAGACTGTGGATGGTTGAGTGAAGACGGGGGGGAGGGGTGGAGTGAGACGGGGGGATGGGGTGAGGTGAGAACGGGGGGAGGGTGTGAGTGAGACTGGTGGGGAGGGTGTAAGTGAGACTGGGGGGGAGGGTGGAGTGAGACTGGGGGAGAGGGTGTGAGAGAGACTTGGGGGGAGAGTGAGAGAGCTGGGGGGAGGAGTGAGAGAGACGTGGGGGAGACGAGAGACTTGGGGGGAGTAAGAGAGATTGGGGGGAAGTGAGAGACTTGGGTGGGAGTGAGAGAGACTTGGGGGGAGTGAGAGACTGAGGGGAGAGAGAATGAAGTGAGGGAGGTAGATAAGAGAGAATGAGAATGGGGGAGGGAGTGAGAGAGATAATGGAGGAGCGAGAAAAAGGAGGGAGAGAGCATACAAAAGATTCACAAATACAGTAAAACGTTACAGGATTGTTTTCCTTTGGTTCTATACAAAAATACCTAGTTCCTCCTCTGGTTAATATTATACTTACCAATACTATGGGAGAGGTATAACTCAGTACCTTTCAGGTCCTTGAAGCAAAAGGCTACTCCAAAGTCCCCTTCGTTTGTGACAAGAAGCAAAGAGGCAGCGAGAATACTCCAAATACTCCAAATACTCCAAATACTGCAAATACCCAACTTCCCGATAAAGACCCAGCAAACAAGTGGTCAGAGAGCAGGCGAGCGCTGGGCGTGCAGGTGAATGCAGGGCAACAGCGTGCAGGTGAATGCAGGGTAACAGAGTGCAGGTGAATGCTGGGTAACAGAGTGCAGGTGAATGCTGGGTAACAGAGCCAAGGTCATTCCCATGGCATTTGGAATCAGGTTTCAGAAACAACGGTCAGCCTGCCTAAATATGGACTGTGACAGGTCAGCAGGAGAAACACTGAGTGGGTGAAAAGTGCTGCTCAGGGACACTGAGAAGGCAGCGTTACAGGGCACAAATCAACAGCACACAATGCTGCGTAACACACTAACATATAACACACCACTGTATATGGAAAGAGTGCAACACAATGCTTCAAAGAGCACATGACAAATGCTATGTAAAATGTAACACAACATTACAAACAAACCGCACATGACAAATGATACATACATTCTAAGACAATGTTACAAAAGGGATATTGAAAATACTACACAGTGAGGCAATTGCTAAACAAAAAATAAAACAATGTTACAAAAGCAAATGACAAATATTAGACTCGGTGTGACAACCCTACAAAGAGAAAAGTTACAATACATTGTTACAAAGATAATTCAACACAGACAGAGTGTAGTGAAAAGGAGAAACTATACTACAACCAAGCGCTCTACCTATTGTGAAATATGTGTACAATAAAATATAGTGAACAACAAATATAGATTAATTAAATAAAAGTGACAATTAGTGTGTCCAAACTGTAAAAGGATAACCACTAAACACAATAGTCCACAAACCACCAGATTAGGGGAGGGTATGGGAATGGGCTGCCTAGGACTATAAACAAGCTATTCCATATAGCTATAACAAGTATTAGTACAGAGAGCAAAGTCCTTGGCGCACTATCAAGTGCGTGAACCTGATACAATAGTCCTGCTTTGGAGAACTAGTTGGAAAATGTCCACAGTCTGTCCTCCTGGTTTCCTTCCGATATTCGATTATCTGTAATCAAAGAAAACAGGAGACCATTGCGCAGTATCTCATGTGAATTGGAGCCTCTCACACACAGCTGCTAGTACTAACTTATCTAGATGGGTATATGCAGGCCTTGAAAGGTATCTTTAGACCGGAGGTTGTGTCTCTCACAGGGTTCCCCACTGGTGATGCTCCCGCTCCACAATTGGCCGATTCGCCCAATGGTATACAAAAGATAAAATCCCAATAGTGTGGTACAGTACATTTAATAAAACAATAAAAGACCAACATTTGATGCACTCACATGCTAGATGATCTAACTGCACGATTTACAATGTGCCATCCGCAAGCATGAGGGGCTGAACCGTGGTGTGTGTGGAGGCTCGTGCAGTTAGATCATCTAACATGTGAGTGCATCAAATGTTGGTCTTTTTATTGTTTTATTAAATTGTACTGTACCACACTATTTGGCATTTTATCTTTTTGTATCCCATTGGGCAATCGCCAATTGTGGAGCGGGAGCATCACCAGTGGGCAACCCTGTGAGAGACACAAACCTCCGGTCTAAAGATACCTTTCAAGGCCTGCATATACCCATCTAGATGTAAGTATCTAGCAGCTGTGTGGATGAGGCTCCAATTCACATGAGATACTGCGCAATGGTCTCCTGTTTTCTTTGATTACAGATAATCGAATATCGGAAGGAAATCAGGAGGTCAGACTGTGGACATTTACCAACTAGTTCTCCAAAGCAGGACTATTGTATCAGGTTCACGCACTTGATAGTGCGCCAAGGACTTTGCTCTCTATATTAACAGACAGAGTGTAACACAATGCTACAAAGAGAAAACTTAGAATATTACAAAGACACAGTAAATGCTACACACAGTACGACACAATGTTACAAAGAGTGAAGACAATGCTACACACTGCCACACAATGTTCAAATAATTAACCAAATATTACGAAGCCAGACAAACAATGCTTCACACAGTGTGACACAATATTACAAAGAGCCAAGACCATGCTACATAGCATGTGACAATGCCAAAAATATAAGGCAATGGTACAAAGACACACACTGTGACACAATGTAAAAATGTCAACAGAATAGAGAGATCAATGCTACACAGTGCCACAGAATGTAGCACATATTATAAGCACTAAACAATGTTACAAATAATGCAACAAAAGCAGTCACACTAAGCAACACTGAATGTAAACAGCCATCAACAAAATAACAACAGCTAATGATAAAGTAAAATGTATGTTTGTATATTTGTACCAGTGTAGCATCAGCATATAGTACGGTATTTAATAGTATGCAAACCAGAATACTTAAATACTCTGTGTTGCAGGCTACTAATAATAACAATGGCATTAATCGCATTAATAATATATATTCTTATACAATGTTACTAATGTTTGCAGCACTGTACAAACACTCTGTACACACCATACACACACACATGCTATACACACCATATACACACACTATACACACCATATACACACACTGTACACACGCTGTACACACTGTATAATGCAGTCCCATGTTTCCCTGACCTCAAAATCTGGTGCTGAGGTGGCATACAGATAAATGTGCAGATTCACTAAACGATGCTAACCCTTAGCACCCCCCAACTCCCATTCAAGATACTTGTGGTTTAGCATTGGTTAGTAAATCTGACACAAAGTGACATGCCCCAAATTACTCAGCAGTAACTGAACTGTGAAGGCATAGAGCCCGCAGTCACTAATGCCCCTGTACTTATCATGTGCTGGCACAGTGCACTATGTGGGATATATATGTGGGATATATATGTGGGATATATATGTGGGATATATGCCTTACTTGCTGTGGGCCCTCAGCGGGAAGTTGCAGAGAGATGCTGCTGGTATCTGCTGTGACCTTCTGCTATAAACAGACATAAGAAGAGTTACAAGTTAATGAAGATGCAGGTATACACCTCTCCATGTAATGATTGCTCTCTTATTTAAACCTCATTCTCTCCACGACAATGTGCTTGTCTAATGTGGAGTATCAGTTCTGTAGGGGATTCTGTCCGTTGTATCCTATCAGTTCTGTAGGGGATTCTGTCCGTTGTATCCTATTCACCACTTGTTACTATTCCCCTCCCTTTGTACCCTGGTGCAGTCATTCCCAGCAGGGGTTCAGGAATCCATAGGGGTGTGTGAGGCGTCTCCAAGGGGTTCGCCAACAAAAATCTGTAAGGGTGGATCCCAGGCAGTATAGCGGGATGCTGATCCCGTGTGGGGGCTGCACACTTAGTAAGACCCCAAACTGCCCTTTAGCGAGGGGGATATAGCAGTCAATGACAGCAGGAGCTTCTAAAGTTGCTCCCCACAATGCTTTGCATCCACAGCAGCAAGGCATTGTGGGGCGTGACTTTGCATGCTCCTTAAGTGAGTGACAGCTCGTGCTGTCTGCAGTTTGGGGCCTTACTAAGCATTATTAGGGTTCCTCTCACAAACTCAGGACACTATCCTGCCTGGTGTAAGTCACACAGGTTTGTTAGCGATGGCCTGATCAGTCGGCAATAAGATTAATTAATTAGGGGGTTGCGGAATAAATATTTTCTAGCAGCGGGCCACGCCACACAGTGTAAAAAAGGTTGGGATTGAGAAACACTGGTCTTGAGTATCCTCTGTGCAGTTCATCTGTTTACCAGCAGGTGGTGCTAAAATACAGATACTACCCATCTATTACTGCACAGCGCCATCTGGTGCTATTCTGAAACATGGCGTTTAAAGGGCAAAATTCCCCACAAAAAGACAAGAAATGAAAGACCTGTACACGTAACCCCAGACTGGCAGCAAAGGGTTAAGTGTGCTTTGCTTTCTTGGGTTTTTTTTTTAGAACCTTATTCTCTAAAATGTTTTCTTTCTGAAGCACAACAGCATTAAAAGGAAAGGTGAGAATCCCTGCAGAAAGGGGTTTGTTAGGAGATAGAAGTGCCTAATGCAGGGGTGCTAAACTCCAGTCCTCAAGACCCCCCCCCCCCAACAGCCAACAGGTCAGGTTTTCAGGATATCCCTGCTTCAGAACAGGTGGCTCAGTCTGTCCCTGCTTCAGCACAGGTGGCTCAATCAGAGGCTGAGATTTTGTTTGAGCCACCTGTACTGAAGCTGGGATAGCCTGATAACCTGGCCTGTTGGGGGTCTTGAGGACTGGAGTTCAGAACCCCTGGCCTAATAGGTTATGTTGCTACTGTTATGTCAGTGCCACGTATACTATGAATTAAAGGGTAACTAATCCGGATTTGCTCCGCACTGTACATGGTCTCACCCTGTTTATAAGGGAGACTCCCTGATTTATAGTTGTACAATTATATATATATATTTTAACCTTAAACATATTTCCATTTCCCAGTGCATCAACAGAAGTTTTAGAGATTTCACCCCAAAGGTCCCTAAAGGGGGGTTTCCCATATTGTACAGTATTGAGACATTCCTAATGGGGCAAAGCCTTCTAAACATTAAAGGCTTTCTGCTTCCCTTCAGCTGTGAGAACAATCGCATGGATCATATACCTGGTGCTGCCCTCAGGCCTGAGAGAATGAGCTGGCGTTAGACATGAGAAGTGAGAAGACAAAGATCTGTGTGCCCCATGATAATCTCTCACCTGAGCCTCTGACTGGGTGCTGTTGTCATTTCCCATCCTGCAGCGACAGCTCCGGGGTTATGAGGTGCAAGAAACCTGCAGACAACACAATACACAGCATGTGGCAGGAGCTGAAACATCCCCCATTAACTGTACAGATTCCTCCCCATCCTTACAGAAGCAGCACTTATATATCCTTCTCCAATACCACCCGTCCACCTCCCCCCAAACATACACTGTACTCTGCAACACTAATGATATATATTAGCGTATAGGGTGTACCACTGGGTGTACAATAGTCAGCAGCTGAAAATATTGGAGTAGAGCAATTCAACAATTATTTCCTGTAAGGAGAAGTAGAGTTAGAAGTTTGAATATGTATGTATGTATGTATGTATGTATGTATGTATGTATGTATGGATGTATGTATGTATGGATGTATGTATGTATGTATGTAGATGTAGAGGTATCAATACGTGTTAGCCGAGCTTTAATAATCAAAAATGAATAGACGATACCGTTCTGTGGCTAACTAAATGCTTTCATTTGTGCGAGCTTTCGAGATACACTGATCTCTTCTTATGGTGGGTGAAAAAGGCGACAAGAAACATCCACCATATAGCACATAGCCAATAAAAAGATCACTTGTGAGAATATGCTCACAAGTGATCTTTTTATTTGCTATATATAGATATACATACATACACACACACCAATCTTGCTGTGGGTCGAAATGTTGATTGGAATATAATAAATATTCTACAGATCGGTGAATGCATTTCCTGAGCTTTATTTTGTATCATGTAGTATCTATCCTGTTTTTTTTTGTATACTGGTTTACAGAGAACCACATAATTATAACAGCTGTTGGCTGGAGTACCCATCAGCTGCGTTTTGTACACTATTTTACATTCAATGGTACACCCTATAAACAAAAATGGAAATGAACGGAGCACAGCAGCAGGAACACGCAGCCAGGCCGGTCACAAATCAATCAAAAATAAACTTTATTCGCTCCTAGCCAAGTGCAGAGGCAGCAACAGACCTCGGCATACACCCTATAAGTACTCCCTCGGCATACACCCTATAAGTACTCACCCAGCTCTGGCAATGGGCAATTTGTTAGGCTTCATTTGTTGGAACAGTCATGAAAAAGGCAGCACTCTGTTTAATTTGTTATAATGTACAATTTGTTGTCCTAGAAAGGTTACAACTAATTGTGCAATTGGTACATTGTGCAGGATCCATCATTAACTCCTTCGGTGCTGAAGGAGCCTGCAGCGCTATGCAGAATTCTATAAACCTTTTTTACCCAGAAAAATCCGTCACTGGTACAAACAAAAGGTGCATTATTAACTCCGAGAGGCAGGCGCTCAAGGGGTTAACCTCTTCCATTTCCCGAGACCTGCAGAGGACACTAACCTGACAGTTGTTACCCCAGGGGGGAGGCATGCAATGCATTGCTTTTACCTTGCAGGCCCCTCTGGCATTCACACGTAAACCCACTTCTCCCTGCACTTACTGTAGAGGGTCCCACCTGATGCATGGAGGGGCTTCCAGTTGCAGGACACACTGTGACCGTCTCTTGTGCGGTGTGTCTCCTGACTTGATAGGGAGAAATCTACTGTTTGCTTTTCCTCCCACATACTGTAAGCTGGCAAATTATAGATTTGATCTGAGACCCACCCGTCATAACACAAAACCTGCTAAACACACATAGCCACTTAGCCAGCCTCCGCCCTCTGCTAAGAACAGGGAAACAGACACCTCACCCATTCTATGCTGCTTTCACATTGTCCCATCTGTCACTTTCAGGCATGATGAGATGTAGAGGAGATCACCCTGTTTCCAGCTTTCACTTTACAGTGATCTGCATGTGACGCAGAATACATACTGTATGAGGGAGACCTTGGGGGAGAGTCTTAATGCAAAGGGACTCCTCTTCCTTAATGTTACTTTTATGTCTGAAGCACTTATTCCCATGACCTGTTATTTATATTATTTGTTATTTATATGATATGTATTACTACTGTGAAGCGCTATGTACATTTATGGCGCTATATAAATAAAGACATACAATACAATACAAAGACATGTAGAATAAATGATAGAGACACAGATCTCATTATTATGTGTGTGTGTCCTATTAATGCGCTTTATATGTTCACACAGGCGAAGATCCTTTATACAGAGACGCACCAGAGACACTGCGGGAAAATGCATCTTTTTTTTGGCCCAGTCTTGTTCAAAATTGCCTTATTATTTATTTAAAAAATAAACTGTGGAATACTGAACATTTCACTGCAAACTTATATTTTTTATACCTCTACTACATACTCTGACTGCTATTTATTAGCCTGCGATAGCACTGATTGTATTATAAAGAATAACCTCAATGTATCTTTTCCATAGGACTAGGTTTGCTCCGCAAGGCTTACCTGACAAAATATTAGCCTCTTCCCAATGGGACATGAAAATATTAGCATAACTCGGAGCAAACCTAGTCCTATGGAAAAGATACATTGATGATGTCATTTTTATCTGGCATGGAAGTAGGGAGGACTTGGACCTATTTCTAGGCCACATTAATAACAATAAAGTACATTTGATTTTTACATCAGAGAGTAGTTCCAATAGCATCAACTTCCTTGATTTAACAATATATATTGAGAATAACATTATAAAAACTAAAACGTATTTCAAGGAGGTTGATGCTAACAATTTTCTTCTTTTAGAGCAGTCGTCATCACCCCAGATGGCTAAATAACATACCCTATGGCCAGCTTCGCCGCATTAGACGTAACTGTACGGAGAAGGAGAGTTTTAAGGAACAAGCTAACCTCTTGAAAATGAAATTCGAAGAGCGGAACTATAAACCAGAAATTATTGGAAAAAAGCCCTCTCTAGGACCTTACAGTTAACTAAGGAAGACCTTATGGTGTCCAAATCTAAAAAAATCAGTACAGACTATGTGGTACCCTTTGTAACGCAATACAACCGTGATGCCCACAAAATAGGTAACATTTAAAAAAAACATTGGCATGTTTTACGTAAAGATATGGTGTTAAGAGACTACCTACCAGAAGTTCCCCGTGTTATTTTCAAAAGAGCAGAAAATATAAAAGTGCAACTAGTTCCAAGTGTATTCAGAAAAGAAATTAAAACACAAAACACTAATTGGATGCCCAAACCAGTGGGCTTTTTTAATTGTTTTAACTGTAAAGCTTGTAAACCTGCATCAAAGGACAAACTGAATTTTAGTTCAAATACTACTAAAAAAATCTTTAAAACCAAACAATTTATAGATTGTAGAACGACATTTGTCGTGAACCTTCTGGAATGCCCTTGTGGACTCCAGTATGTGGGCCGGACCTCTAGGAGTCTAAGGGTCCGCATGCTGGAGCACATGGGTAATATCAGGAGAGGTTTAACCACCCATAGTGTCTCATTACATTTCAGTCTAGCACATGGGGGAGATCCCTCAGGATTGTTATATAGGGGAGTGGAATCGGTAACTGAGGATTGGAGGGGGGGTGATAGACTCAGGCGTCTCCGCCAACGGGAGACGTTTTGGATCTATCATTTGAAAACACTAACCCCCCATGGTTTAAATGTGGAACTGGATATTGCGGCATTTTTATAATATGTCCGCATTTTATAGTTCCTGATTCAGTATTGTTCCTTTGGTGCATAATGTAATCATTCACATTATCATATTGTTAATGACAACTACAATATGTATGTTTTAAATCTCCCTTCTCTCTCTTTTTTCTTCCCTTCCTCTTTTTTGTTCCTTATTTTTATTTTTAATATTTTTTATTTGTGATTTCTATTTGTGATTTTTATTCGTGATTTTAGTCCAGGAACTTTATCTGTGAATTTTCTTTTATGAATTTTCTATTCCTAATTTTGAATTATATAATTCGTGTGAATTTCTGAATTTTGAGGATGTCTTATATAGTGCATCTGGTTTCACTATTAGGTTTTTAATATGAATGTATAAAAATGTATTTATAGGTGTAGTGTGTTTTTAAGTACATGATTATATGTGTTTTTAAATTAATGATTATTGTTTTTTAAATTAATGATTATTTGTTTATGCAAGGGACTCTTTTTAGAGCCAGTGATTAGTTTTTTATGCAAAACTTTTCATGTAGAATTAGGAATGGACTTAAGAATGGTATTAAGTAAACTATTATAAGGGTAATGATAAGAAATTGTGATTTATGTTTTTGAGAAACATGATTGTTAAATGTGAATATCTTAGCCATGAGCTGCGAATAGGATTTAAAGCAGTCCTATTTTGTATGGAATTAAGAGCATAGAGATTGAATAGGGATATGTTAAGTAGCATAATGGTTATTGTTATGTGAACAGCTTCTTTTAATTAGTAATAATGGTTTGTCCAGGGTCTATATAATCCCCCCAGCTGTATTTTATGAGCCTGAGGAAGGCGTTGGATCAGCGAAACGCGTTGCTCTTTGCCTGTCTGTTTGTGACCCACGGAGGCTTCCGTAGTCAGTGTGAGCAGTCACAGTCGCAGCTGAACTGAGTGTTACCATCTTCCTGTACTCCGGACGCGGAGACAGGGCCATCTGCGACGAGACGCATCACCTTGCTACGTTGGTGTGCCTGGAACTTGTTCTATGTGAGTGCTTTGTGGATTTTTTATTCCAATAAAAGTTTTTGAACCTTATGCTGACACCTTGCCTCACTTACCCTATACTGCCGTATTGGGGAGGAATCGGGTCGACCACGGGCATCAAAGAGGGGATTCCCCATTGAAACTTTGCTCGTGAGCAAATACCTGTATCCAAAACCTGGCTATCATTCTGGATAGGTTAAAACATACCCCACAGATACCATTTTATCATCTGTACTTACACTGGGCCGTGTAAGTATTATATTATCACTTCACATTTTTCCTTCCCTCCCAACAGAGGCTCTGCCTCCTTTTGGGTTTTCCACACTATCAGTTTCTTCAGCCAGAATATGTTAACCCCTTGCTCCCCCTATTTTGTCTGTTTCCCTGAATTCAAATAGAAACACCTTTCTTTTTTCTAAATCTGGTGCTCATTTTTGTCCCAGTTTTGCAACTCTGAAATTTGGATAAATTGTTCTGGTCTCTGAGAAGTAGTTTAAAAAGATGCTGTGTCCTAGTATGTTATTATATAAACCCCCAAGCGTGCAGTGCCAGAGCTGCTGTCAATGCATCGAACTATGGCAATAAATCTCATGAGTAAAGAACTCTGTCATAAAATATGTTGTTATTTCGATAATGTTTGCCTGTAGGATAATTCCTCCTACTTGTGTTTTTTCCCCAATTTTTATTATACACCTTCATTTTTGGGGGGTCCCCCTCAGCTAAACGCCACTATTTTCAGTTCCGAGCAACCCCCCCCCCCCCCCCCCAGTTTCCAAGATTCTTACCGGTGAAGTTTACCGGGTTTATATCTCCCTCTGGGGAAACAAAATGGCTGCCAAATCTTGGGCAAAAAGGAATTGGCTTTCTATTGGATGACCATTTATATCCCCTTTAAGAATGAGGAAGTAATAACAGTGACTTCACCAGTATCTCGTGAACCAGGGGATCCCCTAATCTGAAAATATGGAGGTTAGTTAGGGTGGATTGCATTGCTGAGTTGAACGTTGTACGTGAATTCAGCAATATATTGCCCAGCAGAACAGAGTAACTGATCACCACGGTTCTTCTGCAATAACTCATGTTATGTGTCCATCACAGTGTGTCCCCGTCATGTGTGTGATTGTGCCCACGCCTTAGCCAGTTGGCATCAGTTTACTCAGGTGCTTGCAGAAGCTTGCCCAGTATCCAGAAAGTGACGTCACCTCTGGTGTGTGCAGATTGGGATGTGGGAGCGTTGCATACAGAGAGAAGTGTCACCTACTGTATCACACGCTCATTGTAATCACTCTGGAATGGAAGTCAAACAAAGGACCTGTCAAGAAATCCAGCTTTTACAAACTGCAGGCGTTATGATATCCTTTCTTCTCCTGTAATGCCTTTATTCAGTGATTAATAATACAGGGGGAAAAACTCTTTCATCCTCACAATATTTACACAATATACATGCTAGGCTAAATCATGAAATTAGAGACTTATTTAAATCTTTTAAATACCCCTTTGTTATAAAAGCAAGCAGAGTTTAAAAAGTGGTGTTACTCTGGATTCGTAAAAGAAATTAAATTCGACTGGACTTCCACTAGGAACTAGTTCCAGCATACAGAATGCAGGATATACTCTTACCTAACATCACTCGCCCCATTGTAAGGAACCCCAACCCTCTGTAATAGTGTGTCTGAGATCAGATGTATTTTAATGAATGCCAACCCTCTCTAAAAGCGCGTCTGAGAGCAGATGCATTGTAAGGAACCCCAACCCTCTCTAATAGCGTGTAATTGATCAGATGCATTGTAAGGAACCCCAACCCTCTCTAATAACGCATCTGAGATCAGATACATTGTAAGGAACCCCAACCCTCTCTAATAGCGCGTCTGAGATCAGATGTATTTTAATGAATCCCAACCCTCTCTAAAAGCGTGTCTGAGATAAGATGCATTGTAAGGAACCCCAACCCTCTCTAATAGTGCGTCTGAGATCAGATGCATTGTAAGGAACCCCAACCCTCTCTAATAGCGTGTCTGAGATCAGATACATTGTAAGGAACCCCAACCCTCTCTAATAGCCGGTCTGAGATCAGATGTATTTTAATGAATCCCAACCCTCTCTAAAAGCGTGTCTGAGATCAGATGCATTGTAAGGAACCCCAACCCTCTCTAATAGTGCGTCTGAGATCAGATGATTGGTAAGGAACCCCAACCCTCTCTAATAGCGTGTCTGAGATCAGATGCATTGTAAGGGACCCCAACCCTCCTCTAATAGTGCGTCTGAGATCAGATGCATTGTAATGTAGGTACGCCAACCCTCTTAATAGTGCGTTGAGATAGAGCATTGTAAGGAACCGCAACCTCTTTATAGCAGTCTAAGATCAGATGCATATTAAAGCACTCCAACCCTGTCTAATAGCGTGTCTGAGATCAAATACATTGTAAGGGACCCCAACCCTCTCTAACAGGCATCTGAGATCAGATGCATTGTTAGGAACCCAACCTCTCTTAATGTGCGTCTGAGATCAGATGCATTGTAAGGAACCCCAACGTACTTTAATAGCACCACTGAGATCAGATGTATATTAAATTCTTCTGAAACCCTGACCTGTTGTTGGCCCTTCAGGACTGGAGTTGCCCACCCCTGATCTAGAGTGTAAGCTCTGCAGGGCAGGTACTATGACAGTGCTATGTACACTGCAGCACAATAAGAAAATAACTTGTCTGGCCTCTTCCTCTTGGGTTTGGCCTCCATTGTCTTTGTGGTGTAAGCTCCTGTAATCGAGGGATCATGTGGAGCCCCAGCTCATCCTTGTGTGAGTCTCCCAGCTAAATTTACCTCCCTCCTGTCAGACGAGAGCAAAAGTAACATGATCACAACAGCTAATCCTCAGCCCACAGCAAGGAAACGAGGCCAAGTATGAACTGTCAGAAAAACAAAAGGCGTTGAGATGCAAAATCCCAGCTAGTGTTGTGATATCTGGGTCTGGGTGTTGTGATATCAGTCTGGGTGTCGTGATTTCAGTCTGGGTGTTGTGATATCTGTCTGGGTGTTGTGATATCACTCTGGGTGTTGTGATATCACTCTGGGTGTCGTGATTTCAGTCTGGGTGTTGTGATATCTGTCTGGGTGTTGTGATATCACTCTGGGTGTCATTATATCAGTCTGAGTGTCGTGATATCAATCTGGGTGTTGTGATATCAGTCTGGGTATTGTGATATCAGTCTGGGTGTTGCGTCTGATTGTTTGTGTGCAGAATTTTCCTGATTATCAGCTGTCTGCATTATGTTTTACAGTATAAACTTGAGTCTGATTTGTGTGTGAGTGTGCGTGGCTGTGTGTTTGTGTGTGAGTGTGTGAGTGTGCATGTGAGTGTGCGTGGCTGTGTTTGTGAGTGTGCATGTGGGGTGTGTGGCTGGTCTGTGTGTTTGTGTTTGCAGGTACAGATGTTGCTATCCACTCTCCTTCTTCGCTGCATTTCTCTGTGCACCTCACTTTTCTCACGCCTCTTTTTACAATGATACATTACCGGTATTTAGGTCTTTCTTTATATGTGTGTGTGTATGTTGGCCCTTGTGTCTCTGTGTGTGTGTGTGTGTGTGTGTGTTGTTGGCCCTAGTGTCCCCTATCTATTGTGTGTGTGTGTGGCCGTAGTGTTTCTCTGTGTGTGTGTATGTGTTGGCCCTAGTGTCTCTCTTATGTGTGTGTGGGTCTGTGTTGGCCCTAGTGTATGTGTGTGTTTGGATGGCCCTAGGCGTATCTCTTTATTGTGTGTCTGTGTTGACCCTAGGTCTGTGTGTGTGTGTGGGTGTGTGTGTGTGGGTTGGCCCTAGTGTCTCTCTTTGTGCGTGTGTGTGTGTAGCCATAGTGTCTACTCTCCTATGTGTTGTGTGTGTGTGTTGGCCTTAGTGTCTCTCTCTATGTTTTTTTGGCTGGTTTTTTTTTGTATGGCTTGTATTCTTTATGTGTGTGTAGTGGTTCTGTTGTTTGTGTGTATGGTGTATATGTTGTGTGTGGTTGTGTATTTGTGTGTGTGTGTTGGCTAGTTTCTCTTTTGTGGTGGGTGTGTTGGTCAGTGTTGTGTGTGATGTGTGTGTGGTGTGGGATAGTTTATTGTTTTGTGTTGTGTTGGAATAGGTTATTCTTGGTGTTGTGTGTGTGTGTGTGGTGTGTTTGTGTGGGGTGTGTGTGGTGTGTGTGTGTGTGTGTGTGGTGTGTGTGTGTGTGTGTGTGTGTGTGTGGGTGTGTGTGTGTGTGTGTGTGTGTTGGTCCCAGTGTCTCTCTTTGTGTGTGTGTTTGTGTGTTTGGCCATAGGTTCTCTTATGAGTGTGTGTGGTGTGTGTATGTGTGTTGTCCCTAGTGTTCTTTTATGTGTGTGTGTGTGTGTTGGCCCTAGTTTTCTTCTTTATGTGTGTGTGTTGTGTTGGTCCCAGTGTCTCTCTTTGTGTGTGTGTGTGTGTGTGTGGCCTATGCTCGGTAAGTGTCTTTTTCTGATATCAGCTAGTGTCTATCTTTGTGTGTGTGGTTGGTTGTGTCTTGTGTGTGTGTTGGTTTAGTCTCTTTGTGTGTGTGTGTGTGTGTGTGTGTCAGCCTAGTGTCTTCTTATGGTGTATGTGTGTGGGTGTGTCGGCCCCACCAGTGTCTCTCTTCATGTGTGTGTGTGTGTTGGCACGATACTCTTTATGTGTGTTTATGTGTGTGTGTGTGGGCCCAGCGTCTTTCTTTATGAGTGTGTGTATGTGTTGTTTGCTGGCCCTCGTATCTCTCTTTATGTGTGTGTGTGTGTGTGTTTGTGGAACCGTAGTGTCTTCTATGGGTGTGTGGTGTGGGTGTGTTGTGTTGGCGTGTGTGTGTGTGGATGTGGGTGTGTGTGTTGTGTGTGTGTGTGGACATCATTAGTCTTCTGTTGGATGGGTGTATGTTGGCAATCTAGTGTCTCTGTGGTGTGTGTGTGTGTGGTGCTGGGTGTGGTGTGTGTGGTGTGTGTGTGCACTGGGGGTGGGTGTGGTGTGGTGTGTGTGTTGTGTGATGGTGCTGTGTGTGTGTGTGTGTGTGTGTGTGTGTGTGTGTGTGTGGTGTGTGTGTGTGTGTGTTGGCACGAGTGTCTCTGGTTTGTGTGTGTTTTTGGTTTGCGTATTTATTCTCTCTCTCTTGTGTGTGTGTTGGCCCTAGTGTCTCCTAATGGGTGTGTGTGTATGTGTGTGTGTGTGTGTGTGTTGGCCTTAGTGTCTCTCTCTATGTGTGTGTGTGTTGTGTTGGCTCCATGTGGTATATCAATATGTGTCTAGGGTGTGTGGTGTGTAAGTTGGAGTGTGTATTTCTTTATGTGGTGTGTAGGTCATAGTGTATCTGCTGGGTGAGGGGTGGAGGTGGGGGGGGTAATCCGGGCTAGCGAAGTGGAGATACGCCGAGGTGAGGTGGTGACTCGTGTGTTGGAAATAGTGTATATAGTGAGGAGGGGGGATGTGGGGGCGGTGCGTGGAAATATAGTTTAATCACTAGTTTGGGTTGATCGTGTGTCGTGTGATCGGGGGGTGTGTTGTGTGTGTGGTAGTGTGCTGTGTGTGTGTGAAGGTGCTGTGGTGTGGGGGGGGGGCTGTTGTGGGTGGTCGTGTGTGGGTGGGTGTGTGTGGCGCAGGTGTATTTTGTTGTGTTGTGTTTTGTGTTGGCCCATTATTGTCTACTCTCTTCTTTGTGTGGGTGTGGGGGGGTGTTGGAAGTAGTTTGTTTTGTTTTTTTTGGGGGATTTTTTTTTGTTCATCGGTGTGTTTGTGTGGTTTTGGGTTAGTATCTCAGGCTTTGTCTCTCTTGGGTTTTTTTGTGTTGGTGTACAGTAGCTCAGCGTGTCTCTTGGTGTGTGTGGTTTTGTGTTGGCGTAGTTTCTCTGGTCGGGGTATGTTGCTTTAGTATCTCAGGCTGGCTCTTTGTGGTTTGTGTGAACTTTCATTGTATCTGTTATGTCGTCCTCCCCAGCAGCGCTGCCATGGGTCTTGTAGCCTATGTGTATTATCTTAATACAATTGCCCAGTTATCTCAATATTACATAGATTGCCAAGCTCACCGGAGGGACCATTCTTACAGAGTTTCTGGTCTGCTAGGTGTGCATTATAGATTATATATAAGCTATTATATATATTCTATATATATAATATATATATTTATATATAGCCCCTTCTATGTGATGCGGTTTTTTTATTACCTGAATGTATAAACAGGCAACTCAATATAGGTTGAGTTGGGGGGATTGATGTATTTAGATTCTGTTGTTGCGAGAACAGAAGAGGGTTATATGAAGGTAGAATCTATGTTTACATTACACGAGTACTTACCCCCATATCTACCAGATCAAGGAATCGCAGTTATGATCTCTTGGACCCGGAGCAAAGGACCCAAAGGCGCGGGAGAGCTCTCGGTGCCTTTCGCACTCTCCTCATCCAATTTCTTTCTGTTCCGTCCCTTGAGGGGCAGTTCTTCTCCTGACTTTCTTTCCTCAGTTTCACGTTTTACGGTCCTATTCTCTCTCTCAATCATCTTCTCTCAGTCTCTTCTCTCTCAAAAGAATTCGTTTATCTCAGTTCTTGCTCTCTCACAACCAGTTATATTTTCAGTATCTGCTCTGCTCTCCTTTCACAGCCCCCGCTTCTCCATCCTGTCTTGCCTGCTCTCCCTACGATCTCGCTATGCTTATATCTACGGCCTCTGGCTCTGCTTCTCTCTCTGCCTATGCATGGCCTTCTCTCAGATATCTGCCTGCTTTGTTTCAACATCATGACTATGCCTCGCTTCTATCTAATACACCTGCCCTGCTTCTCTATATGCCTATGCCCTGATTCTCTTCTAGGGTTGTTGCCCTGCTTTCTCCACGGCTTCCTGCCAATGATTCTCTGAGGGTGTGACATGAATAACTCACACTGTATGATGATCTCTGGGTGATTGATACTCTATCATGAGCATTGATTCTGCCGTAGTGGCTAATATATTTCGCCCTTGTCGGGCTCTTCAATTTTCCCGCCTAACTTGTCGAGTTTGTTGCTCCGGGCTTCTACTTGAATGTATCTCCATCCTCTATAACTCTTTCTAGGGCTACCGGATTCCGACCACTTTAGGCCTACTTCCTCCAATAACAATATCCACAATACCGTTATCCCGGCGGGTGGAGGGGTTGGCTCCTGGGGGCCTGGTTTTGGGAACTGCATACCTCGAAAGGGTTCGGCGCACAGGGGAGGAAGATGACCGCACCCTAAGTGAGCGGAGAGATAAAGAAAGGGACGACGAGAAATGGTGAGGCATAAGGTAAATCAGGCGGGGGAAAAAAACGGGAAGGGACAGGGCAGGGGAAAACAGAAAACCGTCGAAGGACAAAGAGGGAGCATGGAACAGATCCACCAGCAAGAGAGGGGACAGGGACAGGGAAAGGGAAAGAGTAACACAGTGCAATATGTCCGGTGTAACCTGCGATGGGCGGGGGCCCTTTTGAATGGCAGGCCCCTTCTGGCTAGAAAAGGGTTCTAGTATAATGGTTTGTGTCTCACACTGTAAAGCCAGCGGACTCATGTACACGGTGTCACTGACCTAACCTAAGCATGAACGGGGCAAAAAACAATATTCTCCACCTTATTGAGTATAGGGCTAGAGAGGCGAAAGTAGCAGCGGGCCGCAAGATGGTTACGCGACGTCGCATGAAGGGGTTAAACGGAGCAGCAATTCCTACATAGGTCTCATCTAACGACTCCAGAGAGCGAGCAAACCGGGGGAAAAAGAAAGCCCCGAGAGAGCAACCGGGACCAAGAAAGAAAGAAAAACCACCGCGCAAGAGGCGAGAGAGAAGCCAGAGAAGAAGAGAAAAGAAGAGAAAAAGGGAGCGAAAAAAAAGAAAAAAGGAGAGCCAAAAACGAAAAACGAGCCCCCCCGACAAGGGAGAGAGATCTCCACCACTCGCATTGGCTCTCTCCCCCAGCCAGGTATATCTATCCCCCCATTCCCAAGTGTATCGCGCTCCCAAATCATTTATTCCTCTCCCACTCAATTCTATCTCCCCCCACCCCCTCCTCTCCCCCTCTTTTTTTCTGGACTGCAGAACATGAACTGACTTACTGTATGTGTGTTATTAAGTTTTATATAGTAATTTAAGACATTTTACACCAAAGTTGAACTCATGATGTACATTGTACAAATAATTTGGTCCCTGTGACAGAGTGCTGTCCCTGACTAATGGCTTTACTGGAAACGCCTATCTATAGCTACTGAGTGCAGTGGGGAACTGGTTAATCTGAAGCCTGGGGCAATTAACCAGTTTCCACCTGGCTCATTAGTTCAGTGCAGTAGTGACTGCAGAGACTCTCTGATCCCGGAAGCTGAGTGCACCTGCACCGCACAAGAGGGACCACGCTGCTTTCTCTGATCCAGGAAGGGACCGTGCAGGAGAGATCACCCTGCAGCTTGAAACTTCACAACCCCTGCTCCAACCAGGAAGTAGGTGGGTGGGGGGGGGGGCGAAGGTAAATCTACCTCAGACTGAACTTGTGGTTTATTGTTGGTAAGGGGCTCAGCCCCCCAATCCCATAGCTAGTGACTGAGTTCTGTGTAGTCAGCGCTCCATGCGGAGCTAGGTGTGTTTGTTTTGGTTCACTCCTTATATGCTGAACAGAAGCAGTATTTTATGTTAAAGCTTTAGGCCGAAATAAAGCCTACATTTATTTTCCAAAAGCAGTCTCCTGTTTTAAACCTCTGCACACATCTCCTACAGTCCCCTAAAGAAATACCAATACACCACAAAACAGTACATAGAAACTATCATTCCCACTATTACTAATAATAATATCAATTAATATTCGCAATTAATATCATCATTATTAATATTAATAATGATCGCAATTATTATCATTAATAGTGCTCCATAGTAACATATAATTTTAATAATAAAACATGTGAAGGTAAAAAAAGTATTACACTCACAAACGTGCGATCTTTAATCTTATACTATATTAGCGAAAGCACTGTATGTTTGCCTGCCTGCCTGCATGCATGCATGCCTGCCTGGATGTCCGGTGTCCCTAGGGGAAATCTCATTGGTCCCTTGGGCCGCCCCCGCACACCTCTCATTGGCCTGAGGCGGAGTGACGGCCAAAGGACACACACACAGGTACACACACACAGGGACACACACACACACACACACACACAGGGACACACACACAGGGACACACACACACAGGGACACACACTCTCCCCCGTCAGTTGGACCGCAGCTCACCTTCCACACCCCCCCCCCCCCCCCCCCCCCCCCCCCCCCCCCCCCCCCCC
>CM071573.1:37883988-37953589 GCA_036426205.1 Ascaphus truei
CCCCCCCAAAATTACATCCCGGGCAACGCCGGGTCTCTCAGCTAGTTGCATAATAAAATCCAAAGATCTGCTGCAATCAGCTGCGCGTGTAGTTTCTCCAGGACACCGTTCTGAATTTAGATCCAATTTGTATGGAAGCCAATGTTTCAAAAACCGCACAGTCTGGTTTTCCCTCTGTAGTTAACGAAACTCTGCGTTTCAAATTCAAGAGAACTTCGCTTGGATCCTGGATCCGTGTTCATGTGATGACATTTCGATCCAACGCATTTCGTCATACAACTGACTTCATTGGGGGAGTGGGTTATGCATGCGATGCATCTCTAATTACTATTAAAGGACTAGAATGCCCTAAATGCCCAAAGGGTCCTCCTGCAGTATACAATATTGAAATTCTACAACGTGTACAACTCACTTTACATAAAATAGAAATTTGACAATTATATATCCACATTGATCAAATATCAATGAATGAATTTTAAGATCAGTAACTTTTAAAATCCAGATTTTTTACCGGAAAGAGCCTCGGTGAGACTGACCGCAAGGAATTCCCACTCGGGCTTTGGCAAAAAAAAAATGCCCAAAAACATACATTTTAATCTTAGCTTACTCTTCATCACCATCTGGGACCATTAGGGTGAACCCACCCAAGAGATATTTTTATACCTGGGGTACCTCCCACCCCATCCCAGTGTCCACAGGCTCTCACTGGGAGACTTAATTCACAAATGTAATCTTATACCCTGGGGGTTTCTGGCAGCAGTAGGATGTCTGCTAACTCAGAGGGTCTCAGGGCTTCCAGAACTCACTGAGTATAGTTAAGCAATCACAGTACATATAAGTAACAATCCTAGCATAAACTCACTAGGACGTAGTGTTGACACCAACCAGGCTATAAGGAGACCCACACAAGAGCACTGTTCCTACACAGGATACACTCCCATCCAGTCCTGCAAATCCCAGCCTCACCCAAGGAGTCAATCCCACTTCAAGGACCAGCGTTTCTGTCTATACTGTCACCTAGGGATTACTGGGGATAATGGGCCCCAAGCCAAATGCCAGGGTCACAGAATTTCCAGTGAGCACCCTAACCAAACAACATAACATACAGTATGACAAGTTACCGAAAACCACATGAGCTAACAGTCAGTCACGACAATTGAGCTATTTAACAAGGGGTTTATTATAGAAATTTACAGTTAACAAAAAGATTACATACAGATCTGCAACAGCAAATAAAAGGGGAGGGTAGCGGAAAAGTTATTGTAACTTACAAAGTTCAGTTACAGTCCGTGGGTGTGGAAGGTATCCTTGGGCTGGCGTCGAGGCAATGGGAGTTGCTGCATGGACCAACGTGTTCCAAGGGAGACACAAAGAATCAAAATGGCTTTCCCAGTGCATGCCCCTTTAAGGGATTCTTGCCCCATTAAAGTCTATAAGCCAAAGCTGCACCAATCAGGGAGTAGAAGAGAGGTCTATCAGAGAAGTCCATGTCAGGGTGATGTCATAGCTCTGCCCCATGCCAATCAAACTCCAAAGGGTGGGGCTTACAACTAGCCACTAACCTGACCTGATTTCAAAACAAAGAACCCTCTCCCTGGCGTGAAAACCTGTGCCGGAACAGAGAGAGGTGATGGGGGACTCCCAGACACAGCAACACCAACGCGAGACAAAGGAGTCACCACGTGGAGTCTCTACCTTTCCACGCTGGATCGTTGGTATGGCCGTCCCTTGCCCCCTCAATCCCGCTGCTGGAGTGGGGTAGCAGGGCAGCCAGGGAGCAAAGGAGGCAATTAGCGGCTGGTGAGGACACTGCTGGAGGGTTGCGGGGGACCTCGGGTGCTAACCTCGTGTGGCCTGGTTTGATCATCACTGCGTGCCATTCCCCCTCCTCTCTGTATGCCGAGTGGACCTGGAGGGAGCAGGCGGAGACTGGACGTCGGCGGTGATTCAGAGTGGAGAAGAGTAGGTAAGGGGAACGGAGACGGGGAGAGGCACTGGGAAACCCACCTTCGTCACAGTCTGGTTTGGACAGGCACAGTTATTATCAGGGATTCATTTGAGTTGGACACTTCCCAGCTTGGACGTGCTCCAAAATGCTGCACATTTAGAGTATACTGTCATGGGTTGATTGCTGGAGTGGATCCCAGTGGCAGGAACAGCAAGGAGCATGGTCGGGGTCACAAGCAGGGGTCGGAGGCAGGCGGCAGATTGCATGGTCGGAGTCACAAGCAGATGTCGGAGGCAGGCGGCAGATAGCGTGGTCGGGGTCACAAGCAGAGGTCGGAGGCAAGCGGCAGATAGCGTGGTCGGGGTCACAAGCAGAGGTCAGCAACGAGGAGACTGGAACAGGATAATAGCAATAGCAACAGCAGTAAACACAAGAACCTAGCAGGAGCTGAGGAACCAGTATAAACAGGCACTGACAGACAGGAAGGGGAAGTTTATATAGGCAGGATGAGAGTAGAGCACAGGTGCAAAGGTGTCAAGTTGCAGGGTCTGGAATGTTCCTTGAGAGAGCTAGCAGAGTAGCAGAAATCCCGGTGGACAAATATGGGTACTGTAGGCTTAGAACATGACATTACTAGAGCGTTCTCCGGATGATCCTTTCTAGACTTGTCTGGCTATCTCCGGTGGAAAGCTCTGACTAGTCGTGGGGCATGTACAAAATCTTTGGGTTCCCAGGACCTCTCCTCTGGGACATAGCCCCCCCAGTGGACCAGGTACTGTAGTCTCCCTCGGTGTAACCTGGAGTCCAAAATTCTCTCCACAGTGAATTTTTCTTTGTTATACACCAAGACAGGATCAGGGGGAGGAAGACTTCGTCCAGGAAATGGATTCTCTCAAAATGGTTTCAACAGAGAGATGTGAAAAATCGGGTGTATTTTAATAGCCTCTGGGAGTTTATCAATGCAGAAATGCGGAATGGCCCAATGTATTTTTGTCCCAATTTAATGGTTGGAACTTTCAATCGTAAATTTCTCATTTAAAGCCAGACCTTATCCCCAACGTGAAACTCTGGGGAGCTTTCCACGGTGTTGGTTTGCTGCTCGTGAGGCTCAAGTACGGTACAAAAGAAGTGTCTCTTTGAGGGTCTCCTGGACGCCTCGCAGAATCTCAAGAATCTCAATAACTGCCGGAATTGGACCCGAAGATGGAATACGAGGAATAAAGGTAGGATGAAATCCAAAGTTTCAGAAGAATGGACTCTTTTGTGTCGATGAATGGTGTGAGATGTTGTCCGAAAATTCAGTTAGAGTTAGAAAGTCAATCCAGTCATCCTGGAGGTGGCAAACAAAACACCGTAAGTATTGTTCCAAAGTCTGGTTTGGCTTTTCGGTCTGGCCATTCGATTGTGGATGATAGTCAGATGATAAATTTAACCGGATTCCTAGAGAGGAACAGAAAGTTCTCCAAAATCTTGAAGAGAATTGCACCCCTCTATCAGATATGATTTCATCTGGAGCCCCGTGAAGCCGGGATACCTCTTTCAAGATCAACTTGACTGTCTGGTCTGCTGAAGGGAGATTCTGTGCAGCAATGAAGTGAGACATCTTTGTAAGTCGATCCACTACTACAAGAATGGTATTATGTCCACTTGATCTGGGTAGGTCAACAATAAAATCCATTGATATGGACCCCCAAGGATGAGTAGGAATTGGAAGAGGCTGTAGCAAACCCACAGGTGATGCTCGAGGAGTCTTGGTGCTAGCACAGGTCTCACAGGAGAGGACATAGTCTTTAACATCTTGGGATATTTTAGGCCACCAAAAAGAGCAGTTCCTGTGTCTTGAGGACACCTGGATGACCGGTGGGTCGGGAGTCATTCATTAATTAGAGCACTTCTAATCTTACCTCGTTAGGGACAAACAGACGGTCCTTACAGTTCCACAAACCATCACTTAGAAATAGTTCAGCTTCTGGTGGAGTTTTATTAAGAAAAGGGTCATTTGATTAGGCTCCCTTAATTCATGCGAGGAGATCTGCGGAAAACGTAACACCCAACAAAAATTTTATTTGGTAGAATAGTTCCTTCTTGCGCTTTATCTGAATACGGATTAGGAAATAACCGTGACATGGCGTCAGCCTTCCCATTCTTGGAGCCGGGCGGTATGAGATGTGGAACTGAAATCTTGCGAAGAATAGAGCCCACCTGGCTTGTCGCGCAGACAGCCTCTTTGTGGATCGAATGAATTCTAAGTCCCTGGGATCTGTAAAGACGGTAACTGGGTGATTGGCTCCTTCAAGTAAATGCCTCCACTCTGAGAATGCAGCTTTTATCGCCAAAAGTGCCTTGTTTCTGATGTGTTTTCTTTCCGCTGTTGACATTTGGTATGAATAGAAAGCGCAAGGATGAAGGAGCATCTTGGGTCCGATTCTTTGTGAAAGGATGGCACCAACAGCGGAGTCGGATGTGTCCAC
The DNA here is from genome assembly GCA_036426205.1 of Ascaphus truei. Taxonomy (NCBI): domain Eukaryota; kingdom Metazoa; phylum Chordata; class Amphibia; order Anura; family Ascaphidae; genus Ascaphus; species Ascaphus truei. The sequence continues at coordinate 37,888,408 of CM071573.1, forward strand.
TTCCATGACAAATGGTAGTTCCGGATTTGGATGAATGAGGATAGGGGCAGATGTGAAAAGTGACTTCAACTGTTCAAATGTCACATCCACTACAGGAGACCATTTGAAGGGGAGTTTTTTCTGTGTGAGTCGGGTGATTGGGGAAATAATGCCAGAGACATTTTTAATAAAATGTCTATAGAAATTAGCAAAGCCCATGAATCTCTGAATGTCCTTCGCCTTTTGTGGAGTTGGCCATTCCACCATGACTTGAATCTTGCCTGGGTCCATACTCAAACCCTCAGGGGAGATGACGTAACTGAGAAATTGCATGCTGGTCTTTTCAAATTCGCATTTTTCTAATTTGATGTATAATTTATGGTTTCGTTGACGCTCTAGGACGATCCGGACATGTTTCTGGTGATCTGGGATTTTATTTGAGAAGACTAGGATATCATCCAGGTATGCCACTACGAGCTGGTCCAGTAACTCTCGGAGAACATCATTGGTTAAATGCTGGAAAGTAGCAGGAGCATTACAGAGTCCAAAAGGCATCACTATGTATTCATTGTGCCCATAATCGGTCCAGAAGGCTGTCTTCCACTCGTCACCCTGTCGGATGCGGACAAAATTATACGCCCCATGGAGATCTAATTTGGTAAAGATCTTGGCTGACCGAATTTGTTCCAATAGTCCGGGAATCAGAGGAACGGAAACCTGTTCTTCGCTGTGATCTTATTTAGTTCCCGATAGTCAATGCAGGGACTGAGAGAACCGTCTTTCTTTCCCACGAATAAGAGAGCGGCGCCTGCTGGCAAGTGGAGGGCCGAATGAAACCCCCAACAGATTCTCCTGTAGGTAGTCGTTGAGGACCTTCAATTCTGGTTCTGAGAGGGAATAGATTCTTCCAAAAGGAATGGCAGCACCCGGTAATAATTCAATGGGGCAGTCATAAGAACGATGTGGGGGAAGCGTATCTACGTTCTTCTTGTCACACACATCCAAAAACTCAGAGTATGGAGTTGGCAGTAGATTTTCTTGGGACGAGGAAATCTTATATATTCCCACACACTCTGGTATAGGAGTTTTAGGTAGGCAGGCTAGCTGGCAGTACTCAGAGGGAAACGTGAGTGTCTTGGTCTTCCAGTCAATTAGTGGATTGTGGATCATGAGTCATGGAATTCCTAGAATCATTGGAAACAAAGGCGAAGGAATGAGACTAAATGAAATCTTCTCCTGGTGAATGGCCTCCATGATTAGTGTTAAGTTACTTGTTTCAAGGGTAACAGGTTCAGAGCTCAAGGGAGTACCGTCAACGACTTCCATCCTTTCTGGCGATTCCTTGGGTATAAAGGATGGTTCTTGGCGAATTGTATGTCCATAAAATTCCCTGCCGACCTCGAGTCGACCATTACTGTGGTTGAAAATTATGTGTTCCCTCCTCGATTATAATAGGGACCAGGAGGTGTGGATGAAGAGAAGGAGGGTTACCTTTAGTTTGAGAAGCAGAGAAAAGTCTTTGAAATGGCATGCAGCTGATTTCTCCTAGGGCTCTGGAAAGAAGACCGCCTGGACTTATTTGGGCAATCGGCGAGATAGTGTTCCCAATTTCCGCAATACAAACAGAGATCTTCCGTTCGGCATCTATTCCTTTCTCCAGTTGAAATAGGTCCCCACAATGTGTTTACTTGCATCGGTTCTTCCTCGGTCTCCATGGAAAGCCTTGGGGTGCTGACATCTCTGACCCCGGAGTTGTTTGGTACGAACCCCTGTCTCTCCCGTCGTCTTTCTGTAAACCTTCGATCGATTTGAGTGCATAAACGGACAAATTCCTCAAACCCCTCTGGAAGTCCTGAACCCACCCTGGCCAGTTCGTCTTTAAATTGCTTAGAGAGACCCTGCCGAAAATGATATCTCTGGGTGGCCTCATTCCACTCAGTATCGGTAACCCATCTGCGGAACTCAGAGGCATACTGTCACGATGTGCTCACCACAAACAAGGCGTGACTGCTGGGCCGAAGTGGGGATGGATATAAACACCACCCACAGCCGCGTGGGCGCATCTGGAGTGTAGGTTGGTCAAGGTAGCTGGGTCTGGGTTGGAGAGGTACGCATATTCGATATAACCGGGGTCAGGAGTACAGAAGAGCGGAGTCCAAAACAAGCCGGGTCAATAACAGAGAGCTGCAAACAAGAGGACAAGACAAGACTGCAAGGCTAGGAAGCAATGAACACAACGGAACATTGAATTATGCTCAGCCAATTTGCCAGTGGGGCAGCTGAGCATAAGTAGGAGAGATCAACCAATGAGAAACCTGTAGCGTGGAGGTGCGTCAACAGTGAGGATTGTGGTTGGTAAATCCGGAGCAGGAATTAGGTGAGATGAGGATTCCTGACGAGGTTTGAGGAGAGACCTGTGTGTGCCGAACGCGTGCTGCGCGCCCCCGACATTGGCGTGAGAACGCAAGCTGGAAGAGGAGGGGGCATTAAGCCCGGAGTGTGGTGCCCGCACGCGAGGAGTTTGCCGGGTGGTCCTAGCAGGAGAGATGGAACCAGTAGTGGCAGAAGCGGAGGAGGTGGGAGCCTCGGCAGTGAGTGGGGGTGAGTGAGGAGCACGCTGAAGACGGCGTGACTCCCCGATCCTTACATGTACTTACCTGTTGAACGTCTTCCTTGCCGAAGATTGTTCAGAGTTGCCTCAGCGGTTAAACCACGGTTTGGGTCATCAAAAATCAAACTCATGGCTTCGGTATATCCCTCCAGATCCCATAGTAGTGGGCTATCCTGTTCTAACATAGGGGAGACCCAAGCAAGAGCCACATTCTTGAGCAGAGTTATGATCAGTCCAACCTACGCTTCGTCTCTATTATAGATGGAGGCTGCAGTTTAAACACAAGTCTGCATTGATTAAGGAAATCCCGGAATAATTGTTTATTCCCCCCAAAAAATTCTGGAAGTGGTACACGGGGCACAGTTTGCACAGGCACAGTGTTTTGAACAGATGCGGCGATTAAAGCTCCACGTAGTTCCCGGTTTTCAGCTCCTGCGGTGGCGGCTCGTTCGGCAGAGCGGACGGCAATTTCTTCCAAGCGGGCGTGTAACAGGGGACTTAACCCTGTTCAAAAATGTGCCTCTAATCCAGCAGTGTGGTGGTTAACTGCTGGTAGGCAATTAACTAACACCACCTGGCTGATTGCAGGTGGTAGAAAAAGCCTGCCTTTGAGACAGGAAGAGAGACTCCTTAGCTCACGTGTGAGCTGAACAAGGAAACAGAGCAGAGGTTCTTGAGTCTCCCAGGAGAGACTGACCAAGAGAACACAGATCTCTGGAGCTGACAAATAAGACTTCTAAACCTGGATGCTGATAATCCGGAGAAAAGGCAGCAACCCTGGAAACAGATAAGACTTTATTTTCCATTGACCTTTTGTATATATATTGTATATATCTAATATATATATATTTAACTATATAATATATTATATCTATACTTCTCTATATCTCATTTATATATCTATATAGGATATATAATATATATATATATAATCTATATTGTGACATAGTCCCAAAAGATGTTAGGGCAGCTTTTCTGCCCCTTTTAGAGCAGAAAGTGCAGGATAGCTAAAAGATCCGTTCCACAGCTTCCCATTAACTCGGCAGCTGGTGGAAAATCCAGAGCACAGATTACAATGGCTCTAGTTCTCCCTCACTGCTCTTCTAATCACATGCACAGGTATTTAAGCAGAGAGTTTTTTGCATTTCACTCTCTCTCCTGGAGCCTGGGGCTGGGGGTGTCGCTACTCTCCTGCATCCAGTATCGAGTTTACGGCCTCTCCACGTATCACAGTACCAGAGGATTTGCCTGGACACCCCAAACATAAGACAAACAAATGGTTACTGCTGTTGCTAAAAGACTGTGCTGTATCTTGTGACCCTAAATGAGAGAGCATTGTTTTAACTGGGAACCAGTTTTTGGCCAGCAGCTGTTAGAGAGCTGATTTTGTTGTAGTTAGATCCCTGAAAGGGATAGGATTTTGTTTATATAGTTTGGTTCTTTTTACTTGAAATAACATGTGGGGAAATACTGTAACAATGAAATGAGTGAATGCTGAATGAAAGTATCTGAGTACCCTAACCTACACATGTTAAAGCTGCAGTACCTTACTTGGATGAAAAACGGCAGAAGCCTGAGTTAAGCAGCTTAATACTCTTGCATGATCCTGTTTTTGTATAAATAACCCTAGAAGACTGTGTCGAGAACCAGACAGACGTACAGCACTACAAAAGAGGGCTGTTTGTCACATATGGTGGGAATGCGGGCAGACACTAAAGTCTGTGGGTTTGCAAATAAATGCGGGGTAAAAATGGCCGCCCAGCTGAAGTAAAATACAGATGCTATGATTGAAGTCTGTTCCACGTGTGTATTCAGTTGTGCTTCTAGCGTACACAGAGAATGTGCGAAGTGTGGATGCAATAGCACCCTGAACCCAAACGAAAACCAAAATGTTTTGCTGAAGAAAAAAAAAAATTTTTTGCATCTAGCAAGTGCTGTTTGTAAAGCTAATGCCTTTTGCTGAAGTGAGTGAATTTGCAGCTAGCAAGTGCTGTATGTAAGTTGCTGAAGTGAGTGAAATTGCAGCTAGCAATTGTCCCTGCCGGGTTTCTAAAATGGCCGACTGAAATGTTTGTTTGTGTAATGTACTGTAACCATACAAACAGTGTCCCTTCAGGCCATACTATGATCAGGACCCTGGAGGAAGCCGACCTACAGATGAATTTAGTATGCTGGGCCTGTTGAAGTAGGTCACTGGAAGATGTGTGCCCCAAAATTTTCAAAGACAAACAGCTGCAAAAGCAAGCAACGCCCTTTGAGTGCAAGCAAGATGTGGAAGCTGATAACAGTGAGTGTGGCCCAGGACCACTGATATCTCTGGAGCTAATAAAGACAAAAAGAAAGAAAACTGTTACTCAAGTCACGGGGAAGTGACCGAGCCACTTGAACCTGCGCTGTCAGACATCGTCAGAAAGGCGCCGAGATGAGCAACAGCCCATAGGGCCTGGCGCAATCGTCCCAGGAATGACGACACACCTCCTAGAATGACAAACTACTGCTACCACCGACCATGGCAGAGAGCCAAGCGAATCAAAGAAAACAAGAACTGACTGGAAACTATGCTATGAGATGTCCCAGAAAGATGTGCAAAACTTCATCACACAGAGTTGGGGTTTCTCGGCAAGAGCTAGCGCGCTTAAAGCAGAGCTGGAACTCTCACGCCATGAGGTCTACGCTCGCAGCACAGAGCTGTGTACATTGAAGAAAACCTATGAGAATACCCTGAGTAATTTAGAGACTGTAAAAAGAGAGAATGTAAGTCTGACAGAAAAATTCAGACTTGACTGACCAGATCAGTGAAGTGATGAGAAGCTTCACCAAAGCAAAAAGTGGAGAACAATTGATTCAGGAAAAGTTAGAAATGCAGGAAGCACTGCAGAATACAGAATCACGGCGATCCAGGCGGCACAAACTGCAGAGCTCCAAAAAATGGAGGCGCTGATGCAACACAGAGCAAGCACCAGAAAGAGTGAAGACCCCTGAGGGAGGTCTGGCACGATCAGGTTGAAGAGCTGCAAGAGCAGATGGCTGAGCGCGATGATACATTGCGCCAAAGAGAGGAGGTGTCCTTCCGTCAGTTTGGTTTGCCTGACACTGCGCTATAAAAGCGAGATGGCCGTATCTACAACAGCAGCTGGACCACACGGCAAATGAGGGGCCCGGCTGCACTGGAGCTGGACAAAACCCGGAAGGAGCACCTGCAGCTGCATTCAAGAATAGAGAAAATGAAACAGAGTTAACCTCGCTCTGAAACAGTATGCGGACATGGGAGAAGCGGCTAAAGTGGTTCAGTCGGGCTATCAATCCTACCTCCTAACCCAAGCAAGCTGTACGTTCCTATACGTGTATCTTCAATGCTGTTCAATATTACGATTTGCTATAAGAGAAGTTGGAGAAGGATTCCAAGGCTAAAAGAGACACGTCACAAAGGAGACCAGGAAAGTAACTCAATGCCCTCACTGATGACAAAGAGAAGGAGAAGAATTGACTTTGATTGTGCTGCTGTTATTCCAGAAACAGATAGGCACCCTCCTGAGAATACTCCCTGATCTGGAATTCAAAAATCCAGATCCTCAATTTCATTTACGTTGTCCGAAGATTATCAAACTAGTGGACACACCCAGGACAACACAGAAGATGTTTTAGCCAAGTGGGTGGCAGTTCCTGAAAACACAAACTTGTTGACAGATCCTGATGACATGGTTAATATGGACTACTTTTGTACAGAGGCAACTAGGTCTCCAAAACCCAAAGGCCTGGTAATGGCCACAAAAGGGAAATCAAAGATTGAAAAGAAAAAACAAACGAAGGTTAACATGGGCGCCTGAATAGTTCCATATCTCACCAATCTGAGCCACACTGTGGAGCCAAGGGAGAATCTGGTCCAAGGATCTCATCAGAAGCTAAAGAAACAGTCCAGTCTTTGCAGGTTGCAGGGGCTATGAAATAAGTCAAAGGATGCAATAGACTGGAAGTCAAAAAAAAAAAAAAAAAAATGTTTGGGGGAAACGACCGATTTATTTTTTTTTATTACCTGTGGACTATGTCACGGCACTTAACTATGCAAATAGCATTTTGTCAATATTACAATGTTAATTGGTTCTCTGTGTTGAAAATGTAGCTAAACTACAAATTAATATACAGGGTGGATGGCCTTAAGATTACAAGCTGTAGTATAAGAAGAAAAAATATTGGTAGCTTACAATATGGAAAAAAAAAAAATGCCCTTTTCGGTTGGTAAATTTATAATGAAGTTCATATTCGTATCATGTGAATACTTAATATTGTACTGAGGAGTTAGCTCAAGTATTTCAGGTAGGACGCTCACCCCAGTGAGGTCCATGGCCGCTCACCCCCAGTAGGGGTGAGCTGGGGAGGGGGATATGTGACATAGTCCAAAGATTTTAGGCAGCTTTCTGCCCCATTTATAGAGAGAAAGTGCAGGAATAGCTAAAAATGATCCGTTCCACAGCTTCCCATTAACTCAGGCAGCTGGATGGAAAATCCAGAGCACAGATTACAATGGCTCTAGTTCTCCCTCACCTGCTCTTCTAATCACATGCACAGGTATTTAGAGCAGAGAGGTTTTGCATTTCACTCTCTCCCCCTTGGAGCCTGGGGGCTGGGGTGTCGCTACTCTCCTGCATCCGTATCGAGGTTGACGGCCTCTCCACGTATCACAGTACCAGAGGATTTGCCTGGACACCCCAAACAGATAAGACAACAAATGTTTACTGCTGTTGCTAAAAGACTGTGCTGTATCTTGTGACCCTAATGAGAGAGCATTGTTTTAAGCTGGGGAACCAGTTTAGTTGGGCCAGCACTGTTAGAGAGACTGATTTTGATGTGTAGTTAGATCCTGAAGGGATAGGATTTGTTTATATAGTTTGGTTTCTTTTTACTTGAAATAACAGTTGGGGAAATACGTAACAATAATGAGTGAGCTGCTGAATGAAATATACTGAGTACCTCTAACCTACACATGTTAAAGCTGCAGTACCTTACTTGGATGAAAATAAAGCAGGCAAAGCCTGAGTTAAGCAGCTTAATACTTTGCATGATCCTGTTTTGTATTAAATAACCCTAGAAGACTGTGTCGGAAAACCCAGACAGACGGCAGCACTACAAAAGAGGGGCGTTTTGTCACAATATATATATTATATATATATATATATATATATATGACTTGGGCATTAATAGCCTGGTAGCCACCCAGTTAAAAGGGGCTGGAATAGAGGATACATATATGCCAAAGTGGAGCAAGTTTTATTGGGCTCACTATTTCTCTGATTTTGATTTTTGCTGTCTTTAAAGCGACAGGCACAATAAAGCCTTTGTTTTTAATTTCACCTTAAAACAGTCCTCCATTATGTACTCTGCAACATGTCCCTCCTACAGGGCGACACGCTCTTCCCGTGCGCACCATGTTCTTTCCACACGACAAAGACGGTTGGAAAACATGTTCTTGAGGCCAACCATATATACGTTGCCAAGTCATTAATCGTCCGAGCGTGGGTCAGGTCTGTTCCCGGCGGGATCCATGGTAGGGCCTGTTTATTCTGTCAATTGTTGATCTTCAAAACACAGAAAGATGTTTTCGCTCTCCACAATACACAAATAGCATAAAAATCCCTGGTGCATAGGGAATAAGGGATACGGAGCACAAAAATCTAGTCGGGATAGCAATCCAGACTAGAACAGAACCCACAATGGGGGCAACAAAAAAAAGGTGGGACAATGTTAATCCCAAAATGATAGCCTAAAGTGCCCAACGACGCAAAACAAAATAAGATTATTCAGGAACAATAAAGAATATAACCATAAATGTAGGGTCTACATACAAATGTATTTACAATTGGGTGGGGGGACACAGTGTTTAAAGAGGTAAATGGGCTCCTCAGGCCCACCATGGTACCCCAAATACGTTGGGAGAGCTAATCCCTCAAATCTGTATGGTATAGGATATGGAGTATGTCCAAATAACACATACACAGGGTTCCTATGACGGAGCTCTGATGATAAACTGAAAGGATGCTGGTAGGTGATAGCTGTTGTCTATATATATATATATATATATATATATATATATATATATATATATATAATATGACTTGGGCTGATGAATAGCCTGGGTAGCCACCCAGTCAAAAGGGGCTGGAATAGAAGGATACATATATGCCAAAGTGGAGCAAGTTTCATTGGGCTCACTATTTCTCTGATGTTGATTTTTGCTGTGTTTAAAGCGACAGGCACAATAAAGCCTTGTTTTAATTTCACCTTAAAACAGTCTCCATTATATACCTCTGCACATGTCCTCCTACATATGGTGTCAGAAGTGGGATGAGAGGTGGCCTTTGAAGTTTAAAGGGCCGGAGATTGCCTGTGGAATTTTTTTTGTGCCTTTGCCTGCATACAGTCTTGCAAACAAACCTGAGCAACAAAAACAAAGATTCACCTGCAGCAGAGATCAGAATTAAAGGGGCTTTGCCTTCCAGCAGTAGTCAGGGTTCAAGAAGTGAGTTAGCAGTAAAGTAAAGACTGCCACACCGCATAGGACTACCAGCTGTGAATGGAGTATATGCAGAAAAGTGTGAAAATTGATGCAAGACTGTGCTGAAGCAGGGGAATTTTCAGCAAACAAATGCTGAGTGTCAAATTGCCCTACAGGGGAAAAAGGGATTGCTGAACTGTGTAAAAGGTATTCCAAAGCCAATTGCTGAGTGTTGAGTTACCCTGTCGGGAGTGAAAGAAATATTCCACTGCAAAGAATGTTTTTTTTTCTGCAAGTAAAAAAAAAAAAAGTCTGCCTGTGTATCTTGGGACAGTGAATGCCATAATACCCAAAGATGAGACTGAAAATTACTGAACTCAACCAGAAAACCAAATTCTGTTGCTGAAGCGGAGGGATTGCACATAGCAAGTAAATAGTGTAAAGCAAATGCCTTTGCTGAAGCCAGAAAATGGGCAGCTAGCAAGCATTGTATTTAAAGAAATAGAACCCTGGGAATTTAAAATGGCCACCCAGCTGAAGTCAAATACAGACTCTGTAAAAATAGGGAAGAAAATTTGTTCCTGGTGTAAAGAACCCCACCACACGGAGCAGTGTCCCTTCAGGCCTTATTCAGACGTTGAGAATGAATGCATGCACAGTAATGCTAATGTTGTAAAACTTACCAAAGGGAAGGAAAAGTCTACAGAGAGGCCTGTGAGAGCTACGACCTCTACACGCAAAATATGCCCACCTGTAGGACTACAACTACAGGCAGTCCTCGGTTATCCGACACAATGCATTACTCAAAATGGCATTGTAAAGCGAAACGTTGAAAAGCGAAACACGCTTTCCCATAGGAACACGGTTTAAATGAAAGGTTCCATCCTGAAGGCATTTTTAACACTAAAATACACCAAATATTTTATGCAGGCAATAAGATATGCAGCACACACATAAATTATATAGTGTATATACTCTATTATATATATAATATAACATAATAAATAATATATTATATAGTATAATATAATATTATATAGTATAAAATTATATATATACCGGTAGCTCTGATGATAAACTATTTGCCAATTGCGTTGTGTGTACGTATTTCTATATATCTATATAATATATATATATATATATATATATATATATATAATATGACTTGGGCTATGATAGCCTGGGTAGCCACCCAGTAAAAGGGGCTGGAATAGAAGGATCCATATATGCCAAGTGGACAAGTTTATTGGGCTCACTATTTCTCTGTGATGTTGATTTTTGCGTGTTTAAAGCGACAGCACAATAAAGCCTTGTTTTATTTCACTTAAACAGTCTCCATTATATACCTCTGCACACTGTCCTCCTACATCTGTGTCAGAAGTTGGGTCGTCGAGTTGCCTTTAGAGTGTAAAGGCCGGAGATTGCCTTGAATTTTTTTGGTTCACTTGTCTTCCTACACTCTTGCAAACAAACCTTGAGCAGACAAAAACAGAGAGATTCACCTGCAGGCAGGGAGATGCAGAATTTAATGTGCTTTGGGCCTTGCCGCGTATAGGCCGAGGGTTCGCAAGACGTGGAGGGGGTTTAGGCAAGTGAAGTAAAGACGCAGCAGCCCGGGCGTATGCGGTACCAGCTGTGAATGGAGATAGTTCAGAAAGAGTTTGAAACGTTAATGTGCAAGAGGCGTGCTGAACAGGGGATTTTCACAAACCAATGCTGATGCAAATTGCCCTACAGGGAAAAGGTGATGCTGAACTGTGTAAAATGTATTCAACGCCAATGCTGAATGTTGAGTTACCGGTGACCCTGTCGGTGGATTGAAAGAAATATTCCACGTTCAATAGATGTTTTTTTTTCCCTGCACGTAAAAAAAAAAGTCTGCCTTGTATCTGGACAGTGAGGCCATCATCGCCAAAGATGAGACTGTAAAATTACTGTCACCAACGGGCAGAAACCAAATAAGAAGTCTTTGCGGTAAGCTGGGAGTGATAAGTGCAGCTAGCAAGTAAATGAGTGTAAAAGCCAATCTTTGCTGAATCAGAATTGTCAGCTAGCAAGGCTTGTAGTTTAAAAGAAATAGAACCCTGGGAATTTAAATGGCCGAGCGCCAGCCGGAATTCAAAATACATGAACTCTGTAAAAATCGGGAAGAAATTTGTTCACTGGTGTAAGACCCCACCCGACACGGAGGCATTTGTCCCTTGCAGGCCTTATTCAGACGTTGAGAAATGAATCATGCACCTAAGGCTAATGTAAAAACTTACCAAGGGTAAGGAAAATCGACATAGAAGGGGCCTGTGTAGGAAGGCTGGGGACGCCTCTGCCAAACGAACGCATATATATATATATATATATATATATATATATATATATGACTTGGGCTGATGAATAGCCTGGGTAGCCACCCAGTTAAAAGGGGCTGGAATAGAAGGATACATATATGCCAAAGTGGAGCAAGTTTTATTGGGCTCACTATTTCTCTGATGTTGATTTTTGCAGTGTTTAAAGCGACAGGCACAATAAAGCCTTGTTTTAATTTCACCTTAAAACAGTCTCCATTATGCACCTCTGCACATGTCCTCCTACAGGGTGACACGTTCTTCCCAGTGCGCACCATGTTCTTCCACACGACAAAGACGGTTGAAAACATGTTCTTGGAAGCCAACCATGATATGTTGCAAGTCATTAATCGTCCGAGCGTGGGTCAGGTCTGTTCCGGCGGGATCCATGGTAGGGCCTGTTTATTCTGTCAATTGTTGATCTTCAAAACACAGAAAGATGTTTTACGCTCTCCACAAATAGCATAAAATCCCATGGTGCATAGAGAATAAGGGATACAGGAGCACAAAAATCTAGTCGGGATAGCAATCCAGACTAGAACAGAAACCCACAATGGGGGCAACAAAAAAAAGGTGGGACAATGTATAATCCCAAAATGATAGCCTAAAGTGCCCAACGACGCAAAACAAAAAAAGATTTATTCAGGAACAATAAAGAATATAACCATAAATGTAGGGTATACATACAAATGTATTTACAATTGGGTGGGGGTGACACAGTGTTTAAAGAGGGTAAATGGGGCTCCTCTAAGGCCCACCATGGTACCCCAAATACGTGGGAGAGCTAATCCCCAAATCTGTATGGTATAGGATATGGAGTATGTCCAAATAACATATACACAGGGTTCCTATGACTGAGCTCTGATGATAAACTGAAAGGATGCTGGTAGCTTTAAATCACACTGTGAGTATACAGTTAGGTCCGGAATTATTTGGACACTGACACAATTTTCATAATTTTGGCTCTGTACGCCACCACAATGGATATGAAATTAAACAACCGAGATGCAATAGAAGTGCAGACTTTCAGCTTTAATTCAAGGGGTTGAACAAAAATATTGTATGAAACGTTTAGGAATTGCAACCATTTTCATACACAGTCCCCTTATTTCAGGGGCTCAAATGTAATTGGACAAATTAACACAATCATAAATAAAATGTTCATTTTAATACTATGTCGAGAATCCTTTGCAGGCAATGACTGCTTGAAGTCTGGAACGCATGGACCTCACCAAACGCTGGGTTTCCTTCTTTGTGATGCTTTGTCAGGCCTTTACTACAGCTGTCTTCAGTTGTTGTTTGTTCATGTGTCTTTCTGCCTTAAGTTTTGTCTTCAGCAAGTGAAATGCATGCTCGATCGGGTTGAGATCAGGTGATTGACTCGGCCATTGCAGAATATTCCACATCTTTGCCTTAAAAAACTCCTGGGTTGCTTTCGCAGTATGTTTTGGGTCATTGTCCATCTGTAAAGTGAAGCGCCGTCCAATCAACTTCGCTGAATTTGGCTGAATCTGAGCAGACAATATATCCCTATACACTTCAGAATTTATCCGGCTGCTTCTGTCTTCTGTCACATCATCAATAAACACTAGTGACCCAGTGCCATTGGAAGCCTTGCATGCCCACAATCACACTGCCTCCACTGTTTTCTACAGATGATGTGGTATGCTTCGGATCATGAGCCGTTCCAAGGCTTCTCCATACTTTTTTCTTCTTATCATTCTGGTACAGGTTGATCTTAGTTTCATCTGTCCAAAGAATGCTGATCCAGAAAAGGGCTGGCTTTTTTAGATATTGTTTGCAAAGTCTATTCTGGCCTTTCTATTCTTGAGGCTTATGAATGGTTTCCCTCTGTATTTGCTCTCGTGAAGTCTTCTCTTTATGGTAGATTTGGATAATGATATGCCTACCTCCTGGAGAGTGTTCTTCACTTGGCTGGATGTTATGAATGGGTTTTTCTTTACCATGGAAAGGATCCTACGATCATCCACCACTGTTGTCTTCCGTGGACGTCCAGGCCTTTTTGTGTTACAGAGCTCACCAGTGCGTTCTTTTTTTCTCAGAATGTACCAGACTGTTGATTTGGCCACTCCTAATGTTCCTGCTATCTCTCTGGTGGATTTTCTTTTTTATTGCAGCCTAAGGATGCCCTGTTTCACTTGCATTGAGAACTCATTTGACCTTATGTTGTGGGTTCACAGCAACAGCTTCCAAATGTGAATGCCACATCTGGAATCAACTCCAGACCTTTTACCTGCTTACTGTAATTGATGATGAAATAACGAAGGAATAGCCTACACCTGTCCATGAAACAGCTTTTGAGTCAATTGTCCAATTACTTTTGGTCCCTTGAAATAGAGGGGGCTACATATTAAAGAGATGTAATTCCTAAACCCTTCCTCCAATTTGGATGTGAATACCCTCAAATTAAAGCTGATAGACTGCACTTTAAACCCATATTCATTATTTAACTGTAACTTGAACTTATTTTGATACACAGCCGAAATAACAAAACTTGTATCAGTGTCCAATTATTTCCGGACCTAACTGTATAAGTTGTGGTACATACTCATACAATGTAACAAAGAACATACATATAGCAACATCACCCAAACATATAGTTAAGATGTCAATTCAAAGAATACCATTGCAGTGGCAACAAAGTATGCGATCATGGAAAGTAAACAATCCTAAAACAGACACAGCATGAAAGCAGCTCTGGCAGTATATATGTATATGACTAAAGACGCTGGGGAATTGTTGATCTTTGGCTGGAATAGATCCCAGTGGCAGGAACAGCAGGGAGTGTGGTCGGGGTCACAAGCAGAGGTCGGAGGCAGGCGGCAGATAGCGTGGTCGGGGTCACAAACGGAGGTCGGAGGAAGGCGGCATATAGTGTGGTCAGGGTCACAAGCAGAGGTCAGCAACGAGGAGACTGGAACAGGATAATAGCAATAGCAACAGCAGTAAACACAAGAACCTAGCAGGAGCTGAGGAACCAGTATAAACAGTCACTGACAGACAGGAAGAGGAAGTTTATATAGGCAGGATGAGAGTAGAGCACAGGTTCAGAGGTGTCAGGTTAGAGGGTCTGGAATGTTCCTTGAGAGAGCTAGCAGAGTAGCAGCAATCCCAGTGGACAAGTATGTGTATATACTCTATTGCTGTTTGTCTCACCTGGTATTCTAGGTACTTTTCCAGCATAGGATTGCTATCTGCCAGTTGTTTCTCTATATCTTTAATATCTTGTGTCACACCTTTTTTAACGTCTATGTGTTCCCGGTGACAGATATTTTGATGTTCCAAAAAACGTTTTTCTGTCATCTGTCGGATCACTGACCACTTGAATGGGTTGTCCAGGGACACAGGCTGATTGTGTTATAACCATAATTGGTTGTTCACCCAACTGAAGAGCCTCCTCCCTCCACTCATCTTCCTCCATACTTTCAGACCCCAGTCGAGCATCGGGGACATGTTTGGTGAGGCTGAAAATGGGGACTCATGCCGTGAAGCTTCCGATGAGGCACCTGGTCAATCAAAAGTAGGACAAGGTCAGTTAATGTCGGCAGACAAGATCTGGTTAGCTCTGCATGAGATAAGAAATAACTGTTACATGGCTTATGCTTTTTGGACAGTTAAATAGGTCATTATAATGTTAGAGAAGCTATTTGGCAGAACCAAAAAGGCGTCAAGCTTAAATTTAGTGCAAGATCACTCAAACACCACCAAGACCACTAACATCCACGTGGTCTAGGTAATTTTGCTGTGACCAAGTCACCACCGTCGTTTAGCCGCCACTCACCTCGCCGCAGGGACATCTCGCTGCCGGCCGTTAAGCCGTGAAGGTAAGTCGCTAACAGTACTTCTTACCCTAAAACCCCTTAAGTTAACTTACCTTATTGTCGAAACGGCCGGCGGCTGTGTCCAGCGGCGAAGCGGCTGCAGTGAAGGGTCCCTCAAAGGCAAAATTCCTGTGGCAACTTGGTCATGTCCAAATGTCCGATTCCGCATCCACGAGCTCTGGCCGATACACCATACAGACATGTGTAGCCTCAATAAAGCAAATGTTTAGTAAAACAGGCAAATTAAAGCCTACAGAGACTGTGGGTGTGGGGGGGGGGGGGAGAGAGAAGGAAGGGGGAGAACAAGAGAGAGAAGGGGGGGGGGGGGGGGGGGGAGGAAGAGGGGGGAGAGAGAGGGGGGAGGAAGAAGAAAGAGGGAGGAGAGAGAGTGGGTCGAAAGAGAGAGAAGCTCTCCGCGCCGGGCTCTCCTTGTTTCTTCGGTTTTTCCTCGGCTTTCTCGGTTTCTCTCCTTTCTCCGCTCTCTTGTTGTGGCCCTCCTCGCGTCTCTCTGGGGGCTCGTTTATCGCTTACGGGCCGCTCCCCGTCCAAAGTCTCTCGGGGGGCGCTCGTCTGTCCTTCCGTCTGGCTCTACGCCGGCCCGCTGTTGGTCTCTCGCGGGCAGCGGCTGTGAGAGAGTGTTGATGTTGGCATGCTATTTGTGGAGTGTGACTTCCTTCTGGACTCTTTTAGCCTCCTGAATCATTCTTCTCCATGATAAGTGTGACATGTAGGCAATAGACATGACGCTTTGTAAATGGACGGTTTTATTTTCTGGCCAGTAATTTTATTGGCAGTGAACGATGTTTTGTTTCATTCTTCATACGTGTGAATGTATTACTTGTTACTTGAGTAAGAGAAGAAGAAGTATCGTATAGTGTTTTGACTGTAGGGGACACTAATGACCTGAAACGTTTCATGTACGTAGATATAACTCAGTTTGATTTTGTACGTGTAAATATTATAAACTTGTTAAGAAAGGAGCCCCAAAACTATACGAGACTTTTTTTTTTTTTAACATTGGTGTTGACAATATACGTGGCTGTGCTCGAGGCTCTCATACCCTGTCAGGGTGGCTGGGTGCTGAGCGTAGATGGAACACACGAGGACGCCGGGAACTTTTATAGTGTAAACAGAGCTTTATTGACAGCCTTGATAGTGCTCTTCACTATAAAATATTCTTTCGTTACACACACAAACAACTGGTGACAATTCAGTTTTTTGTGCAATGCTCTTTTCCCTAATAACGCTCACTTCGTTTTACTCTAGGAGATACTTATACTTCTTAGTTTTCGTGTTGGCTATATTGGCCATTACTTGTATAGCGTCCATTATACTCCATATACAACTGGCCCCCTTCTGGGATTAGCCCTCTCTCTCATTGGGGTCAGTATCCCGGTGCTGATGCTGGACACTAGGTCTGAGTTAGCTGCGGACCTCCCGTTTGGCCGATCAGACAAATGCCCCAGGGCTACTACTGGGAGAGCAGCATTGGACATATGCTTCCTCTTGGCAAATCTAGGTGTGGGTGTTGTTGTTGTGTGTTGTGTGTTTTGTGTGTGTGTGTGGTGTGTGTGTGTGTGTGTGTTGTGGTGTGGTGTGTGTGTGTGTGTGTGTGTGTGTGTGTGTGTGTGTGTGTGTGTGTGTGTGTGTGTGTGTGTGTGTGTGTGTGTGTGTGTGTGTGTGGTGTGTGTGTGTGTGTGTGTGTGTGTGTGTGTGTGTGTGTGTGTTTCAGAGCGAGGCTTGGTATGGTTTCAGAGCGAGGCTTGGTGTGGTTTCAGAGCGAGGCTTGGTATGGTTTCAGAGCGAGGCTTGGTATGGTTTCAGAGCGAGGCTTGGTATGGTTTCAGAGCGAGGCTTGGTATGGTTTCAGAGCGAGGCTTGGTATGGTTTCAGAGCGAGACTTGGTCTGTGTTGGACTCCTCGGCTTCCGTATTGTTTTTCTGACTGTGTCAGTTTGTGTTGGCGGCGCCAAAGAACCCGGAGCCGGTTCCTGGAAGAAGACGGGGTATCGTGAAGCGTCACCATGTCCAGCAAGAAGGCCGGCACCCCGATTCGGGACCGCTCGGTGACCCCGGACGATCAAGAGAACAACACCGGCGGTGGCTTCGGGGATGGAGACAATGTGAACCGGCGGGAGATCCGGCATCGGTACCGGGAGCTCATTCACGGCGTGCAGCGTGAGCGGGGGGGGGGGGGGGGGGGATTTATTTGCAGACTTACAGTTCCACCTCCCTTATTTAAAAGATGCAATCACTTGTAGGAGCACAGTGTACTAATGGCAGTGACATGTTTAAGGGGTCAGTCCCTCCTAGGGGCACAGTGTACTGATGGCAGTGACATGTTTAAGGGGTGAGTCCCTCCTAGGGGCACAGTGTACTGATGGCAGTGACGTGGGTAACGGGTCTGGTGATCGATGCCTTCTTTACCGAAATCTGACACACAAGTATCCATATTTTTTTTTTTTTAAATGTTATTATGTAAATCTGATGAGCTGATGCTAGGGAGAGGTGTGATGCTCCCTGGCTTCTCTCTTTTGTCTGTCATAGTGCTGAGTTTGCGCAGGCAAACTCTAATAATCACAGGGTGGCATAAGGGTAAGCAAAACACTTGAATGACAAACCGTTCCCCTTTCAGAGGCCCAATAGAAATTATATTTGTTATACATTTCCAGAGAAACAGTGTAAGCAAGATATTTTCTTTTAGCAAACTACTTTTTGGGTGTGGGATAGCACCTTTAACGCTTTCACTGCCGGCAGAGTCTTCACTGCGTTGCTTTGCAATATAAAATATAGTCACTTTTCTAAATAAGGTCCCAATACTTAAATATTTGAATTACTGCCCGGGTCACTACTAATACTTTTATTTAAATTATCTTTGACGTTGGTTATGTATCAACATGTGTGGTTTTCATCAGATCTTTTCACTTCTGTTATTTCTCAGGTCGCCCTTATTGGGAGGTTGTTGCCCTCCTTTGATAGGACAGAAGATCCTTTTTATGATATTTGGGTCCTCTAGCTGATTATTCATGATCCTGTAATCATACTGCTATAGTCTGTCAGTGGTGGTCAACTCGAGTCCTCAAGGGCCACCAACAGATCAGGTTTTCAGGATATGCCTGCTTCAGCACAGGTGTCTGTCAGAATCATTGAGCCACTTGTGCTGAAGCAGGGATATCCTGCAAACCTCACCTGTTGGTGGCCCTTGAGGACTGGAGTTGGCTACCCCTGGTCTAAGTACTAGGCAGTGGCAATAAATATTTAATCTGGTTTGTTTCCCAACAATGAGGGCACATTTTACAATTCTTGAATGAAACTTGGCATTTCTTACCTCTTACAGTGCGACATTGTATGGAGTTTTCATCTGCATTGTGCATGTGCTTTTCTATGTAAATGCTTTCACTGTATGGCACTGTTTTCTGATGTGACATCTATATTCTGTCTGGTTTATACACCTGGTATTCAGTATGCCATCTTTCAGTGATCTGATTGTATGCATGATCTAGTTGGGACAGGGACCAGTCAATAAGGTTTCACACAGGATAGGTGATGAAGACAAACACAAAATAAACTAATGCTACACAGTGCTGGAAATAAAACTGAAAAGATGTGTTGGTACATTAAATGTATTATACGGAATTTCTTGCTGTTAATTATTTTTTCTCATTCCCAGTGATTTTCGGTAATCCATTATTGACTTTGCTGACTCGTGGTCACTGGAAGCTTGTAATAATATTTTATAATATTATTATTAGAGTTGAAGGATCAATGCTAATATCACTGCCCTTGAATTGGATGAACCCAGTTCGAATCCCTAGTGACTGCTCTCCTTGTGACCATGGGCAAGTCACTTAATCTCCCTTTGCCTAAAAATTTGATTGAAAGATCATTGTGCTTTCGAAAATTCTGTTTTCACTGGTAGCGCCATATAAGTATAAAATCATATAATTTTCCAATGGTGTTCCTTAATGACTGTGATTGAGCATCAGTAGCGTATTGCTTTTAAATGTGTGCTCTTGGATGATAACATGCTTCCTGTGCAGATAACCGAGAGGACATGCTGAGCTCCAGAAGTAACAAACTAACAGAAGCTCTTGAAGAGGCCAGCAAAATCTTCTCCGGAGGCAAGTGACCAAATCCAGTCTGTCAAATGATAGCATAGTAACTGTATATTAGGCTGTGTACCTTGTGTCCACAATGTTAAATCATGTTCACCTGGGAATGTGGATCTGTAGGCCGAGAGACTTCTACCTTAACAGTGAAATGATTTTGAGATCTTTCTTTCCCAGTGTACCTTGTCCATACTTTATTTTCCCCACACTTGAATGTGTATCTTCATATTCTATGGCTTGAATAAAATATGTTAATACTAAAGTTCGAATATGGAATTAAAGTCTCTTTTTTTTTTATCAACCATTGTGACAAGTAAATATACCCAGAGTTGCATCTATCTCCTGTATCTGATGGTGACGTAGCGAAAGCAAGACACCAGGGTTGTGGATGTGTAAACAAAAGAAACAGTGCACAACGCCAAATAGTGAAGCAAGTAATGCTGTATATTAGTAATTACAGGGTAATAAATCTGCGTACATCAATAGGTGCTTTAGTGTGTTTCACACAAGTTACCACTCAGCAACTGTTGTCAGAAGTCTGGAGCTTGCTTCTCTCAGCGGGGGCGCTACGTTGGTTCAGGAGCAGGATTAATGTCCAAAACCCCATCCCGCAGTACATCGCTCCCAAGGGATTTCCCTTTACAGCAACCACGCTCCGTTGCAGGTATTGGTGCTTGGTGGGACCGCTCGCGCTTCCAAGCCATCTGGTGCAGCTCGTGTAGCTCAGCGAGCAGATCCACTGTACGGGGGTGAGACCTCAGCTCTGCAAGGGTACACTCGGCGTGCCACGTTGTTGCTCCGTCACGGGATACTGCGTGATGACGTCACAGTCTCCGCAGCAGCGAGGGAACCGGCAGGGAGGCAGTCAAAGTCTCTCAAAGTCTCTCATATGCCCAAAATTACCACCGGGAGTAATACTACCACCTGAAGAAGTAGTTTATTCTACGAAATATGTTGGATGATTTTTATCTAGTGCCTTAATATTGCCATTGCCTCCATTGGCTTCACCCTGTAGATACTCCCGGTGGTAATTTTGGGCATATGAGAGACTTTGACTGCCTCCCTGCCGGTTCCCTCGCTGCTGCGGAGACTGTGACGTCATCACGCAGTATCCCGTGACGGAGCGACAACGTGGCACGCCGAGTGTACCCTTGCAGAGCTGAGGTCTCACCCCCGTACAGTGGATCTGCTCGCTGAGCTACACGAGCTGCACCAGACGGCTTGGAAGCGCGAGCGATCCCACCAAGCACCAATACCTGCAACGGAGCGTGGTTGCTGTAAAGGGAAAATCCCTTGGGAGCGATGTACTGCGGGATGAGGGGTTTTGGAATTAATCCTGCTCCTGAACCAACGTAGCGCCCCCGCTGAGAGAAGCAAGCTCCAGACTCTTCTGACAACAGTTGCTGAGTGGTAACTTGTGTGAAACACACTAAATGCACCTATTCCATGTTTTGATGTACGCAGATTTATTACCCTGTAATTACTAATATATAGCATTACTTGCTTCACTATTTGGCGTTGTGCGCTGTTTCTTTTGTTTACATTTCTTAGAGTGTGGGGGGTGCTGAGCCACCCCCTGTGTTTATAGCAGCAGACGCCTCTACAAATACACGGTTATGTGATATAATTTCTTCATATATACACCCTCACTGTGGTTATTGTGATTTATTTCTTGGTCACTTATTTATGTGGTTTAGTCACTGCACTATATTTATATTCTAAATTTTGGGTTAGATAGTAGCGCACAGTATTTTCTCTGTTTTTTGTGGATGTGTAAGCTGAAGTCCTTTCTCTCTCCTCATTCAGTATGTCGTGCGAGAGAAGCGGTGCTTGATGCTCAATTCCTCGTTTTGGCATCAAACCTTGGGAAGGAGAAAGCCAACCAGCTTCATGCAGATATGACCGTGTTTGATCCAACATCATTTGCAGAAGATCTGGTATGTTGGATTTTGAGTGTTGCACAGGTACTTGGATTTTAAATGAATGGGCTGTGTCACGTACGGCCCACCTGAGAGCACGTGACCTGCACACGGGACGAGGGTTAATACTCCGCTTGCAAGCTGCCCCACTCTTCACCTTCGCAAAGGTCCCTCAAATGAGTTAACATCTCACCTGAATCCGTCCCAATATACCACTGTCACGAACACCACACAAGTGAGCACGTGACTTAGATTACAGAAAAAAGTATTACAAGAACATACAATTACAATAAATGCAGAACAGTTTCTCAAAATAAAAGGAACATAAACAGAACACCCTGTACATTACCCTATGCCATAGGTTTTCCTCTAGAGAGGTCACTGGTTCAGGAACATGAGATTCACGTGTTTGGTTCAAACACACCTCTGTTGAAATCCAATTTTCATCATCTTTGCTCAGATTTAAATATTCTTTCTTCCCATGAAAACCACATAAGCCCACCCCCTGTTGTAAATCAGCTGTGAGAAATAAAACCTCCTACAAAATGACGTTTAAACTAACCCCAATATCTAAACGCACTCTTAACTTTCCATAACTAATACTTAGACACACGTGAGCTAGATCAATACATTCAGGCGCTCATGGCGGACGCAATGAGACCGTCTTAATCCTAAACCTGCGCGACACATGAATATCTGTTCCCCAGTACCTGCCAGACCTCCCGTATCTGGACCCCTTGCGCTCGTCGCCCTGTCACGAATGCAAATATCACAATTGTATACGTCCGCATCACTGTCAAGTCCCTGATTCCATATTTCATATCTTGGGATGGCATACGATAGGCCCACCCCCCCTGGCAATCCATAACCTCTTCCAGAGAATGCTTTGAAAAACGTTTGGTTTATGTCAGAGTCCCTGTCTGGCAGAACTTATGTCCTTATCTCTAGATAATATCAGTGTTTACCACTAGGCCTGCAGAAGGTGATAACATACCATAAACCCTCTCTTTCTACTTTTAGCACCCAACTTCAATCAAGCCCTTTTGAAGCTCCCACAGATTCATAACAAGTCAGAAACCCCAAATATTGTATTTTTAAACCTAACTGGTAGCACCATTAACCCCAGAAGCACCAGATGGATTAAAATATCTAACTATCTCATATTATCATGACAGGCTGTGTGGTTTCATCCAGCACGGGAAGGTGTCTTACGGCAGAAGAGTGCTTAATAATTATGGACCCTAATCTAAGCATGTATCCTTTCTTTCACTGTAGCTGTCATTCATGGGCATAAATCGTTTGGAAAACGCAGAAAGTGACAGTGAAGATGAACACTGTGCCAGGGGATATTTGCCCGGAGATGCCTGGCAGAAACTGGGAACAGAAGCCGATAAATTCTTCAGAAGGACTCCAACCTTTCATTACATGTGAGTCCTGCCCTGGTGTCATCTCTATCCCAAATATATATATGCCGTTTAATAAAAGTATTAGTAATTGACTATACGAGTTCTTGGCTGGAGAAGGTTTAATGCTGGGAATGCTATGTAACCAGGCTGTTCTGTGGTTGTTCAGGTTAGGCTCATTCAACACCGAACCAGTTGTTCGGCAGAAGATTGAAAGACAGCGGAAGAACAACAAGATAGAGGAGAAGAGAGCTATGCCGGCACAGGTCTGTGGTTCTGATGGATCAATACATTTAACATCTATGGAACTTGCCTTGTGGTGCAGCTGAGGTTCTGTTGTTGTTGGCTGATACTTTAGTTGTAAACTTACCGAGCCCCGGGGCGCATGAAAGAACCTGTATTGTTAATTGTGTCACATTCCTTGGTGCCAGTACTTGGAGAATGTGAGCTATGAGACCGTGTTACATTTCTCATTTCATGCCGTTCTGCATTTGATCTCAAGTGCATTAATGCAGTGTCAAAAGTTAGCAGCTTGCTGGTGTTTTTATACCTTTTTTAGATCTGCTGCCTTGGTACAGTCTAGCAAACACCAAATGAGGTACATTTTTCTTTGCCCAGTAGTCCGTTACATCTATGGAGACCAATGTAAACTGTCTCTAAATTACATGGGCTGTGTACTGGGAATTATACATGGGGGAACATACATTAACAAAAGGCAAAAAAAACATGATCATGTAATCATATATATTGAAGCATTTTTTAGTTCTTTTGTCAGATCAGCATTTGAAGATCATAAAAATGGTAATTCCATTGCAAACACTGGAAGTGGTGGTTTCTCTAATATAAGTATATTAATTTATTCTTTATCTAGTCTTGGTCAACTGCTGGTGGAGCAGTCCTTGAGCCTTTTACAGGAGGCATCCTGCAGTAATAATCTTTGCAGTTTTCCTAACCCTCTGACAATCAGCATTTGTTCTACTGGTGTAATTCCATTATCCCACTAGCTATTGCCCACATATATTGGGGGGGAGGAGGGGGTTGGAGGCGACCTAATGATTACATGTTGGCTTTAGTGAGGTAATTTGGCAAGGCACAGATTGGTCTTCAGACCCATAAACCCCCAAGTGTCAGAGTTGGTAGCTCTTTTTTTAGTCACATAAGTGCAGATTTGTCACACACACACGGTGCTGCTGGGTCCTCTCTTTAATGTCTTATTATTCAAATGTTTGGTTTTTAGTTGAACAAAATGGACGAGTCTCACCAAGAAGCCACAGAGAAGGAAGTCGAACGAATCCTGGGATTCCTGCAGACTTATTTCAAAGAAGACCGTAAGTAGTTAAGAGAAGGGCGCGGATCAAGGCTAAGGAGAGCCTGGCTTCATGTCAGATAAACGATGTTAGCAGGTCACATCTCGGTGCTTCAAGAGGGAAGCGGGTGGGCATTATGGGCACCTGGATTTAACACGCACAAATCTCTCATTTGTTTTTGTTTTTTTTATATCATTATGTTTGATCGTTTCTGTGCTTGAAAACACTGCAAAAAGAAAACCTTCCATAACATGACTTTTTTGGTGCCCATCGGGACTTTATTTTGTTTTCACGTCCTTATTTTGCTTCATATCATATGAAACCAAAGCTGAACATATTTGGTGTAATTGGCCATATAAAGAAGCACAACCTCTTTCACTGTGCTGGAGCTCTGGGCTCTGATTCCACGCTGTTTATTGTGTGTGTTGAACACTTTGTCCCTTCTCCTCTGTAGCGGACACCCCCATCTCCTTCTTTGATTTTGTGATTGATCCAACCTCTTTTGCTCGCACAGTTGAGAACATCTTTCATGTCTCCTTTATAATAAGGGTGAGTGCCTATGTATCATTTGTATGTCTATAGCGCCCTTGATACAGGCAGCGCTTTTATAAGAGAAACCGTACACTACAGGGAATTATAATACGATAAGTGCAGCAAACCTAAAATCAAGAAGAAAAGCCCTGACCCAGGGAGCTTACTATCTAAGACAGGGGCGGCAACTCCAGTCCTCAAGCGCCACCAACAGTTCAGGTTTTCAGGATATCCCTGCTTCAGCACAGGTTGCTCAGTCTGCGACTGGTTGAGCCACCCGTGCTGAAGCAGGAATATCCTGAAAACCTGACCTGTTGGTGGCGCTTGGGGACTGGAGTTACCCATTCTTGATCGAAGAGCTATCTTAGGAGACAGAGACCACATTCAGAGGAGTAAGGAGTAAGTGCAGCGGTAGCCATAAGTCAGGGCGGTTTTAAATGCTTAATTTGGACTGTGTCTTTAAGTTTGAGTTAAAGGTGGGAGAGACGTGCTTGGCGTATACGGAGTGATAGGTAAGGGAGAGGGGACTTCGGTAGGAGTAAGAGGCGAGGAAATAGTGGCAATAGGACAAAGTGGTAGTTACGTATGGTGTGCTCTCCAAATACCGTTCATTACAGTTTAATCAGTTGTATAAAATACTGTACTTTGTATTCCCATCACTGCGATTCTTCTTTGCATTGTATGACAGTGGGTTTCCAACCTCTCTGGTCAGGACATCAGTAGAGTTCAGGGCCAGTATGGATAACTTGTTTCAAAACAAAGTCCCAACTTAAATAAGCCAGTTTCAGGAGAGCCTGATCGCTTCTCAGGTGACTTACAAGGCTCCGTTATTAACTTACTAAACAATTATTGAGCGATTTCAGACTGTTTACCTGCCTATACGGCATTTCTTCTGTTGTGTGACACGTAACATGAACATTGCTATGGATTTTACATTTGAAATGTGTTCTGGTGTCATGTAGGATGGGTTTGCAAGAATAAAGCTGGACCACGACAAGCTGCCGATCATCGGTATGTACTGATTTTGCATTCAAGCCTCTCTCCTCTCTCCGTTCAGTATCTAAACCACGTTCACGAAAAGCTTCATTTTCTAATAACATCTTACAGTTTGATATGAAAGTTCAACGTTTCTCTTTTAGTTTATGAAGAGATAATATAACTGAAATCGCATTTACATCGTGTGCAACCGGTTTCTTTTTTTATTTTTATAACAGGATTGAAGCTTGGGTCTCCGGTGCTAAACTGTATTATTTTCAGCTCAGGGGATCCCCTGCTTCCAGAGATGCTTACCTCCATAGCTGTGCCGGTATCTCTGCAGAGTTTAAATGTCCTCGTCATGCGGGCCAATCGGCAGCTGCTTTGGATGGCGTCACGACTTCTTATTGGCCCGCATGAGGTGGGACATTTAAACGCCGCCAGTAAGTTAGGCGCACAGTTTCTCTGCCTGCAGAGATACCGGCACCGCTACTGAGATATATATCTCTGGAAAGCAGATGGTCCCCAGTGCTGAAATGATCACAGTTCAGCTCAGAACACCCCCTGCTTCAATTCTGTAACAAATAAAACAATAAATGAGACCTGGATTGCTGCTAAGTTACCCTTAACCGTTGGAATGTTTTTGCTCTGATCTGTAGATATAAGTCCCAATTAACTCCTGCCCAGATTGTATGTATTGTATATTTTGGGACATTTTTTGTCTTTTGGAGTAAGATTTAGAGACCCCTATGCTATATTTAAGCCACATATATTTGGATGTGGGTAAAGTTTCCCTGACAATTAGAACAAGGCTCCACAGTATATTGAACAGGGATCTATAAGTCTAACTGCAGTTATTTGAAGGGGGTATAAATCTTCTCCAGCAAGCATAAGGCGTGCGTGCGTGTGCGTGCGTGCGCGGTCTGCCATCCATGTGCTTCTTTATTTCCGGTTTGTGTACTTCACAGTCCCTGTGTTATTACTTTTGACAGAACCCATATGTCAGGAAAATGATGGAAAGATTGACAAGGATAATCAGCCCAGGTATCAGGAAGTCATATCCCTCAGTCACCAGGACTGGAAGGTGAGGGAACTCTTCCACACAATACCATTGTGTGCGCAGGCTCATAGCGCTTCCACTGCAGCCAGGGATTCATAGAGTGATGTTTGTCTGGATTCCTTCTTGTTGCTCATCCTTAATGCCTAAAATTAAGAATAAAATATACACACACACACACACACACACACACACACACACACACACACACACACCTACATACATACATACATACATACACACACACACACACACACACACACACACACACACACACACACACACATATACACACATATACACACACATACACACACATACACACACACATATACACACACACACACACATATACACACACACACACACACTAACATATACACACACACACACACACTAACATATACACACACACACAATTTGAATGAAATAAAATTAATTTGATGTGTCATTGTCTCACTAGGAAATTGTAGAAATATTTGAAATTGCTGAGCCGATGATCCCCTCGTCTGTGGTGCCGCCAAATTGATGTGAGACTGAGAGTATGTATATATACCACCAGCCAAATATATAGCACTTCACAATGGTAACACACCGCAAAACAATAGGAGATATAATGGGGATAAGCGCTACAAACATAAAATGAAACATTACAAAAAGGAGTCCCTCCCCCAAGAGCTTACAATCTAAGTGGTAAGTGGGGAGAACTTAGACAGTAGGAGGGAGTTCTGTAAGTGCATCTGCAAGGGGCCATTGTCGTTGCATATGCGATGTATAGTCCCAGCCGCAAAGCTATCCATATGCTTCATTGGAAGTGAGTTTTGAGACGGGCCTTGAAGGTGGAGAGAGGGGGTGCTAGTTGAATATTGACGGGAAGGGCATTCCAGATGTGTGGGGCAGTAAATGTCAGGTTTCAGGCTGGAGAGGGCTTTAGATACAAAAGGGGTAGAAAGAAAACAGCCTTGAGCAGGCTGCAAGAGGAGAGTAGGGCTGAGATATAAAGAGGGGCAGGGAGTGTATAGCCTTAAGAGAGCTGAAATGTTTATATTAATTACTCACATTGGTGCTTTACATTATGCAGATGTTCACATACACATTATTCTACCTAGCCTGACATTTTATACAAAAGATCTCCAGTTATATTCTAGTGCTATTTATGGTAAATGTGACATCTGTTGTTTACATGCTGCTGTTGTTAGACCCATTTCTAAACTTGAGCAAAGATGGAAGAGATTTGTCTCTTTGATCTTCCCCATTCTGCATTAATTCACAATGATACAAGGTGCCTCATGGTTCTTTTGTAAATATAGAAATTAATTTATTTGGATTCAGGATCTATGGGATTATCCAAAACTTGTTCCACATATATGTTTTATTTCCCTTTGCTTCTTGTCATGTTGTATGTATATCTTTATGTATATAGCGCCGTTAAGGTACATAGAGCTTCATAGCAGTAATACACGCGACAATCATATAAATAACCAATAATATAAATAACACATAAAGGGGAGAAGTGCTTCAGACATAAAAGTAACATTTAGGAAAAGGAGTCCCTGTCCCAAAGAGCTTACAATCTAATTGGTTGGTAGGAAGAACGTACAGAGACAGTAGGAAGGTGTTCTGGAAAGTGCGTCTGCAATGGGCCAAGGTTTATGTATGAGGTGTAAATTATCAGCTGTGGAGCTACTCGTATGGTTCCTTAAGCAGGTTTGTTTTAAGGTTGATAGAGTGGGTGCTAGTCAGATATTGAGGGGAAGGGCAATCCAAAGGTGTGGGGCAGTGAGTGAGAGAGGTTTAAGGTGGGAGAGGGCTTTAGATACAAAGGGGGTAGAGAGAAGACATCCTTGAGCAGAACGCAAAACTCGGGATGGTGTATAGCGATAAATTAAGGCTGAGATATACACCTCCAGTGTATTACAAGACATTTTACGAAATATGGGCTAGGCTTTAGTACCTTATCAGGAAAGCGTTTCGGAATCGTTTTATCCCAGTACTTATTCTGCCAAACCCACTCGCTGTGCTAAACTAAATGTACTATTTATTCCCGTGGCTGTGTTTCACTAATCACCTCATTCACAGTGGCATCTTTTCCATGTTTCATCAGTGTTGTGTTAAGCTTTTAATGCTGTATGTCTGTGCTTGCATATATGTATCAAAATAAGCAGAATACACTGTCAGAACTATATATAGAGAAAGATCTCTAAAGAATACAGTTTTAGCTGTACTAACTGTAAGACCTCAAAATATCTCATCTCTTTATTTTTATTTTAGGTTTACCGGAGACGTCTGCTTTTTACCTCGGCCTTCTCTGGGCAAGATGTGTGTGTGTGTGTTTATATAATATTGTAATATTGAGAGTTGAGTTGGGAGTATGCAAAGTCCCGTGTTTTTTTTTTTTTTTTTTTAATATAGGTTAAGTTGTGTATATATTTTTTCATTAAACATTTGTTACATTATGTTTAAAATATATATTTTATATGCGGGGTGACTGTTTTTCATTATAAAATTCATGACACTGTTCCATGCATCCTTCGCCCTGACAATATTCGCTCACTACACATGCATATCACAGAGTTTTGTAGAGACTGTGTCTCAGCTGCAGGCATTTTCATTCATTCCTAGTTTCTTCGGCATACCTGTGAATGCTAAAGATACAAATAAATGAGTTGTAAGTTTTTAGAACAAAAATATAGATTTTAATGGGTGAATGTGAAGCCAATGACACGAGTGTTATTGTGGGCAGTGTTACTCTTCTCCTGAATTAATAATCTCATAGAAGTTGATGAAATCTCACTTATTGTAATTGGTGATTCTACTAAAATGCTACTATAATGCTATCATTTTGGTGTAGGGCTTCCAAATCCCCACATACAATATCCAACATATTTTCATTATGGAGAGTGGAATTACTTTCATTATGGAGACCCTTAGTGTGGTCTAAAATATGTTTTGCGCAAATTACATTGCATGTAATGGAGGTAA
The DNA here is from genome assembly GCA_036426205.1 of Ascaphus truei. Classification (NCBI taxonomy): domain Eukaryota; kingdom Metazoa; phylum Chordata; class Amphibia; order Anura; family Ascaphidae; genus Ascaphus; species Ascaphus truei. The sequence continues at coordinate 37,917,951 of CM071573.1, forward strand.
CGGTAAAATAATTATGCATAAGCCTGCGCTTATAGTGACGGCGACAGAGATGCGACGTTGCGTCAAAACAAATGCATTGCCGCCGTCGCGTGCGCTTATAGTAAGAGCGACGGCTTGGTCGCAATCGCTGGAAGCCAAATGTCTCTGTAAAGTGCTGCGTACAACTAGCAGCGCTATACAAGAACATTTTTCCAGCGACTGTAGCCTGACGTCGCCGGCACTGAGCGTAGCCTAATAATAATAATGATGGAGAGTGAATAAATAGAATACAATGAGCATTGGCAATAATCAATGGAATGAGAATGCATATAGAGAAATTGGATATAGGAAATGATGAGAATGATAGAACAGGAATGGGGGGGGGGTGGAATAGAATGTTTACAAGAAAAAGCGTGTGCATTCAATTTTGCAGAATGAAACCTTTAATATATGTGGGGCAAATGGAGAGAAAATAGAATAAACAGGAAATAGGGAAAATGCCATTGCCATAGGAAAGATAGGATGTGGAACATTGAATTGAGGGAAATAAGAGCGTCGAGGACGTGTATAAGGAATGAATACATTTATATTCAGTTTTCCTGTCAGTGGTGCCTATTCCCGCACCCACCCTTTAATATTGACTGCATTTCTTCTATTTTCGCGCAACACATTTACTGTGGTTATTTAAATAGCCCATCATATTCTGTATATCTATTTGTATTAACCTTCGTGCCTGAACCTGCAGCGAGATCGGTGATTGAAATGTGCATCCTCTGGCATCAAAGGGGGTTTCCCATTAGAAATGACCCCAAACAGCGTGATTTATTTGGAATCAGTAAGACAAATACACCAGGGTCAAAGGGTGACTGCTTATGGGTGAGGTAATAACGGGTGAGGTAGCCAGCCATGCCTGCATGTTATGAAGTGTCATTGCCCAGTAGCAGAGCTCGGTGTCACGTGGGGAGAGCTTTATCTCGTGCATAGGGTTTGGGTTTCCGGGGAAGGGGGTGCTTGCATTTGCCCCAGTGATGCTGTTCCCTGTGTATTGTGATACAGCAGGCATGTCCTCCATCATGGAGTACAGAGGACCCAGGACCGAGGCTGCCTGCGGGTATTGTCGGTCCTGGGGCAAAGCATCTCATGGTGAGTAGTTCACAAGGTGTTCCCATCAGTTTGAGAAAGGGGTATTCATGGCAGTAAGTAACCCCCCCCGCTCAACCCGCCTTGTTTTTAATGAAGCTTGTTGCTATTTGTTCTGCTTTAGTCCTGCCCTGGTAAAGAACACTGGTGCTGCAATGACAAGCGGATAAAAAGATGCCGAAATGAGCAGAGATTCGTGGGGCTGTAATATGTTTTGCACACTAAACAAATTGCCCTGACTTGACATAGCGTCCCCTGCTCTACCCGACAATGCCCTTACTAAACATGTCTCCTCCGTAATAACGGCTCAGTGCTCGTAACGTGCAGGGAGGCTTCACTGCCCTCATCCAACATGGTGCGCTGTTGTGAAGTTCGATTCCCTAACTAAAGATGGCGGCCGCGGACCCATCCCCTCTGCCGGGGGCGCGCTCAGGTGTACGCGGTCCGAAGGTTGCGCTGCGGCCAGCGGGAAGATGGCGTCTGCCGGTGCGGGAGCCCCGAGTATCGTGGAGTACTTCGGAGGGGAGGATGGTAACCGGTGCGGGTACTGTAAGAGCGAGGCTGGTAACCTCTCCCACGGTAAGGGGACTCGGTGGCATTCTTCTTATCATTACTTAGCGTAGCACTGACAGTGCACACAGTGCAGGTGGGGGCTTAGGATGTGTTTACATTTGTATGCATGCATGCTAGATTGTAAGCTCTTCGGGGCAGGGGCTCCTTTTCCTAAATGTCACTTATGTCTGAAGCGCTTCTTCCAATTAAGTGTTATTTGTATTATTTGCTATTTTATATGATTATCACGTGTATTACTGCTGTGAAACACAATGTACATTAATTAAGGGTGCTATATAAATAAAGATATATATATATATATATATATATATATATATATATACACACACACACACACACACACACACACGTACGTTTGGGTGTTTACATATATAAAGCAAATACAACTATCACTTGTGAGCTCATTGACATGTATCACAGATCTGCAACCTGCCCTTCCCCATTATCTCACAGCAAACAGCGCTTCCACTGCAGCCATGGATTCTGGGAAATGATCTGCAAATGAGCACACAGTGTCACCTTTTGCTTCAAACCAGTTTTAACCCTATAAGCTTATAGTAATAGTATAGTAATGCCTGCCATATTACACAGCTTTAGAAATAATGGGGAAAGGCAGGTTTGCTGACCTGTTTGAGACTTCTGAATGTGCTCACAGCTGATATTTTTATTTGCGGTATGCTATATGGTGGAGGGTTGTTGTCACTTTTACACACACACACACACACACACACACACACACACACACACACACACACACACACCTCCTTATTGGATAGGGTGTAACAAGGGAATTCACGGTTCCGATTTGCCTAGGAGCTTCGTTCTGTGGATCTGCTAGAAAACATAAATCGAAGCAATACACTCAGGTATTCAGCAGCAATAAATAATTTTATTGCAGAACAGATTGACGTATCGGTTCTAACTTGAACCCTAAATCGTGAGAGAATTTAGACGCTTGAGGCTGCCGCTGAGCGCGCGCATGCTTGAGAGCGGTGACATCACCAACTCTGCAAGTATGACCGCTCGGCTGTCCTTCTGCAATTTGCGAGCGTGAGTTGGGGGGTGTGGCGTTTAAGGCCACGTCCATAGCAGGGGAAGCCGCGCTGAGCCGTGCGGACGCTCCGTACGGAGCCCAGGCATCCACAATGAGGATGTCTTTAGAGGGGGCTCACGAGAGCGTCCGCAGGCGTGCTGAGGAGTTGGATTTTTCAGCCGACAGCCAAGCTGTTTTTCAGCGCGCTGTCGGCTGAAAACGTCCAATCAGCGCGAAGCAGCGTCAACGTCACGGCGCCGTGACGTTGACGTCGGTGCGTCACGAGCGATTGGCCCAGTGAAGTCACTGCCCCGCCTCCCGATCGCGCCCGCTGGCTCGTCTGCATGTGCATGAAATCGCACAGGCTTCAGCAGGTGAGCGTCAGCACGGTTCAGCACTGCTCCCATCTCTATGGACGTAGCCTAAGGGGGGGTGTGTAATTGGCGTGATTGGGACGTGTTATTGAAGGAACTATCGTGATGTAATTTTGGGTCATGTGACCCTTCTGAGCGCTTGGAAATCAATTTTCCATGTCGCCCCAAGCGCTGAGCATTGCCGAGTGCACGTGCGCACGAAGCGTCAGCATGGCCATGCTCATTAGATTACATTAAAGTGAACGCGCCAAGCATGAGTGCGGTCAGCGGCAGCGTGGCCTCAGCCAGTCAGGGAACGGGCGCGCTGGTGCTCATGTGCTGTGCCCTGCTCGGCCGGGCGATTCGTGGCCAGCTAAGCGCGCGCTCGCCTGGGGGCACAGCCACGACGTCATGGAGCTGGTTCACCCACATTGGGCGAACCGCTCACATGACGCACTTGCGAGCAGCAAATTCAAATTTGCTTGCCTGGCAAGCAGCTAAGCGCAGAGAAGGTGCTCATGCTGGCCACACACATTGTTGCAATGTGTCTCATCGTGGCGAGCGTGAGCCCGCCCGCTCAGCGCCACCCTGGAGGAGGCCTAAGGCCACGGACATGGTCAAAGCTTAGGTGCTGACCCGCGCTGACGCTCGACAGTGAGCCCCTGCAGCCGCAATGGGAGCGGCTTTAGCGGGCTCGCGCACGCTTCCGCATGTGTGCGGAAGCATGCTGACTTTAACCCGACAGTGAAATTTTAGATTGACCGCTGAGTCCGCTCACGTGACCTCCAAAGCAACCAATGAGGAGAGGTGAGGGGAGCAGGGGGAGAGATGTGGACGGGAGCGGGGTGAGTTGGGGGGGGAGAAGTGTCCCAAGGAGACGGGGGAGAGACTGCCTGCCAGCGGGGTGGGTGAGTTAATGCTCGGGGGGGTTGGGGGAGGGGGAAGTGTCCCAAGTACCGCCTCCCGCCTCGCAAGCGCGCTCACAACCTCGCCGGCCAGGCAAAAGCTCCTGCTTGCGCTGGCCAGGCACAGCATGAGCGCGCCTCAGCATGAGAGGCAGGAGTATGGACGCAGCCTGAGACAACTCAAAGTATGAAGAGATGTATTCTGGGTATTGCACGAAGAGTCAGGAAAAATAATGAATGGGTTCAAAACCAAATAGAAGTCTGTGACCTCATGACAAGGGTGCAGAAGTTAAATTGGCAGTGGCTCGGACATATCAAGAAGAAATTACCATCTTTTGGACAAAGATGGTACTCGACTGGATTCCAAAGGAAATAAAAAGACCAACGACCAAAAGTAACATTGGATGGTGAAATCAGAAAATATGATGATATATAATAGATCCTTGGGGAGGCCTTCATCCAGCAATGGATCAATAAGGGATGATGATAGATGTATATCAAGCTATCTTGTTTTTAGACATAGACAGACAGGTGCACGGATACACGTGTTTGTATAGATCTGTTTTACATAGGTGCACACACTTAAACACACTGTGTATACTTCCAAACACACCGCAAGAAGACATGGCCACTGTTGGACAAAGATGGTATTCGACTGGATACCAGGAGAGGTTTAAAGACCAAGATGACCAAGCCCTACACCAACAGCTGCAAAAGTAAGATGGGAGGATGAAATCAGAATTTTTTTTTGAGCAACATGCAACCACAGTACCTGTAAGATCATTGGGGAGGCCTTCATCCAGCAGTGGATCGAAAGAGGCTGAAGATGATATGTTGTATCCACTGTGAAATCTCGGTTGTTCTTTAGGCTTGGCAAAGTCCAGGGTCTATTGCAGCCGACTAGTGAGTAGCTTCATAAAAATCTTTGAAGTGATTGGAAGTAAACTTATTAGTCTGTAGTTCTTGAGGCCTTTGCCTCTCTTTTTTTCCAGTGGATGAGGATAACTGGCATTCCATTGCTCTGGAATGTTGCTTTTCTTCAAGTAGCATGTAAAGAGTTTTGCAAGGATTTTCTTTTGAGATTGCAGTTGTAATTCCATCTTCCCTGGGAGCCCTCCCATTCTTCATGTCAAGATGCACGTACAAGGACTGCTTCATTCTAAGCAGCTCTTTAGCAGTCCAATGTGCTGACTGAAACACATCTCCATGGCCTATAAGAAGGCACCTTTCTCAGAACTCCTTGTTTCAGAACAGCTTTGATTGGTGGAGTGATATTGTGTTGCTCCCTTGCTTAATTACCTGCAACAACTATATTCTTTGATTTTCTGGTTCCTAATCCTAATGGCTGGCCTATGACTTCCCTCTGCCTGCTGTTGGCCTGATCCGGGTTCGTCCAATGATTCGCCTGCTTGCTGCCTGCCTCCCTGGCTGGCCTGATTACCTCTTGTGCCTGCTTCTCCCACATACTCTCCCTATCCGTGATTACCCCAGGTGACTACACTACTAACTCCCCTGTGGATATCATACTGAGCCTGATATATCATGGACTTTTTGGGGCTTTTGACACTTATTCTGGAAGGACGCATGGTACATAATTGGTTTCTTCTTGCTCATCTTCTGATGGATTATGCCATGTTATGTGTTCTCGTACAATTTCATGTAGAAGTCCTCAACTCTTGGTCTTTTATTGTTGATCCATCTTGTTTGAGTACACTGGTTTTCTTCTCTCCAATCATCGCTGCTTTTGTCTTTAGCTTGATTGTCTTCACCATATTACGGTTACATTTTCTCACATCTTCAGTTATACGTTTGCGGATTGCCTTGCACAGCTCTGCAAATTCAATTGCTTTGTCTCATCCAATATTATCTTATCCTGTTTTTTATTGGCAATTCCTCCAGTTTTTTTTTCTGTGAACCAATTAAAATCTTCCTAAGTTTAATCTTCATAATTGTTTGTGCATGCATTTTTAGCAAGCTGAAGCGATTTTTATTTTTTATTTTTAAATTTTTTTTTCTAGTTCTTTTTGAAATTCTCTGTTGTTGACGTTGATTTTTGTCTTTTTTTAATTAGTTTTCTTCTTTCAGTCTTCGCATTGAGATGTAATTGGCAGCGAACCAATTGGTGGTCACTCCTTGTAGTACTGCACAGTCTTTAATCACGTGTTTCCTGTTGGCTAGGATATAGTCCATTTCATCCTTGTTGCCAAGTTCATTTTCTTTTTGGATTCTTCTTGAAGAATGAATTCATGATGTAGAGGTTTTCACATTTTGCAAATTCTACCAATCTGTCTCCACGTTTGTTCCTGTTATCGTAACTATATTTACCGACTGAGTCCATGGTCAGCGCTTATCCACTGACCCGTGCTGACGCTTGTCAGTGAGCCCCTGCAGGCGCAATGAGAGCAGGTGTGCGGAGGCGTAGCAGACAATAAATTTTTAGTTTGCGCGCTGACGGGAGCGGAGGGCTGGTCACGTGAGCGGTTCGCCCAATGAGGGCGAACCAGCTCCGTGACGTCACTGACCCACCCCCAGACACGCCCCCTGACGGCGGGCAGACTAAGGCCAGGGAAAGCACCCGCTTTCCCTCAGCCTCCGCACGCCTGATGTCTCTGTGGGCTCAGTCTTAGGCCTCGGCCAGGGTTCCTGCTGGCATGCGGAGGCGCGCTGAGGCTCAGGGAAAGCGGGTGCTTTCCCTGGCCTTAGACAGCGCGGCGTCCGGGGGCGTGTCGGCGGGCGGGCCAGTGACGTCACGGAGCTGGTTCGCCCTCATTGGGTGAACCGCTCACGTTTCCGGCCCTGCACTCCGGCGAGCGCTGAAATTTAAAATTCTGCTAATACCTACGCTTCCGCGCGCTTGCGGAAGCGTAGGCAAGCCCCTACTAAAGCCGCTCTCATTGCGGCTGTAGGGGCTCACAGGTAAGTACAAGCGCGCCTCAGCATATGCGCTGACCATGCCCGAGGCCCTAGTCTTTCTGCTGAGCATCAATCTTTGTATTGACATCTCCCATAATGATCTTGATTTGACCATTTCCTTTAAGTTGTTTGATTTCATGGTAGAAGTCTTCCACTTCATTATCTGCGTGGCTTGATGTTGGGGCATGCACTTGGATTATTTGAAGCCTGTATCTCTGTCAACTGAATGAAGATTCTGGCTGCTCTTTCATATGAGCTTTCATACTCCACTGTATTGTTTCTCCATCTCTTGAGAGGAAGCCTACTCCCCTGATTCTACTACTTGGACTGTAAGCTCCTCGGGGCAGGGACTCCTTTTCCTTAATGTTACTTTTATGTCTGATGCACTTATTCCCATGACCTGTTATTTATACTATCTGTTATTTATTTGATTACCACGTCATTTGCATGTTGGCCAATGCCTTTCCAACTTTAGCTGGGATGTATGTATGTATGTATCTGGGCGCCTAAAAAACCCCCTCCCCTAGCGTCTGTGCTATACGCAGTGATGATTGACCTGATGGACCGGTCGTCCACGCTGCTCAGTGAGGAGAGTGGGGGTCGGAGAGCAAACGGCAGGATACGTAAGCGGAGCTAGTCAGAGCTGGGAGCACGGTCGGTGTGTCTGTGTGTGTGTGTCATCGCTACACACTGACATACACACAGTGAAATAGAGCCGACAACGAGTGGGAGTTATGCGTGCACCTAACGCTGGCTCCTTAAAATGTTATATCGAAGTATTTCGTATTTTTGCGTGTGTGCGTGTGTGTGCGCACACATACATACACATGTAATGTGTCTATAATAATAGATGTAACATGCACATTCCAAATGTCCATTTGAGTGCTCCTGACATGCATGTACAGTATAGCTGGCATAGTCGCTCGCATGAAGAGGCCTATTATTGGCCCAGCAAAGGCACATACAGCTGTCAGGAGCCAGGGAATGTGATTCTGACTTCATTGAAGTGAAGAAGGTTGAGCAGCCGTATCGGTCCTTTCTTCCATGTGGTAAAAACCTATACACGATGAAGAGCTTCTCCTTATCCCTCCTTTGTTATTTTACCACATGACTTTATCGAGTGACCTATGAGGAAGTCTCACAGGTCAGACATTGCAACGTGGCTGGTTGCTTTAAACGGCACCTGACTGCTCATTATTGATCAAATGTGCTTCATCTCCCCTAAATCTTCACTTAGGCCTGGGACATAGTAGGTTGATCAGCGCTGGGCAGCGCTGACGCTCACCTGCTCACGCAGGAGATTTTTTTTGTCCCTGCATGAGCGTCAGCGAGCGCGCTTGTGTGCAGGGTGGGAGGCGGGCATGGAGGCGGGGCTAGGGCGCCACGTCACGGCGCCGACGTCACGGACTGCCATTGGCTTCTGGCAGTCACGTGACCGGCCCTGCGCTTGCATGAGCGGCAAATTTCAAATTTGCCTGTCTCCTGCATTTCCACGCGCCTCCGCACGCCTGCGGAAGCGCCCTCTAAAGTCGCGCTGATAGGGATAATGTTTCCCCTCAGCGTGGTTCAGCGCTGCTCACCCTACTATGTTCCAGGCCTAAGATTATAAAATCTTTAGTTCACAAATACCTTCTTCTAGTGTTGGATTAATATACTGGCCCTTGCTTTGACATTGTAAATACCAGAGTTTGATAGGCTTTTTTTTAAACCCATATTGTGACCACCTGCAAACACCCTGAGCCATATCCAAAAATACATTCATGATTCTGGTGGTTTTAACTACCAATATCTTGGAAATGTGCCCTTGAATTAATGCACAGTCTGCTGTGTGATGGTGATGTAGTTCTGGGTTCCAGCTTTTTTCCATGTGTGCCACCTGGATTATTTTTAGTTTTACTTACCTGAAGCGAATGTCCCCCATACCTGCAGACCTGCTCCATGGTAACCCAACCCCCCGGGATTATCCGCTTCCCCAGATACCAGGACTGGCCAGAAATGCACAAACTCGACTATTGTACACACACACACACACACACACACACACACACACACACACACACGTCCGTACTCGCTCGGGCAGCCATTAGAAAGTTTGAACATCATTGAGATGACTTTTGCAACTTTTTATTGTTTTGTCCGTGGTCATATTTGTAGTTTTTGTATCAAGCACCGGCACAAGAAAATGGTTGTTTCCGGGGGTCAAAGGACCACAGATCTGGTGGATCCTCCGGTTCATGTAAGATTCTATATGTCAAAGGCGATTGTTGCTTTAACGTGTTGTGATTCTGAAAGTTATGGTGCATTGCTCTGCATCTTCCAGCCCTGCACCAAAGATAAGTCCTGTACTAGATACATTTATAGTCATTCTTAAAATGTGTGTGTTTCTTTGCAAACATCTACACCTGTTGAAGTGATCTAAGGGCCCCCACCCCCCCAGTCAAAGACTGAGCCTCCAATTGAGCCACCTGTGCTGGGGCTGATGAGAAAAGCGTAAATAAAAAACACAGTCTGAGGGTTATTATATCACAGAATAACACGTGAATTTATTTAAATCATGTGCACATAGGAGACAGCGTCAAAACAAAAGCTCTCTTGCAGATAATACGGTATAACATACATTTATACCCAAAAACTAAAGCTCCCTCCCTTTATGCGTGTCACTAAATATTACATCATTTTGTAATACATAACAATACTAAAATTGATGTAAGTTTGTAATACATAACAAACTGAATAAATGTACGTGAGCTAAAAATCATTATGGGGTTAAATGTGATGTTTTCTGTTCTGCCACCTGACATATAAGTATGATAAAAAGTTCCACTGTAAAGAACCTGAACTTATCTTACACCGCTAACGAGGCCTCTCATTATTTTCTGGCCTGTTTACACTTTCATTTGTAGCTGGTTGGACAAGAAAAGATCAACAAAACCATCAGCTAGGAGCGAAAAACATTCCTTTCTCTGGTTCACACGTTTGTTCACACAGACATTTCTTCACGTAGAAAAATGACGCACAAGACTTACAAAGACAAGACAAAATGGCGGACAAAAGTAGTCAAAACAAAATGGCTTTTTAGACCCTAATGCTGTTTACGGCAAACCCCCTAATGTCTCAACTTTGTCACTGAGATATCCTGAAAACCTGACCTGTTGGGGGGGCTTGAGGACTGGAGTTGACCACCCCTGTTCTAAATGGTAATGTTTGACACTGACTAATAATGGATGGGATAGAGAGAATTCATCACACGGAAGGAGGGGGGACATTAGCCGGCTGGGCATTCGTTTTGTGTTCCTTACAAGCAAACAGACGTTAAAGGTTTCTTTCTCCTCCTTCCAGGCATGTGGGCGCATTCCCTCACTGTCCAAGATTACCAGGACCTGATAGATAGAGGATGGCGACGGTAAGCGGCGCGGGGGTTGTGATAAGTCTGGATCCAATCATTTCCTGGGCCTCCTTGGCTCTTTTTAAAGTTGTGTTTCATCATTGTGTCCCAAATAATGACATCTCACAGTTCTTTTGTTGTATCTAGTGCACTTTGTTTGTCTTCCCATCTACTCCCTGCCCATCCCTTTCCCTGACTGAATCTGCAGTCCCTATTGTTTGCCTTTCCCTGGCTTCATCAATGCCCTTCTTTAGGTAGAAGAACTCCCGTTCCTCTCTTGTCAGTTGCTCTGTATGAGCCGAATACACAAGAGATGCTTACGTGACATGATGTTGATGGCAGAGTTTAAAATCTGCCTGTAGGCCATTAGATGAGGCATCTGTTATTAATGATCTGGCTGATACTGCGTGTTACAAAAACATAACCACAATGTGATTTCCAATGAGGTAAAAAAAAGAAAATGATGTATAAATGCACCTCTAGAAATGTTTCACACTATGTACAAACAGAAAGCAGCGAGGAAAGGCCAAACCCTGAAGTCTCCTGTAAAGGAAGAGGGCTACCCATGCTTGGAAATAGTCTCAAAGTTTGATTCACACAGACTTTAGTTGTGGCCTTTAAAGCAGCAAAATATATAGCAGTGCGTGATTTTATTAAAAAAATAATAATAATAATGACAAGGTTGAAGCAGGGGTTCTCCGTAGCTAAAGAACCTTAATTTCAGCTCTGGGAACTCCCTGCTTCCAGAGATGCTTACCTCCGTAGAGGTACCGGTATCTGCAGCACAGCTTCTTTGTTACCGGATCCAAATCGATAACTGAACAACAGAAAAAAAGTGCGTGCTCCGCAGTGTGAAAATGTAAGCACATGTAATCACACGGCTAAGACAATTGCTCACCTGACAAGATAAAAGAATAAATTCAGCATATATACAAGGCAGGGTTTGCTACCAGCGGCCCAGGGTTGCATACAGGCGTCTTCCAATGTCCGCAGAGGTTGGTGCCCAAAGTGACATCCACACGCAGTCCCTAAATAGTTCTCACAAGGGCTCAGTGTTGTTCTTTCCGGCAAACGTTTTTCCTCCCCTGGGTACTCCAGCAGTTTCAGCACAGCAACAGAGTGACGTCGGCAATGTAAGAGCGACCGGACACCCAACACGTTTCGTCACCTATGACGTGACTTCAGGGCGAAAAACGTTTGCTGGAGGGAACAGCACTGAGGCCTTGTGAGAACTATTCAGGCACCGTGTGTGGATCTCGCTTTGCGCACTTACCTTTGTGGATATTGGAAGACGGCTGGTAGCAAACCCTGCCTTGTAGATATGCTGAATTTATTCTTTTATCTTGTAAGTGAGCAATTGTCTTAGCCGCGTGATTACATGTTCTTACAGTTTTACACATTGGAGCGCACGTTTTTACCCTGGTTTGTGTGTGTGTGTGTGTGTGTGTGTGTGTGTGTGTGTGTGTGTGTGTGTGTGTGTGTGTGTGTGTCACACACACTGCTATGTGTTAGTTAGGTGGTCCTCCAAACTATTTTTTAACATTGAAGTCGTCAGCGAGGGGCTCAAATCTTTTATTAAAAGCAAAATAACTACACAAACTGAATGTAGTTGGTTGGTATGAAAGCACCCAGCGTCCTGTAATGTTTCTTATTTCAGGAGTGGGAAGTATGTGTATAAGCCATTGATGAGTCAGACCTGCTGCCCCCAATACACCATCAGGTAAGGTGAATATTCAGTTTGCATGACCAGTGTTGGGTGCCTTATTAACTCTTTCAGTGCTTTTATGGCTTTCCTGAGACCCTGGTAACATACCAAGTACGGCACAAACTCTCGTTTTTTAGGGGGAAGCTCGGGCTAACCGCTCCAGCAGTCTCATCGGCCTGATCTGAACCGGTGGAGCCCCCCGCACTTCTGTTTTCAGCCGCTGTGGGGCAGTGGTGGCCATGTGATCTCTGCTGAAGCGATCACGTGATTAGAAATGCCCGAGGTCTGGTGTCGCCGGGCCTCTGGCACTGTAAAGGTTAATTGGCAACCCTTTGAGTGGCCTTTAGACCGGAAAAATGTAGTTACATTGTCAGCCCTCAAGGTCCTTTAAACTCTCCGGGCAAGATTGTGGGGTGGCGGATAGGATATCGTGGGATGCATGCATTCCAAACGCAAAGAGGCTGTGGGGAGGAAGGGGTTAAAAATCACAACTCTTTGTTCCTAGGTCGGCGGCTTTAAATTTTCAGCCCAGCAAATCCCACAAGAAAGTGCTGAAGAAAATGCTGAAGTTCCTTCAAGTGGGAGAAGTGTCTCATTGCAAGAGCGACGGTGAGGAAGGAATATTAACCCTGGGCTTCCCATGCCTAGATCAGGCTGTCTGGCAGCCGGGCACGAAAAAGGGGCTGAAATGTTGACCATTTGTTATTAACCATTGCTTTGCCATGCGGGGTTGACCCCCTCAAACAGCAAAAGGGTGAAGGCAGGGGTGGCCAACTCGGTCCTCAATGGCCACCAACTGGTCAGGTTTTGAAGGTATCCCTGCTTCGGCACAAGTGGCTCTTCAGCACCAGAATCACCTTTGCTGAGGCAGGGGTAACCTGAAAACCTGACCTGTTGGTGGCCATTGAGGACTGGAGTTGGCCACCCTGAGTTAAGGTTTTGCTTGAAAATGAAGCCAATGATGAGAACATATATTGCACCTCAGTTGTAGGAGATTGTCTCTGACTCGGAGATGGAGTCAGTAACTGTAGTGTGCAGCTGTGGGTGGTGGGCCAAGACAAACTGCAAACCTGCTCCCCTATTCCAGGGCTGGCCTCATTTCTTCCAGTCTTGCCTGAAGGATATACATATATGACCACCCATAACTTACATTCATAAAAAGACTTGTAACATCTAACATTATATTCATGTTATTTATTGTGCTTTTAAATATTTAAGGCATTTATACTGTTAGATTTAATTTGGCTTTTTTATTTTATTTATATATATATAATCAAAGTCGCAAATTTGTGTATTCGACATCATGGGATAGAGTAACATCGCCTCTGGGATCGTAACACCCTATTTTCAATGCACTGGTGTGCGCCAACACAGCCAGAATGAATCCAGATACTAAAGCAGTTCTTTCAAATAGTTTATTCGTTTTTATTCATGAGTATTGTAAAATGTATGCTTGTATCCTTTATCACAATTTGCAGCAGAAAAACTCAAGGGGCTGCACTTTAAAGTAAAATTACAGCATTTTGTTAGAAACTTGTGGTAGGTGCACAAATGGACCTCATATTGTCTTAATATGCCTGGTATTGCTTTGTAATAATGCCCAGATTTAACCCACAGATATTTTAGGCTGCAATGGACTTACAATATATAACATCTCCTAATACTCTTCTCTTTTGTAGCACAGTATAAAATATTGGATTGGTGCCGCAAAGCTGAACACCACAGAGTTACAAAGGCTAGAACCAATGAATATTTAATCACCACTGCCATCACCACTGGCAACTGCTTTATCATGTGTTGCCTTTAAACTTTTGGTTGAATGAAAACCATTATTCTTATGTAGATCTCCATGAGCAGCTGACTTCTACTAGTTAGATCACAGGTTGGAAGCAAAATTGTGGGAATTTAGCATTTTGAGACGCAGTGAGAAAAAAAAATGGGGGTGCAGTAGTGTGAATTAATGTCTGCTTCCAGGAGAGCCGATGGATTCTCAGGCCGGGAACCCTATTACCTGTAACGTTTCCATTAAAGACAAATCTGAGATTCCCGAGAAGGAGCTGAAACCACTGAATACCGAGCTTCAGGAAACGGAGAATGACCACCAGCCCCCGGCGAAAGACTCAGAGTGCCACTGTAGCCCTGATGTTGGCGACGGGAAAGCAGATTGCGGACAAAGTACTAATGTGGAGACTGTTATCCAGTCAACTCCAAAACCAGGTTTGTGGGCTGGTTGAGAAACGGTCAGACCGTTAATGATGCTGACTGACTTAATGACGTAATACAGCAAAAATCCGCTGACATAATCTGGGGATTGTCTCGCCCCCTTTGTGTGCCCAGCCTTCCGTTCCAAAGTTCTGGGAAGGTGGACCTCCATTCCCCTGGCATTTTCTTTTTAGTAGGGAACATGACTGCAGAGCTGGGGGTTATGTGGGCCATCAGTACTGCTACCTTTCTTCATACTCGCTGGCATTGCCAGGTTGGGAATCCATTCCTCACTGTTCAAATGGTGTGAGACAGTTGAGTTTCTCCCCATCACTTTCCCCGTTTGTTCTGTAAAACCACCCTGGCGTGGTTAAACGTTCTCATGCACACATGCTTCAGTCACTGTCACGGGTGCTCCTCCTTCTTTTTTTGTGTCTGTATTGGCAGATGTTTGGTGCCGTGGGAACCTCCTCTCTCTAGCTGTTCTCTCTGTTGTTTTATATTCACTTCTGTGCTGCCTGAGGGGCCTGCATGGCTTGCTTTTTCACCAGAAAACCGATATGGAATGTGGGGGTACTGGAAGGATCACGGATTGAGCTGGTGTCGGCTCTGTGCATGATAATGTAGTAGATTATGGAAGTGCATGATAATGTAGTAGTAACGCAAGTCTTGATACTGGCGTTATGGGACCTTTATCACAGCTTTCAACTCTCCCACAGGGGTTGGCTTCCTGCTCTGGTCTCATTCCTGCACTATCCCTTCAAATAATCGGTGTGACGGTAGGGGTAGATTTGGTTGCTTTGAATAAAGGTTAAGCCCGCCATTACCCCACCTGTCAATAATATGTAGCTATATACTGTGCCCATGTTGGGCTGATGTGTTGTGTAGCCTGGTTCTAGCACCTCAGGGACCAGGGGTTAACTTTGTGTTCAGGATGGAATGTTGCACGTTTCATGTAACACAACATATGTGGCATTTAACCCTCCCTATGTCTGTCCATGGTGTCACCACGGGTATAAAAGATGGGGAGGGTGGCCCCAGTTATTGCCAGTTCCAATCATAGGTCCCAGAGTTCCTGGGTTCCTGTTGTGCCTGTTGGGGTTTCGGGTAGCAGTAGGAGCATAACAGGGACAACTTCCTAACGGAGGTCCCCACACCGAGGACTGTAGGGTGTTCCCCAGCCTGGTGACTATGTTCTGTGTTGGACAGTTGTGGGACACTATTTTCCAATAACTTCATTTTTATTAACTCTCTAGTTCTGTCTGGCGAGTTGGTCCCTGGTGTGTTAGTCCTGGTCTCCCGTGACAATAGGAACCAGCACCTCCTTTTTTCTGTTTATTTTACATGTAAGGGGGCAGATCCCAGACTAAGCAGCAGCTTAACATGTCTAGGAGGCACGGGTGGAGTATTTGAGAGGTTGGCTTGACTGCACACTGCGTATGTATATCGCCATATCCATGGACGATGTTATTCGAAGTGGGGAAACCATTACATTTGGAAGACACATTGGAAACAATAATGTCCCCAAGCAAGACGTCTTTAAATCATCCAACGCCTAATTGGCCATATGAAAGAATCATGACCTGTTAGAAATTGCCCCACCTGTCATGTCTTGTTTCAGAACCTGGAGATTTATGTATTGGCTTAGGGAGAATTTTTTTTGAAGGACCACATTTTCTTTGTGCGCTGAAGCTTACTTTGCACCAATCTTACTGCAATCTTAACCCAGTAATCTAGTTCACAGAAAACATTCATCACTATTATTGTTAAATAACAAATGTTGCTGGACACTGACAGCAGTGGCCAACTCCAGTCCTCAAGGGCCACCAATAGGTCAGGTTTTGAGGATATCCCTGCTTCAGCACAGGTGGCTCAGTCTTTGACTGCACCACCTGCGCTGAAGCAGGAATATCCTTAAAACCTGACCTGCTAGTGGCCTTTGAGACTGATCTATGATCTGGATTTTGTCATCTTTGGAGGTGATGTTTCATGGTTGAACAATAACCAAAGCATTTGACTTGTTCTCACCCAGTTTCTCCCTTCCTCTCGCTGCCGGTGATGTATATCAGCAATGAGGCAATGTAAAATTTATACTAATATTCTGCATTTGCTCCAATAGGGGAAGGAGCTGACGTGAATAAGCCCCCCTGCCGGAAAGCCAAAGACCTGCGTAAGGAGCGACGCTTGCAAAAACAGTTACTCCAGCACACGTGCCTGTCTGAGCAGCCGTCTGTTAGCTCGAGCCCTAAACCCAATGCCAACCCCAGCAAGTCCCTGGAGGATTTCATCCCAGCGGCCCTGCCAGAGAACGCCGCTCACCGTCTGGAGGTACGGCATCCATGGGACGGGCATCCATGGGACGTGTTAAGGTTTTGTTTCTTTTCTCTTTGGAATGTTACACGCACTGTTCACAACCCAGAGATCCGCTGTGTGGTGTGCATATCTGTGACATCCCCATAGGGTAAGGGGTTTGAGAGCCCATAGAAAAAAGAGAGGCTGAAAATACGATGTGATTATTTGGGTAGCATCCCAGCAACGTATTTAATTTTAGAGTAATTCCACCAGGTGGCAGCATGGGACCATTGTGCCATTTTCTTTTTCATTGCATCTTGTGCTGTGTTTTTCATCCCTCCACTGTCTCCTCCTCGTGCTAGAATCTTGCTGCCCTTCTATCCTTAATTCAGAGGTTTGCACATTATTCAGTAGGTTCTCTCCCCCTCAACCTCCTCTCAAGGCTCCTGGTATCCAGTCCTAGGTCAGTCGCACCCGTAGTTCTGTTTATCTATGTAACCTACTTGTTCTCCTCTAGCTGGTACTGACAGCAGGGTTTGGTATTCTCTCCTTTGCTGCCGGATCTCTGAGAATATTGCAGATCTATTTTGACGAGACAATGGATATTGCTTGTTTTTCTCCTTCATTCCGCCTCTCTCCCACAGTTACCGTAAGCTGAGGTACACAAGTGTGGAATATCATTGTGTAGGTCCTTGTGTACCACCAATGGTAGAGAAACTGCAGCTTGGGAAACCCTGTGCTTGACTACTGTACTCCATGCTTCTATTCTTTGATATTTCATGTCTTTACCTTTTTAGCTTCCCATACTGGGTTCCCATCTCTCTTCACCAGATTTGTGTGCTACAGTGAGGTTGTGGGTTTTAATAAAAAGGGGATTATTGAGCTGCTTACTATTCAGTTCCCTTAGACCTGTGCGACCTTGTCATGACTATGTGGGTGCAGTAACATCTGTCTTTCGCTCCTTCTGAAGGTGAGGCTTGTAAGGTCTTCTCCTCCCAGCTCCCAGTTCAAAGCAACTTTTCAGGAGTCCTACCAGGTTTATAAACTCTATCAGACGACCATTCACCAGGACCCGCCCGATAAACCATCCATAAGCCAGGTCAGAACACACACCAGTATTTTTTCAGGTTCATTGAAGGTTATAGTACTCGCTGAAGTAAATTTGCTAAAGTGCAATAATCATTCCTGCTTATGAACTCATTTTATGAATACGGTTAAAGCTAGGAATCGCGGTTATATCACTTGTCACTGCTGTCAGGTGTTTCATTTTTATATAGCACCGCCAGTACATCAGGCTCAGCTGGTTTGTGGTTACCATGTTATTTGTTGTGTGCCATCGGCACAGGGAGGTAATGCAAGGGGCCCATGCTCGTACCCACCTGCCATTGATGTCAAATCAAGTCTTGGGTCTTCTCCATGAGTAGACAGCAGTCTGCTACTCCTGGATCTGGTTGTCACTTGCTCACAGAGGAGAGTGGAAGCCAGTGAGGAGAAAGCAACAAGATCTCAGTTGGCTACTCAAATGGGCAATTGACTCTTCTGCATCGGACGCCCCCCAAGCAGTAATGATGTTACCCTCCTAAAGAAGGGCATTGAATCTGTTGATTCCCACTACACTATTCATAGCCACTTTAATTTGACTAATTATTTGTGGACTCTGCGCTGGTAACGCTGAGAGCTGCTCTTCTAACCATGCTGCATGTGCCACATCTACAGAACAACAAAAGTGGTCTCGGACCATAATAAAGGTTGTATAGTAAAGCAGCTACAGTTGGTTTGGAATGGTCTTCTCAGGCATTGTCTTCTAGGGCAGGGGCTGACATTACTGAAGTTGAATCTGTAAAGTGCACCCTTTCTGCCTAAAGTACCAGGGTCATTTTCCTGCAAGGTCATGGTTTTGATCTCTCACCACAAAGATCAAAATCTCTATGGTGTAGCCAGCAAGACCTTTCCTTTAGATTGGGCTTTAGGGTTCTCTTCTTGTCGGTGATGTTCTATGTGGGCTCCTGGAGGTGGTAACCTCAAGAGATTTGTGGATCTTTTAAAGTTCTTCTATATTTGAACATTGGGCTCCTTTTATTCATGTATGTGTGTATATATAAAGTAATGCATTCACAGCAGAGCTTTACTCTGGAGATCCATGTGCTGGATCTGTCCTTTGTTGAAAGACATTGACTTTTCCATCCCATAGGTGAAACCTCAAAAACAAACCACCATTAGCTGGAGCTGGAGCTTTTCGGGCCTCTTGACTAAATTCACAAAATATTGTTAACCTCTTCCTCATCGCCTTTACCATGAACGCCTCCTGGATACCGGTCAGTCAAATGAAAGCTTAGGCAGCCTTTCCCCCCTCCATAATTAAGCAGGTGTTCCTAAACTTTAATTGGTTCAACTCTTCAGAATCAATTAAAGGATCGGAATGCTGATTATTAACTACTACTGTGTTGATTGTATCGCGCTCATTCTGTGTGATGTCCACCCCCCATTTAGAAATTTGACTTGTCTTAAAGTAGCAGTCCCTTCTTGCTTCCTCTCTTTCGTTCGTTCTGTCTTTCTCCATTTCATTCTCTTCCAAAAGAAAAGGTTCACAGTACCACGGTGGCACAAAAGTAGCAAAGAGCAGTTGTGTATTCTGTGTGAATGCTAGGGTTGGTGACTGTTTGTGTATGTGCTCCCCTTGTACAACATACTTTGTGATGATGGTATCTTTAAGCCCCCTCTCTACACACTCAGATGCTATATGTCCCAAAGTGTAACGGCTCATCGCTTGACTTTCCCTTGCCCCTGAAGGTCAAGTTAGTCCCCGTCTCCATGGAGGACCCTGAATTCGTCTCGTCCTTTGGCAGCTCTGCAGCTCTGTATGCCAAGTACCAGATGAGTGTGCACAAGGACCCTCCTTATGAGTGCGGCCTGACCGAGGTACGCTCCCTGCCTATCTGCTCACCCTGTATGTCCCTCTGTGTTCCATCATCTTACTCAGTTGCTCCAAAACTAACCACTGGCTCCTCATGTAACCATAGAGCAGGGATGGCTAACTCCAGTCCTCAATAGCCACCACCAGGGCAGGTCTGAGGGATATCCCTGCTTCAGTTGAAGACTGAGCCACTGATTGAGCCACCTGTTCTGAAGCAGGGATATTTTTAAAACCTGACCTGTTTAGTGGCCCTTGAGGACTGAAATTGGCCACCCCCGCCACAGAGCATAGTTACCTGCCTTGTAATCACACAAATAGCAATGGGATGTCTCCCTTTAGAACAGGGACGGCGGAGCTGGTCAGCAATCGTTTTCTCTACAAATTATACATTTTGAGAGACGCTGTCCTCCCACTTTATCATGGCTCTTTTAATGGTCAATTTATGTATTGAAGAGCACACCCATTTTGTACACCGCTCTGCTCGAGCGTACTGGTTGATTTATGCAAAGTAGGTAGAGAGAGCTCCCTGCCACGGAGCAGCCTGCCTGATCCATAGTTTGGGATTCTCTGTAGATCAATATAAATAATCCTCAAAGACCTTTAAACATTACCCTTCAGCGTAATAAAAGCTCAGGAAGCGAGGAGCCTTCTCGTGTATAATAACGTATAGGAGTGACGTTCATGTTTTAGTCCAATGTAAGGTCTCTCAACTGGCCCAAAAGCTCACACACAACAGGGTCAGTACTCCTGAGTCTGCTTTTGTAATTGCAGCCAATAGAATATTGTCTATGATCTCCCTTTCTAACAATAGGAAGGAGTCGCTGTATAAGAGGAAATACTTGATGCTGCACATCAGCTTTGTAGAACAAGCAATTCGAGTAATGTGAAAGCACTCAGCCATGTAACAACTTCTATTATTATTATTATCCTCGTTTTATTTGGGAAACTCCAACATATTCCGCAGAGCGGTACGATGGGGTACAGAGATATGTATATTATATAAACTGTTACATACAAGTGAGGCCACACATACGCCAAGATACAGAGAGGTAATGAGGGCCCTGCTTGTCAGAGTTTACACTCTAAACTTCTATACATATTTAACAGTAGCTTCATAAATTCTTAAGTTTAATATTTGCAGATTTAGGCCCCAAATAATAATAATAATGAAAAAAGTTTTCTAAAATATACAACACAACCTGTTGTTAATGTTGGCTTGTTGGGGTGTCCTGCCTAACTGGCAACAGAATGAGCTGTTGTCAGTTTAGGTGTGACCCCCAAAACCATTGCCTTTGCATTACCTTTTCTATGACATCTGTGTTTCTCTAAAATACTGAATGATGATGTGATTAAATATGTAATTGGTATAAAACGGAGAACATGAAGGCAAGCTGAACAAAAGGTAGTCGCCAATATTAAGTGAAATTGGGACTTTTGAAATCCTTCAAATGTACGTTTGTTGTGTTGCAGGCCTACTTGTGTTGTGTTGTGTTGCAGGAAAGAGGTTGGGCAGTATTTGGGCATCTGACTTGGTGATTAAAGCACAAGAAAAAAAATGCAGACCCCAGAACTGAAAGCCTATTGTGCCATCTCTCTTCTTTCTGCTTTTTAAGAGCCGCCTAAATGTATACTGGCTGGGAGATTTTCATCTCTATATATCCTACACATGCAGCATTTCATTCCTGTATCAGCACCACTTGTGCTGAAGCAGGGATATCCTTAAAACCTGACTTGTTGGTGGTCCTTGAGGACTGAAGTTGCTCACACCTGGATTAATATGTAATAATGTATTCTACAATACAGCATACAGAATAACAGGATGGTTTCTTCAGTGTGCTTTTTGTAAGGCATTTCAGTCCAGGACACGTTTAAATCTCCCGTTGCAGTTAGAGCTGTGATTTAGGAGAGGCTGGTAAATATAGGCCTGTCCTGCCGCGTTGATTTAGTGCGCTCTGCATCTTGGGCTGAGAAGGTGAACAAGCAGCCCTCTGTTCTCCTGCATTAGCTCAGTAAGCTCTCCTCACTCCCCTCCTCCCTCCCCCAGAAAGATGAGAAGGGGGAGGGAGGGGAGAACCCTTTGCGTGCCTCCTGCACCACCGCCACCCGTCTGAGAAACGGAAATGCAGAAGGCACTCACACCGGGCTCCTTCCAGCTCTAAGGGACAATCTCAGCTTTGACATTGTGCAGTAACAGAATGTGCGAGGAAGTAAAGCAGCGCAGTGATGCAAGGCGTCTTCCCCCCCCCCCCCCCCCCCCCACACGGACAGAGATTGGGCCAACAGTTTGACAGAAGACTTTAGTTCCTAGAACCCTTTTGTTAATAGAAGACAGTGTTGCCTTCAATGTGTGAGCCTCCACCCGCCCCCCCCCCCCCCCCCCAGAAAAAACCCACACTTGTACAAACAACATTAAACATATTTTTCTCACCTTGGTTCATACACGGCAGATATTCATTCTGTTTCAGAATTATTCATGTAAATGCGTATTTATTCAGGTCTTTTTAAACCTCTCTATACAGTGCTGGCCTAATCACTGTAATTTTGGCACATTCTTTATTTCTGTAGGTATGAGCCCCTGTCTTGCCTGTAATAAAAATAAGTGATAGTTAATATTGGATGTTTTTTACAGCTAGGATTTAAGTTTTAAACCTGGCAAGGCTGTTAATACAGTTTAAAAAAAATAACACCATGTTTACATTTTACAGAAGGTGTTACATGGCTGAGATTATTTTCACTGTATTGCAATCCTAATATACGTTGCTAAGTAAAACCAGGTCTTAAAAACAGCTGTGTACATAGTACGTTTAGCCCGCCTCTGGGGACTACTAATTGGTGTAAAGGGTTAACGGAATTAGTGGGTTAACGGGGTGGGATCATTCTGGTATTGCCCCTCCCCATCATGTGATGTAGGATGTCTTGTGACCAGTGATGTCACCTTATGGAGATAGAAGGGGGTGTATATAGCTCCACGCAATGTTCTAGAAGCAGGTTCCATGGAGTTCAGACTGAGGCCTCACTGTGAGTCCTGTGGATATGTTTGTGTATAGTTATGTATTTTAAGAGTGTCCTGTTTATTGTCTTCATTTAAGGAATGTTCCCTATTTAGTTAGTGCCTGTAGTAATGGCCAAAGATTGTTCTCATGAGGAAGAGGAGTGAGCATGTGCTTAGCAGGACTTCTCAGTGTAGTAGCTCCGGAGCATGATTGGATCGGCCCCACCAGAAGGCTGTTGGTAAACTCCCGATCCAATATGCATGGACAAGGTATGCAGTACACCACATTCTGCGATCAGTATCCCATTACTGAGTGTATTCCCAGCAGGAGCCCACTGCAGATGGGACTTTATTGACGCTATGCAGGAAATTGCCAATCTAACCAATACTAAGGGAAACAAGCATACGTATCTCTCCAGAGTGGGAGTGAGAGCTACCAGGGGAAGCACAGGTTAACTATGATTTGCAAAAGCGATTGGTAAGTGGTGCTCACTATCACATGTTAACTCTTGTTAAGAAATTATTTCATAAGTGTCCAGGGTGCTGTATAGATGCCCATAAAGGATAAGTCCAAGTACAAAATAACCCAGGGGAGAGTTGGGCCTAATGGTGTCCACCTGACAACCACAATAAATGGTCCTTGATGTCTTCCCAGGGATTAAATGTATGTAGTGATAGTACACTAGCAATGGGTAATTCAGTCAGGCTGTGCTCCTGCTCCCAAACTGAATCTGAACTATGATTTGCCACCAGTTAATGTGTCAGGCATGAAGTATGTATTTGTATTGCGAGCCTTATAAATCCTTATTCCTTATTCTATCTGCATATCCACGCCTAGCCTGCACTGACACAGCACCCTGAACAGGTATGAGAGACTGAGCACTGCCATGTTACGTATATAGTACAACTCCTTTAGAGCAGGGCAGGGAGGGTTATATACAGAAAATACATGCATTTCTTGGAAAAGGTGCTTTAAATGAAGGCTTGCCAGGCTTTTTCAAGTTGAGCTTCCTTATATATAAGTGCTCATCACGTTATTGTTGTAATAGCTGAACTTTTGTTATGCGATCGCCTGGCAGAAACTACATTGACCAGGTAAAAATGGGACCCTTTGTATTTTTAGTCATATTTTGCCGAAAAATCGCTCCATTTTCATGCAAATGTGAGCAAATATAGGTCTGTCCTAGTAGATTATCAAATAACTCTTAAATGTAATAATCTGCTAAATATTCTTTGGAATTGGAAACGGCGTGATGACCTCATCAAGCGCACAGTTAGAAAATGATGTTTAGGGAAGAAGATAAGCACGTTATAAAGTGCTTGAGACAGAGCAAGAATTATGGTCCAACGCGCTTACATTTAATGTAACCCGATAAAGGATGGTCGCTAGGAGGACTGAAAAAATGAATTAGTACCGTTCAGTATTGGGAGCAGCTGGATCAACGTGTTATCCATCATGTAATCAGACAGCGGCGTTCTCGTCTTCAAGTGTGCGTTTCGGCAGAAGGAGATTTTGAACCATACTTTGAACTGTAATTTTAATAATCTAAGTGTTTCAGATTAGATTACACCAGTATGTATGTATGAGCTATAAAGAAAAAAACTCCTGTTTCTCATTTAATGAACATAAACCCATCGCAGTGTATCAGGTACTTGTTGACATGATACAGTGACAGCAATTTAGTTTAACATCCATTGATTGTCTACATTGTGCTTCTTATATGGTGTTAATCTACATAACACACCTACAATTGTGCACATTTTCATGGGGATTGAGCGAGAAATATATAAGGTATGTGTCCCTTCTTTCCTGAACACTGCAGCTGACCATGTTCCATTCAGAGCAAATCTCTCCGCTCTGAGTTTGTTTCATAAGGTAACATGTTTATTGACTTTTCAAACCGTAAAAACGGCAGAGTAGGTGTTAGTGAGTTCTTTTGACTTTATTGCAGTTCCATGTATAAGTTGCCAAGTGGCACTGCGGCTGTATAGTGCCAAGTCTTTAACGAAGAGGGAAAACTGTGTATGCTGGAAAACACTGCGAGGGAGCTCAGGCTTATGCACTTACAGATCTCGCAGTGCAGATCCTTTTTGGGGCATTTTTCCACCACCTCCATTGTCCATCACAATTTGTTACCCGACTGTGTGGTTGGGAAATGCATGAAATAATCAAAAGCAGTGGTGGCACTGTGCATTACAGCAATAGAGAACTAGTCTATGGGGGGTGGGGATGCGGGTATATGTGTATATATCTCTAAGGATGTCTGCACATCCCTCTGTGATAGGCTGAGTGGCCTGTCACTCACCCAGGGACAGCCACTGAGGCTGTTCATCCACCCCCCTCTGTGAATGAAATGGAGAGCAATGTGCACATGGCGCAGGAGGGAGTGCAAATTGAGTAGGAGGAGGAAACAGCAAGGAGAGGAGGATACAGATGAGATGAGTAGGAGAGAGAGTGTGGTGTGCACAGAGAGGAGCACGCACAGTAAGGCAGGGAGTGCAAAGAGGACAGGAAGGAGACAGTGAGAAACAGCAATGAGAAGGAGAGATAGGGATGACAAGGAGGGAATGGAGAGCAGTGTGCACATAGGTCAGTAGGGAATGCAAAGAGGGGAGGAGAGATAGCAAGGGGAGTAGGAGGAAACGGAGAGACAGCGAGGAGACCTGAGTTAAGTAGGAGAGGAAGGAGTGTTGTGTGCACAGAGAGGAGCAGACAGTAAGTCAGGGAGTGCAAAGAGGGGGAAAGAGTGCAACGAGGAGCAGGGCATGATGGAGGAGGCAGCAAGGCATTACAGGGAGGGGTGAAAACCCAGAGTAATATCTAATTAATAACCTTTCAGACAACCTAGATCAGTGTATGTTACGCCGGGTACAGCTAGTATTACTGTATATATGTTGTATTTTTTTTTTTTTTTCAAATATTTTTTATTGGGCAAACAGAAAATAAACAACATCTCAAGACATTGATAGAAAATGTTATATTTTCAGTGAATATGGGGATACAAAAAGAACATCGAATAATACTTAAAAACACCTTATGAATATGAGCAATCCACTGGATGTATCGATTTCCTACCATCTGATGACAGTCAAACTAGCGCTGTCCAGTGGATGTCCTACAGTATATGTATTTTGTAGGTGTGTAGACAGAGGGATGCTTTTGCTGGTTAATGATTAAATACACGTATGATTTGTATTAAGGACATTGACAAACATAGGTTATATGCTGAGCATTTGAAGAGTGCTTTCATTTTTCTTTGCTTAGTTTCCCCTTTGTGGAAAGGAGGAGAATCCTGCTTGTGTTTGTTACATTTAATCTGTAACAAAAGATGAAGGCATTTACCTTGGTAATTATTATAGCTTATTACTTGGTTAGGGAGTACTTCTGCCTCCCTATCACACCTTCGTTTCTGCCCGATTGTAACTTATTTCTGCAAGATGTTACCTTTTGTTGAACCGATTATTAAGAAGTTGCACATGAGATTCCCAAACCACATAGAAGGTTTTTTTTTTCCGATGAAGTTGGTGATTTGGCAGTAAATGCTGCGGAAACCCGGACAGAGGCGAGAAGCTGAGAAACGCTGCGTCAGCCCAACGCTGAGCCCCTTTTCCCGAATCATGCCAGAAACCTGTTGTTGAACTCCCGTGCAGCGGTGTCTGTAGCATACAAAGAGTACTGGGATCCAAGCTTGTCCTACATAACTGAACTCTCTTTTGCTGATCTAGGGGAGGAGAATTTGTGCAGAAACTTGTAAATCTTTAGCAGTTCATCTTAGACTCACTAGTTAAACAGCCACAATAGGTGCTCTCGCAAACTAAAGCAGATGTGCAAAGCACATGGGCACTTTAAATAAATACAAGACACCAGGCAGGTATTACTGAAATCCACTAAAAGTCGATTCCTTTGCTACTTTAACTCCTTGGCAATGTATATCGGACCCCTCTTGCATTGAAGGGGATAACCTCCTGCGTTGAAATGTGATTACCTTAACCTCTTTGGTTCTCCGTGATGTACCTTGAATGTCACGAGTGCCGGCAACCCAGGGGTCCTATGACACACAGGATACATCCTTTCTAGTTGGAGTAAGTCAGAGTAACAGACAGTCTTCATCTTTGAGCTAACGCTGAACAGAATCCATGTAAGCAGCAGTTCCATTATCTGACCTGGGGAATTTCCCATCCGAAGCTCATCCCTAGCCCCCCGACACCCAGGCACCATCCCCGTTAACCTGTTCTAGGGCATTTCATGCTATAAATGGTAGTTTTCTAGGGGGAGACTTTCCAATATTCGTGGTCGCCAGTGATGTGACCTGTCTTCCATTACTCAGGTTTACAAAAGCAGTCCCATATAGCATCAGATTGTGACAGTGATATGTTTAATAGGTTAAACCTACATTATGAATGCCCTGAAATCCAAATGAAAATCTGAGACATTATTGTTAAATTATTTATGACAGTCTGAAAATGTGTTCGTTTATTTTGCTTACGGTGCGGGCTGTAAATGGGGGTTCCTGTCAATCTTTCTTTTTCCATGTCAATGATGAGGTCATCCGACTTATCAACATGATGTCAATAATGCGAAATAAGCAGAAGTAATGGGTGTGAAACTTTAGGTTACAATATTCACCAATATTGCCAGGAAAACGTTAAAATAAATAAGACAAAGCAAAAAGAGACAAGTTGGGGACAGTAGCCTTTTTTTTTTTTTTTTTTTTTAAGCTTTCATTAAATGTATTTCCATGTGGGACTATAGTTTATAATAGAACTAGCTAAAGTGCCCGGCTTCACACTGGTCTCCCTATTTCTCCCTTTCCTCTCTCCTCCCTTTCCTCCCTCCTGTCAGCCCCCAGTCCCCTACTCACCTCTCTCTTTCCCTCCCCGCCACCCCTCCCAGGGGCATAACTACACTACTGTAAAACCCTGTAATGCAGGGGGGCGGGGGGACCCTGGCCGGCCGGCACTGATCAAGTTGGGCACGACGACGTCAGGCCCAACCTTCGTGCCGGGACCTTTGTTTGCTATAGGGATCTTGTGCCAAGCGCCCCACCAGCACGCCCTGCTGGTGTACCTGTGCCCCGGTTGGTGCCAGAAGTTGACCCTGCCTAGAAATTGGGCCAAACTTCTGCACCTGCCTGTGTGGCCTCAGCTTCCCGAGCCCTTGCCCCTGTCCCACATTGTTCACAAGGCAAAGTGAGGGGGGGGGGGATTGAATGTGAGAGGTAGGGGGAATTGAGTTGAGAGATAGGGAGAGGGGAGAGTAGGTGTGGGGGGAGAGTGACAGTGGAAGGCCTTTAAAACATTTTTGCAGGGGTGCCCAAAAATTGTAGTTACGCCGGTGCTTCCCCCCTCACCTCTCCCTCCCATCTCTTTCCTTTAATACCTTATGATGCCCCCAATTCTTTCTGCCTCACTCTCTCTCCTTCTCCAGCGTTCTTCTTTTCTCCTCGCCTGCCAACTGACTTCCGCTTTCTTTCTTCGTCTCCTTTCTGTGTAAACTTTATAGCTATCAGACTCGCCTTATCTGCCACCAGGCTGTATGCATTATGATGACACGTGCCAGATACATAACCTCCAGGCATAACACCCAGTGACTGACTTGCTTAAGAAATTGTAATAACTTCAACATTCCTAACAGCTCCACACCTTTGCCGTGCTCGAGAGGATTCAAACCATGACCATTCACCTACTTTTGATGCATAAAGTAATCCTTCCAAGTTTGGCTGTTCTAGGTCTTCTAGTTTGGGCGCAGAATGAGACGCAGGCAAACAGTCTGAAATATGTAGTAGATATACAGAAAGGCATAAGTAGATGTACAAATCGCCATGCATATTATACTTTACAATTAAATTGTGTAAGTAACAGATGTAATAGGGGTGTCCTGCTATCTTACCTCTCTCCAGCGCGAGTTTACAGACGGGACCCCAGTTACTTCTTCTGTTTGTGCATCTAATACTGCAGCGATTTGCCTAACTGGGGAAGGATTAACCGCCAAGTGTGGATAAGTGGCGGCGGCCTCCTCTCCTGCTCGTAGAGGGGTTAACAAGAGGATCCAGTTGCACGTGATATTACCCAAGCATAATCGCCAGATTTCACAGTCTTGCAGAGAATAAGTGCTCAAATAACAGCCAGTCCTGCCCAGATGGGAATTACAGATCTACAAACATTGCCTCCACTAATGACGGCATTGTTAGACCTCACACTTAATGAGAACGCTTAGTGGGAGAGGAAGTTGTTTTGTTTTCTTACCGGGAAAAGGGATTTCTAAATCCTGCATATTTTATTCTTCTCTATAAAAGAACAGAATTCCCAGCTCTCCCATTTTTTTTCGTGTATGTGTTCACTTGCTTAAAGCTGCAGTTCAAGCTGCCGGTTTAATAATAAAAATATATATATATATATATATAACTTTTATTTTTTTCCTATTCAATATGTGCATATTGAGTAGTGATAAAGAATAAAAAAAAATTTTTTAACAATGTTGTGGCCATTAGATGGTCCCCAAACATTTATTTACATTCTGCAAAATATGTTTGTTTTAACTTTATTACACTGGTCTGCATTTTCCAGGACATCGCGTTAAATTCTATCATTTTCAAAGAATCGTTTTCATATACACTGACTGTTTGAGGAAGCATCAATAATGCAGGGGTTTTGATGGTGGGGGGAATTCATCTGTTTAATGGCTGAGGAACATCGTGTGTTACACTTAAGACACTCCTTAAAAACCTACGTGATAAAAAGCAGGTAAATTGCACAGCATGAGGAAAATGAAATATTGATTGTGGAAGGCACTTTAGTGTATGCAATATCCCTATGTATATTTATTTTTATAGTCCGTTTCCCAATATATTGCATTGTTCATCTGGTGTTCTGGCTTTGGTCAAAGTGTGTGTGTGTGTGTGTGTGTGTGTGTGTGTGTGTGTGTGTGTGTGTGTGTGTGTGTGTGTGTGTTTTGTTTCGTGTTGTGTGTGTGGTGCTGTGTGGTGTGCTGTGTGTGGGGTCCCTTCCGCCGGTTTCTCAACCTCATTGAGCCACCTGTGCTGAAGCAGGGTTATCCTGAAAACCTCACCTGTTGGTGGGTCTTGAGGACTACAATTGAGAACCCCTGCTTTAGGACACGCACTTGTTAGCTGACCCACTACCAAAGGTCAGTGCCAAGTATTGGTTGGAATATATTTAACACCTTACATAGGGTCTGGGCCAGTTCATCTAAGTTGTTATGGACCTTTTACTCATTACTCTGTAGTTACATAGTAGATGAAGTTGAAAAAAGACGTACGTCCAACAAGTTCAACCGATGCTAAATTTGGATGACAGATTCTTTATCCTATATCCGTACTTATAGTATATTGATCCAGAGGAAGGCAAACAAAAAACCCCAGTGACACATTATCCAGTGATAGCTCATAAGGGGAAAAATTAATTCCTTCCCGACTTCAAATATTGACAATCCGATTACTCTCTGGATCAACATCCTTCCCATATTTACTTATTTGTTATATCCCTGTATACTCTGCAGGCTCTTCTTCCAGTGAGAAAGTTATGAGATGGTTTCCTCCCCCACCCCAGTCAGTGAGGTTTATAGCCAAACCATTACAGGGACCCATCTGTCTGAACATCTTGCAGCGTGCTGAAGGATTTACAGGCATCAAGTACACGGACCCCCTGGGTTGTTGTGACAGCCTGCGCCCTGTGCTTGTTTTGAAGAATGACATGCACCCACCAGTGGCTTTCCATGGCAAGAGTAGAGCAGAAGGCAGTGCCAGCGTTGCATTGTCCCAAGCCCTCCTGCTTTGGGGCTGCCCTTGCAGCTGCGGGATGAAAGGCGTCTATTCCTGGAACTGTAAATAAACACCGACTCAGCAAGCAAATTTCAGGCCGTGCCAGCTCCAGGAGAGGGACAGGCAGTACTAAGCTTTGAAGAGCGAGTTCATTTGCCACAATACTGTCTGTTATGTTACTTCGCTTGCGAGAAGCAGGAGAACCTGGTCCCTTTAAAAAAAAAAAAAACTACAGGGTCGTATGACAAGCACATATATTCATGGAGAAACACCAGCAATACATCTGAAGGTCACTAACGGGGCAGGTGGTTACTATAACGTCTATGTATGTAGCCCCTTTAACCTTTTCGCTGCCACCGGGGTCAACAGCATAATGGTAGTCATTGCTTCAGAAGCATGGAAGCAGCCACTCCTGGGGTGCGTGGGAGAAAGACGAGCATATTTCTGGTACATCGGGCCCATATCCTGGTTCTCCACATGCGGCAATGGCAGCATGTGGGGGGGGGGGTATGTTAAGAATAAAAGTGAGGCTTCTTCTCTTCTATACCAGCGCAAAATATAAACTGTTTGTTCTGTAATATTTCCAGGACAGTACGTCATAGCCTTTGCGCTGGTTTCCCGGGTCCCTGTAACAGGCTCTTGTGGGTTTGTGGAAAACACATGAGTATGTATCCGCAAACCTTAATATTATTTGTGGCTTCACGATCAGAGTGACGAGTGCACGGCTGCTGTTCACACACATTTTAATTGTTCGTCTGCAGTTGAGTGCACATACGGAGTTTCAGATGATAAAGTATTCCTACAACAAGAATATTATTTGATATTAGCCCGGATAGAAGACAGAGCGAATCCCTTATAAGGTCTGCCACACAATTCCTAGATCTATTTAAAACCACATTGCTTAAGTCATTCGGGTGCTCTTACACATATACTGTATTATTTTAAATAGCCTGTATATTAGGATTATAATATGGATTATATATTAGGATTATAATATAATGCTGCATACATGCTTGTTATGTGTATAGGCTGCTAACATATTTCAAAGTGCTGTGTGTATAATTAACACAGGGGCCCCATTGGTTATGTGGTCTTTGTCCCTAATTGGTTACAATTTGGATAAGGAGGAAAGGGAAAGAGTGGAAACGTAACTTCGTGGGTGTTGTGTGCTTGGGGTTCCATGGCTGGTGCTGTATAAAAATGAAACCTACCAAACCTATACATTGTCAATGTAGTGACACTAATGTTATGTGTCAGGGGTGCAATGCATTACATTTCCTTATTCCCCTGACCACAATCTGCAACAGGCAGAAAATTAGCCGTGTACACACTGTCCATTCTCACCGTGTGTCATTGTATTCGTTTTTGCTGTTGCTGAGATGCCACACACCGCAGTAAGACCGTCAGCAGCGGGTTTGGAAATTAGAACACCCGTCATTTAAAGCTACCAAATTTGGAAAAACGTGCACGGGACAGGTTTAAATGAGCCAGCAATTAATTGGCGATAAAGTAGGCCGGTGCTCTCGGCATGTGCTTTTATTTAGATGAAAACATTGATTTGGTGATTTTTAACAAGCGTTTGATGCCATCTCCAATTATTCTTGGCCTATTTTTGTTTTGTTTTTTCTACATTCTTGGTCCCATTTAAACTAGAACATTTTGTAGCTTTAACTTTGGGGGTTTTTTTTTTTTTTTCTGAGCCGAAACTTGTCGACAGATAAAAGTCCAGAGCTCTTAGTGGGAAAATTTACTTCTGAACTGTCCAGAAATAAACACACACAGAGACACAAAGCAGACACACACACACACATACACACAGAACACTTGGAACAAGACCTACACATACCATATAAAGGCTGTAATTTGCTCACAGTCACAATCTGAACATGACATTGATATTTTACTTACACTCTTAAAAAGAAAGCTTTGGAGCGACATTCTTGCTCTTAATCAATGTGAGAGAACGAGCAGATCACTGCTGCTGTGATAAGTAATAGCGCTAATTGCTTATTGGATAAAATGTCTCATACAAAAGGTTATTTGAAGGAATTTTACTAAACACAAAACCAGTTGACCAAAAATGTACATTTTCTGAGTTCTTTCATCAGTAAAATGTTTTGTGAAAGACCAGCAATGGTTGAATTTGTTTTTTTGTATTAGCTGTACTTCCATTTTGTCTGATTTTATTGTAACACTTCCTAATAAATGGGATGTTTCTAATTGTTTTCTCATGGGCAGTATCCTCTCTGCATTTGTCTCTTCTCATTGATATTTTCATGCATTACCCCCAGGTGTCTCAAACTCGGTCCTCAAGGGCCATCACCAGGCCAGATTTAAGGATATCCTTAACACATGAACTGTTGTGGACCTTGAGAACTAGAGTTGGCCACCAGTCTTTGACTGAGCCGCTTGGACTGAAGCAGGGATAGCCATAAAATCTGGCCTGTTGGTGGCCCTTGAGGACTGAGTTTGAGACCCCTGCATTACCCCTTAATTCGGGGCATAGTGATCCTGAAATGGGTGTTTATCAAAGGGTTGCCAACTCCAGAGCTACATAGCACTCTTAAAGTCCACAATAAATCATTAAGCCTGGTTTCCTTTGCTAAGTTAGTGGGGATTTTTTTAGGGTTTCATGGAGATCATGTCTGTACATTCACATATTGTTATGAAATTACTGGACTCCTCCTTGGTTCCTATGACCCCTTTTGTCCATTTTTGTTGAAAAGGGGTTTCAAAGCGTGAGGGGGAAAAGGTCTTTCCCTAATTCTTCTTCTTCTTTCTCGAGGCTCATTCTATTGCTCAAAGTGGGAGAAACGTTTATGGTGAGAGAGAAGGTAGAAGTATTGTAGAGTGTTGCCAGGTTTGTCGTTGGGCGCACAGAATGCTGGACATGTCATAGACGCCAATTGCGAACGATCTTGTTAGCGATGCAAATGAAGGCGCCAGTCCTACATGTGTGACCAACTAACCCTTTCACTTGTGACTATGCCTAACCTGTGCAGGAATTTGGCAATGGTTTAGGGCAGGGGTGCTCAACTCCGGTCCCCGAGAGCCACCAACCGGTCATGTTTTAAGGGTATCACGGCTCCATCAGTGGCTCAGTCATTTAGATTGAGCTACTTTTGCAGAAGCAGGAATATCCCTAAAACCTAGCCTGTTGGGGGGTATAGGACTGGCGTTGAGCACCCCTAGTTTAGGGTAACCTAACAAGCCGTTTGTTATCCGCAGTTATTTCAGGGTGGGCCACTCCTGTCCTTGAGCCACCAACAGGGCAGGTTTTCAGGATATCTCTGCTTCAGCACAAGTGGTTCAATCAGTTCCAGCCTCAACACAGGTGGCTCAGTCCTTGACTGAGCCACCTGTGCTGTAGCAGGGATATCCTGAAAACCTGACCTGTTGGTGGCACTTGAGGACTGGAGTGGGCCACTCCTGTGCTATTTGTTATCCTTGCAATATGCATAGGCTGTCCTGCAGCCTCTTGTAGCCAGAGTGGGTCAGCTGGCCTTTACGTCATCAGCATTGTGAGGTAAGATTTGCATAACTCTTTGTGACATGGGTGGCATGGGTAGTATAAAAAGCACCTCCCAGCTCCAATGTTAAACACTTCTCAGAACATTGTAGGACACTTTGTAAGGCGATTTAGAGAAGTTGAAGGTCTTAAACTGTTCGAAGGAAACCAGGCTAAAGAGATTTTTAATTAACAGGAAAGGGTTAATTCTGTCAGACATGACACAATTAACAGGAAAGGGTTAATTCTGTCAGACATGACACAATTAACAGGAAAGGGTTAATTCTGTCAGACATGACACCGTGTTCCGTGATGCTGACCTCTCTCTCCTCTCGTTTCTCCACCTCCCGCTCGCCCGGACCACGTTTTCCCGGCTGTGCTTGCAGTTCACCAGGTTTCTCTGCGATTCTCCGCTGGAGGTAAGACTCTCCTAGGTGTCTGCACAGTGACGTGGGGGAAATGTTGATTACTCGGTCTCCCTTGTGTATCCGTTTCCTGTTTATGTCTCTGTCAGATGTGCGGGTCTTTATTTTATTTTGGTTAATGTGTCTGTGCTTTTGTAATGGCTGTCTCGTTTTTTTGATGCACTTCATTCACTGCACCCTCCAAAGGGTTAAATACCACCCACGCTTGAGTAAATGGGAAGCCTTGCAGTAATTACACCGATAATTTGACGGGCTGGGGTCCTTGAACAGATCCACGTGTGGAGGGGCCTACATTTCGCCTCCTTTGCATTCCTATGCTGCTCATGACTAATACAACTCGTTAGCCTTTATAGTGAGCAGGTTTTTTATCACCTCGTCAATGCCTAGCGTGGGTCTTCCCGTCCCTCTCATATTCGGGGGCCTGGTCAGGCGTCCCAGATTCCCGGTCCCTCCCTCCTCCCCCCGCCACCAAGTATACACCAGGTTTGGACCCAGAGGGGGGGAAAAGAGATTATTTTTTACTGGATGCAAATGATACACTTGTTAGTTTAGGGGGTGATGGGATATTTAAACCTAAACAGATTACACCTGTAAATTGGCTCCAATCCAGTCTGTTTGGACATGGTATGTGGGGTTGCCTTTTTAACGCACCCTGCAGAATTTTATCTGGAGATTCCGTACCCACCTGCAAGGCGACCAACTAATATACGTTTGGAAGTGGGAATCGTTGCTCTCAATGGGTAAAGCAATAAGTAGTGACGGTGAGCTGGTGTACTCCATGTCTTGGTTGTGTTTTATATACATCTGTGGTCTCAACTCCAGTCCTCAAGATCCCCCAACAGGTCAGGTTTTCAGGATGTCCCAGCTTCAGCACAGGTTGCTCAATCAGTCCCTGCTTCAGCAGAGGAGGCTCGGTCTCTGACTGAGCCTCTCTGATTGAGCCGCCTGTGCTGAAGCAGGGATATCCTGAATACCTGTCCTGTTGGGGAGTCTTGAGGACAAGTTGAGCACCACTGATAAAGGTAACAATGGTTTTATGAACCTTATTAACTTCCCCTGGGGGATTTGGGTTCACTGAAAAGCTATGTAAGTAAAACACATTTAGATATTCAGATGGACTGTAGAGCTGGTTCTATTTTTTTTAGATTGGAAAGCGCTCATATCCCCTCTCACCACACGTATTTAACCCATTGCCTTCCACTGGATCCTTCAACGTGTTGAGCGGGAGAGAAGGGTTAATACAGATCATTCTTCAAATTGATTTTTAGTATATGTTAAGAAATCCTACACCTTTAATCCCTAACCACATGCTCTGCATTATACAATAAATGCCATTTCCTGTTCAATTAGTAGTAAAACAAATGTTTACAGCCTCCATGCCCCTCGCTGTCTGCACTATTCTCTCCCCCCCACACCTCTATCGTGTCTTTCCCCCCCTCACCTCTATCGTGTCTTTCCCCCCCCTCACCTCTATCGTGTCTTCCCCCCCCTCACCTCTATCGTGTCTTCCCCCCCTCACCTCTATCGTGTCTTCCCCCC
>CM071573.1:37953736-38005385 GCA_036426205.1 Ascaphus truei
TCTCCCGGCCCCCTCACCTCTCTGTGTCTTCTCCCCCCCCCTCACCTCTATCGTGTCTTTCCCCCCCCTACCACCTCTATCGTGTCTTCCCCCCCTCACCTCTATCGTGTCTTTCCCCCCCCCCTCCCTATCGTGTACTTTCCCCCCCCTCACCTCTATCGTGTCTCTCCCCCTCACCTCTATCGTGTTTCCCCCCTCACCTATATCGGGTCTCCCCCCCCCCCCCCTCACCTCTATCGTGTCTTTCCCCTCCCACCTCTACCATCCCCCCCACCCCACACATATCTATTGTCTTCCCCCACCTCTATCGTCTCCCCGGTTGTATTATGGGTACAAGCTTTTACACTGGCCCTTCCCTGCCGGTTCTCGAGTGTCAAAGCAACAAGGTCAGATTTATGTGGAAAGTAAGACCACAGCAGAGGGATTTAATATCCTGCCATGCGACCAACTCAGAAGCTCTTCCTTCAGTCTGTCCCAAGAAAAACAATCGGACTGGCAGGCACACACCAAAGTGACCTCATTCTGGAGATCAATGGATACTGAAGGGGCCTGTGGCATGTTTCCTCTTCCAAATCACTTGATGCCCTCTCTGCACGGGGAAAGTGAAGAGGGGACATTAGCTCAGTTTAAAAACCATGCTCCAGCTAACCTTGTTGTGTCTGGTTTGTGGGTGTGTGGCAGGAAGTACACATAATAAGCCCTATCAGGGATGGGTGTGTGGGTGTGTGTGTGTGTGTGTGGTGGGTGTGTGTGTGTGTGTGGTGTGTGTGTGGTGTGTGTGTGTGTGTGTGTGTGTATTTCAATATGCACTGATTTTGAGTAAACCCCTTGCTGCTATTCATTTCATTGTAAACATTGCTGGAAGAAGAGATCATTGTATCTCGAAAGCTCGCACAAAATAAAAGCATTTCGGTAGCCACAGTACGTTATCGTCTATCATTTTTGATTATTAAAGCTCGGCTAACACGGGGGTGTGGGTGTGTGTGTAGGGATATATATATATATTATATTCTCTCCCTGCCGTAGACTTTCGAGCGCAGAGGTCACATGATACACCACACGTGTGTGTGTGTGGTGTGTGTGTGTTTGGTGTGTGTCGTGTATGTATGTATGTATCATATATATATATATATATTATATATATATATACACACACATACACTCCCTTTCCCCGTCTCTATATAGCAGAACGCGTCCTCCCCATAGCAGAATCCGCATCTTTACCCCGTCCTATGTAGAGAACCACTTTCCCCTGGTTTATATAGCAGAACATGCTTTCCCCACTGAAATGTGATTTTACCTTTCCTGACTGCTTTCGTGCAGCCGGGAGACTCGGCCTTGCGCCGCCAGCATGTGGCTACGGTTTCCTTCACCAGCAATACTGGCTGGACGGGAAGATCATGCCGTCGGAGTTATTGACATCCTCCATATTGCATCTCGTCAGTGTATCTCACTATGACCCGATTACTCCTTCATCTCCCCTGGGGTGTACTTATGCCCTACGGTAAGAAGGTTTGGGGGGGGGAGGGGAGACGTCAGCTACTTGGGTCTGAGAGCAGGTTTATCACCTACTGTGCTAGTATGGCCATGCTCCTAGTTTTAGGATAAAGGCCAATATTCACTATGCAGTTCTTCTGCATAACATACCTGGTGCTGGAAGCCACATTGACTTGAATGGGTCATTTTCAGCAAATTTTGCCAGTGAAGTGTAAGGTCCCTTAAAGGGATAATCTATGCCAATGACATTTTTTTGTGAAGTTTATTTTTTTTTTAAATTTTTTAATATAGACTTGAAACAGGGGGTCTTTTGGAGCTGAACCCCGTTAATTTCTTGTTCTGGGGACCCCCTGCTTCCAGAGATTTTATTCTGAAGTAGGTGTCAGTACTGCCCTGGACGAGCAAGCTGGACTTTACATTTTAAAGCTCCCACGTTACATGGGCCAATAGGAAGTTGCATCGATGACGTTGCGACTTCCATTGGTTCGCAGGGCGGGAAAAATTTGGCAAGTGTGTTGGTGTGTGAAATATATATAGATATATATTATTATTATTCTTATTAAACCCTGGGAGCCAGAGAAAACAGTGGCTAACGGCATCTAGTTTGGAGGTAAGTATTCCGGAAGCAGGGGACACCCTCCGGAAAAATCTGCTGGCTGGACATCCGCTTTAATTCAGTGGTGCTCAACTCCAGTCCCAAGAGAAAATCAACAGGTCAGGTTTCAGGATCCTGCTTCAGCACAGGTGGCACAATCAGTGGCTGGCATAATGACTTGGCCACTAATTGAGCCACCTGTGTGAAGCAGGGTATCTGAAAACCTGACCTGTTGGTGGCCTTTTAGGACTTTGAGTGGACTGGAGTTGGCCGCCCTGATCATCGCTTTACTGCAAATTGACTGAATTTTTTATATATAGATATATATAATATATATATATTATATATATAATTATATAATGAATTATATATATATATATTAGATATATATATATAATATACTACAGTGTATAATATCTATTGAAAAGTGTATATATAATGCTTACTACTGAAAATAGTAAGAAATGGAGACCTAAAACTATTACCTATGTATAAACTATTGCAGTAAAGGATTATTACTGGGCTTCTAATATATGAAATTAGGGACCTCGGTTGCAAATGAAAACACTGGCTTCCTTGATTGGAGAATTCCATTTTGATTGCCCTAAATGATGCAGAAGTTAGTGAGGGCTCTTTCTGACCGTGTTTATATATTCATTTTGAATTCTCTGCCAAACAGAGAAATCGCTTTCACAAAGGAACTACATGAGAAAGCTGCTGACCTCTGCTATTATTATATGGGCTTTTATATCCAACACTTGCCCAAATATGCAATACAAGGTAAAAACAAAGCAAAGCTACTGTTTGAAATAGAAATTGTACGTGGAATTTGGTTGTTGTTTTTTTTTTTTTTTTTTTTTTAATATATATATATTACAACCACATGCTTCTTTAAAATGGTGTTTGTTTGAACATTTTTTCAAAACTGACTGCATGGAAATAAATGCCGGCTGAAGCAGGGATATCCTGAAAACCTGACCTGTTGGTGGCCCTGAGGACTGGAGTTGCCCACTCCTGGTTTATAAAGTGATTAGAAGGGAACATCATTGGAGGGAGGGGGTCTGAGGTAGGGTTTGTGTGCGGAAGAGACAGGTGGGAAGGAACAGGAGAGACGGTTGTGCACACCTCCAGTGAATCAATTTCGGGGTGCAATTTTTGGGAAGGGTTTGTTAGTAGTAATGTGATGGCTATTAAGAAGTTTACTGCATAGATTACTAAAACAACAGCCCCTCATGCATAGTATACATGCTCTTGTGTGTATTCTATAAATGTAAATCTATCCACATACACAAGCAACTCTGCCCATCTAGTGTGTGTGTGTCTGTGTGTGTGTTATTAATGTAAGTACAGATATAGGATTAAAGTATCTGTCGTCTTAATATTTGCATAGGTTGAACTTGATGGATGTATGTCTTTTTTCAATCGCATCCACTATGTAAACTATGCAGCATGCCATGTTGGGATAAGGATTATACTACTGCGTGTGAACGGAGCGCAGAGACTAGCGAGCGGTGCAAAGTGGGGGTGCTTCCCCAGGGGGGGGGGGGGGAGATTGTGCTGGGGGGGGGGCGGGCAGTTGCAGAGGCCCCGCGCTCTTCCCCCGGCATTTAAATTTAAATGCTGGGGGATGTGTGAGGCCCTGCCTATTATTACCGGGATTCAAGCCGTCTGTGTTGCGTTGCAATGGCAACGCCGCGGGCACCATGTGACCTGACGTCACACGCCCACGCAGCGTCATTGACGCGGGTGAAGGTAGGTGGGGGGGGAGGAGAGAGAGCCAGGGGCAGAGAGACAGGGGGGGCGCAGCACAAAAGTTTGCGCTCACCTGGACTAGCGCACGCTGCGGCGCCCAGCGATGTGTGAACTGAGCTGCAAGCGATTGGGGACGGAGTGGGGGACAGGTCACGAAGCTGTTTCGCCCTCATTGGCTGGCTGAACTGCTCACGTGATGCGGACGTCATGCGGCCATGCTTGAAAATAAATTTTTTGTCTTTTCAAAATGCGGTCAGCGCCATCGCGGTCCGTCATGCGCGTAATGGGGGCGGCCTCATAGGCATTATGCCATTTGTGCTTGCTGTCGGCACGCGTAGCACCAATCGCCGCTGACTATAATCTCAACCTTAGAATCATCTGAAGCTTTAATACCAGCCCTGATGAAGCCCACTTTGCTCACTTGGGAGGGGAAAAAGACGATCCAGATGAGACGCGCAAAGGATTCTCAGGTGTTAACTAAAGGGCCCCCCATGATGGTGAATAATCCCTAAAAATAGCATGAATTTATTAAATCAATAAATTCTGGGATTTACGGGAAAATATTCGGGCAGGCTTGTAATTGGCTGCTCTTAAAGTGTTGAGCTGCATGTTAATGTTGGGCAAGATTGTGGCTTGAATACGAGGCCCCTCATGCCTGTACACTCTGGAGTGTAGCAGAGACTCGGTTACACAGACCCCACGTGACCTGATTGGCAACTTGTTAAGTGGTATTTATACTAGTCTGGAATAGAAAAGCTGAAGGGATTTGCACGTGAGGTTTAACCTTTCTTGCGGCTGGGTGTGATATTTTATTCAGCGTGATGCTCACGACTTTACGTATTTTTGGCTAATAATGTTAAAGCCCTCTCTCTAAGAAAAAACAAAAAGATTGGTCTTAAATCTGCCGTTACTTTAATTTTGCTAGTATTAATCCTCTGTGACCAAGCAGACCAGGGGGTGCTTCAAACCCAAGCCCCCAAGGTCAGGTTTTCAAGATATCCTGTTCAGCACAGGTGGTCAACCAGTCCCTGCTTCAGGACGGTGGTTCCATCAAAGGCTAGTCTTCAATGTGAAGCCTCTGATCGCCACCTGAGCTGAGCTGGGATATCCTGAAAACTGACCTGTTGGGGGGGCTTGAGGACTGGAGTTGAGCACCTTCCTTGAAAATAGCCATAATCCACCATGTCCTATCTCCATTGCTCTGACCTGCACTAAATTACATAAACAATAGGAAAGGCTGACTAAATGGGGGACATGGTACTAGAGCAGATTAAAACGGGCAGCGCAGGCAAAATGAAGCAAAAATAATGGTTAAGTAAACAGAAAGATGTGGCCTAGAGAGAGGGTGATGGGGCAATGCAGGACACTTGAAACTGGGGAAACAAGGCAAGTTATGTATGCAGTGAAGAAGGCGTAGGTATGGCAAAAGAAGCCTTAGGTTGGAGTGGGAAGGGAAAGACGCAGGCAGTTAAATTAGCGGTATGAACGTGAAGACTAGAAATGTGATGTTACAAAATCTCTTGTACTTTCCTCTTGAAATAACCTGGTTATTTGTTTGAAAATTTCTCATGATTGCATTACTTACAGTTTTTAGTAAACCGACTATTTTCTGTATAGTGCCAATTGTTGGCACAGTGAAACCTCAATAGCTCATAGAGATAAGAATGTCGCACATGCCCTGCAGATTAGCCATTTTTTCCTGTATGCATGGTGAGACTCGCCAACAGGAAAATACTCCTACAGTGATACTCTGGCAACATTGAGCTCCCAGCATTTCTTGAAGGCCATGATGATGATATTGTGAGGAGGTGAGTTTCGGGCTACAGCAAGTGTGAGTATATGGGGAATTTAGTGGTTTTTCGAGGGTGAGGTACAGTTGCATTACCAAGAATGTGAACAAAGTCGCTCTTGGTTTGCACGAATGCCATACGGGCTTTGGTTTCCAGCAACCCAGAGGCTATCAGTCCACCACCAACCCTTCATAGAGCTGCCATTACTCAGACCAGTAAGGCTGCCCCACAGTTCAAAATGCAAGGCAGGCTATAGCAAAATCTGCTTGCTGGTGTTGCAGTAATTACGTTGTTTGGATAGCGAATAGTGTTCTGACTTACAGCCCAAAAATGACCAAAGTAACAAAAAAACCCCGGGGGGGAAGTTTATTTTCCCAGGCGGGGTAGTTTGACGTGCCTGCAGCCGGTGGGAGCAGCAGGAAGACATCCTTTAGGCTGTGGCCCCCCCCCCCCCCCTCACCTCTATCGTGTCTTTCCCCTCCCACCTCTACCATCTCCCCCCCACCCCACACATATCTATTGTCTTCCCCCCACCTCTATCGTCTCCCCGGTGTATTATGGGTACAGCTTTTACACTGGCCCTTCCCTGCCGGCTTCTCGAGTGTCAAAGCAACAAGGTCAGATTTATGTGGAAAGTAAGACACAGCAGAGGGATTTAATATCCATGCCATGCGACCAACTCAGAAGCTCTTCCTTCAGTCTGTCCCAAGAAAAACAATCGGACTGGCAGGCACACACCAAAGTGACTCATTCCTCTGAGATCAATGGATACTGAAGGGGCCTGTGGCATGTTTCCTCTTCAAATCACTTGATGCCCTCTCTGCACGGGGAAAGTGGAAGAGGGGACATTAGCTCAGTTTAAAAACCATGCTCCAGCTAACCTTGTTGTGTCTGGTTTGTGGTGTGCAGGAAGTACACATAATAATGCCCCTCTCAGGGATCGTGTGTGTGTGTGTGTGTGTGTGTGTGTGTGTGTGTGTTGTGTCGTATTTCAATAGTTGCCTGATTTTGAGTAAACCCCTTGCCTGCTTTATTCATTGTAACATTGCTGGAAGAAGAGATCATTGTATCTCGAAAGCTCGCACAAATAAAAGCATTTCGGTAGCCACAGTACGTTATCGTCTATTCATTTTTGATTATTAAAGCTCGGCTAACACGGGGGTGTGTGTGTGTGTGTAGGGATATATATTATATTATATTCTCTCCCTGCCGTAGACTTTCGAGCGCAGAGGTCACATGATACACACACACGTGTGTGTGTGTGTGTGTGTGTGTGTGTGTGTGTGGGTGTTTATGTATGTATATATCTATATATATTAATATATATATATATATATACACACACATACACTCCCTTTGTCCCCGTTCCTCTATATAGCAGAACGCGTCCTCCCCATAGCAGAATCCGCATCTTTACCCCCGTCCCTATGTAGCAGAACCACTTTCCCCTGGGTTTATATAGCAGAACTGCTTTCCCCACTGAAATGTGATTTACCTTTCCTGACTTGCTTTCGTGCAGCCGGAGACTCGGCCTTGCGGCCCCGCATGTGGCTACGGTTCCTTTCACCAGCAATACTGGCTGGACGGGAAGATCATTGCCGTCGGAGTTATTGACATCCTCCCATATTGCATCTCGTCAGTGTATCTCTACTATGACCCCGATTACTCCTTCATCTCCCCTGGGGTGTACTCTGCCCTACGGTAAGAAGGTTTGGGGGGGGAGGGGAGACGTCAGCTACTTGGGTGAGAGCAGGTTTATCACCTACTGTGCTAGTATGGCCATGCTCCTAGTTTTAGGATAAAGGCCAATATTCACTATGCAGTCTTCTGCCATAACATACCTGGTGCTGGAAGCCCCATTGACTTGTAATGGGTCAGGTTTCAGCAAATTTTGCAGTGAAGTGTAAGGTCCCTTAAAGGAGTAATCTATGCCAATGACATTTTTTTGTGAAGTTTATTTTTTTTTTAAATTTTTTAATATAGACTTGAAACAGGGGGTCTTTTGGAGCTGAACCCCGTTAATTTCTGTTCTGGGGACCCCCTGCTTCCAGAGATTCTTATTTCTGAAGTAGGTGTCAGTATCTGCCCTGGCTGAGCAAGCTGGACTTTACATTTTAAAGCTCCCACGTTACATGGGCCAATAGGAAGTTGCATCGATGACGTTGCGACTTCCTATTGGTTCGCAGGGCGGGAAATCTTTGCAAGTGTGTGTGTGTGTGAATATATATATATATATATTTATTATTATTCTTATTAAACCCTGGGAGCCGAGAACAGTGGCTAACGGCATCTAGTTTGGAGGTAAGTATCTCCGGAAGCAGGGGACACCCTCCGGAAAAATCTGCTGGCTTGGACATCCGCTTTAATTCAGTGGTGCTCAACTCCAGTCCTCAAGAGACATCAACAGGTCAGGTTTTCAGGATATCCCTGCTTCAGCACAGGTGGCACAATCAGTGGCTGGCATAATGACTTGGCCACTAATTGAGCCACCTGTGCTGAAGCAGGGATATTCTGAAAACCTGACCTGTTGGTGGCCTTTGGGGACTGGAGTTGGCCGGCCCTGGATTCATCGCTTTACTGCAAAAATGA
Organism: Ascaphus truei; assembly: GCA_036426205.1. NCBI lineage: Eukaryota > Metazoa > Chordata > Amphibia > Anura > Ascaphidae > Ascaphus > Ascaphus truei. The sequence continues at coordinate 37,961,960 of CM071573.1, forward strand.
CTGAATTTTTTAATATATAGATATTATATATATAGATTATATTATATTATATAATTATTATATAATATATCTATATATATGATACGATATATCCTACAGTGTATATATATCTATTGAAAAGTGTATATATAATGCTTACTACTGAAAATAGTAAGAAATGGAGACCTAAACTATTACCTATGTATCAACTATTGCAGTAACGGATTATTACTGGGCTTCTAATCATATGAAATTAGGGACCTCGGTGCAAATGAAAACACTGGCTTCCTTGATTGGAGAATTCCATTTTGATTGCCCTAATGCTGCAGAAGTTCAGTGAGGTCTTCTTCTGACCGTGTTTATATATTCATTTTGAATTCTCTGCCAACAGAGAAATCGCTTTCACAAGGGAACTACATGAGAAAGCTGCTGACCTCTGCTATTATTATATGGGCTTTTATATCCACACTTGCCCAAAGATGCAATACAAGGTAAAAACAAAGCAAAGCTACTGTTTGAAATAGAATATTGTACGTGGAATTTGCGTTGTTGTTTTTTTTTTTTTTTTTTAATATATATATATTTACAACACATGCTTTCTTAAAATGGTGTTTGTTTGAACATATTTTTCAAAACTGCTGCATGGAAATAAATGCCGCTGAAGCAGGGATATCCTGAAAACCTGACCTGTTGGTGGCCCTTGAGGACTGGAGTTGCCCACTCCTGGTATAAAGTGATTAGAAGGGAACATCATTGGAGGGAGGGGTCTGAGGTAGGGTTTGTGTGCGGAGAGACAGGTGGGAAGGAACAGGAGAGACGGTGTGCACACCTCCAGTGAATCAATTTGGGTGCAATTTTTGGGAAGGGTTTGTTATGTAGTAATGTGATGGCTATTAAGAAGTTTACTGCATAGATTACTAAAACAGCCCCCTTCCATGCATAGTATACATGCTTGTGTGTATGTCTTATAAATGTACAATCTATCCACATACACAAGCACCTCTGCCATCTAGTGTGTGTGTGTCTGTGTGTGTGTATATTACTGTAAGTACAGATATAGGATAAAGTATCTGTCGTCTAAATATTTTGCATAGGTTGAACTTGATGGATGTATGTCTTTTTTCAATCGCATCCACTATGTAACTATGCAGCATGCCATGTTGGGATAAGATTATACTACTTGCGTGTGACGGAGCGCATAGACTAGCGCAGCGGTGCGCAAAGTGGGGGTCGCTTCCCCCAGGGGGGGGCGGGAGATTGTGCTGGGGGGGGGGCGGGCAGTTGCAGAGGCCCCGCGCTCTTCCCCCAGGCATTTAAATTAAATGCTGGGGGATCGTGTGAGGCCCCTGCAACTATTTACTTACCGGGATTCAGCCGTCTGTGTTGCGTTGCAATGGCAACGCCGCGGCACCATGTGACCTGACGTCACACGCCCACGCAGCGTCATCTGACGCGGGTGAAGGTAGGTGGGGGGGGAGAGAGAGCCAGGGGCAGAGAGACAGGGGGGGCGCAGCACAAAAAGTTTGCGCTCCCCTGGACTAGCGCACGCCTGCGGCCCCAGCGATGTGTGAACTGAGCTGCAAGCGATTGGGGAGGCGTGGCGGGACAGGTCACGAAGCTGTTTCGCCCTCATTGGCTGAACTGCTCACGTGATGCGGACGTCATGCGGCCATGCTTGAAAATAAATTTTTTGTCTTTTCAAAATGCGGTCAGCGCCATCGCGCTCCGTCATGCGCGTACTGGGGGCGGCCTCATAGGCATTATGCCATTTGTGCTTGTCGCGCACGCGAGCACAATCGCGCTGACTATAATCTCAACCTTAGAATCATCTGAAGCTTTAATACCAGCCCTGATGAAGCCACTTTGCTCACTTGGGAGGGAAAAAGACGATCCAGATGAGACGCGCAAAGGATTCTCAGGTGTTAACTAAAGGGCCCCCCATGATGGTGATAATCCCTAAAACTAGCATGAATTTATAAATCAATAAATTCTGGGATTTTACGGGAAAATATTTCGGGCAGTGCTTGTAATTGGCTGCTCTTAAAGTGTTGAGCTGCATGTTAATGTTGGGCAAGATTGTGGCTTGAATACGAGGCCCCTCATGCCTGTAAACTCTGGATTGTCGCAGAGACTCGGTCTACACCAGACCCCACTGTGACCTGCTTGGCAACTTGTTAAGTGGTTATTATACTAGTCTGGAATAGAAAAGCTGAAGGGATTTGCACGTGAGGTTTAACCTTTCTTGCGGCGGTGATATTTTATTCAGCATTGCTGCTCACGACTTTACGTATTTTTGGCTGATATATCGTTAAAGCCCTCTCTCTAAGAAAAACAAAAAGATTGTCTTAAATCTGCCGTTCCTTTTAATTTTGCTAGTATTATAATCCTCTGTGACCAAGCAGCCCAGGGGTGCTCAACCCAAGCCCCCCAAGGTCAGGTTTTCAAGATATCCCTGCTTCAGCACAGGTGGCTCAACCAGTCCCTGCTTCAGGACAGGTGGTTCAATCAAAGGCTCAGTCTTCAATTGAGCCTCTGATTCAGCCACCTGAGCTGAAGCTGGGATATCCTGAAAACCTGACCTGTTGGGGGGGCTTGAGGACTGGAGTTGAGCACCTTGAAATAGCCTATAAATCCCCCTGTCCTATTCTCCATGCTCTGCCCTGCCTAAATTACATAAACAATAGGAACAGGTGCTAACATGGGGGCATGGTATAGAGCAGATAAAACGGGCAGCGCAGGCAAAATGAAGCAAAATAATGGTAAAGAGAAAGATGTGGCATAGAGAGAGGGTTATGGGCAATAGGACTCGGGAACAAGGCAAGTTAGTAGTGAAAGAAGGCGTAGGTATGGGCAAAAAGAAGCATAGGTGGAGTGGGAAGGGAAAGAGCAGGCAGTTAAATAGCTGGTATGCACGTGAAGACTAGACATGTGATGTTACAAAATCTCTGTACTTTCCTCTTGAAATAACTGGTTATTTTGTTTGACACTTCTCATATTGCATTACATTTTTTAGTAAACCTACTATTTCTGTGAAGTGCCATTGTTGGCACAGGTGAAACCTCAATAGCTCATAGAGCTAGAATGTCGCACATGCCCTGCAGATTAGCCATTTTCCTGTTGCAGAGTGATACTCCGCAACAGGAAATACTCCTCCAGTGATACTCTGCAACATTGAGCTCCCAGCATTTCTTGAAGGCCATGCTGATGCTATGTGAGAGGCTGAGTTCTCAGGGCTACAGCAAGTGTGAGTATCTGGGGACTTAGTGTGTTTTTACAGAGGGTGAGGTACAGTTGCATACCAAGAATTCTGAACAAGTGCTTGGTTTGCACTGCATGCCCTACGGGGCTTTGGTTTCCAGCCAACCAGAGGCTCTCATTCCACACCACACCCCCTTCATTAGAGCTGCCATTACTCAGACCAGTAAGGCTGCCCCACAGTTAAAATGCATAGGCAGCTATAGCAAACTGCTTGCTGGTGTTGCAGTAATACTGTTGTTTGTATAGAGAATAGTGTTGTACTAGGCCCCAAAAATGACCAAGTACCCGGGGGGGGAATTTTCTTTTCCCCGGCTGGGTAGTTTTGACTTGCCTGCAGCAGGTGGGAGCAGCAGAAGACATCCTTCAGGCTGTGGCAGCAGAGGACGTCATTCTTCAGCCGGTGGGAGCAGCTGAGGACATCCTTCACAGCCGGTGCCAGTGGAAGCAGAGGAACATATGACCGGAGCAGGAGTGTTACTATTGGACAGCCGGGGAGGAGCGCGACTTCCAATTTCCGGTGCAGCTACTCCCCGGTTGTCCAATAACGCTTCTGGTCACATGTTCCTCGGCTCTCACCGGCTGTGAAGGGTCCCAGCGCCTTGGGCCGGTTCCGGGTAATTTCCGGGTACTTTATATATGTCCGGGTACCCGATACATCACTAATAGAGAAGATAACTTTTGTCGCAGGTTTTATTCATTTTCATTGGAGCACCATGACATTTTTCAGAAGTTTTCTGTGTGCTTCAGAGCTCCGTGTCTCCCCCCCCCTTTCCCCTCCCCCCCCCTTTACTGGTCACATTGGCGTTGAGCGTTTCCTCTGTATTTTGTGAAACATGCCTATTTCTTGCCCCACTCCAGGCTGCATTAACATAAAGGAATACTAAAGCCATCTGCAGATATTGGTCTCCAGCACACTAACCTTTCTCCCGAGGGTTGGTTTTAACCATTGCCCAACTATTGGAGAAATCAGCACTGCAATTACCGAGGGTTAAAAAAAAAAACACGACTTTTTAATTGCTTCTATCCTGGTAATAGGCAACAATATCCACCAATCGTAAAAATAAAAAAAACAATATTAATCAATTTGTCTTTCAGATCTGAGATTAGTGCAGCTTTCCCCTTCCGCATGTTTGGAATCAATAACAAAATGGGGTGGGATGGGTACGTTAACCTTTCGGCTACTACGTGTACTATTTGGTAAGGGAACTTGGCATGGATTTGACACAAACTGGTTTGCCAAAAGGGGACATTTTTTTATAAAGCTTCTACGCCCACGCCCCCCCCCCCCCCCCCACCGATGTGTTGCTGTCCCTAATGCACTGCTGATGACAGTTTAGGGAAAGGTTTGTTTATGCAGCGGCGAGTTCTCTCAAAGAGCAAAGCTACCTTAATACCCTTTTAATAAAACCTCAACAGGGGTTATTGTGCAGCAACAGAATGCAGATGTGAGTGCGGCATGACTCAGGAATGATGTGTATGTTTAATTTTGCACGTGTCACTCTGTGTGGACTCCCTGCATTAAGTGTCCCCCTTTGTTCCAATCGCACTCCCTGTTCTCCTTCGGACCCTTGCCTAGCTGGGACATGACAGAGCAAACAATATTTCCAGACCTTTCCACAAATCCCTGCAGGCTTTCTTTTGAAATGTCTTTAGAGGGCAGGGTCGGGAGGGGTGGAGAGAGCCTGCTTCTGATCCTGTCGTGACTAGGCTTGCTTTGTGTGCCAATATTTTGAGTATATGGCAATAGTTAAAAAGGCTAACTCCTAGTTCTCTATGTAAAAAATCCAATGCTGCCCCTATTCTTCATCTGAAATGAGAAGAAAGCAGCCTTTCATATCTGAGTGGTAAAGGCATGAACCCAGTCCCTCCATGTGTCACCCATAAGGTCCCACCCATGCATTGTCCTGTTTTTTGAACAGCCGTGTTTAATCCTTCAGCCCTGATGGGGATAACCTGCAGGTATCAAGCTCCTGGTCACAGACTCACTAGAACAGGGGTGGCCAACTCCAGTCATCCTCAAGGGCCACCAACAGGTCAGTTTTTCTGGATATCCCTGCTTCAGCACAGGTGGCTCGAATCAGTCGATTGAGGCCTGTGCTGAGGCTGCGACTGATTGAGGCACCTGTGCTGAGGCAGTGATATCCTGAAAACCTGACCTGTTGGCGGCCCTTGAGGACGACTGGAGTTGAGTTGATCACCCCGGATCTAGTATCAAGCTTCTGGCCACAGACTCGCTAGATGAAGACGCTGGCTGTGGATTTGCAAGCGAGCACACGGAACAAGCAAGTTGTTGTCTTTACTGACCCTGCAAACCGTTTGATATTTTCTTCAAACGCTCCATTACTCCAGCATGTTTTCCATAAACTTTCATCAAGTTCCTTTGCCTTCCAGAAAATATAACCTGGAGGTGTCCTAACGCACACGGAGAGACCTGACTTGTTGATTGTGTGTGGTTTCTGCAAGTGCCTACACACAGTAAATGTCTTCCCCCTGGACAAATTAGTGCTTAGGGGAGGTTAGAGGATATTAGTTGCTGACTGAAAATAGTGGGGGATTTGGGGGGGAGCTTTATTTTAAAACCTAGAAAGAGCTTCTCGTCACCTAAATACCATTCACCCTCTGGACGCAAAGCATTTCATGACTTTTGAAGCCATCACATGATCGGGGCCTTCCTGTTGACATAGGTAGCTAAAGAGAGTCCTCTAACAATTGTGTCCACAGCACTCTTAAGACCTGCGGGTGTCTCCCCTAGATACGTTCTAGTGCAGGGGTGGTCAACTCCAGTCCTCAACAGCCACCAAAAGACTGAGCCACCTGTGCTGAAGCAGGGATAGCCTTTAAACCTGACCTGTTGGTGGCCCTTGAGGATTGGAGTTGACCATCACTGTCCTAGTGACTGTCCTCTGGATGTGATCAGATCATCCTCGAGGTTAAGTAGTTGGCACAGCTTTATATTAGGCCATTTTAATTATCAGAAGGGGTGGAATCATTTGCATAAACAGCTGCTTCTTAAAGGCTGCACAGCAAAATAGTTACAGGCTCTGTTTCTTGTCTTCTCTTAAGGAATGCGTGGATTGTTTTTTTATATATTTTTTTAATAAGAATTCATTCCTTTTGATCTTTTAGCGTACAATGCCCTGTAGTTTTATCTGTGCTATGCTTGAGACTGTGAGAGAACGTTTAGGGGGTGAAAGACCCCTCTTATCAGCCTTGCAAGAGGCGATTAGTGTCTTCCGGCGCTAACAAAGGCTCTGTCCCCTTATCCTAGAGTAATGGGACTTAGATTGAACGTATTTGAGTGTTATCTGTGTTTGTTCCACTGATAAACAATAAGTGAAACAGAACACAGGCTTTCCTGCCATAAAATACACATTTGCTAAATGTTTACACCATCACTTGTTGCTAATTACAAGATTGTTTTCATATTATTATTGCTTAGAAAGCTCAACCATATTCCATTGGGAAGTACAGAGGGAGGTGAAAGGGAGAGACCACCAAATATCTTATAACTTAATATGAAGCACAAATAGGGTCATCTTAAAACACTGATACAAAAAGCTGAAGCGGTATCCGCTTGGAGGAGACAAAAATCTAAAAAATAATTGGGCCATGGGAGCGTGAAGTATAAAGTTAGCGTGGATACAATGTTTCAGTCAAGTAGGGACATCAGAAACGTAAGGTGTGAATGTCGGTCAGACATGGCAGTTATTGCAGTGCTTGTTTCTGCTGTGGCTTGTGACTGCCCATCAAGATTTCTTTTCTGTGTTCTCAGGGTCAGTATAACCCATCGCAATTGCTGTGTCCGGAGAGCTATACCTGGGTACCCATAGAAAAATGTTTGCCTATGCTGGAACGCTCCAAATACACCCGCTTTAATCCCAATCCAAAAGAAGGTATGTACCTTTCTAAGGTGACCAAATGCCTCTGAGAAGCTCCCGCATAATGTTACACGAAGAAAGGAAAAAAAACTGCAGTTTTAACAGTAATTACAAATTATATTAAAACACATTTTTGTTGATGAATTACAAACTAACTAAAAAACTCTCTACCAGCGCTTGATCCAAGTGAATAGTGATTACAAGTGATTACACCAAATTAGTGACTTTGAGTGTAACAACAAATGCAGCCTAGGGGGCAATAAACAATAGATCGTTCAAATCCAAATAACAATACAAATACAAAAAATGTCCCCGGCGCAAATTGTGGTGATGATGTTTACGGTACCATATCAAAAGACAGTCCTGGATGTAATGTCAGTCCTGTTAGTGGAATGTTACATCAACAAATTTGATGAGGTGAATTTTCTTCCAGGTGTGGTTTCCCAGGTAGTGTCTGCAATCACAGATAAAGAAAAAAACACACCATTGCGCAGTATATAGACTCAGATACCCCAACCAGTTGAAGAATATCCTTACTTACAAGATAGGACTCTGAACTTGAGTCATCTTGTAAGTAGGATATTCTTAAACTGGTTGGGGGTATCTGAGTCTGTTACTGCGCAATGGTGTGTTTTTTCTTTATCTGTGATTGCAGACACTACCTGGGAAACCACACCTGGAAGAAAATTCACCCATCAAATTTGTTGATGACAACATTCCACTAACAGGACGACATTACATCCAGGACTGTCTTTGATATGGGGTACGTAAACATCATCACCACAATTTGCGCCGGGGACATTTTTTGTATTTGTACATTTTTGTTGATATAACATTTAACGCAAATTTGACACGTTCTACTTTTTCCTTTCCTTTTTATAATGAAGCCATTGAAAGTGAATATAAAATGTATTTGAAACATTTCATTAAGAATTGTAGAACGTTTCACATTGTGCCGTGTCAGTAGGAAGTCTTACGTCTAGAACAAGAGATCCTAGTGACGCCTCCTTCCCATCTCTGTGGCACAGTAATAGGAGTCTGTGCTTTCCGTGCTCACGCTTGCACATGTACAAAGTGAGAGGAATCTCTAGGACTCTCCAATGCTTTGCAAACACAGAGGTAGTCCTGTGTACAGCAGTTGTGCCCCAGATGTTCCTTGTGTGCAGACATCTGATCAATACCGGTCAGATTCCAAGCTTCTCCCCATCCTGCCCTGTCTGTGCAGTCTTGTTAAGTATCTGGACTTCTGCTCCGGTAGCTGTGTCCTGCTATGTGAATGCCACCGCAGAGATGTTGGTACCGGTCACCCCCATTCTTGTGTGTTAAACGACCATGTGAAGTGGACTGGTGTCTGGTGTCACCTCTACTTGTTTTCACAGGGGACAGAAAAACGCTGACAGAGTTGGGCCGGGTCCGAGTGCTGCACAAGCAGACAGTAATGCCGTACAGCATATACAAGAAGAGGCGCAAGGGACCCAGTGATGAGGCGGCGGTGAAACAGTACGCAGGGCTAGTGGGCCAAACCTGTGCAGAACGCATGCTGCTGTACCGCAGCTGAGATCCGCAGGCTCTCCGTGTCCATCACAAGAGGCCTGGAGCCATCGGGGAGGATCATCCTGGGGGGTTGGGACAGGATGTACTGCATGTCAATATATCCTCAGCAGTGTGAAAGGGGATTAAAAGGATAGGAGTGGTAAGGAAAGACACATGGCACCGTGTCGCCTCACCTTCAGCCACTGGAGGAGATTAGCAGTACCAAACCATGCTCTCCCACCCATCCTTCCCTCTATGCACTGTCTGGGAGCACTATGCAATGGGCTTATACGTCCTTTGGTCTCTTATATCCCTAATATGCTTCATAAGCCAAACCCCTGTGCTATACGTTTCCCTTCTGGTTATTCTTTTTGTGTCTCCTTGATTTAGAAAAGATGCCTACAACAGATCAGACGAGTCTGTGTAAGAGGCCGCATTTTTTAATAAAGTTTGTTGTGTGCTAGCTGATGTGTACAGTATATAGTATATGTAAATGTGTATATTCCCAGAGTTCTGTTTAGTTTGTAATTTAACTAAAGCTGGGTAAAATGCAGTACATTTATCCCTCATCAGCTCATTGACCTTGGAGCCATTGGATAGGGGATGTAGTAACAAGAGAGGGAGAGGGAGTAGGGGGTATGATACCTTTTTATTGGACCAACAAGTAGATGATATGTTACAGGCTTTCCAACCTCTCAGGGTAGGGGAAGGACTCGATGAAGGCCCCTGAGAGGTTCGAAAGCTTGTAACAGATATACAATACTTGTTGCTGGTCCAATAAAAGGTATCATACCCCCTACTCCCTGTCCCTCCTTTGTTATTAGATGGAAGAAAGGACCAACACGGTCCCCACCCTTCTTTGCCTTGGATAGGAGAAGTGACTGAAGTTTCAGCACATCTCATGCCACCGTTAACTATTACTATGTTGTGGGCTCCCATTTAACTGCCATACTGACAATGTCCATTTCCACGGAGCCAGATCCCTTCTCACCCACGTGCCTGTACAACTCAAGTTTCACTGTTACTGTGTATCTCTGACATAGGCTGCCTGAGCTTAACTTCAAAATAAAGCTACAGGAATACAGGCGTTTGAAAGATCTAAGAAATCTGCCTCTTTCTTCCTGTGCATCTTGGCGTTACATGCATGAAATCTGTCCTATCGAGTCATTAATTCCTGTTTACGGAACAAAGTTGTGGTTTAGTGACGTGTATAACAAATCAAATAATTAATGCAGAGGAAAGCAAAGTAAATCTTTTGCAGGGTCTTTTATTTTTCTTACTATTCTGTTCTGATAGAAAAAATAAACATTTTGGTTCATTGACAATTTAACCTGTTAATGGCCAGAGCAGGACTATTCATGAATTTCAGTTTGCGGAATCGACAGAACCTAGATCCCGGACTATTAGTGAAACTCTTGTCTACTAATGTACCTGAATTTAGTGTATCCATTTGTCTGCTGCAGTTAGGCGTTTGACGTACTGGTAAGTAGATGTATTGTATTTTATACATCGTGCGTGTGTGTATAAATTGAAATGGCATATGGATCGGACATGTCACGAGAAGAAATTGCCATTGTTGGACAAAGATGCTACGCGACTGGATTCCGAGACAGATTAAAAGACCAAGACAAATGTAAACTGAGAAGATGAAATCTAAATGTGTTGGAGCAACGTGAAGAAGAGGCTTGCATCCACGGTGCCTGGAAGATGATTGGGGAGGCCTTTATCCAGCAATGGATCGCCAAGCAGGCCCGTATTTAGGCATAAGCCTGGGCCAATGGTGGTAAATTTCAGGGGGGGTCGGTGCTGCGGTTAGAGACCCGCTCTGTTACCCCCCACAACAATTAAACTGATTTCCGGGGGGGAGCGTGAGGCCTCTGTGAAGGTCTCTTACCTCTTGCAGCGTTGTGGCGACACGTAGCCATGACAATGTGATGTGTCACGGTGTCCCGTTGTCATGAAAATGCATCGCCATGTGACGGGACGCTGCAAAGAGGCGGCCAGGGCAGCAGAAAGGTAAGTGCTTATAGCGGCCTGTGGCCAGCAAAATACTAAAACCATCCCTGCCCAAGAGGGCTGATATAGATGTATGCATATAAATAATATATATATGTAGATACATACACACACACTGCATGTGTGTATTATTATTTAATCTCTGTATGTTCCTAGTGGCCCATGCAACCTATCCCAGAAGCGGCGCCTCATCCTATTCTCAGGAAGGAGCAGCTCTAAGAGTGTCCACTTAGTCTGTGTGAATTCATTTGTCTAATCTGAGCTCTAATAAAACCCATATGGCCAGAATTAAAGGGCTTATCCTCCATATGAAACCTCTGGGATCCTTTCTTCTCCTCGTGTTCCGTGCAGGCTCTAATCCTCCCTGGCTTTTGGTCTTGTTATTTCACCCTTTCCTCTGTGGTTCATATGGCAGCCTGGGGATCCAAGTTGATCAGCGCTACCAAATGAATGGGAAGTTTACACAATTTTACATGCAGCGGCCACAGCAGTTTTGGAAACTCCATAAGATTTAAAGTGTGCCACTGCAAGCAGAAAAAATAATACCTACGGTATTCCTAAACTTTACCTCCATTCATTATGTAGTCTGTACGGTTACCAACACGGCATTAGAGAGGCTCGCTACTCATTTATAGAAACAAAAGAAGCCCCATCTTTGCTTTAAGCATGGTTACATTGTTTAAGGAAACCAAATATATTCAGTAATTTATCGAATTATAAATATATTGTGCTTGCTGTTTGGGATTGCACCTTTAACAGAACCTTTCTCGAGGTTTCAGTGTGACCCTTCAACTCCAGTCCTCAAGGGCCACCAACCGGCCAGGTTTTCAGAATATCCTTGCGTCTGCACCGGTGGCTCAGCCATAATGATTGAGCCACCTGTGCTGAAGCAGGGATATCCTTAAAATCTGACCTGTTGGTGGCCCTTGAGGACTGGCGTTGCCCAGCCCTGCTTTAGATGAACTATTGAATGTAAATACGTTTTTCAGATATTTTCCAACACCGTGTTTACATGTATTGGAAGACACCACCTCAGCCTTCTGATAGGAAACAGATCAGTTTTGTGCTCATGGCATGCGGTTATTTAACGCTTGTCTACTAATCACCATGGCTGCTACTGTACGTTTTCTGAAGGCTGCCGTTACTAATGCAACTTGGGAGCTGCTGTGGCATCTTTTTCCTTTGACTGCAAATGAGAATTTAAGCAGCAGAAAATCTTTCTGTTTAGTGCCATTTTTTTAGTAGTGACCAAGTATTCTGGTATATCACCTTTTTAGGTATACTTTGTCTTGATTCTCAAATAGCTATTCAGACCAACAGGGCAGTTGAGATTGATCAGCCAATGAAGGTGGCATTAGAGTGGAGGAGATGGGGGATTTTCCCAAACCATACACTCTGTAGAAGAGCTGCATTTTAAAACAAAAATACAGTTATGCAACACCCAATACCCCCTTTTTTTTTGCGTGATTAGCACAATAATTTTCCATTAATTGAAGTCTGTTTTTGCATTAGTCTCTAGAAGCAATTAGCTGCCTCATCAATTTACGCTGAAAATGTACAGCGTCTAAATAAGTTTTGGCAAGCTACTGACAACAGCCCTAATGTGCCACTAGGTGTGCAACAGCAAGTGAGCGAAATCCGTCATTCTTTTCTTTCGACTTTTTCACTCATTTTCTTCTGTTCCCAGTTCTCCCTCTCCCCTTTTTCGATATTAAATTCTCCAGCTCGATGCATCATTAGGTCTCTGTTTTCATAGCAGTTTGGGTAAATTGAGCGATGGGTGGCACAGTGCCACAATGACATCACGATGCATTATGACTGATGTCACTGCAGGGATCTGGCCAAGTTCTATTAATACCCCAACCCCGCTCTATATGCATGTGTATGTGCTATACCGTGTCGGTTTTTGTATAGTCACAAAGTACACACAAGCATTTGGGCTGGGAAGATGGAACTAAACTAAAACAATGAAACGTCTTTGTCTCTTCCTCTCCGCCACGTCCCTCCTTGTCTTTGTCACATTTGCTTTTCATCTGTATTTCTCTTGGAGAATGATCCCCTTGTCCAGCACGTTCCCTCCTAGTTAATGTGACATTTATTTTGTGTTGGGAGAAGGTATGTTTCTCCCACCAGGCTGTTTATTTAAAAGGGATTTAAGAGAAATGTAATGTAGCCAGCAGCAGGCTCTGATCCTTAGGATTGGGGGGCCTCTTTTTGCTCTGAACTCTCTATGCCCTTAAGAGACTTTGCTGTGTATTACAGATCCCAAACTCGCAGCATCCTGAGCGGGATTATGGGACTTGTAGTTCAAAGTGAGCCCTGACTCTTCAGAATGCTTTTTGTGTGTATGCTGTGCGCGAGTGAGGTACTGTATGTATGTGTGTTTAAATAAGTTTTGAAATAAATACTTTAATAAATTGTTTATTAACATTGTACATACACACACACACACACACATACATTTCAGCGGCGGTAGCAGAGTGAGTTCTTTATTTTCTTCATCCTCTCCCCTGTCGGCCGGTTCCACGCTCACTGCTGTGCGCGCAGCACGTTTATAGAAAGGCTGAGTAACCTCAGTCAACTAAAACTCCTGCGCGCGTGCAGTATAGAACAGCCCTAAAGCTGCTGTTTCATGTAAGACCAAAATAAAGAAACATAGTGACAAAAATATGTATCCTGATCCAGCCCCATTCCTTAAAATCCATTTAGTGATGATGAATTTATATGTAGATTTTTTTTTTAAAAGTGTAATTAAATCCATCAGAGTCCCCTGACAAAAACATGTAATTTTATTGAATTTATTCTGAAGACGTCAGTAACCGCTTTAGACTTCCCCGATTTGTTACTACATCGATACTAGAAGTGAGTATTCCTGTCTTAGGACAATGAAGTCGTGTCTATCCCCTGTCCTAGTTGGGCATGTGACATGGATACCTTTGCATTGGGGGTCAAGCCTGCATGATTAATGGACACCCTCTGCTTGTCAGGAGGCAGCCATATTTGATTTGTTCTTTTTGATGCAGCCAGTCTGCAGTGCAATGAGAGAGACTCCTTTCTAACTGCTCTGGCTCCAACTTCTGCCAGAGCAGCACAAACCTTTCCTTTGTTTTTATTCGGCCTAGAAGAAAAAGGTGGGAAATGGGCAGATCATTAAATAACATTACAAATCAAAGCTTCCTTAAAGGAAAGGAAGGATTTCTCATTTTTATTTTGTTCAATAATTACCTCATTTTACAACAAGTCTATGTACATTTTAAATTCCATTTTTTTTTTAAGTTCCTATTTAAGGATCAACAATAAACTCTAAAAAGTAATTACTGTAGGAACTCGGTTGCAAAACAACATGGGGGGAATACATTTATTTTCTGCCAATATTTTAAAGCTTGGTTATTTTGGTATAAAATATAAATTATTAGAGCTCCTTCACCCTATAACATACAACTGTACATCTTGCCACTAGTGAGCTGAATTTAATATCCATAACACATAATAATCTTATTTCATATAGCACTTTTCTCCCAATGGTACTCAATTACAGTACAGTGTGCAACTTTTACAGATACAGTCCAGGTGAGAATACAATCTATGTTTTTGGTGCCTGAGGCACAAGGAGCTGATACCAGGTTCCCCTGATTCAAACTCTGTGTCCTTGTTATCAGTCACTGTCTTCACTGTCTTCCATTGATTTGAATAGGCTAGCAAGTGTCTTCTGGCAGAAAACTACTTTCTAAATGTGAGCCATTGTGTTTTCCATCAGGGAATTCTTTAGGTTAGTGGCACCAACAACTGAAATTAAATGTTGTTTGGAAATACGCTGCTCTGATGCAACTCTTAATATGGGTCTACTTCAATTGTCCATTAAACATCTGCAAGTCCACAAGTTTCCAGCAGGGGTCACTGCAGTCATTTAGCTCTACAGCTTGAAGCACTGGGAACTGTCACACGGTTAAAGGTCATTTGTACCTTCTGAGGAATAAAACAAAACAAAAAATAAACATTCTTTCAACATTTTAATCCAACGGGAAAAACACTACGCTGTTTCGGGGGGCACGACCTAATGTATGTGTAAGTAACCATGTTGAGTGAGGGGTCTTCACAACATGTAGGGGAAAAAAATACAAAGCAATCATCAGGATTGTACCTGTGTTTATACATATATATGTTAAGTATCAATGGCTGGGAACCTTTTGAATTAAATCAATAGGAGAATGAAGATGGGATAGAGCACACGCGGAAGCAAGATGTTTCAAGGGAACTTTCCACAGTGCTTCATGAAAGTTTTCTGCCCATGCTCACGTTTGGGTGTGAAATGTGGACCCTGAATGCGAAGATAATTCAGAAGCTTGAGATAACGCAAAGAAGTATGGAGAGAAGTATGTTGGTTATTACCCAAAGAGACAGGGGGAAAATGAATGGGATTAGAAGCAAACAAGTGTCTGTGACATCTTCACAAAGGTGAAGAAAGGGAAATGCCAGTGGGCTGGACATGTAGCAAGAAGAACTTGCCATCCTTGGAGAAAGATAGTTGGATTCAATGGATATGAAAAGACCAAGACAGCAATCAAAAGTAAGATGGAAGGATGGAGTTAGGACATTTGTTATAGCAACGTGGAGAAAAGAGGCTTGCAACCGTGGTGTCCGGGAGGTTATCGGTGGGAGGCCTTCATCCAGCAGTCGGGAGACGAGACGAGATGATGTATAGTCATTTTTAAAAAAGACGTACATTTCAATTGACATTGGTACAAAATGTGCAGTTCTGTTTAGCAGATATTCGGTTTTACTTCCAGCTCTGGTGTGTATCCAGAGTTTCTAAGCCTATCTGTTCTCACAATCTAAAGCCCTTATTAATTATGCTGTAAAATCTGCCTTCCTGTGCTGGAAGAGATATTGGTCCCATCCATTTGCATGAAGTAGGTCTTTCCAACAGGGATAAGCAGCATCACAGCATATTGAATATGGGCCTAATAGTCACAGACATGCAAACATGTAAAGAACGAGTGAAGTACACAGAGACCGGTATAAATCACACAGAACTACATACAGCATCTGCCTCGTATACAGCAACACCGAGGACCCAACACATAGTTTTGAGTGTAAGTTCCTAAGAACAGCATAAAGGATATGTTCACAAAAAACGAATTGTAGCACCTTTGCTGCTAGACGTAAAGCAATTATGCTGACTGTATTGTGTGGGAAATAGGATCTGCAATAAATTATGCTCAAAATTAGTGTGCCTAGAGGGGCTTGCATAGTTATCAGTGACAGGCATGGAAACACAGATACTAACATTGAGAAAACAAAACGCGTAACACAAACAATCATACACAGAACGGATGAGACATGCAAGATGCTCCTGCAATGACCAAGAGTAAAGTATAGCGCAGGAGGAACATATGTTACACATACTGGGAGATGTCACAGATTAACGAGTTAGAGGTTCCTGACTAGAATGCAATGGTATTTAAAAAAGAAAAGGTACGACTCTATAGAGGTCTGTGACAGCACTGATGTTAAAATAAGGAAAAGGCAATCTGTGACACGTTACAGTTCTGCCTACTGCTTGCTTATAAACTAGCCAAGGACTCGTATTTGCCAAGAAAATGATTGGAGAGAAGATGGATTCTGCAATGTTGCAATCAAATTTTAGTGTCAACAAAAGTCCATTCATATTAACCCTTTTGTCGACTCCAATAGGATGAATATCCACAATAGAAAACCTATTGCAGTATATGCACAATGTTGCATGTTATTTGGGTAAAATAGAAGTACATTTGTAAACCTAAAGGCATGCACAAAAACAAGTATTTGGAATAAGTGCATGTTTAATTCCTTCAGTGCTTCAGCAAATAACGAGCTATTGCCCGTTACCTTCGTCAGTGCGAGAGACCTACACTAGGTGTGGTTTGTACCTTGAAATAATTTGCTTGCAGATATTCAGTGATGATAATTAATATTGCTGTCAGAAGCTCTGTCTCTAAATAGATCCTGTGCTTGTAGGGGCCGCTTTCCCCAGATCTGGTGCTCGGGCAGAAACGAAGTAGGTGTTACCGGGATGTGTTTGCACAGGAAAGATCTCCTCTCAGCCTCCAAAGCCATGAGGTAATGTGTGGTGAACGTCTGAGCATCTTTCAGCCGTAGCTGAAGGAGACAGGAAGACACAGAGGTGTGTGGGATAGGGAGAGGTGTTTGTGAAGAGGAGCATACATAGATTTAAACATGCTGCCTTTCTGAAGCTTACGGCTGCGCTTATGGTGACGGCGACAGTGACGCAACGTCGTGTCAAAACAAATGCATTGCAGCCGTCGCGTGCGCTTATAGTAAGCGCGATGCGACCGAGCGACGGCTTGGTCGCGATCGCTGGAAGTCAACTCAATTTGATTTTTCCTCTCGACCTCAGCCTGACGTCGCCATCGCAGGCACTATAAGGCTGCGATCCCAGTGCAAGGCCTGCTCTGTGCGCACACGCACCACCCCCAATCTATCCGGGCCCAGTACATGCGTCGGCGCGCATTTAGCAGCCGTGCTGTACTGCAAGTTTTCACACACAATTTTTTGTATGTGGAACTTGCGACGGAGGCGTGGCCACGCCCCCGCCGGTGGTTCAGCCAATGAGGGCTTAACAGCCGCGTGTGGTCATGGCCATGCCTCCGCAAAACTCCCGCCACGCCCTCTCCCGTCGCAAACTCTCCCTGTGTCCCGGGGCTGCGATCTGCGGTGAAGCGCTGTGCACGTGCCGCCCCCCGCCGGGCGCGCGTGCTACAGAACACACTGGGATTGCAGCCTAAGACAAAAGCATGGCCCTTACTTCCTAAGGCCGCCGTTATAGTGCTGGCGACGGCGACATGACCGATGACGTCGCCGCTTGCGAAAGTTCTAATTTGATTTTAAGCAACGTCGCTGTCGACAAGGCCAGTGACATCACAAAAGGGGGCGGGGCGGGGCGGGCTGCGGTCTCTGATGGTATCTAAACCAGTCACATGGGGCGACTGTCTCTAAAAAATCAAATAGATCAGGCTTCAAAAATGTTGGTCGCCGTCGCGCTTACTATAAGGGTTTGCGACTGAGTCAGTGTATTTGTTTCAGAGCGACGTCACAAGGCACTATAAGCACAGCCTACAGTTTCATTCTGCACAGAAAGTGTAGCGAGTGTGTGCAGAACAGTTTGCCACCAGAACTGGTGATTGGGGGTATTGCCTGTTTCTGAGATCATGAAATGTGTTTTGTAATCTCTCTGGGAACCAGCAACCCAGCTCAACCTGATGAAAGGGCTGAAAGAGAGGTCTTTGAATGGGTTTGCTGGTTATGTACTTTGTTTATTTAAGGTTTGACAGTACGTGCTGTGCAATGCAGCAAGTAGTATCTTTGGTAACTTCATGATTTATAATAAATTCTGGAAGCTATAATGTGTTCAGTGGCACGTCCTTGGCTACAATCTGTCTATCTGTAGTTTAAAGGTAGGCAACACCATACTTAAAATGAACAACTCGAAAAACTTTAAAATTACAAACATTCCTGTATTTCCAGCACAATTCTTGACGCAGTAACCGCCACCCGTGCCAAAACCCCTTCCAACCTATTATCCTTGAACATCCAGCCTTTAACCCAGATGAACCCAGTAAAAGGCACATAACCTTACTGCACCCCCTTCAAGACACCCTCTTAAACTCTGCCAACCAGCACTTAAGTTCCTGACAATGGAGCCTTCATGCCCTACTTGAACTTTCTACTTCCATTATTGCCTGACCCATCCAACCCAGCCAGCAAGGCCATTTACCCCCTAAATTGGCCCCGCCACCAACGGCAGATCCATTTGCAGATCGTCCTGCAACCCTGCGTTTTAAAATGTCCAACTGGATGTCCGACGGGTTGACACCATCATCCCATAACAATCCTCTTGGGTCACCGTCAATATTTATGTGCTTCCAAGTCACACCTCCCATGGACCTAAACACAGATACTGTCCTGTTTACCTTTTTCCTACAACTGTGCATAGCCTTGTAATGCCGCGTTCTCCTCCAACCCAGTCGAGACACAATTTCCAACCAAATCAACAACTTCTTGCACAAAACCAACAATAGTGCTGTAACCCATGAATCACTTGAACCATTTTCAAATTCATCAAATGGTTGCCACCCCAAATGTAGCAAAAACATATCGGTCGACTGGTTTCTCCAACTTTCCACAATAAAGATGGGTAATAGCTGGTTTAAGCGCATTCCTCTTATTCCTTTCCAGAGGATTTCCATCTCCTTAAGCTGAAACCCCAATTATGCCTTACGTGGCCTTACTGCTTCCCTCCTTTTGGCCCAAAAGATAGTGTCCCCACATCCACACCTTCTTATTCTTAACTCCTTTAACAAACTAGCAGTACTTCATTCTACAGGCTTCACATACCCCTTAAACCACTCTCACAACAGCACCCAATCCCCTTAATGTCTTACTCTTGAAACTCCAACCTGGCGCCTGTGAAGCAGCCTTTATTCTCAAGGAGTGAGTCACGTAAAATGAAGCCTCAGCTCTGACTCTCACCAAGTATTTATAAAGAACCCTAATAAAATCGTGTTAGGAAGCTGCCCGTTCCCATGCACCAACAACCGCCCTTCCTTCGCTGACCTTTTACCTTTTATACTCCTGCGTCATCTCTACCGGACACAGGTCCTTATCCTGTATCTTAAAGACACCCTCACGCCTGCATAATATGTCTATGACTTCTGATTTGAAAAGACAACCTTTCTTCCCCAGAGAACATTGTCCCACCTAAGGCCTCTGTCCTACCCCCTCCCCCTACCACCAATTTACTGACCATGACCGCCCACAGAGGACCGACTAAAATGTGGTGCTGAGCAGGCCAGTCTCTTCCAATGATGTGCAAATCTGTTACATTGCTCTACAAATCCTCAACAACAACTCCTTTCTACCCCAACCTGCCAATAATTATTAAACCACAAATGCCTTCGGCCAACTCCCCGTGCCTTGCAACTTAGGAAATAAATTCCTGCCAATTTTAAACTCTCAGCACACCTTGAAAGACTTTTTGCCTTTTGGACATGCTATAAATTGTAAAAGACCCCCCCCCCCCCCCCAAAAAAAAATTAACTCACCCTATGTGTTCCTGTCAGAGGAAAACTATCCATTCCCTCCCCAAGAACTACTTTTAACTTGCCCTGATAGACTTTGCCACGGACCCTTCCAAATCCACCATACCAAAATTCTGGGAAGTGCAGCCACTCTCCGCTGCTTCCAGTGCCAATTCTATTGAAAGATCCCATGTAAAATGAGAAAGATAGTCGACAATGACATTCTGTACCCCCAGTGCATGACATGCCCTAAAGTACCATATATTCAAGACCAATCATCTAGCTATCTGAGCAACCTCTGCTCCTCCGGTGAATTTGCTAACAACCTATTATTCGCCTACACCACTCCCCCATATTATCAGTCAAAAAATGTTACTGCCCTGTTGTCCAAATGCTCACCCCAAATATCAACTACAACTGGAACAGCTCCAAGAAAATAAAGTTCTTTCCCAGCCCTCACTCTTTTCAACCAGGCGGCCAACCTGCCGCACACCATTGGCCATTCCAATCAGTCCCAAAAGCATAGGTAAATAGCCTTCCATTGTAATCCCTTAAAAAGTTGTCCTAAACCATTTGGTCTTCCCTGAGCATCCTCCTTATCCTGATGGAAATGACAAGTGATGACAAACATTTGTTTTTCTTAAACACCTTGCTGCTGGATGGGCTCCACAAAATGCGCCAGTCCATGACATTCACTATATGTTTACAGGTCAAAATGTTGAATGATGAAAACATCAGATATTTCTTTCCTTGTACGGAGGCAGACAACCACTTGACTCGCTTTCTTCCAACGCCCCCCTTGACTTTTTACAATTTGGTTTCTGTCCTCTACATTCTACGAGATAGCACTAACAAAAGTGGCCAATGACACAGCCAAGTCAAAGGGTCACTTCTCCTTACTAATTCTCCTGGATCTCTCTGCTTCCTACGACATTGTTGATCACTCCCTTCTTCTGCTCACTCCACTGGCCTCTGTAACCTACCTACCTATCCAACTGCTCTTTCAGCGTTTCCTTCTCTGGTGTCTCCTCTTCACTCCCTCTTTCTGTTGGGGTTCCACCAGGCACTGACCTTGGCCCTTTGTTATTCTCACTCTATACATCTTTTCTTGGTCAACGATACAATCTTTTGGCTTTTAGTATCATCTCAATGCCGATGATACATTTACTTCTCCTCCCGAGCTCTCCCCCTCTCTCCTGTCCTGTGTCACCAACTGTCTCTCCACAATCTCAGAACTATTATTCTGTCCCCTTTCCACTGCCACCCCTACACCCAAACTCTCCCTCACTGGCAATAATATCACAACCTCATCAACACCCCGAGCCTGCTGCCCAGATGTCATCTTTCACCCTGCTCTCCTTCATTCCTCACATTCCCTCCTTCACTAAGTCTTGCCACCTCCACCTCAGAAATATCGTGAGGATACGCTCTTTCCTCACTCATTACGCTTCTACAATCCTAATTCACTCCCTCACCTTGTTCCGACGTAACTACTGCAACCGTCTCCTAGTTGGGATTCCCCTTGTCTGCCTGTCCCAACTCCAATCCATCCAAAATGCTGCTGCCAAACTCACTCACTGCTCCACTGCTGCCACGCTACTATGCAAATCCCTACACTGGCTTCCCATATCCTATAGAATCAAATTTAAAACACTAGTTCTGACTTAAAAGCTCTCAAAGATTCCATCCCCCCATTACAGCTCAGCCATCATCCCCAAATATATCCCTAAATGTTCTGCCCATGACATCCGCCTTTCCTCCTGCCTTATTACCTCCTCTCACTCCCGTGCTTCACCCTCTGTCTAGAATTGTGTGCCACGCAGCATCACACTCTTTGTGGCTGGACCAAACACTACGCTAACACTCCCCTAACATCCCCACCCCCAAACCTCAATGGGATCAGCGGTACGGCTTAACCATACTCCATCCTGAGACATACTCTGTTACTCTGTTCAACAATAAGCAGCCACTTTACCTTTTATTTCAACATTGCCCCTTATATCCCCTATAGATTACAAGTTCTCACAAGCAGGACCATCATTACCTTGTATCTGTGTGCCCATGTTTGTCCTTATTTGTATGTCATTCTGTTTGTCATTTACATAACTCCCCTTTGTACATGGCTGTGGAATATGTTGGCGCTTTAGAAATAAATGATGATAATAATTATATTGGTGCACAGTGCATATTGTTCTGCTCTTCTTACACAGGGAGCTAGTGATTAGTGCAGAAGAGAGGGGCACTATTTATCAGTGCACAGTTATTAAGCAGCCGATGCAGTGGGGAGAATCTCAGATAAACGCCAGCAACATCTCTGCTCCCTTTGTATTGAGCAGCAAAGGGAAGTGGGCTGCTAGATTGACCAGAGGTTGTGGGACTTAGTTGAAGCCCCTGAAGGCCGCATGCGGTCCCCAAACCGACTTGCCCACCGCTCCCGTACCTCGCTGCTTTCTGGTCCCCCCAAAGCTGGAGGCTTCTGCTCACCTTTAGCCTCCATGTAAGCTACTAAAAACTGCCCCAGGAGACCCAAAGTAAGAGAAAGGAAACAGAGAGAGGGGAATTAAACTCCACAAGCTTTTTCCTGCACTGACAATTGCCTTTCACTAGCAACTTCTTAAACAAACTCATCTTCAACTCCACACTTTCCCTAATTTCCTTTCCTAACTGCCATCTCCTGGCCCCCATTAACCCATCCTGGCCACGGATTCCTGATTTAGGGGCAGCCCCAAGCCATGTGAGACTCACCACCCCCCCCCCTCACCCCTAATTGAGGGGTTCCGTCCCCCACTATCTATTCCTCCCCCTCTTCTTTACCTGGTGTCAGTCCGCAGTAATGCAGAAGAGGTTTGTGCTGTTCCAGAAGAAGCACGAGCCAAAGGAATTTGCAATGAATTTCAATGCACTTTCACTGCCATAAAGGATATCACTCATCCAAGATGTCTGCCTCCGTAGAATTGTTAATGTCACAGACGGGCGCGCTAGGAACTCTAGTGATGTACTGTACCGCATTCTACTCCCAGTTTCCTCCTGCATGTGGCATTAGTGAACCCTTGCAGCTTTTCTACAGCTGACATTAAAGATGGCAGCTTCCTCAAGCAGCGTAATACTCTAGAGAAGGGGTTCTTAACTCCAGTCCTCAGGACTTCCCAACAGGTCAGGTTTTCAGGATATCCCTGCTTGAGCACAGGTGGCTCAATCAGTGGCTCAGTCAAAGACAAATATTGAGCCACCTGTGCTGAAACAGGGATATCCTGAAAACCTGACCAGTTGGGGAATCTTACTGCAAATAACAACCATATAACCCCAAAATGAGAAGACTCAGCAACCCACCTTGGCACTGAAATAGTTATTTAAAAAAATAATCAAATAAGGCGTGGTCAGCTTTTGAAATAGTGTGTGCCGTTTTAAAAATGGAATTCGCTGAAGCAGTGATTCCCAAACTTTCCTATTGGGCCCTGCCCCCCAACAGCAATTGTTTTGTCTTTAAATTGTACTTCTGTATTTAATGCATAAAGATTGGGCCACAAGAAAATCTCATGTAAAAGAAAAAGGATTCCCCTTTCTGGTATACTGTATATTAATTGGGTTATTGATGCAGAGAAACAAATGTATTTATCTTTGTCATGCTCTCTGACCACCTGTCCCTTTCGTTACTTTGTCTTCCTTCTTTATTGCCGCCTTGTGCCTCTTACAATGTGTATGGTCCTCCTGCCATGCTGAGCCTCCCATTTTAAGTCCCCTCTAAGCCACCAGGCTCCCTTTGGCTGGGAACGTCTGGGTGCCGTCTTTGCCTGACTGTCATTTGTCCATCCTTCATTTGTCACCAGGAAGAGCAGACCTGTTGGCACATGCCATGCTCTGTCCTCTGCCTGTGTGTTTGTCACCGGAGAAGCTTCCTGGAACACTGGGAGTTGGAGTTTTTCAAGGCATTGGATATTCAAGGGATGTCACAGAGAAGCCCGTGTTCCAGGGCCTGATGTAAACAGGCAGACAATGGGGAGTGTGTGCTGGGGCCCCACGTGTGCACTAAAGTACATCAATCTGTGACTGAAAGCACAATAAAGCAAAAACAATGGAGTCTTAGTGCCTGAGCACTGGCAGGATGGAGACCCTGCGCTGATTGCCACTGGCAGAACTGAGGAGTAACTGTCTGCCAGTTACTAGCAGGACTTATAGCTGTGGTCACTGCTGTATCCTATAACCCTCTCCAATTGCACCTACTTACCAATTCGGCCAAGCACTACTAACCACTACACACCTATTCCTACTGCCTTTGTAGGACTTCTTCTTACCACTTAGATTGTAAGCTCTTTGGTGCAGTTCACTTATCCTCATATAGTACAATCATTTCCTGTGTTCTAATGTCTCTTCTGTAACTTGCTTTGTAAATGGTTAGTGCCATATAATTAAATATATAGGCAACCTTTTAAGGCACTGATGCTTTATAAAGACCAGAATAAACAGAGCAGACCAAAAGCTGAACCTCAGTGTGCCTGGCACTGGATGTACGTACGTTTCTGTGCACTTAGGGGACCTAGTTGTATAAGTTGCGGTTTTTCTTTATGACATAAGTTGTCAGCTTCATGCCTTCACGGAGAAAGGAATCTTTTCCATCCCTTTGTTATACTCAGATGCCAAAGTGACTAAATATACATTGTATATCCTTGTGTACATTGATTCATTGTGTCTGGAAATTCTTTGTCGTGGGTGGCTAGTGCTATATCAAATACATTTGTATTTATTTTATTTAGGGAGAGGGAATGTTGAAGGGTTAAAGGTCTTGGAAAACACAAGAATGTAGGTTCAGTTTCAACCTCTACCACATATTCAAACTGCCTGAAAAATCATTCTAAACCTGTTTAACACTGGAGGAAACCTCTTTAGATGCTATAAAGGTTTCTATAATGATCATCTAGGGAGAAATCCTTTTTCAAGTCAATCCGTTTTCCATAAAGAGAAAATGAATGAGGACGGCATGTTTTGAAATCAATTAAAAAAAAAAGTGATACTCTTGGTTTGCACATTTAAAAAAAATTAGTAGTACCCAATACCTATCTGTATCTGTATTTCAGTTTACCACTAGGTATTAACTGTTCTTTTCTCTAGTTCATGGTGTGCAATGCAAATCAGAGCTGCCAAGAATACATCAGAGATATGGCTGCATTAATGCATCTCAAATAAACCTGCAAAGTGTTCTGCAATAAAAAAAAGCACAATATAAATAGAGGCTATTTTATTACTATCTTATAGATAAATACAATTATATACTGTAGTATAGGGTGAGTATCTTGCCCAATTACAATCTAACAAAAGGAGGAACTTAGTGGACTTAATTCAACCTAATATACTACTATGTAACTGTGACTATGAAGTTAATGTAGGTTTGGTGCCATAGTCTGCCAGGAGGCATCGCTCGCTGGCGGAACGTTCGTCACTGTGCTCCCTGGCGACCTGCTTGTATAAGAGTTCTTCTTTATGATATAAGTTGTCAGCGGGACATCCTCAAAAAGAAATCTTTTCCATTCCTTTGTTGTACTCAGAAAGATGCCAAAGCTAGTAACATTCCTACTGGGGACCAGGGAAGCAGAGGGGGGCAGGGTACTGGCGTGAGAGTACAGAAGAGAACACAGCTGAGATACCATCTTTACCCCCCACCCCCCTCACCCCCCTAGCAGCACAACTCCCCCAGTTTAGAGTCCCAAAATCCGCTGGCTTTTTAAGGGCAAAGTCTTTGATGCACTCAGTTTGTATTTTCTTCAATTGTTTTACACAAGCAAATTTGGGCAGAGGGGGGTGAAATGTTTCCGATATTATACATGAGAATGCGTTATCTACATCAGGGGGCTCAAATCCAGTCCTCAAGACCCCCCCCCCCCCCCCCCCAACTGGTCAGGTTTTAAGGATATCCCAGCTTCAGCACAGGCGGCTGAATCAGTGACTCAGTCAAAGACTGAGCCACGGATTGAGCCACCTGTGCGGAAGTTGAGATATCCTCGAAACCTGACCGGTTGGGGGGTTTTGAGCAGCGGAGTTGAGCCCCCTGATCTACATCATACGCATATAAACAGAGCATTTTATAACCTGAAGCAGAAGTACGGGTCTACAAGTTCAACCCTCACATGCCTCATCTACACTTCAGCACTGAAAAGGCGCGTACAGTTAGTGAAATTGTAACATGGCCATCATTATTTCCCAATGAGTTAGTCCGGTTTACAAAATCACAATTCAGATCTAAATATATTATTTAATTGGGACCTTACGTAAGATTTGGTTCTGATCAATTGCTTGGTCGGCTATTCTTAACCTGCCATCGATTTATTGACTGTACAACGGAATCATCATAAGTGAGACCTGTCATACCTTTGGTGATAACCTCCACCGTGGCCATGGAGGTCCTCTCAAATCTTACTCCGGCCATATATTTCAAGTTGTCCATATATAGAACTGGCTCCTGTCACCACAGCTGCAGGCCAGGTGCTACCTACTATAAATCCTGTGGGTTTAAATACAGCTCTTGGAGGGGAGATGGGGGGATAAGGGGGTTAATACCTGCCAACTAACTCCATGTCAGCAGTCTGATAGTGATCCAACCCTGGTTTTGTATTCCCTGTATTTGCTGGTCTGTTGGCTACTAGAGAATAAGATCTGGAGAAAGACTATTATCACACTGTTGACATGGAGTTAGTTGGCATATGCCAGGGGTAGCCAACTCCAGTCTTCAAGGGCCACCAACAAGCCAGGTTTTCAGGATATCCCTGCTTCCCCACAGGTGGATCAATCAGTGGCTCAGCTTAGACTGAGCCACTTGATTGACCACCTGTTGGGGAACAGGGGATACCTGAAAACCTGGCTTGTTTGTGCCCCTTTTGAGACTGGAGTTGGCTACCCCTGGCATATGTCGTTCCAAACCTAAATAATTAGGCAATGATAAAGGAAGCCACACCTGTTACCCTGTTGAGTATTCTAAAATCTAGCCTGAAATGTCTCATAGATTAGAAATACAATGTGTATAGAGATCAGCCTCCTTAGTCAGAGTCTGCATGTTTCACAGTCAGGCCCGGAGCCTGACTGGAGTGTGCAGCATTCTTAATGTTAAAGCTTTGGAATGATTTACTTAAGGCCCTGATTAATGAGGAGAACAATCATTTTGCAGGCTCGGTCATGAAATGAAAGGAACACAGCATTATAAAGAGTAAGGTCTCCTCTATAATTTTTTTATTAATAGCTCAGTGTGTGTTGGAACACTCAGTTCTGCATTAACTGCACCGCTTAGGGGGGTGTTACAGAAAATATGTTTACAACTAATACGTTTTCATACGTTGTTTGAAACACTATGCTTCGAACAGCAGAGAGAAACTGACAATGTGTACTGTTTTTTCTTATGCATGTATAGAAAGTATGCGGCTGTGATGAGGACTGCGCATGAAAATGTCCGTATTCAAGAATCCCAACTGTGATAATGATCTTTCTCCAAAGAAAAAGAACTTGGGGGTTTAAAAAAAAAAAAAAGCATGCCATCAAAGTGTTAATAATAGGGTTTTCCCATTGTATACTGCTGACAGTCTACACAGCGCTGTACTGTACATAGATTTTTTTTTTCCATGCACTAATCTCTGCGCTGTAGAGTTTACGATCTATGTTTTTGGTGCCCGAGGCACAGGGAGATAAAGTGACTTGCAAGGTCATATGGAGCTGACACAGGGATTGGAACCAGGCTACCCCGATTCACACTCAGCATCGTTGTTTTCAGCGCTTTTACTCACTGAGTCGCTCCTTCATCCTTAGGATGGAAAGGAAAGGTATCTTTACATATTTTTAGACCCACTGCTTTTCCCACCTCATTGCCTTAAGGGGCAACGTGTTGCAGAGCAAGGAAATGACTGGAAGCTCAAAGAAACGAAGTGAAAGATTCTGGATTGAAACATTTGGATGTTTATTTGGCAGGACGGGGTAGTAGGTGCCAGGATTCAGATGAATGGAAACCATGACTCACTGTGAGAGGTGTAAAGGGTTAAGAGCTGTTTATTTGGATTCGGCACCTCTCTCTGCCACACACATCGGAGAGAAGAATCTATGCGGAAACTAGAAACACCCTGTGCAGTGAGCACTCAAGGCCTAACTCCAAGACAGCAGATCTCCCCGTTCAGAGGGAACTAACAGGTTCTAGTCAAGAACCAGGGCACAAAACCCTGACAGAACTCAGATACAAGAACCCAGAAATCAAAACGCAACCGCAAGAACTGAGTGGTTGACACCCAGGCACCAGAACTCAGAACAAAGTTACAGGATGCTAGTAGCCATATACTGTACCAAAATCCAGATACCATCATTTACAGCTTCGGAGCACAGGCACCAGAACCCATGACTGTGCTTCTCGGGGCTCACAGCTCCAAGGAATGACCCAAGACATTCTTGAAATGTCAAGCTTGGATATGAGATGTCAGATTAACCAGGGACCTTGGCAAGGAAGGGTAACTCAATTCAGAACAGGAGCAAAAGAATAATCCAGGACAGTAGAAAAATAAAGCACTCCAGGCCACTGTACTGTTACCAGTGATGTCTGAAACCTATAATGCTAGCTAGATTGTGTTAGTAACAGCTGGTGACAGTGATGTAAATGTACTGATGTCAGTCGTGCAGCAGTGATATCAGAGTCTCATATTTGTCACTCATGATGTAACAGGCACCGAGTGGTGATGTCGAGTGCTATGATGTACTGTAAGAGCCTTGTTATGGTGAAGCGCCTGTTTCAGGGTCTAATAACCACAGATGTGCAAAGTTGTCCTTGTGCACTTTGTGAATGTCAATGCAAATTGATTAAGACAGGGGCCAAGAGTTTGTGTACAATTCAGAGTGTCGTTACTTTGCACTTTTCTCTTTATCAACACAAGCAAACTTTTGCAGCGTTATCGAACTTTGTGAAAACAGGCAAATTTGACAAATGTCGCCAAAAAATGCAAACTGCAGCTGATGAATTTTCTTGCTTAGTAGTGACACTGCTTAGTAGTGACACATATGGCATTTAGTCGGCAGAAATGTGGGAGGGAAGCCGCTACTCCGTGATAACCCCTGATCAAGGAGTAGCGGCTTCCCTCCCACATTTCTGGCTAATCATTATGCTTCAGGTGGTTTTTCACTCACCTGTTATCATTTCGATGTAATTAGTGCACGGAAGCCGCTATAAAAGGATCCCCCCCCCCCCGTATACCTTCAATCACTCTTTGAAAAAGTACCACTGCGGTACGAAGCGCGTCGGCGTTACCTGGAGTGCTGTGATTTTTTATTTCACTTCAATAAATAGTTTTTAACGGCTATTTGTCCAGCTATTATTACCGGGTTGCAGTGCCCGCCTTCTTTGCCTACTTTTGTGTACCCATTCACCAGCTGGAGCACGCACCCACACAGGACTGGCTTTTGCTGCACTACGCATGGACAAGGCCACCTATCTGTGAGTTATTTTGCTTATTTTACGTGCCTTTCAGGACTAGTGTGTGACAGCAGGATATCTGGGGGCTCGAGGGGGGCGGGTCGAGCAGCGCCGTGCGGGTCACCTTAAAGCGGGTCCCCCGGTGCTGGTCGTTCCTCTCTCCCCCTCCTCCTCTCCCCCTACCTGTGTACTATGTCCACATCATTGTACAGCCCTGCATGTCACGCCTTTATTGTGCAGCATTGATGCAGCTCCTGGACTGTTTACAGAAACTCTTACTACAAGTGATTATACATAGCAACGTTGCTTTCCTATTCTTGAAACTAGAGCATCGGCTTGGGGATCACTTCCTACACGCTACCATATACAGTGTATGCATGTAGGACAAAAGGGTCCCGCAAAGCTTTGGCATTTAGTTTAACAGACTTAATTTCACCAAAAATCAGAAGTACCACTAACATTTTTATTGTGTTTTCCATAACAAAACATATTACATTTCAACAAGACCACAAAATACCAGTTTTCAGTGATTACAATATTCCTTTACATTGAACAGTGCACCAAACCAGTAAATAATATATTAAAATTACATATCATTTAGACCAGCAGTCTGGGGGGGGGCGCGGGTACCACTACTTTTTAATAGGACTTCCGTGATTCCTTGTAACAGGAATGCAGTGCGTTTGTAAGTCTGCAGTTATGATTTAGCAGGGGAAGAACCCTGTAACTAGAATGCAGTTATTCAAGAGCCAGGTAACAGTGATGCAGTGATGTCACTCCCCTGCCGATGATGTCAGGGAAACACAAAAGGCAGTTCTAAAGTGGCGCTCCCACCTCAGTGATAAAGAGTGTCTCCTCCGGGAGACTTGTACTGGTTGTCTCTCACAACCTCACATATAAGTGTTATAAAGCGACTAAAATGGGGAGAAATAATCTACTAAATGATAACATGCAAACTTATCAGGAAATGATCATTAACAAAAGGTTTATAGTGCAACTATATCAGTCACGTGAAAGTAAGTTAGAATCCTTGCAGCTCCAACCCAAAAGAAGAACTGTTCCTCCAGTCCTTCTAAATAGTCATCTTTTCTCCAGAAGCAGGGGATCCAGGGCAAAGAAAGATACAATGAACACACAATAGTGTAATAATATGTCCCTATATAGAATTGGTTTTAGGCCACGGCCAGGATGCAACCGAGCGCGCTGGTGCTAGAGCGCCGTGACGTCAGCCGCTCAGGTTGCCCGGGCTATTCCTGGCCACCTAGCTGCGCGCCTGGGGGAGGAAGGGGGGGAGGGGTGTCTGGGGGCATGGCTATGACATCACGGAGCTGGTTTGCCAGCGAGCGGCAATTTCAAATTGATTTGTCTCGCCAAGCAGCTGAGCGCCGTGCACTCACGGCACACATACACGCGCTGGTCAAACACATTGTCGCAATGTGTTTGATCGCGCTGAGCGTGCATGCGAGCTCGCTCTCGGCCTGGGTGAGCCCTTAGGGAAGTGGGTAGATAATCTTACTCACATACTCCCAATTGAAACAGGCGCAACTCCTAGTCTGTGGCAACCCGAGTACTAACAGTCACAGGCAATCTCGGGGAGACGGAAACGCTGCCACAGCGCTGATACTTTATAGCATTCAACTTTGTGAGTGCACATTTTAATGTTTTAATTTTGATATAGAAAAATCATTGCTAGATAAGCTGCACTATTGTATCTCTATTCCCTTTTCCCCTGAGATTGCCTGCGACTGTGACTACTAATACTGGGATTGCCACAGGCTGGGACTTTTCCTGTTTAAATTGGTTGTATGTGAGTAAAATTAACTACTCCCTTCACTAATACCAATTCTATATAGGGACATATTACACTATTGTGTGGTCATTTTATCTGTCATTGCCCCTGGATGTGCATTGCCCTGCTCTTGGAGAAAAGATGAGGTCTGAGGCCTGTTACTATGATGCATGCAGTAGTGATGTAAGGTGGGCACTATGAGTGATGTAAGGTGGGCACTATGCGTGATGTAAGGTGGGCACTACGTGGTTAGTGCGCAATGAGTGATTAAGGTGGGCACTATGCGTGATGTAGGTGGGGCACTCATGAGTGATGTAAGGTGGGCACTATGAGTGATGTGAAGTGTGGCACTATAGGAGATGTAAGGTGGGCACTATGAGTGATGTAGGTGGCACATGTTGTAAGGTGGTACTATGAGTGATGTAAGGTGGGCAGATGATTAGATGTAAGGTGGCATCTATGAGTGATGTAAGTGGGCTCATGAGTGATGTAAGGTGGGCACTAATGAGTGATGTAAGGTGGGCACTATTAGTGATGTACGGTGGGCACTATGAGTGTTAGTTGGCACTATTAGTGATGTAAGGTGGGTTACTATGAGTGATGTAAGGTGGGCACTGATATGATGTAAGGTGGGCACTATGAGTTGTATAGGTGGGCACTATGAGTGATGTAAGGTGGGTACTATGAGTGATGTAAGGTGGGCACTATTCAGGTGAATGAAGTGGGGCACTATGTATGTAAAGGTGGCACTATGAGTGATGTAAGGTGGGCACTATGCGTGATGTAAGGTGGGCACTATGCGTGATGTAGGTGGGCACTATAGTGATGTAGGTGGGCACTATGCGTGATGTAGGTTGGATTAATAGAATGTAGGGGCCTATTAGTTATGTAAGGTGGCACTATGATTGATTAAGTGGGGCACTTATGAGTGAGTAAGGTGGGCACTATGAGTGATGTAAGGTGGGCACTATGAGTGATGTAAGGTGGGCACTATGAGTGATGGAAGGTGGGCACTATGAGTGATGTAGGTGGGCACTATGAGTGATGTAAGGTGGGCACTATGAGTGATGTAAGGTGGGCACTATGAGTGATGTAAGGTGGGTACTATGAATGATGTAAGGTGGGCACTATGAGTGATGTAAGGTGGGCACTATGAGTGATGTAAGGTGGGCACTATGAGTGATGTAAGTGGGCACTATGAGTGATGTAAGGTGGGCACTATTAGTTATGTAAGGTGGGCACTATGAGTGATTTAAGGTGGGCACTATGAGTGATGTAAAGTGGGCATTATGAGTGATGTAAGGTGGGCACTATGAGTGTTGTAACGTGGGCACTATGAGTGATGTAACGTGGGCACTCTGATGTGATTAAGGTGGGCACTATGAGTGATTAGGTTGGACTATGATATTAGGGGGGCACTATGAGTGAAGTGGGGGCACTAGAGGTGGTAAGGTGGGCCATGAGTGATGTAAGGTGAGCACTATGAGTGATGTAAGGTGGGCACTATGATGCATGCAGTAGTGATGTAAGGTGGGCACTATGAGTGATGTAAGGTGGGCACTATGACTGATGTAAGGTGGGCACTATGAGTGATGTAAGGTGGGCACTATGCGTGATGTAAGGTGGGTTACTATGAGTGATGTAAGGTGGGTTACTATGAGTGATGTAAGGTGGGCACTATGACTGATGTAAGGTGGGCACTATGAGTGATGTAAGGTGGGCACTATAGTGTATGTAAGGTGGGCACTATGAGTGATGTAGGTGGGCCTATGAGTGATGTAAGGTGGGCACTATGAGTGATGTAAGGTGGGCACTATGAGTGATGTAAGGTGGGCACTATGAGTGATGTAAGGTGGGCACTATGAGTGATGTAAGGTGGGTTACTATGAGTGATGTAAGGTGGGCACTTGAGTGATGTAAGGTGGGCACTATGAGTGATGTAAGGTGGGCACTATGAGTGGGCTATGATGATGTAAGGTGGGCACTATGAGTGATGTAAGGTGGCACTATGAGTATGATGTAAGGGTAAGGGGCACTATGAGTGATGTAAGGTGGCACTATAGTGATGTCGTGGGCACTATGAGTGATGTAGGTGGGCACTATTATGAGTAAAGGTGGGCACTATGTGTGAGTAAGGTGGGCACTATGAGTGATTAAGGTGGGCACTATGAGTGATGTAAGGTGGCACTATGAGTGATGTAAGGTGGGTTACTATGAGTGATGTAAGTGGGCACTATGATGATGTAAGGTGACATATGAGTGTGAAGGTGGGCTATGATTGATGGAAGGTGGCACTATGAGTGATGAAGGTGGGCACTATGAGTGATGTAAGGTGGGCACTATGAGTGATGTAAGGTGGCACTATGAGTGTGTACGGGTGGGCACTATGAGTGATGTAATGTGGTATCACTATGAGTGATGGAAGGTGTGGCACTATGAGTGATGGAAGGTGGGCACTAATGACTGCATGCATAGTTATGTAAGGTGGGCACTATGAGTGATGTAGTGGGGGCACTATGAGTGATGTCTGAGAGGTTGGGCACTATGAGTGATGTAAGGTGGGCCACATGATTGATAAGGTGGGGCACTGAGTGATGTAAGGTGGGCACTATGAGTGATGTAAGTGGGCACTATGAGTGATGTAAGTGGGCATATGGTGGATGTAAGGTGGGCACTATGAGTGATGTAAGGTGGGTTACTATTGATCATGGCAGTAGTGATGTAAGGTGGCCAAACTATGAGTGATGTAAGATGGGCACTATGGTGATGTAAGGTTGGTCTAGTGCACATGCAGTAGTGATGTAAGGTGTCACTATTATGATGTAAGATGGGCACTATGAGTGATGTAAGGTGGGCACTATGAGTGATGTAAGGTGGGTTACTATGATGCATGCAGTAGTGATGTAAGGTGGCCACTATGAGTGATGTAAGATGGGCACTATGAGTGATGTAAGGTGAGCACTACGAGTGATGTAAGGTGGGTTACTATGATGCATGCAGTAGTGATGTAAGGTGGGCACTATGAGTGATGTAAGGTGGGTTACTATGATGCATGCAGTAGTGATGTAATCACTATGTTTGGCCACTTTCACTGGTGTTTTGGTTCTAAACATTTTTCATGTTTTTTGTTTTGCTGGAACTCGATTGTTTCTGAAATTATGGGAAAAAAAAGATTAAAATAAGGCAGAAATGTCTTTAAAATGTCTTTACATTTTCTAATTGCACAAATGTTGCACACCTTTGAGCTGTTATTGTTGTTTGCAAACTCAAAAGTTCACCCCGTTTATATTTAAAAAGAAAAAAAAAAACCCTGATTTGAAATTTTAAACAAATGTTGAAGTTCGAAAAGTTCGGATTTCGAAGCCACGAACCTGCCCATCCTTAGTAATCACATAATAGGTTACACACCTACACACAGGTATATATGTCTGACAGGGCTGTACCTAATGCAGATTGTTCACTGAGCAATGCCACACGCCCAGGACGGCCTCTTTTTGGCGAGACCCCCATCTATCCTGACACATCTCTGCGGTTCCCAGGGTGAGAGGGAGAGGATTAATTGTGTATTGTTTCGCTCCCGATGGCGTAATCACTTGTGTGCACGGAGGAGGAGGGGGGAAAGAGGGAGTAGGCACGGAACAAAGGAATAGCAGAGACGGTTTCGGAGCTTCTCAGAGCTGCCTGGGAGATGGGGCTTTAGGTTAAAGCTTCTCCCAAGGAAAACATTTTGGCTCGTGAAATGTCAGCGCTCTGATGCCGGAGCCCGAGCCACGGAGACCCTGAGAACATCCGTCCAAAGACAATAAACCCAACACATCCAGAATGAAAAGCTCATCTGCTCCAAAATGCCCCATCCCCTCTTCCCCCACAAACCATATTGGCACATGTTGTGTCTCTTCAACGGCGCAGTTCCATGTAGGGCCAACTTAAGCCTATGACAATGACACGTTTAATAAGTTTAAACGCATCCACCTCCTTGAAAGCAATAACTAGAAGAATTGTAAGGTATACTTTTTGAAGATGATCCTTACCAATTTGGGGGGGGGGGGGGGGGGGGGGGGGAGTTAATGTCCTTATCTTTTTTGTCTTGTATCCTGCCACTTTACCTACATTTTGTTTGAAAAAAATGAAGGATGCTGAATATATCTCATAATCTTATCCTTAGGGTGGAGCAGGAAAAATCGACAGTCACACACACCACAATTAAGAAAAAGTTCTCCATTCCAAAATTGTAGGTGACACATTGTTGTACCGGATAAATGTATCACAGTGAATAGTTCCAATTTGTCCTTCATGGGACTGCATTTTTTAAGCCCTTTAGGTGGAGTTCTCCTGAAAATGATTCAAGTGAAAATTAGGAAATCGGTTACCATTAGTGTTTTCATTGCAGGTTGTGATACCCTGTAGGGGACTAACATTAGTTTTTCATAGATGGAATTATGTACTAAGTTTTCAAGACCTCGCAGGTCTCTTCTTTAAGTGTAATGCTACCAGGAGTTTGCACTTGTCGTGAAAGTGCTTCTTCACGTCAGTGTCTTTTTATCATTAGAAATGTGCTTCTGTAGCTGTCTGCTATGTGTCTCTCCTCCAGACTGGCAATATTATGATTCTCTGAATCTTTTGCTCAAATGAAATGTTTTCATTTGTATAAATGGTTAGATTGTAAGCTCTTCGGGGCAGGGAGTTCCACTGCCTTACGTTGTCATTTACCTTCCCCCCTTATCCCTATTGCTTTACCTGGTATTGTAGTTTAGTAAAGCATGGTGTATACTGTTGGCACTTAATAAATAATATGATACATATATATGCATGTTATGGCTCGTGCATTTGTATGGAAGATAAAGGATCTCAACCCTAGCCTCAGGGCACCCCCATACAGACCATGCTTGGGAATAAATAATCAGCATTCAGTTCACATGCACATTAAGTGAATTCACACAGGTTTGCTAATTCTTTGAGTATTCCTCACATTTAGATTGCAGTAAAAATAATCTCAAAAACCACTGATGCAGAACAAGTGTGGTGTTTGCATTAGTCTTTCCCCCTCTGCTATCTTACTTTTTATATCTCGCACTTAGTTTGTGTCCTGGGTGTCTTTATCTCTTGCTCTCTCATGGACTCCTTTACTGGCACTGTTATCAAGCCATCCCACATTTGGCACATGGAAGCAGGCACACTTTATTCTCTCCAATCCAGGATACAGCTGCTTCCAAGCAAGTGATACCTCCCGAGGGGGCTCTGTAACCTGCAATTAATTAAATGCAAAGATCATATTAACAATAAGATGTGTATGTTTGGATGTATTTGTATAAATGTGTGTACACACACACACACACACACACACACTTGTGTTAGGCCTCGTCCCAACTGCTCGCGGCTGTGCGCGCTACAGCATGCGCGGTGCGAACAAGACACGGCCCTCTATGGGGCCGGCCCCAGTCAGTGCGTGGGCGCACATGATCAAGCGCGAGTTGCGCAAAAACTACATTTTGGAGAGTCAAGAATTTGTACTTTTGGAGCGGCGGCCGAGCGATGGCCACTTCACGGCGACGGTTCAGCCATTGAGGGCGAACCAGCCGCGTGACGTCATGGCCGCACCTCCGCCACGCCCCTTCGTCATGAGTGATCTGAAGTCCTCTGATCGCTCGGCTGAAGGCCACGAGTGCCGCAAGGCGCTCCGTTGCTCGCGCGCGCTCCCCGGGGCCGTAGCCTGACATTCTCCCTAACCAGGTGATCACTACGAGATCAGTCGGCAATCTCACAGTTACCTTTATTAGCTGAAGATTCTGAGCTTCAACCACTGGCCTAAATAGGTACAACAGGTACACCTGGTTTGAATAGATACAGGACATAAAAGCAGCTACAGTACCTGCTAAGGTGCAGTTGGAGGGTATGTATTATTTCTTTATCTGTCTCTCTTTCTCTCTCCCTCCCATCCCAGTGCAGATAATTGGGGGATGATGTCTTGGGGTACTTGCAATCATAGGGCATATTTGTCCCTGTTGGAACTGATTCAAACAACATTACAATGTCCGAAAAGCCCCCAGTTGAAAAGATAAGAACTCCCACCTCATCTTCAGATGCCTGAAGGGTACAGGGTGGTGGCAATGAAAGAGTTAAAGAAGAAATGCTCTCAGTTTGAGAATCCCTAGCAATTTGCTGTGGCCTTAAACTAATCCGTTCATCTCCCCATGCCTATCATATCGCAAATTAGATTGCACGCTCTTCGGTGCAAATCATTCATTGTGCCTGTAAATTCTATGAACAAGATTAAGGTCTGCGCTGTGTACGAAATACATTATTACGAGGGTAATTCAGTCTAAGGATGAATATTAAAATACTAGGGGTAAGGCCAATGGAACGGTAAATAGGAGATCAATAGGGTTTTACAAGAAGCACGAGGAATGGGCAGACGAAGGGGACTAAATAGTCCTTATCTGCTATCATAAGCACGCATTGGTAATAATTCATTAGGCTGAGATGGTGGCAATCAGGCACTTCAATGGGAGTTTGTGTGCGATGGTGTTGGTCCGATCTGCACTATCGCAGTTTAATGAATGACCACCATTGTGTCCGAGATATTTCTTGGTCCAGTCCCAGAATAAATAAGTTGCATGGGTCATTTTGCTGCGGTGTCTCAGTTGTTGTATCATGAACGCGCCCTAAACGTCTCTTTGCAGCTTCACTTCCTGACTGTGTTTATTATTAGAAGACTTCACCCAGTCTCTAAATGTTCTTTTCCAATTGGAATAAATATTTCAGTTATGACATTAAAGCTTCTTCCCTTCTGCAGAAACCTGACGGCCATTTCTGTCCCTGGATA
Organism: Ascaphus truei; assembly: GCA_036426205.1. Lineage (NCBI taxonomy): Eukaryota > Metazoa > Chordata > Amphibia > Anura > Ascaphidae > Ascaphus > Ascaphus truei. Next base: position 37,999,740 of record CM071573.1, read on the forward strand.
TCAGCATTGAAACAGATGCAGTGTAGGCAGTAATGTTGGCTTTTACAATGACATCCGGTGTTGGAAAATTAATAGGTGTGGTGCTGCGTACGGGGAGTAATGGGTATCGTACGATCTATCTAGGGACATTAGCAGTTACAAAATGCATTTCAAGCTCTAAAGCTGGTTATTACAATGAGTATAACTAATTATAGGCGGAGAGCTGTGTAAGGGAAGTAATATTAATTACTCCGGTGACTATGAATATTAGAATATTCAGAGGTTTGGAGCGGAGGTAAAGCCCTAATCCTGATTATTTTATGACTTGGCAACTTATACTGTATCTATAATAATAAAACAGCCTGTGTGTCTGTCAGGGCCGTAGATCCAAGACCATGACACCTATACACCTGAAACTTTGCAGGCACACTATAGGGACCCTAGGGGGGTGCACCTTGGTGGTCTTTTTCTATTTGTATTTAAAACGTGTTAATTCTATGAGTCATTAACATTTCTCTGAAAAGCAAGTCAGCCATTGGGTGCTATACCTGGTAGGCTACAGGCACGTGACACCATAATGCCCATAGCCTGGTGGCAGATAAGCAGAGTCAGATAGCTATAAAGTTTAGACAGTAAGCAGACAAAGAAAGTAAGAGAGGAAGTCAGTTGACACGTCTGGAGAAAGTAAGAATGCTGGAGAAGGAGAGGTGGAAATAATTGGGGGACATCATAAGGTATTAAACGAGAGTGATGACAGGGAGAGAGATGAGGTGGGGGAGAAAGTAGAGGGCGAGAAAGAGAGCACGGGAAGGGGAAGCAGAGAAGGAGGAAGGGACAGGGTGAATGAGGGATGGGGAGACGGTAGAAGGAGGGCTGTGGGGAGAGGAGGGACAGGGCGGGTTGGGGAGAGCGGGTGGGATGAGGAGAGGAAGGGATGGGGAGAGGGAGGATGGTGGAGGTAGAGTTGTGAGGAGAGAGGTAGGGGAGATGGAGAGAGGGGGTGGAAGAGTTAGAGGGGGATTTTGAGACCGGGGATAGAGAAATACATGGGTGAGGGAGAGGATGAGTGGGGGGATTGTGAGAGGTGGGGGTGTAAGAGAGGAAGGTCACTGATGGGGTGAGTGTCACTGAGGGGGAAGGTCCCTGAGGGAGTGTATCAGTGAAGAGGGTGGATGTCACTATAATTTGGGGTGGGAGTCTCACTGGAAGGTGGAATTATTGATCGGGTTAAAGAGGGCACTATTATCGATTGATTCACAGTTTCAAGTCTCCAATGGAAAAGATGACTCCAGAACACTGCAACCGTGCGAAGCTGGCTAACTTTAGCTAGATATATATATATATATATATATATATTATATATAGGATACACAACACATACACACACACACACACACACCACACACACAACCACACACACACACACACACACCACACACACACACACCACACACCACACACACACACACAACACACACCACACACACACCACACACACACCACACACACACACACACACACACTCTTCTTGCTCTGACCAGTAATGGTAGTTATTGTTAGTACAGGCTTAGACCTAACCAGAATATATAATAAAAAATAAAATTAAAAAAAAAGTGCAGTTCTGTATGCTAGAGGTAAGGATCCCTGTGTAAGACTAGTGTCCCAAGAGAAGCGCTTTCTGAATTTGAACGGAGACTTACCTCCAGTCTTTGGAACTTCAGCAGAGAATGTTCCATATTTACACTTTCGAAAACACCAAATGGGTTCTGATATAATAATTATAAAGCTTGTAAAGTCAGAGATCACAGCATATTTAGTGGGGTTTAGAGCAGGGGAGTCCCCCGCACTTCCCCGGCGTCAAATGACCTTACGGGGTCGTGTGACATCACGTTACCATAGCAACGTGACATCACATGACCACGCGGGTTGCCATGGAGACACGTTGTTGGAACCAAGGTAAGTAAACCAGTTAGAGAGGCCTCACGCGATCCCCGGCATTTATTTTAGAAGCCTTCGGGGAAGCGCGGGGCCTCTGTAACATCCGCGCCCCACCCCAGACAATCTAGCTCCCCCCGGGGGGCACGCCCCCCACTTTGCGCACCACTGGTTTAAAGTATAGAGAAAGGGTATGCTTCAGCACGGGTGCTCAGTCTTTGACTGAGCTACTGATTGAGCCACCGGTGCTGAAGCAGGTATATCCTGAAAACCTGACCTGTTAGTGGCCCTTAAGGCCTGGTGTTCCCCAGCCCTGGCATAGAAAGTTCTAACTAAATAGGATATCTGTGAAGAGGAAATGCCTAAATCTCTTTTTTGATTTCCCCTTTCTCTGCTCATGTTATCTGCTCTTTCATGTATAATGTGGTAACGTGTTCGTTCTTACTGTTATATTACTTTGGCTGAAACAGAATGACATATCCAATAAGAACAAATAACCCCAGAACGATACAATAAGTGCCGAGGGCCCTGCTCATGGGAACTTACCATCCAGTGAAGAAGAAGAACCCGGCACAGGGTCTTAATCATTAAGGAAAAGGGGGTCTATTTCTTGGCACAATAAACCCCCCTTTTCATTAATGATTAAGACCGTGTGCCGGGTTCTTCTTCTTCACTGGATCTATTTGGGACATCAGGAGCTCCCTAGAACCAGCGCACGGGCGGGTAAGTACCCCGCTATCACCTGTTTGTTTGAGTGCGCGCACGACCATCATTCCATGCAAACTTACCGTCCAGAGCAGGGGTGCGCAAACTTCCTGAGCTGCACCTCCCTGCCCGGCAGCCGCAGCGTTCGCGCCCCCCCACTCCAAGGACTTGGCATCAAATGACCCCGCCACGTCATTTGACGCACGTTGCCATGGCGACGCGTCGCCGAAGACCCGGCAGAGAACAGGTAAGGGAGCTACAGAGGCCTCACGCCTCCCCCGGAAGTTAATTTAAATGCCATGGGGAAGAGCGCGGGGCCTCTGTAACCACCATGCCCCCCCTAGAAATTCTCGCGCCCCCCAGTTTGCGCTCCGCTGGTATAGAGCAGTGTTTCTCAACCAGTGGGATGCGTTCCACTGGTGGGACGCAAAGGTCATCAAGGTGGGACCAGGGGCAAATTGGTGGGCCGGTGCTGCGGGCCGTTCCCAGCGGCGGCCGGCGGCTCCCCATGCCGTAGCAGTCCGGCGGCCACTGCGATTCTCTCCCTCCTGTCCGACCAAAGGAGGGAGATACGGAGTCCCTGGACCGGCACGGGACTGAAGCAGCACCCCAAGGTAAGATTGCTGGTGTGTGTTTATGCCTGTGTGTTGGAAGAGGGGGTACAAAGAGAAGTGGAGGGAGAGGGGGAAGGGTGGGTGGAGCAGGGGGAGAGGTGAGGGGGGAAAGGAGGAAAAAGGGGGGAGAGGAGAGGGGGGGGAGAGGGGAAAGGAGTTGGAAAAGGGATGGGGGAGAAGGGGGAGGATGGGGGTGTGTCAACATAAAAATTCACTCTGAAAAAAGTGGAGTTTTGTTTTTATCATGGTGGGACCAGTTTTTTTTTTTTAAAACAAAATGGTTGATGGGATGTATGATGCAAAAGGTTGAGAAGCGCTGATCTAGAGGATTTAAACAGATGCATAGCTGGAAGCAGTGAACAGTAGTGCTGGTTATTACAGAATTTCTCACTGATATTTGAACATAACTAGGTGCAAAGCTCTGTGTGAACAATGGTGCTTCTTATTTAGTGCTGCATGGATCCAACTGGCAAAAAAAAGACAATTATATTGCATAAGAGTTTGTTGCATCATTTCTAGTAGCAATTGTTTTTCTTAAATTACAACTATTTGGGGTTCCTCCGTAATACTTCCCTTAGTGTGTTTTATTATTTACACGTCATATGCGCAGATTTCAACTACCTTTTATTTTAGATTCAGAAATATAAATATAATATCCTACACTATAACATATTTACTGGATGTATTATTCTGCATTGTATAACATTTTGTTTCCAAGCTGGCCCGCAGTAACCCTCTTCCAGTTTAGATACACAGTGCTGACATCATAGCTACTGCAGCTGTACAAAAGTGACATCACCAGTTATTAGTGAGCTGAAGTGACATCACTAGTCACATGTCTGTACAGAATCTACAGATACTCTGTAGCACTGGTAAGAGAGTAAAAAAGTAAGAGAGTAAAGAAAGTAAAAAAGTAAGAGAGAAGAAGAAATAGAAAAAGAGGGTGACAGAAGGAGGAAGGGGAGAGTGGAGAGAAAGAGGAAGGGGGGAGAGGGAGAATAAAGAGAAGAAGGAAGGGGAGAGAACGGGGAAAGATGAAGGGGAGAGAAAGGGGAAAGAGGAAGGGGAGAAGGAGGTAGGGGGATAGAAGAGAAAGAGGAAAGGTGAGAAGAGAGAGAGAGAGAGAGCGCGCACACATAGCATAGTAATTCCAATACAAACAAACCGTCCCCTTTGTGAAGTGATGGATGCCAAACTCTGCAACACAGAAAGAAGGAGGGAATGGGGAAGGGAGGGTTGGAGAGAAAAGTCTACTTGTGGAAGCCAACGGAGAGAAGACAGGATTGGTTAAGGGGAGGAATAGCAGGTCAGGTTTCAGACAGGAGGGAGTGACCTGGGGTAGGGAGTGAGGGGGGAGGGAAAAATCAGATACACTTTCCATTGCCCCTCACACACAGGACCTGCACTGCACCTCAACTCTGCTCACTTGGGGAACTTTTTTTTCCTCCCAATTATTATTATTATAATTATTATATATATTATTATTTTGCTGCTTTAGGTTGGAATGTTTTGACACACTTTGCTGGGTTCTCTTTCTGCACTAAAACTTTTGGATTCTAACTTTGGGACCCTGCTGATATCTGCATCTCCCAGGAACAGAACACAGGACTGGTGCTGACCTCAAACCATTTCACCCTGGATGGGGGGATCTACTTTTCCCCCCTCTTTCCAAGCGCACTCACTACTTGTTCCTGGGCCCCGCATGAGGCTGAGGATTACAGCCCGGGACACACTGGGGTTCTTCTGCACATTTTGGGGTTGCTGAGAGGGACACATTGTCCCAACTCTCCCTCACCTTGGCTGGAGCAAGGAATCTGTCCCCAGGGAGGGAGCTGCTGTGACTTTAGCCCTCCCAGGCACACGCCTGCTGCAGGACAGGGGGATCCTTTTACACCACAACCACCTCCTTCCAGGTAATGCCAGCGAGATCCTATCCTACAGCACCAGCTTCCCTACTCCGTGGGGCATGAAACCCCGGCATGGGGCATGTAACTTCGGCTTGGGGCACGTAACCCCGGCATGGGGCATGTAACTTCGGCTTGGGGCACGTAACCCCGGCATGGGGCACGTCAGCCCGGTTTAGGGTATGCAGTAGACAGCAAAAAAATAACCTTAGAAGGGCATTTCTCAGAGGATTAGCTGCAGGTTTGAGTGTCTGCTGGGGAAGCTGAGAGGTTGCAGGGAAAGTGTCTGCTGGGGGAGCTGAGAGGTTGCAGGGAAAGTGTCTGCTGGGGGAGCTGAGAGGTTGCAGGGAAAGTGTTTGCTGGGGGAGCTGAGAGGTTGCAGGGAAAGTGTCTGCTGGGGGAGCTGAGAGGTTACAGGGAAAGTGTTTGCTGGGGGAGCTGAGAGGTTGCAGGGAAAGTGTTTGCTGGGGGAGCTGAGAGGTTGCAGGGAAAGTGTCTGCTGGGGGAGC
>CM071573.1:38005589-38048901 GCA_036426205.1 Ascaphus truei
TGTGGGAGTGGGTTTTTAATGCATATCAGAGAAACGGCCGGGCGGCCACATTGTGCACAGCGCCGCTACCTTGTGGCATGTGCCCCGGGAGGCCGCCGGGGGATGAATGTGCTCATTGTCTGGCGGGCCGGCGCACGATGGGTTAAAGTGAGATACCTATGGGCGGTGGGAGTACTTGGGATTGCTACAAAGTACTCGCTGAACAATGGGAGTAAGGAGGCCCCGCGAGAAGAGGCTGTGTTAACCCTTTGTACTTATAGCCCTGATTCTCTTGCACCGAACGGTTTAACTCCCCTCCAGCTCCTCGAGAGCTGCATTTTCTTGTATGGCAGGGATGGGCAACTGCAGTCCTCAAGGTCCACCAACAGGACAGGCTTTCGGGGGTATCCCTGCTTCAGACGGTGGGTGGCTCATGTCGAAGGGATAACCCACGTGTAGACGCAGGATACACTGAAAGCTTGACCTGTTGCTGGCCCTTGGGGACTGGAGTTGCCCATCCCTGTGCTATGGAGTTGGGAGCTCGGTGAGGAGTTTCACGAAAGAAGGAAGATTCCTGTAAGATCCGCCCTGAACTTCTTTTTATTTTGATACAGTAGTGAAGTGATGAGCTGCATAATCTTCTGGCACTGGAAGGGTTAACTGCTTTGCCACAAGATCTCCAGCCCCCCCCCCCCCCAACATCTTGCTGGTACTTGTGTTTTGTCTACAATAAGGCACTCCAAGATTTGTCTCACTAGATGTTTGTAACACACTAGCACAAGAATCAGTAGTTGCTTTATCAAGAGCATTGAAGGGTTAAAGTCACCATACACCACACAACCTTTAATAAGTCATTGCACTCGTCATGCGGCAGTGAAGAGGTTACATTTTAGTGGTACGTTTGGGGCAGGGGAGAGAGATCTCTAGGTACAAGTTCCAGTGTTGGGATGCAAAAAATGATGCATTAACCCCTTAGCTGCAACACCTTGTTCTCTGTCAGCAAAATGTTTTTTTTTTAGCGCAAAATAGTGACAGCGCTTTACACAACATGGGTGTGAGTGGGAGAAAAGAACGTCACTTATCACTGTTTGGGTTGTAACAAATCCATGTGTAGTGTATACTAATATTCTCCCTGAGAGGCCTGGGATGCAATGAATTCAACAGCAGAGTGTTTCACTGGTCAGTTCTGCCTCTGGGTTATGGTACGCTGAAGGATGCTCAACTTTAACTTTATTAGCAATATCTACATTTTATGTTTACCCCATGTAAATTAATGTCTGACTGGAAAGGGGTTAAAAGTGCCTTAAAAGTCAAACATAAATAGTTTTAAACAAGGTGTAATTCTGGGGTTAGACCTTGTTGTGAAGGTTGGAACATTGTAATTGCAAAGAATTTCAGGGGTTGGGTTACCAACCCGTGTAACGTCACAATATACCAATGGCTAAAATTCTCTTTCTATATGCTCGTCCACTTAGATGTCATGTTCCCCATCACAATACTGTATGCATTTGTTTTAAGGTTGGCGAGTTAACATGTTGTATTGTATGCTGGCATCTGGGGACCTACACTGTGTAGTTGTGGGTTTATGTGAAATGCTAAATTCATAGCACGTATAGTACAGTACAAGGAGCTGCTTTCAGGTCTCATTGTAACTTTTAATGGGGGTTGCAAAAGCTGCTTGATTGAGAAGAGGCACCTCCCCCCCCCATCCCCAGTGGGATGTCATATATATGGCCGAATTAGACTATTTCTGATCTCGTTAAAGCCTGTAGAATAAAGACATTGTGTTGAGGGAGGAGGCAAAATCTCTTGGAAGGAAAATGGGAAATTCTATAGGGGATTTGGCAGCACAAATAAAGACAGCCAGTGAAACCGCTTTGCCTTCCAAGGATTTAGCAGGTTCAGGGGAGCAGGGGTTAATGTAAAACCCTTTACATTGAGGTTTGAAAGCACATTGGGGATGGCTTTGCTGAAAGGAACAAGTTGTGTGAGAAGGTGTTGTATTAATGAAAGAGCAAGCTCTAGGACGGGAGGAGAATAAAATCCCATTGTAGAACTGTGAGGTTGAAAGCAATGATGAAAGATGTCAATGAATGTTTTTATATAATGAAATCAAAGGAATTTATGCTAAAGGGGGACGTGCGCATGAGATGGACTTGGAAAGAAAAAATGTCCTTATTACTGGAATTGTTTCCCAAAGAACCGAAAGCAAGTAATTTAGAAACATATATATCTATATATATATATCCTAATATTATATATATTATATATATATATATATATATAATCATATATATATATATAATATATATATATATATATATAAAATATATTTCTTAAACAGGTTCTCTAGATTTTATTGGACAAAAGAGTTGGTTTATTGTTAGTGGTTTTGAGAAACGTAAAAATGTCGGTAAGAAGGGAATGTGCCTGGATAACTTGCACAGAAAGGACAGTATGTGGAATGCATGTGCTTCTGTTTGTATGCGTGTTTGTGTGGCTATACTGTATGTAATAAGGGCTAGAGTGCCTTTACTAAATGGACAGTGGACAGCGACAGTGCGAGTCACTGAACAATAAGAGTTGGTGGAGCTCTGAGTGCCTTTTATTGTACTAATCCCATAAACACAAAAATAACACAGTATGCCCCATTATAGGGTCAAATAAGCAACTACCCTCCCACCTCCCCAGTTCTTGGTAAGAGGGCCTCCCTGCATGTTTCATTTTTTCATCTTCACTTTAGTCGCCCCCCTGATTTGGGAGTCATTTGGTTCTTGCAAAGGATTTCTCCTTCCAATGCTTACATTTCTTCCCTTTTAGCTTGCAAGCTTCTCCAGGCAGGCGCATCCTTATCTGCTCTATGAGTATGTGATAAGGCATGTTATTTGTTTGTTTATGGCCTTCGAATGCCAGTGTGTTGGGTTGTAACCGCCTATGATTTTCTTCTAGAGCAGGGCTGGGCAACTCCAGTCCTCAAGGGGCCACCAACAGATCAGGTTTTCAGGATAAACCAGCTTTAGCACAAGTAGCTCAATCAGTGGACCTGCGCTGAAGCAGGGATATCCTGAAAACCTGACCTGTTGGTGGCCTTGGAAGACTGGAGTTGCCCACTCCTGTTCTCATGTTGAGTTTGATGTTTTCAGTACCCTGGATCATATAATGTCTGTTCTGCAAAGTGCAGCACGCATGGTTGGAATGCTACATACATAAATACATACGTGACCTATTGAATGATACATTATTAGTGATTTATAAACCTTAAACATGGGACAAAATGTTCCCCTTTTTTATATATATATATATATATATATTTATATAATTATTATTATTATTACTATTTGCTGAAACGTTTTGTTTCTATTGTTTGTTTCCCAGTCTGGCACTTTCCAGGCAACTATAGTTATTTTTTTGTGTTTAATTATTTTCGCCTTTTTTATTGTGCTGTTTGTTGGACCGGTTTTGATCTTCTTTTTTTTTTTTTTTTTTCCTCTTTCCTTCGGGCGCACGTAACATCTCACTATGCTGCAGAAGTCCAGTTTTCGGAGCATATACTTACTGTATGCAGGCGGAAGGATGCCCTTTCACGTGGAGTTACTGGATTTGTCAGTGGGGATACTTCATAAAAGCTGTCTTTCATTAGGTGGCCAATGTCATATCCCATTAGGGATTGTGTGTGTGTGTGTGTGTGTGTGTGTGTGTGTGTGTGTGGATGTGTGTGTGTGTGGGTGTGTGTGTGTGTGTGTGTGTTGTGATCTCCTTGTCCTTTTGTTTATAATTCTTAGCCAGAACTGGAATTTTCAATTCCCGTGCAGCCCCCCTTACCCCTCATTTCTTGTCCCTAGGACTGAGATCAGAGCTCAAAGCAGGGAAGGGGAAGGAGAGGAATGAGCCACAAGGGTGATGGACTGGATTAAGGGGTGGGAAGTGTAAATGAGTCTTGTTATTTAAGATCATCCTCGGAAAGGAAATAAAGCAAACAAAAACAACGCGATACCCAGGTGCTAAAAAAACCCACCTCAAAGTTAAACTTAATTAAGTAATGGAAAATAAAATCCTTAAATTGACATTCCATACCACCAGTCTGACTTTTAGAATGGGTTTGTGTATCATGTTTCAGTGAATCCTCCCCAACCAAGATTAGTCAAGTGATACATGTCAATATGGGGTTAGTATTCCAAAATTAATTGGTTATGTATCCACAAATAATCTGGTTATGTATTCCACAAAATTATCTGGTTATGTTATTCCACAAAATTATCTGGTTATGTATTCCACAAAGTGAGGAACGTGAATATCTCAAAGATACCTCCATGGGAAGTGTCGACCACCCCTCCCCCCCTCAACTTTCCCCTTTTCTTTCAGGGGTGATTCTTTAATAAGTTTGAATATTTTCATAGTATCTCTACATTCAAATAGATAGAAATATCTGTCTTCCTAAGATTTAACTATGCAAACTCCAGCAGTCTAACAGCTTGAAAAGAAGATATGAATAAACAAAATTGGTTATTATAATACGTTTATTCTAAAACACAATGGCAAGAATAGGAAATGACCTCTGTGTGGGACTGGACAGCTTGGTGTGGGTGACTTTCTCTCTTTTTGTATGTATGTATATCTATATTTATACAGCTCCCATCCATGTACATAGCGCGTCACTGCAGTAATACACGTGACCTCTAATAATATACAATTAATGGGGAATAAACGTTGAGACATAAAAAGTAACAATAGGAAAAGAGTTCCTGTCCCAAAGAGCTTACAATCTAAGTGGTAAGTAGGGAGAACTTACAGATACAGTGAGGGGGTGTTTATTAGAAGACATCACTGTTCTGCGAATATAACATCATTATAATTAACAGAAGACACTAAAGTGCATGGACCCGTTCTTTTCTTATCTAGATTAGGGGGGCCGGAGATTTTTCTGGGGGGGCACGGCGGATTGCAAGAGGCCCCGCGCTTTCCCACAGGCATTTAATTAAATGCCGGGGGATCGCGTAGGCCTCTGCAACACTTCACTTACCGGGATTCAGCCGGACTGTGTGACACGTCGCCATGGCAAATGCGGGGAGGGGCCAGTGTACGTGTGCGTCACAACGTCAAATGATTGCCGCGGGGGACGTAACGTCACTTACCCCGTCAGCGTAATTTGACGCGGGATACAAGGTGGGGGGGGGGGGGTGTGCGAGAGACGGGGATGGGCAATGACAGGGGGGCCACAGCTTCATAAGTTTACTCCCCTGTCTCGATCAACCCCGAGGTGGCCAGCAAGTCACAGTTGTGTATGTTTTGGAAGGAGGTTGGCAATATTCTGCCTAGCCTCTTATTCTATGGCTTTAGTAGAGGCCCAGTGTGTGAGAACGCGCACCCAAAGCATGAAGAGGGGAGAAAGCATGGGTTTGTCCTTCTAAACCTGGGGGCTCTGTCTGTGTGGTGTAGTGGAGTTTAGCAGCCTGGCGTGGGTTGTTGTAATTAATCATGGCCAGGTTGACCTTCAAATATGGAGGCTCTGGGTCTGTGGCAGACATGGAGCTGGCATATGGGGGGGATGACACAAAAACAGACCCTGAATTGACTGGAAGGATTCTGCAAATAGGGCACTTGCAGGCTGCAGTAGGTTAAAAGAAACTGAGTTACAGACTCCTCAGGAAGAAGTTATTAAAAAAATATACACAATTTTTGGTTTAGCGGAGGACACCTAGTCTGCAGGGAGCTAGCATTCAAACCAACAATTATATATTTATATATATATATATATATATATATATATAGATATATATATATATATAAGATAAATTATATATATATATCTGATAATATATATATATATATTGTAACATGTAACGGCGCTTGAAAATGGATTTTAAACCATGGCACGGCTGAGGCTGAGAGAGTAGGATCTGGGAGGACAATACTTGTCATCTCTCCAAATCTGTGTATACGTGCCTCTAAGTCTAGATTAATCCTACATCAACACTCACTATGTATTAGAGAAGCCCCCCTGATACTGAGCGCTATCTTTTTCTCTACTTTCTGGCCCCCCTCGGAGTGAACGAATTTCGAGGTATTCAACATTTTCCTCCCGCAGATCTCTATTAGGAGCTTTCACATGTTCGGCCAATGTAGGGGGAGAGGGAGTCTCCCATCTCCTGGGGAGGTTGCAATTATTTGAGTTAATGATGGCTAATAGACCCAAGTACAAGCTGTCTGTGGTATGGACGAGCTCCCCAGTGGATGATGCACATTTTGTGTGCGAGGCTGACATGAAGCCCTTCTTTGTGCTCTGGAGACGCTGGCATTGCATTGATGTGGGTATCTCTGTGCCATGTGTTACAGGCATCCCCAGCAGATGTTGCATATGAACAATGGAGATCACAAAGTTCTTTCTTCGCTCGGATCCATATGAGGAATGGGCCCATGCGGTCTTGAAAGCTCGTGTGAAGCAACATGAAATAATAATTTTCATGTGTGTCTAATAATCGGCACAACTACTTGGAATATAATACCATTTGGGATATTTCGCAGTGTCCCCTGTCTGTAATAGTGAGAGAATAGGTCTAAATTTTCTGCTTTCCCACTGCTGGAGAAGAGATCAGCTCATTCAAATGAATGGGACTAAATATTCTCTAGCTCAGGGAAGAGTATTCGCTGCTTATTGAATGGGAATGTGAGGTGTGTGTCCTTCTGCAAAGCATTGCTGGTCCATCCATCTCCTGAACAGCTTGCATTTGTTTTTGTAGCTAAACACAAATGTGTTTACAATGAATTAGAACAGATATTACATAGTTACATAGAAGATGAGGTTGAAAAAAGACGTGTCCATCAAGTTCAACCTATGCTAAATTTAGACGACAGATACTTTATCCTATATCTGTACTTACAGAATATTGATCCAAAGGAAGGCAAACAAAAAACACCAGTGAAATGATATCTCATAAGGGGGAAAATAAATTCCTTCCTGACTCCAAGAATTGGCAATCAGATTACTCCCCGGATCAACATCCTTCCCATGTATACTTACTTATATCCCTGTATACCTTTCCTTTCTAAAAAGATGTCCAACCTTTTTTTTTAATAAATCTATTGTATCTGCCATCACAGCCTCCAAGTGTAATGAATTCCACATTGTAACTGCCCTTACTGTAAAGAACCCTTTCCTTTGCTGCTGGTGTATTGCCCGTGGGATCAATAGTTCTTTTGTAAGCTCCCCAGATATATATTTGTATATAGTTATCATATCATTAATTATCAGATCATTCAGTTGAATTATAAAATTAGTTTATTAATTTAATATTGTTAAACCACAGTATTACATCTACCATTGGACTGCGATGTGGAATATTTTGGTACACATCAAATATATATGCAGCGCATGTATTGTATAATGTACAGTATGGGAGATGTATTAATTATTATATCATCAAAGGAGGGAGAGGGATTATGGGGTATGATCTCTCTTATTGGACCAGCAAATAGCTGATATGTTACAAGCTTTCGAACCTCCCCGGTTAGGGGGAGGACCCGATGAAGGACCCTGAGAGGTTGGAAAGCCTGTAACATATTGACTACTTGTTGGTCCAATAAAAGGTATCATACCCCCTACTCCCTCTCCCTCCTTTGTTACTACATGGAAGAAAGGACCAACACAGCGACCCACCTTTGCTTACATTATAAAATGCACCCTAGCACAAAATGACTGAATGTGGGGAAGGTTAATATTTTGGATAGTACCTAGACTTATGTTATATAACCGCTCACAACAAACTGGTCAGAAACATAAGGAAGGAGTACAGAAGCCTTTAATCCTATTAAACAATGAAGATATTTGTTTGGTTCTGATGCTGATAGTATCCAGTCTTCCCGTTGATCAGAGAAAATCTTTAATACTTGGTTAAATAAAGGATTATTTTCCATCTTTCTTCCTTGTAAGAGTCAGAGGCTGGAATTGAACCAACAAACGTGTGTTTTCAGGAGAAGCACATCCTCCTTATCTAGTATATCAATAATTATATTGACTTAGATTGTAAGCTCTTTGGGACAGGGACTCTTTTTTCCTAATGTTTCTTTTGTCTGTAGCGCTTATTCTCATTATATCCCTTATGTCTCGTGTATTACTGCTGTAAAGCGCTATGTACATGGATGGCGCTTTACAAATAAAGACATGCATACATAGGCCGCGCTTATAGTGCTGGCGACGCGACCGATGACATCACCGTCGCCACCAGCGAAAGTTATAATTTGTTTTTTAGCGACTGTCGCCAGTGAAGTCACTAAAGGGGGCGGGCCGCGCAATCTGATTTAGAGACAGTCACATGTGGCGACTGTCTCTAAAAAATAAAATTTACCCGTCTTCCAAATTTTTAGTCGCTCCGTCGCACTTACTATAAGCGCTTGCGACCGAGTCAATTGATTTGTTTTGGAGCGCCGTCGCCAGGCACTATAAGCGCAGCCTTCGATAGATACATGCAGGCACAGTGTTGAATTGTAACGGTGTGGCTTATTGAAGATAGTTATGTATTTATTATATTTGTTTGCTATGTAACATGGGGTCGAGTCTCCTGTCTTGTCTCCATGTATCTCCAGGATATTATGTACATTGTAGCATGTACTCCAAGACAGTCGCTCGCTCCACTGGCTGCTGCTGACGTCTTGTTTATGGTGACGTAATGTCAATATTAGAGAATATATACATACCGTATTTCTGATTACCTCCGGCATGGAGGGAGCAGCCATGTCCCCTAGCCTGGAGACAACAAAAATGCTAGAGGAGTGAACGCACAAGGAAAAGGGTGTAGGGTTGTTTTTTTCAACCCTGCAGCAGTGACATAGTTAATTCGTCCAAGGGTGCAACCACATGGAGGAATCTGGGAGGTTGGAGGGTGAGCAAGTGTTGAAATGTATTTATGAGGTGTGAACAAAGAGCATCAACTTACACTACATGCCCTGCTGACACTGAAGGGGTTAAAATGCACCGCTTCCTGACAATGTGCCTTTGAAACCTACTCAAGGTTTTTACTATGAAACGTGAGCAGTGTAAAACATGTGCGAGGACGATAGGCAAACGGAACCTATTTTCTTGACCAATTAATCTGGACTGCACTGAGACTTCCTTTCTCGTTCCTGACTAGTGGTAACATTACGATGAGATGTGCAGTGCTGCTTATTTTAATTTTTTTGTTGTTGACCTTTTTTTTATATGTTTTTTTTTTTTAAAAGGAGATATATATTTGTTACAATCTAAATATATGAAAACCCTTCTAAAAGCGGCAGGCCAAAGACCTTTTTACCTTCTACCTATCAGAATTCTGCTCTCCTAAAAACAAGTTTAGGATCGCTGTGTTTATTCCCAAATAAAACAACGACAGCAATATTAACTAACCAGCGGCTGGGTATATATTATAATCAGATGGGGTCCTGTCCTGCTTTTGGACTTCTTCAGTGGTCAGCTGGCTTTAGATTATCTGACATTATCCCTGTACTTGGTCGCAAAGTTTGGGGAGCGCAGAGTATCACCAAATTTTTTTTATTTTTATAAAATATTTTACCAGGAAGTAATACATTCAGAGTTACCTCTCGTTTTCAAGTATGTCCTGGGCAAATATGTAATGTAAAAAACATAAAAACACAAATAGTGCAGATGGTTTAAATGAAGGGGTTATAGTTGCTGGAAGCAGTCCTTTAGGATGTACACTCACATTCCGAATGAAGAAATAAAGCAATTCCAAAGCTTTGTTTGGTGCCTATGTGTAGATAGTGTCGACTCCTATGGTGGTGGTCTCATCAGACGATCATCAGTTTTGTGGTGTTCTCAAAAAAGATGGAAAAGACCATAGTACGATCAGGAAGACATCTGATGTCCTCAAAGGGGGTTTGACGCTGCATTGTTTTTTGACTGTATTCTTTCTACTTATATTTTTCATTGAGCACCTTGTTTGCACATGAGCACTTCATTTATATTCACGACTACTTAACATTAAGAGCGCCATATTCACTCTCTTTTTGCTTCATTATCCCTGTGTTGTATTGTCTTTTGTAAAGTGCCAAGTACACTTTTGGCGTGATATAAATATGACATGTGTAACGGGTATTCCCCCACCCAATCGCAGATTCTACTGTGTGAGTGCAGGAAACATATATTGTTACTCGGTGGGTGCAATTACCTGTTGGCTCGCAGGAGGGCTGGCTTCGCCACCGGGGAACCTGGGGCAATTTATACTAGGGGTAACCACTTACTCAATAGGTGCAGGCCTCACCTGCGTGGCTCCCACCAGAGGGGAGTGGATCCTCGCAAGGACAATCACTATAAATCAATACACACAAGGGATATATAATAACTAATCTAATTTACTTCTGTAACACACAATAACCCATAATTGACCTGTGTCCCTCGCTCGAGGAGACACCCTACTGCGTCACGCAGGACGCTTCCCAACACCAAGTGAGCCCACCCTAGGTTCCAGAGGAAAACCCCACCCATGTCCACACTCCTGTGGAGAGTCAATGGGTGACTGCGCAGTCACTATATGAATAGGCCTGTTGGTGCACTTATACGTTAGAGATACCTTCCGAGACACTCCGATGCTCGGGTCTGCAACTCCTTCTAAAAGGGTCAGACGTCCGTCTGATCTATCAAGTACTTCGGCCGTGGACCCCAACGAGGGTCCCACCGCTTCCGGGAAACAACCAGTCTGGTACAGCAAACGAACCACAGGAACAGCCACGCCGCTATCCTGTTATCCTATCCTGGCGATATCTCTGTGACCCCAACGTGGGGTCCGAACTCCTTCACTGGAACCGCGATCCGCTGAGTCCCTCACTAACGATACAGCAACGTGGACACACCTGCAATACAGGCCGTCCCTATAGCACAGCATCCCTTAAGTGGCTTAAGGGTCACTCTCCTAGGGCCTTCGGGGTTGCCTATCCTATATAGGTAGGTCTTGTACCCACCCTACTCATAATACGGGACCTGGGCCATGGATCCCGGACTGGTTACGCTATGAACCCCCCCCAGTTGCCGTTATAGCGCAGAAACGCGCCCTGGGTATGGCCTCCCCGGATGGTTACCGCTATGAAACCCCCCCAGTGGCCTCGCCACGCGCAACACGGACCCGGGCTATGGCTCCCGGACTGGTTACCGCATATGAAACCCCCCGCTGTCTCGTGCCACTAATTCACAACAGGACCCTGGGCTATGGCTCCCCGGATTGGTTACCGCTATGAAACCCCCCCAGTTGTCCCTATCTTCCCTTCTGTTCCCCAGTGCCAACTAAAGTAAGTGACAGGTTCCCTATTGAGGGCTATCCCTGGCAACCACTCACACTGCTGGGACTCAGGGCTATAGGGCCAAGGGGGGTGTGGCCTAGTACAGGAAGTCCTCGTCCTGTAACCTACCTCCTTCCTTGACTGCTCCTTCCTCTGACTGACTCCTTGCCCTGTTCTTCCTGACTGACACGCAGCTCCAGCCCGCCAAATGTATTATATCCCTCCAGGGCAGTCCTGCAGCCTATTGGTCCTATCAGGCACCTGGGGCCTGTCTCCCTATGCCTCCTGGGAATTGTAGTCCGAGGCCCTTACTATAACATTGGGCCGCGTGCGCTCCCCTCTGCCTACACTAACTCCTAATGGCCGTCGCAAATCTCTCCTATGCTTCCCTACTCTCGCGCGACCTCTAAGAGCTGCCTTAGCTCCCTACCCCTATCTGCGCATGGCGACCTATCTGGGGCTCTCCTGCCCCTCGGCGATAAAAAAACACGCGCATGCGCGACTTGAAGCGCAATGCGGGCGCCCTGCGTCTGGGCCGCCGGGACATTAGAGACGCGATCGGGCCTTCGCAACGCCCGATCGCGTCTACCGGCAACGGCCGCGGCAGGAGAAGCCGCGCTGTCCCTGCTCCAGCCCCCACCCTTGGAAGCAGCCAGTCGGGGTTTTCAGTACCGCGATCGAGCTGCGCCAGGGAAGGGGGTCTCAGGAGAAAAAAGGTGACCTGGCTACACTCTCCCCTGGTGAAACAACACCAAACGCCCTCGCTTGGGGAACCTCATCACATGGACACATACACAGTGAAAGAAATGACATGGCATAACCCGATACACTTACAAGATCGACTGCAACATCCTAAAACATGGCACATTTTCACACAATGAAAAATTACATGGCATATCGCACACACTATTACCCGGGCCAAGACTGAGTATAGCTGGCTGATGAGACATATGGGGGGGCCCCATAACTGATCAGATGGGGGTACCTCACTTTTGCGTCCGTGAGCCTCCCAGGGTGAATCTCTGGAAAGCCACATCTGTGAAGTAAACAGTCACTGCTTAGTGTACTTCTCCCCCTGGTGGAAGGAATAGCGCAGGTGTCCTTTACACCAACCCTTTACTTGAGCATCAAAGGCCTTGGGAAAGCAGAGGCCAGGCGGACAGGACCTTTCCCCCGGTCCACTACGTGACGAATGGGCCGCTTCTTCTTGGGCGCAAAGGAGGCAACTTCTACAGCTCCTTTGCACATAGTCCTTGCCATACATACGTGCTTCAGCTTCCACTGAGAAGCGAGAACTGGACACGTCTCTTTATTCAAAGTCTCTGCTTCACTGGCAGGGTGGTAAAGAGAGACACACTTACCCCTGCGGTGATTCCGGTGGCAACAGGTCCTCGGGGACGCTGTCAGTTCCCACCTCGGCTGTCTCGGGACCTGACCCCTGTACTTCTGGGGGCAGTCCACTTGCTGTCCTTAAACTCGGGAGCAGTGGATCCCAGGCTGGGACCATTTGGGTTGGAGCGCACGGGCTCTCACTCAGTATCAGGAACCGTAATCTGGCCTGTTGCACGGCACACCTCATCGGAGCCTGTGGGGAGCAAGGGGGTTCCTTACCACTCTGCTGGCTTGCGATGGATTTTCTTTCTTGGAACGATAGGCAGGGGTAATGGTCCATCGCACTGCAGGGAAGCTTATCTTCTGGGGGGGGACCACCTCCGCCAGGAACCAGGACCGATGCGGTGGAGCCATCGGCACAGGTGTCCAGAGTAAAGAGTATCGTGTCTCCGACGGGTCACCTTGAGGCTCACACACCAACACCCCTGGGGCAGTCAACTCACCCTGGTCGTGTCAAACAGTACTGATCCCAAGCCTGGGACCGATGGTACCTCTTAGGCCGGACTGGACGTGTGGTAGGGCACACGGGCCCACAGCAGGCTCTGTATGCGTGATTCCTCTGTCTCTCTGTGGTTCGGTCATGCTGGGGAAGCAATGAGATTCAATAACCGCACACCGCAACACTCACAAGTAGGAACCACCATGTCAATGTCTCTCTAGAAAAGTCACAAGTGGGGCTAAAACACTGTATCGACCATTTTCTCCCTCCACTCGATGGTCTGTAGTCGAGGGGTAACCGAGACACTTTGGATCCCTGAGAGTGGGCTCTTGCAGGACAGGGCATATGAAGAGAAGGAAATCTACTCCGGCGCACGCCAGGCCAATACATATTGGGGTGTATGTCCTGACAGTTCTATCTCGTTTCTGATCAGAAAGAAAATATTTCATGTCTACAAACAATGCCTTCCTCCTCCTCTTCTCCTGGTGAATAGAAGGTCTAATGGCTGTTTCACCGTGCTCACTCCCCTGGTGGAGTTTAAAGGAGGGGTGTGCTCTATCACTGGATGGCTCTGGCTCTGCACTGAGTCACTCACATTACGGGGGGGGGGCTCTGGTTCCCGCCCAGCCCGATGGTTTTTCTGTAACCTTTTCTGAGCAGCCTGGGCAGTCTAGAAGCAGCTGTGTATCTTGAGTTGGCGGGAGGCCGCCATTTATGGTGGGACTCACTGTTAGCCTCCCTGCTGCAGGAGCACTCCATTTTAACTACAGTCCTGTCAACTACACTGCAGTTTTGCATAGATCATGAGACAGTCCCCTGCGGAAGATCGGGGAGTGTTAATACCATGGGGAACAGTTTAGGCATATGTTATGCGTGGTGCACAGGAGATGGTAATCCCCCGGCCGTCAGCATCCAGCCTTACAGTCTTTCACCCGGGCAGTGGCCAATTCCGGGCAAGTTCTTACTTGGGCGCGCATAGATGGACAATTGCGTATCATGGGATACTCGGCCACTACAAACACGCGCCTTGGGGATAATCCTGCGCGCTAAGGCCCAGTCATCGAATCGTCTTGCGGTGTGACTGCACCGCCCATGATGAAATATGAAGGTGGACAATTTGAAAAAAATGCAAAACAGGGCACCCCAGGTCTATCTCAGCAGCGCCTCCAAATGTAACGGGTATTCCCCCACCCAATCGCAGATTCTACTGTGTGAGTGCAGGAAACATATATTGTTACTCAGGTGTGGTGCATTACCTGTTGGCTCGCAGGAGGGCTGAGCTTCCGCCACGGGGAACCTGGGGCAATTATACTAGGGGTAACCACTTACTCAATAGGTGCAGCGCCTCCACCTGCGATGGCTCCCACCAGAGGGGGAGTGGATCCTCGCAGGACAATCACTATAAATCAATACACACACAGGGATATATAATAACTAATACTATTTACTTCTGTAACACACATATAACCACATAATGATACCTGTGTCCCTCGCTCGAGGAGACACCTACTGCGTCACGCAGGACGCTTCCCCAACACCAAGTGAGCCCACCCAGTGTCCAAGGAAACCCCACCCCATGTCCCACACTCCTGTGGAGAGTCAATGGGTGACTGCGCAGTCACTATATGAATAGGCCTGTTGGTGCACTTATACGTTAGAGATACCTTCCGAGCACTCCGATGCTCGGGTCTGCAACTCTCTTCTAAAAGGGTCAGACGTCCGTCTGATCCTATCCAGGTACTTCGGCCGTGGACCCCAACGAGGGTCCCACCGCTTCACGGGAACACACCAGTCTCTTGGTACAGCAACCGAACCACAGGAACAGCCACGCCGCTATCCCTGTCTATCCTATCCTGGCGATATTCTCTGTGACCCCAACGTGGGTCCGAACTCCTTCACTGGAACCGCAGCATCCGCTGAGTCCCTCACTAACGATACAGCAACGTGACACACCCTGCACTACAGGCCGTCCCTATAGCACAGCATCCTTAAGTGGCTTAAGGGTCACTCTCCTAGGGCCTTCGGGGTTGCCTATCCTATATAGGTAGGTCTTGTACCCACCCTACTCATAATACGGGCCCTGGGCCATGGATCCCCGGACTGGTTACCGCTATGAACCCCCCCCAGTTGCCTCGTACTACGCGCAACGCCGCCCTGGGCTATGGCTCCCCGGATTGGTTACCGCTGATGATACCCGCTGTCTCGGCCAACTAAATTAACAACAGGACCCTGGGAATAGGGTACCCGGATTGGTTACCGCTATGAAACCCCCCCAGTTGTCCCTATCTTCCCTTCTGTTCCCCAGTGCCAACTAAAGTAAGTGACAGGTTCCCTATCCTGAGGGCTATCCCTGGCAACACTCACACTACTGGGGACTCAGGGCTATATTGGGCCAAGGGGGTGCTGGCCTAGTACAGGGAGTCCCTCGCTCCTGTACCCTACCTCCTTCCCTTGACTGCTCCTTCCTCTGACTGACTCCTTGCCCTGCTTCTTCCTGACTGACACGCAGCTCCAGCCCGCCAAATGTATCTATATCCCTCCAGGGCAGTCCTGCAGCCCTATTGGCTCCTATCAGGCACCTGGTGCCTGTCTCCCTATGCCTCCTGGGAATTGTAGTCCCGAGGCCCTTACTATAACATTGGGGCCGCGTGCGCTCCTCCCCTCTGCCTACACTAACTCCTAATGGCCGTCGCAATCTCTCCCTATGCTTCCCTACTCTCGCGCGACCTCCTAAGAGCTGCCTTAGCTCCCTACCCCTATCTGCGCATGCGCGACCTATCTGGGGCTCTCCTGCCCTCGCGCGATCACTGCGCATGCGCGACTTGAAGCGCAATGGCGGCGCCCTGCTCTGCGGCCGCCGGGACCTTAGAGACGCGATCGCGGCCTTAGCAACGGCCCGATCGCGTCCCCGGCAACCGGCCGCAGGCAGGAGAAGCCGCGCTGCTCCCTGCTCCAGCCCCCACCCTTGGAAGCAGCCGTCGGGGTTTTCAGTACCCGCGATCGAGCTGCGCCAGGGAAGGGGGGTCTCCAAGGAGAAAAAGGTGACCTGGCTACACATGCATACACTGCACAGTTTATTCGCACCAGCTAAATGTGATTTCAATGGTGATAAGGCTGCTTGCCGCATGCCAGTCATGTTAAACCATTACTTTGGGAGCATAAAGTACATGGGGTACCCATGGGAAGTGGGGGTGTCTTGGGTGTCTAACACCCTTGTGGCTACCTCAGGACTTGGGAATCCTTTTTCCTGCGGATAAAATAGCTGCCATTGAAAGATGTTTGCTAATTAGGAAAGCAGGGGTGGGGGGGTGGACGGGGGTGGACCTGGCACCCCCACAAATCCAAAGGGGGCACTTCCTGAATCCCATGCAACCCTGTAATGTTGGCGAATTAAGAAACAGAGCACAAGGATAAAACATATATACATACATGGCTTACAAAAGCACAGTCTCGAGAGACTGTGAACAAACACAGCCACCTGTGCGGTTACATTCCCAAACTTTCTTCCTTTTCACCTTTTTATAAAAGAGGCTTTTGACTATTGTAACACATGCGCCTTTGTGCCTTTTTGTGGTAGTTTGCCGAAGCATGTTGTGTGTTTGTGGAGGTGTGGGTGTGTACTTAGCGGTTGGAATGTGGGTAGGTGCTTATAATTAGAAATACTCGCCTCTTTTCCTTTTTCTGCGTGTAGTAATGGAGTCCTGGGCTGCGCGGCGTATCCACGCGCGCTGCACAGATATCTCTGACTTAGGACAAAACTCCCAATAGGTCGCAAATAAATGGTATTCATTTCTCCCCCCACCCCCCCCCCTTCACTGCCAGGGGGTACCTTATCTTAACACATTGCTCTGCAGCCAAGGGGTTCAATTATTCTGCGCCTGCTTTTCCGCGAGATTAAACCTGCTTTCTACCCCCTGCCTTTTGTTGTATTGTAAAAGAACTAGGAGTCTCTGTAACAAAACCATAGTCTTAGCCCAGACCGCTCCATCCAAGTAAACGTGTTAGAGGGGTGAGTGCTCAGCATTTTGTGAATATACTTCAATTTCTAGGTACAATCCTTGATAGTTGATTAAAACATCACTTTTTTTTTGGTACCCTTTCACTGGCCTGGTTTTGCTTTCTCACATATTCTGGGTTACTTCTTATTGGCAGTGTACCTGTGATTGGAAGGAAGGGGGTTTCTGCCTTTTTACCTGTTTCTAATTTTCAAGGAGAAATGTTACCAAAAATCTTTCTGACTTTTTTTTTTTTTCTTTCGAAGGATTGTGCATTCAATTTGTAAAGGAAAAGCGGTAAACTATACCAGCGCAACCCTCTTTTAACCTGCGGTCAATGCTTCATGGAAAGAGCAGCCATCTTTAAATCACCCATGGAATTTCATTTGTTTTTGTAGCTTTGCAAATATAGACCCAAAAGGCAAACAGAGACGAGTACAATAAGTATAATGTACAGGCATACCCCGCTTTAAGGACACTCACTTTAAGTACACTCGCGAGTCAGTACATATCGCTCAGTAGTCAAACAGCAGCTCACGCATGCGCCTGTCAGCACGACCTGTACAGCAAAGTTGAACTCCCTACCTGCACCGAAGCTGTGCGCAAGCGTGGAGACTATAGAGCCTGTTACAAATGCGTTATTTACATCAGTTATGCACGTATATGATGATTGCAGTACAGTACATGCATCGATAAGTGGGGAAAAGGTAGTGCTTCACTTTAAGTACATTTTCGCTTTACATACATGCTCCGGTCCCATTGCGTACGTTAATGCGGGGTATGCCTGTATATACTTCTACATCTCGCATTGCTTTTGTTAGAACTCATGCTGACCCAAGGGAAGAATATTAGGGTGTTACAGTGATTTTATGCTGAGCCTTATAGCAATTGTTCATCTTCAGTGGCAGCAGTTCTTTGTTGTGCTAACAAAACGATGTTTTAGATGAATATTTCTACACAATAGAAAGCAAGAGTAGCACATGGTTAGAATACAAAAAGGGAATGTGAAGGCAATTTGTATAAAATAATCATAATAAGTGGGATGCTATCCTCATCCTCATAGATACACTTCTGTAAGGAGGAAAGAGTATTGTACATTAAGTGTAAACAGATACGCTCTATACATATGATTTCAGCCT
The DNA here is from genome assembly GCA_036426205.1 of Ascaphus truei. Lineage (NCBI taxonomy): Eukaryota > Metazoa > Chordata > Amphibia > Anura > Ascaphidae > Ascaphus > Ascaphus truei. The sequence goes on from CM071573.1 coordinate 38,023,796, forward strand.
GACCATGAACTGCTGCTTTGTCTCTTAACATAAGCCAGTATCTGGCCCTCTCCTGCTGATAAGAACCCATGGGGATAAAGTGACCTTATAACAGGTCCAACCAGTCATGGCTTATATCCCTCTGCCCAATGCGTTTCCTCTAAAAGTGCCTTTTATTCTGAGTCGATGGTGAAATTGCCATTTCTGGTGAACTATCTCCATGCCTCCATTCTGCTGAAGCAGCAAAAATTGACGCTAAGCGCTTTGTGTTAAAGGGTCAAAGGGCGCACAGCTATCCCTGGGCAGACTACCTTCATGGCCAATAAACAGACCATGGCACATAGACACTTAAGTGGGGGAAATAATGATTTAGGTGAATATAGGTTAGAAATAAAGTGCAGGTTTTTTTAGGACTTTGTATAAAATGAACCCTTCATTGCCAGAGGTAACGCAACCTACTGCAAAGCTCGAAGGGTTTAGAAAACAGCGCTGGCTTTAGGTATTGTGTGGGATATGCCTAAAGCAACCAGGTTTGTTTTAGGAAGGATATATATTAGTTTTATTCTATTTTCCCTTTTTTTGTCACTTTTGGGGCCTCTCTAAGTTGTCTGAGAGTTAAGTAAAAAAACAAAACAACTGAGATATGAAAAAACAAATGATTCCAGCCTGAGTTATTGGCACAAGCTGTAAATATGTTTTTATAGAGGCGGCAAGTTGCAGCAGGAGATTGTATAAAGGGAATGTTTGTGTAAGTGTTGCTTTTATAGGGGAATGTTTATTTAAGGATTCTTTTGTAAAGGCAAAGGGCTTTTGTGAGAGCTGAATTTCTTCTTTTAAACCAAAAACTCTGGACCTGGATGTGTCATGCGTTTCAGAATTGTACAACCTCTAGGACAGTATGTGGCATAGGCTGACTTGTGGTGTATAGAAGATGCCACCTTTTTGGAATGGGGATGGATTACTCCTAGGACAGAGAACTGGTCACCTCCTAGAGATATATATATATATATATATATGCACCTTAACCCTGGCTGTGCTCAAAGCTGTGACCATGCAGCAAGCTTAAGCCTATAGGGAACCATGTTAAAAATGGTTATTGAGGCAAAAAGTGACACTGTGTGCTCATTTGCATGTAATTTAAAGAATCCCTTGCTGCAGTGGAAGTGCTGTATGCTGGGGTGATAATGGGGAAGGAGGGGTTGCAGACTGCCTAAGACATGCAGATGAGCATACAGCTATATTTGCATATATATATATATATATATTATATATATATATATATATATATATATATAATTTATATTTTTGATCTCTTGCTAAGCATAAATAGGTGATGTGTGTGTGTGTGTGTGTGTGTGTGTGTGTGTATATATTTATATATACACACACACTACCTACTCACTATTTCTCCTGTGAACGAGAAAGAGAACACAATATGCTTCCTAAGATAAGTAAATTTTTCTTTAAAGTGTGGAACAATCCGTTTTTGTGAATACAAAGTGGGGGTACTCTCGTGGTGTAAATCAGTACTCATTACCCCTTAGTACCATGACTCTTCTATCACCAGTCACCAGATGAGCTGTCCACGATGTCCCCTCCTGGGTTACAGGCTGCATCACTGAACGGATCACTTCTAGAACATCCGCAAGTACAAGAAATGATCGTGCAGTACTGGGTCATTTTTAAAGCAACATAGGACTATGTATGAGGGCAGAAGTGGAGCAATTCTGGTGCAAAATAAAGCAGCAGCAGAGGTATTGCAGGAAAAAAATCCTACTGATTGAAATATGGGATTCTTCTGCTGGACAGATATGGTGCAGCATTGCAATACTTGTACCTCCAATCTGTAGTGTGTTACCCTACTTCTTGAACATGATTTATTGTATAATGATGCTGAGTATCTATAGATGCAACTCCCTAAAGCTGTCACTCCTTGTATACAGCAGAAGGCTGCGGCATACGAACCCAACTCAACCATGTTTATATAGTGCCCCCCCCCCATACGTGCCAACCCTCTAACCCCCCGCAGTGCCATCACTCCACCAGTTTATTGATTTGGAAAGGGTTGAAAGGCACCGCTGGGGATCGGTGAGGGCGAGCTGCTGCAAATGTGCGGGGACTCCCATGGGTATCATTATTTTATACTGTGCCTACCATGTACACGGCTCTTGGCCGTTATAACGTAGGGGATGCTAGGTCCCATTGTGAAGGAGGAGGTCTGGTTGAAGAGGTGCTAGAACCGGACGTCGTGCTCTAAAGCTGGGGGGGGGGGAGGGAGTACTTTTTTAAAGAAAGGGTGCTGGATTGGTAGAATAGCCCCCAAGCAGAGTTGGTTGGGGCTAATACTGTAAGGCATAGGTGTGCAAACAAGGAGGGGGGGGCAACATTTTCGGGGAGGGCGGTGCTTAGAGACCCCACGCTCTCCCCAAAGCATTTAAATGAAATGCAGGGGGAGCGCGCGAGCCCCTCTGTAAGTTTCCTACGGCCGTGCTTATAGTGCTGGTGACGCGACCGATGACGTCGCCATTGCAACCCGTGAAAGTTATAATTAGATTTTCCGCGACTGTCGCCAGCGACGTCACGAAAGGGGGCGGGCCGCGGTCTCTGATTGGTTTAGAGACAGTCACATGGGGCGACTGTCTCTAAAAAAATCAAATAGACCCGGCTTCAATTTTTTTGCCACTCCGTCGTCGTCGCGCTTGCTATAAGCGCGTGCACCGGAGTCAGTGTATTTGATTTGGAGCGACGTCGCATCGCCGTCGCAAGGCACTATAAGCACAGTCTTACCTTGTCTCCAGCAACGCATGGCGTCGTGGCGTTGGAAACGCCGGAGACAAGGTGGGGGGGGAGAGCAGGCAGGGGGCACAGACGCAAAAGTTTCCGCACCCCTGCAGTAAGGGATTGCAAACATGAGACATAAGGCTTTCCCAAATACAGAAAAAAGTCAAGGCTGAAATAGGGACAAAGGGGTTACAGCCTCAAGGGAAATGGGAAGACTTATCTTTCTATATTCTGAAGCAAAAAACATTTTTGTGAAAGGTTAATATTAATGTTTTTAACATAGAAAATGAATGAACTTTATTTTTACATCATTCCATCTTTCTGTATAACAAATACAAATACCGCATGTGAGCACATTCACACGTCTCAGACACGCCTGCAACCCTGCCCTTCCCCATTATCTCTTGGCATACAGTGCTTCCCCTGCAGCCAGGGATTCTGGGTAATGCCATGCTCTCACAGTGTTACCTTTTTGCTTCATATCCATTTTACCATGGAGCCATATAAGCTTATGCCTGTCGTACCGGTTTTTATAAAAGAATTGGAAGTGTGTGTTTTGTAACCAATGAATGGCTATCCTAATTTGTAAATAACATAGTGGTACCAAGTACCCCTTTTACCATCACATTTCGAGCATGGAGTATTGCTTTTTTTTTTTGTTTACTGTTCATGCTTACTAAGCATTCTTAAATATTAAATGCTGCTTTAAACCCTTGCAAGCCCCTATTGCCTGAAAGTGTTAATATTCCACTAACACGTGTGTGCACATTCTTACACGCCTGCACTTGCATGAAGTCTCACACAAAGGTGACTTGCACGGCTTTGCACACAAGCTGCTTCTCAGTATTCCCAACTGGGGAAGTTGGGAAACTCAGCTGTAAAAACACTGCAAAAACCTACAGCAGTTTTCTCACTTTCTCTGCAAACAACTTGCACACACAATTCACAAATTGTTCCATTTGAAGGGAGGGAAACTTCAGCTCAAAGCGAGCGCTGTTAAGTGCCGTGCAAAAGTCTCGCAGTAATTACAGGACATTCACCGACTTTTCCAGTAGCGCAGTCGCAAATATTTGAACATGGGTTTTTTTTTTACCGCATACTGTAAGATTTATTGCTTTTTTTTTTTGCTGCAATTCATTGAAATAACCTGCATTTGGTAATTCCCGGGTGTTTCTTTCCCCGTGTCATTGATTTGCAAGCAGTTTGCAACCCAAAGTCTTCTAGTGCCGAATTCTAGTAACATTTCAGGAAAAGGGGGTTTGGAGAACAAGTTCTGGGGAGGAACAGTATTCTGGGACAGCAAAAATGACTTTGAAATATTTAAATCCTATTCAGTGCCTTAAGCTGTTCGAGTTAACTAAAATACACACGTCCTGTCTTCTAACGGCTCCTGTCCCTTGTCTGTAATACTCCTGTCCTGCCTTCCTGCTACATGCAAGGAAGGAAAATAAGGCAAATCCTTAAATATTTAGGAACTGTACAGGAGTTGGCAGATAATAGGCACTAAAAAAATACCCGACCCCGGCACTCCGATTCTTCAACACGTATATTAAGTGAAACAAACCAACCGCACTTTTCATTCTGAAATTGTGGGTTACTACCACATCTCCATCTTAAAAATGCAGATACATATTTCTGGAGTATTGGAATTTTTATCACGGAGATGTGGTAACAAACCACAATTTGGTATTCAGCGTGTGGTTTGATTGTTTGCTTATTTCTGCAGAATCGCGCATTTCTGCCCTAATAAAGAGACGGGTAACGGGGTGAATTACCTCAATCTCGGCTCTTTATATGGAATTTTGAAATACTGCAATTTCAGGGACCGGATTACCGCCTTAATAGGTCCCTGGTATCCCAATGTCTCTGTTCAAGGTTCACGTAACCTCTTATTTCTGAGGCCTACAAAAAGCAAACTGAGAATTTCACAAAAATGCACGTTTTTTCCAATGCTTCGAACAAGCAAAAATGTTGACCTTTCGATTACAATACAATTCAGTTCAGTGCAAACCTCATGAAAACTGGTATGTGTGTATGTGTACACTGTGAATGTATACTGAGTGCTCATTTGCATGTCATTACCCAGAATCCCTAGTTGCTGCTTTTTGAGATAATGGGGAAAGGCAGGTTTGTGGACCTGTCTTAAGAATTTACTCACAAGTTTATTTAAAAAAATAATAAATATCTATCTATTCTATCTATCCTATCTATCTATTCTATATATATATATATATATATATATATATATATATATATATATATATATATATATATATATATATATATATATATATATATCTCAGGAACATCAACAGGTGCCAGTCTCTACTAATAATAATAAGACAACATTACCATTCTCACGTCCGGTAAAGAAAGACTGCACTCTGATCAATGTAAATAAAAAAAACCCCAATAAAGTCTGTATTAGGCATAGATAAACCCCTGTGTGAGTGGTATAGTAAATTCAGAGTTCACTCACCCAAGGCACCTATCCGCTAACATGTCAGCTGGTTCCTCCATCTAGTAAGCGGGTAACCATCCATACGTGCCCCTGATTATGACAGTGTTACTCCTTAGGGGAAGTGTGGTTGCTATAGTGACCATTAGTGTTTGGTTCTGCGCATGCGCGATAGACTGGCGGTCCCGGTCATACTCAGGGGCACGTATGGATGGTTACCCGCTTACTAGATGGAGGAACCAGCTGACATGTTAGCGGATAGGTGCCTTTGGTGAGTGAACTCTGCATTTACTATACCACTCACACAGGGGTTTAGGGGATTGCCGAGCATTGTTGTACACTGCGCATGCACGGTCGCCATATTGGGTGAGGCGCACGAGTGCGGTACAAATGGCTAGATAGTACATAGCCTAATCGGATCCCCCCCATCCCAGATGGCGGCTCCACTGCCAATGCACCGGATGTTTTACTCCTGTGGGTTAAGCAGTCAACAGGTAATTACACACAGGTGTGTTTGTCACATGTGGTGAGGGTATATATATATATATATATATATATATGTCTATGTGTCAGTCTGTCTTTGCACCCCCCTTGAGAAAGGTTCCACTCCGGGACCGAAACGTCGGACTGGGCGGCCTATTTATCTTGTATCTATGCCTAATACGGACTTTATTTATTTATTTTTTGTTTACATTAATCAGAGTGCAGTCTTCCTTTACCGGACGTGAGAATGGTAATATATATATATATATATATATATATATATATATATATATCATTTAAAGTGTTTATATATTAAACGTACTTATCCCAAGGTATATCGCCTTTTTGTTTTACTGTTTTCATGGTCCAAGCAGTGCACACATTTTAGGTTTTTATTGTCGTTCCATATTCGACCGTCCCAGTTTCAGTAAGAATGATAATCTTTTGTTAACACTTTCACTGCCAGAGGAGGCAGCGCCAGTGGTTGTCACACATTTGTATTATGGTTATAAGTGGTTTATATGGCAGGCATGGTTGACTGGGTGTTGCATGTGTGCGGTTAACATGTGTACTAATGTCTGTGTCTCTTGCAGGATCTGGTCTCCCAGGCAGGGAGCAGGACCCCGCAGCGTCTCGGACCTCGCAGTGATACGTGCAGCTCATGCTTGCACACAGCCAGCTAGATGGGGTTGTTGTTGGCATGGCTCTCAGGGATGGCAGGGGGCGGACACACTGACAGGATGCTGCTGATCTACCTGCTGATGGTCAGCCTGGCAACGTTGGCACTGACCCGTCCATCTTACAGCCTGGTGGAGGATACCACCGTGGAACCCGAAGGTAAGAGACAAACTCACTGACCGCTCGCAGAAGCGCAGTCACACAACTTATTGCGTGTGATCACATGGTAACACAAAATTGCATATGCTGGCAGTGACACAACTGTGTACACTATAGCCTTCTGGTTTGTCTAAATTCTGGGTATTAAAATAACGGGGAATTAAAACAAATGTAGCTTCCAACAGTACTAATCCCCTCAGGCATGCCCGTTGGTACTCTTAGTGGATTGGAAACCCTTGCCTAAGATTTGGGTACTAAACTCTTCAAGGGCATTAAAGGACAACTAATGCCCTTCCTTGGGGATTGTTTTAGTAACTCAGTCTACTCCTTTATTTTTTCATATAGATTTTTTTCACAGAGTTCAGACCGGGGGGGGGGGGGGGGTCCTCGGGAGGGGAGCTACATTATTTTGCCCCCATCCCTCCGGTCCCCAGGTAAATTTACCTGTTGCCAGTGTTTTTCTCTCCTTTTTGGGTGAGATCAAAAAGGCCGGAAAATCCTGCCGGTCCCGCGGACCAACAGGAGGCCGTAACGTCAGCGGAGGGCTGATGTTGCGGCTTCCTATTGGACGACCTCTTTTAAGGTCTAAGAAGAAATGGGTAATTAACCTGGTAAGTGTCTCAGGAAATGGGGGTACCCGTGCTAAAATTAGCTCACATATGCTGCAGAGAATTGGGAATCACAGCTACAGCATAGAATTGTATGTTTCACAAATGTGCCAGACTGCTCTGTTACCTCCCTCTCAGGGCACAGGGGGCTGCAGAGAAGGGTTTTGTTTAGAGATTTTCTTCATAAGACCCTCACACCCAGCAAAGGAACAACTGGCAAGAGTTGTGTTACTAAATATGAAGTGGCGGGTAGCACCCTGATATATTGTAATGTTTCGGAGTCGACATTACTGTCCCAATGACGGAGCGAGGGGTGAGAGAGCTATGCAAAGACGACCTTTCGGGCATACTTTTAGCGCACACTACTAAGCCATGCTTTAAGGTGACAGGCAATGCTAGGTCACCTCCCCCCCCCCCCTCCATGTTCATGGGAAAACTGCAGTACTCACTTGCCCTTTTTACTGGCCCCTCCCACGAAATTCCACACCTCGGTCGCACCTCGGCCCAGAGGCGTGTGAGAGGGCGCGTTGCATGAGGCTACCCCCCGAGGGGACGTCTCCTGGAGATGTGAGATTGAAGGGGCTCAGAATACCTGGTGTCTGTCCCTTCCAAGTCTCCCCCCCCTCCCCCAAGCATCCAGGCTGAGGCGCACAGGGCAATGCTGCTGCTTGGGAAGGTATTGGAGCAATGCTACCCTTCCTGTTTGCAGTGTCTGCCAAAGATGGGACCACGCCTGACTGGCTACAATACCCCACCCAGGGGTAGAAGGGAGGGGGAATGAATAATTACTACTCTTCCCCCCCCCCGCCCCCTCTGGGTAGCTAAACGCTGTGTTAACACCTTCATTGCCAACTGGGCTGGCAGTGGCCATCTTCCCCTTGCATGTTCTTTGCAGGTATATGAAAGAAGCCTTAACCCAGGGGTGGCCCGCTCCAGTCCTCAAGGACCACCAGCAGGCCAGGTTTACAGGATATCTCTGCTTCAGCACAACGACTGAGCCACTGATTGTGCCACCTGGGCTGAAGCAGGGATATCCTGAAAATCTGACCTCTTGGTGGCCCTTGAGGACTGGAGTTGGCCGCCCATGCATTAACCCAATGGCTGCCAGGCAACTCTGCTGCACTTTTTACAGCTGCATTGCAGAGCCCTGTGGCAGCTAATTGGTTAATACATTCACTTCTATCTTATTATTGCACCCGTCCCATTTTCTTCAAGCTTTTCTTTTTCGCCACATGTCTTTGCAGCGGCCGGACCAATGAATACGCAGCATGAGTTAATTTTGCTATAAATAGCTGTAGCTATTGGAGCGCTCCAATAATTTAGCTTTGGTTCTGTTCTTTATAAACCGCAGGTTTCATAGAAATGTCATTACCAATCGAGATTGAATTACCATCTGCAAAAATTTTACTTTAAAAAAAAAAACAAAAAAAACCCATTTCTCCTGTGGGCTGTTTAATTGTACTAGGAAAAGCCTTTTACCTACTGTAGGTAGTTATAGAGACCAAAAATAATAATAAAAATAATAATTATTCTTGTATAGCGCTGCTAGTTTTACGTAGTGCTATACAGAGACATTTTGCAGGCACACGTCCCTGCCCCGTAGTGCTTACAATCTATGTTTTTTGGTGCTTGAGGCACAGGGAGAAAGTGACTTGCCCAAGGTCACGAGGAGCCGACACCTGGTTCCCCTGCTTCAAACTCCGTGCCAGAGTCGGTGTCTTTACTCACTTTGCCGCTCCTTCTAAATAATACAGAAAGGGCTAAAATGAATAGTTGGGTAGGTTGGGTAGGTGACATCACTAGCAGTGGGGCCGCACTGCAGAGTAATACAGGAAACAGTAAAATAATAGTGCAGCACTCTACTACTCGCTGTGTAGCAACCCTTACAAGGAGTAGAGAGGACATCCATGTCTGGTGCTACAACGTTTCTGGCCTTTAGCTCACTTACCTGACACGGAGGCCAGAAACACTGTAATTTTTCCACACTCCACTGAATAAATCGCATAAGAGTTGCATCAAACTTGAATGTTCTGTCTAGCCCTTATAAGGATTGCTACACAGTGACCTCATGTAGGTAGTGCATCTATAGGTGTCGCTTAAATGCATTCTCTTAAACACTTCCTTTCACTATGAACACCATGGAATTAACATCCGTTTTTTGTTTTGAGGCAAACCTTTTGTATTTGATAGGAAACCCTGGAATAATTTACATTGTAAAATGACACTTCAGTAAGGATAAAATCATGCAATGTTTTGGAGCAGTGTTTTTCAACCGGTGTTCTCCGGGCATCTCTAAAGGGTTCTCCACAATTTTCAGGTCATTAAAAAATGTGTACCAAATACAGAAGAATTTACAATGAATCTGATCTCAGGCACGCTCATAGAGTGGGTTGGGGTTACTTACAATGCATGTGATCACAGACGCACTATTAGAGAGGGTTGGGGCTCCTTGCTGTGCATCTGATCTCAGACGCGCTATTAGAGAGGGTTGGGGGTTCCCCAGAATTTCACAGTATAATTATAGGGTTCCTTAACCAAAAAAAGGTTAAATACTTCTAGAGAGCGGGGTAGCCACATGTTTGAGGCAAACTTGTAATGCTGCACTACAGCAAAATAAGATTTAAGGGGATGAAATTACTACATAATGAGCACATTGTTTTTCTTTACATTTGCGTTGAATGGCACGGAGTGGTTGGTATTCACTTCAATGAAGTCCTAATCCCATTTAGTATCACGTACTGGAGCTGCAGGAGAATGAGATCACTCACATTGGCTTCCATTTGAATTATTTTATCATTTAAAGGCTACCTAATAACTTCACAAATGTTACATTTAGTCTCAGCTGCAGAACGGCAGGTGGAGAAGCATGGGATACATAGTATTTTCTACATGGTATTTTTTGCTTTCATGAAGGGCCAGATAAGAGAATATGATGGGGGTCCCACAGCTGTACTGATCATCACATTTGACATGAATATTTCTGAAACAGAGAACGATTGAAGGATTTTGCAGCATGATTGGGGATCAGGATGAAAAGTAGAGGCAAAAAAACTAATTGGCAGTGTATGAAAGGCAATAAAGACAATGGGCCATATGTTCTAAGCCATCTCCCGGTGCTGGGAGACACCTTAAAGTCTATTCAAGTCAACGGTCGCTGAAGCAGGAATATCCTGACCTGTTGGTGGCCATTGAGACTAGAGATGCCCACCCCTGCTCTAACCCCTTGATCCAGTTGGGCCTTTGGGCGAATGGATTGACTTCTACTCAAAGAAAAACTGAACAATACTTAATGAATTGCATTGCGGAGTATTAATGTTGCGTGGCACGCTGAAAGAAGGGCGCAGATAACGAGAAAAAATAGCAAAAAGGAAGATTCATTCATTAGGGTGCTAGAAGATCCCACAGGGATTACAAGTCCAATCCTCCAAATACCGCAACACGCATGCAAAAGTAATGGGATAGGCAGAAACAGAAAGCAGAATTTATTCCACACAATGTCACAAAAAATAGTTGAGAACAAGAAAAATACAAGCAAAACCTAATTACATTAGGGCCACATTTTACATTCAACGTTTCCGCGTCACGTTACCTCTTCATCAGGTATTTTTAACGTAATATTTCCTCCCTTAGTGCAGTTAGTAAAAACCCTTGCTCTTCCTAATCTCACTGCAGTGGGCTCAGTTGTGTTATGGAAATGTACCCTTAGGAGGGGTTGACAGAAACGTTTGAAAAATAATAAAGGATAAGACTGCTTGCACAAACTGTGTGCTCCCTTAAAAGAAAAGAGGGGTTTCTCTGCAAAGAGGTTCACAAACATTGAATCCTGCAGAAGGATGTGCCGGTATTTTAAGACAAAACATTGGATTTGTGTAGATTTGGTTGAATATTTCTGAACAAAATGAATTCTGGATTGTGACTTGGTTTGCTTCGATTTGGTTAGGACGGCCTCCCTTGATAACTGTGCTACCATCTGACAGAGGTGCCTCAACAAAATATCTGGGTAACCTTTTTTTTAGAAATGTTGGATAATCTCCTGCTGCGTAACCTGAAAAGGCAGTGGTCCGCCAACAATTCTTTTAGCCCGCATTAGTTGACGGGAGTAAACTTTTTATCGGCTTACATGGATGGAAACTGTTTGACAATAAAAGATTAGCGCAGGCAGTTGGTTTACAAAATAAGTTGTCAGCTGTCCAGACTCTCGGCCAGGGGTGGCCAACTCCAATCCTCAAGGGCCACAAACAGGTCAGGTTTTCCCGATATCCCTGCTTCAGCATAGGTGATAAGTTAATGACTGAGCCACTGATTGAGCCACCTTTTCTGAAGCAGGGATATTCTGAAATCCTGACCTGTTGGTGGCCCTTGAGGACTGGAGTTGCCCACCCCTGCTCTCGGCTCACCCTCTCACCCTATCTAGATAGTCCATGGTGTTCAAATAATTATAGTTGGTGATTATATAGTCTCATGGACTGTGTTTAAATCTGCCCCAAAATGCGAGTACAGTTATCCCCCCTTACATCATAAACATGTCGTCGATGTATCCTGTACCATGTTCTGACATGTTGATTAAAGTGATGTGATTAATGGGATGTGTATACCACTTTGGTGTCAAATTCAGCCATAAAAATATTGGCGTATGGGGCCGTATTTGCTCTCATTACTGTTCCTTATATCTGCTGACAATATATATGCCTTCAAAATGAGAAAAGCTATTAGTTCAAACTAGTACAAGCAGGGTTAAAATAAATGCTAGGTGCTGAATCAAGTTCTGTTTATATCCAGTGTTTCTGTACTGCCCTGTTACCATCTCGATGAAGGATGGTCGTATGTAGGCTCTGTATATCTAGTTAAAATTTGTGTTTGCTTCTGTAGAGCAATAGCATGACGTTTAACCAAAGAAATCCTGTTTATGTAATGGCATTCTCTTACAAGGGACTGCAAAAACTGATCTATGTGTGTGGAGAAGGGCTGAAAAATGCATTCGCTCCCTGTAACGAGGTATAGTTGGAGGTTGAACATGATTTTTGTGAACCTTGGGGAATATGTAAAAAGCTGGGGTTGCAGAATGTTGATTATACAGGAAACCTTTCTGTTTTTTGTTTGTTTCCTATCGATTTTGAGGGTTTTCTATCTAATACTAAACAATGTTCACTATTCGATAGTTCTCATAACTTTCTGAGAGTCAGAGCTTCTATCTTTTAGGACTATTGCTCCACCCTTATCTGCCCCTCCGATAACGATATTTGGGTCTCTTTCTAATGTACAAATCTTCCTTAGTTGACTCTTCGTTGCATTAATGGAGCTGTTGCTCTCTCCAGTAAAAGCATGGAAAGAATGGGAGACCATATAGGACCAGCATACTGTAGGTGGTCCTATATAAGGCAGCGGTCTCTGATTAATGAATGGTTATGGTCTTAGCTATTTGTAGCTCAGATGGAGGTGCAAAACAAAGCATTTTTGCATAAGATGTAATGTGGTGTATTGTCCTTTGCTATCCAGTGGTGTGGCGTTGGGTGACCTTCATAGGCTATCACTGTATAAATATCAATCTAAAGCAAGAGTCAAGATTACGGTTACCAATACTGTATTACTCTGGCAACCTCCATTGACGATCATCTCGGCTAAGGGGACCACCATCTTTAAAACACCCAATTCAAAATGTAAGGGGGAAAAAAAAACCTATGGTTTCCAGGAATACAAATGCAACAACTTGTGTTTGTAAAGCGAAAAGAGCTAAAGAATAAAGACCATCTCTATTTCATACTGTATGTGTAGGGATTTTAATTGCACGCCCCATTTAATGTACTTGCTCCTTTACTGCTTAGTGCTGTAAAGTCTTCTATATAGGGGATCATGTCCAGACATGTTAGCTGGAAGCTGCAGTATGACTGGTAGAGACATAGTGCCCAGCCCTATATAAACACCCTTATATAAACATGCAGAGCCTGTACAGTCAGCGTCTTATGCTTTGCATTGAGAGGAGACCAGCCATGTCCAGGAACAGCCTGCACCGACCTGTCCCTTCTGCAGCTACTGGATACACACAATGGTCCATAAATGCTCCATACACTGTGGCTCACGTGTGCCCGGTCACTTGCTCTGAGCCCTATAGGACAGGATGACCGAGTCAGGTCAGTAAGGTGAGAGGGAGGGAACCTGGAGCGGAGTCCTTTGAGTATGTGATATACTGTATGCCTTACTGGTGATGTATATAATATCAGTGATTGCCTGTGAAAGATATTCCTTTAACCCCCTTTCTGCCAGAAAGTTCAGCAATGTATTGTGTTGCTGTGGCAGCAAAGATGGTCCTTAAAATCTACTAAAGGGTGTTGATTGTTTCTGTTATCTTATGGCACTGGCCCCCTCTTGTAATCCAAATCTGTTGCAAGGGAAATGTCCTGGCCTCTGATCCATCTCATGTAGTCCTGAGCAGGAAACAACCACGTGAGACTCTGCTTTGTGTTTTGTGGGCCATCTCTACAAACACCCTGGATAAAATGTTTCGATGGATGTCCAGAGACTGGTAATTGGAGGCTTTCTGTATATACGTTGTGGCCAATACGCACACTCAAATCGTCCTCCGATGGGTCTTCGCCCTTTTGAGTTTTGTGAGCTCTACGAGGGGGGTACTGTGTGTAGATGTGTCAAGAATGGCATCTTACTAATGTAAGAGACGCGAGTTAAGTGCATGAGTGTGGACTCCAGTCAGTATATTATTGATCTGTTTTGCTTGGTGTTTCCAGCACATAGAAGATACAAATAAACATGTTCTTGTTGGGTAGCGACGATACCTTTTTGCGAGCTAGCTGATTGGAAATGATGCAAACCTTGTGCTCGACGGGACTTCCTTCTAGGGGCATGTTCAGGCAAATTTGGGAGCACAATTCCCTATTCCTTGGTCTAGTGCATTCCATGATATGGGGATGTTATTGCGTGTCAGCTGGAGTTGCTTATGCGCGTAGTTGTAGTTTCCGCCACAAAGGGGTTAATTGTAAAGCAGACGTGTAAATGAAGTCTTGCCCCTCTCACTCCTAAAATAAACTGTATAGCTATACGGAGTAGAACGCGGGTCCATGAAATCTCCCCATCCTTAAAGTGAATTGAATGTAGATCCAACACACAGATCCTTCGTAGCGGACTGGGGCCCGTTCCCATGGCCCGCTTCACCAAACCCCACAGGCAGTTGAAGGGTTAATCAGCCCACAAAGTGGGTGCCATTGGTTTTAGGAGATTCTCCTCCTGTCTGTATTACAAGGTATCCCATTGGATTAAGCCAGGGGTTCTCAACTCCAGTCCTCCAGACCCCACAACAGGTCAGGTTTTCAGGATATCCTTGCTTCAGGCACAGGTGGATCAATCAGTGGCTCAGTCGAAGCCTGTTGAGGGGGGGTTCTGGAGGACTGGAGTTGAGAACCCCTGGATTAAGCAAAAAGGCTCTGGTCTCCGTAATTCTGTTATTTATTTCCCCAATAATACACACACACACACACACACACACACACACACACATCCTGCTCTCCTCCCTTTGTGAAGTATGCAGCAGGTAAAAGGATTGACCTTATATTTATGGAAAACAAAGAACAATTCCTGCGCTCCTACAAATTGGCCTAAACTGTACTAGAGACATTTTAACATTTAGAACCTAAGTCTGTGTAACAAAGTAGCCATTTGGTTGCATCTTTTGATCAAACCATGATGCAAGCCGCCAATCTCGTCATGGTAACCCCCGCTTAGCAGGTACCTACACTGAATATATGCAATTTTTAATTGTATCTTATTGTGTGTATGTATGATGGAATAAGACAACCCTCCAGCATAGATCAGGCATAAGGAGATATCAGAAACAGGAAAAAATAGCAACAAGGAGTAATAATGGCACTCGTAAAAATACACAGATTAAGCTGAAGCAGCAAAAAAACAGCCAATGTGGCATGAAAACATGGCTGAAAGCTAAACAGTTCAGATGGTCCACCATACATATTCCATCATTAACTAATTAAGCACTGGCCGGTCTTAGAGATATGAGGCTGATTGCATGCCTCATTACCGCTTGGTTTTGATATATAAGGGATGTTATATCTGTTCTCACCTCTTTCAGTTATAAGGCTTATCTTATGTATTAGATTCAGCGCAGGAGTTTTGTGATGTGAGGGAACTTGAGACCGTTCTAAAAACTTTGTATGATGTTGTTATAATAAAGTTTATGATCATTTTGGTATACCAGAGTGCTATTGGGGGATACTTTCTCTCTAGTTGTCTATATTATTCTGTCACAAGCACCGTCAGTAGCTCTATCTTATAGTGTACACTCACTGATCATTCATTCCGAAGCTGCTGTTTTTAGAGTTATGCTGCAGTTAATCCCTTTTTTTTTTTTGATACCCTGAAAAATATATATATTTTTTGCATCAGTATTTCTCCAAAAGTACTTCTGGCTTTCACTGGGACTAACAAGATCGCGATAATGTGCAAAGTGTTTTTTTTTGGGGGGTTTTATTACGCACACAAGTTTCTAGCAGAGTTACAGATAACCAGATAAATTAAGCTGCTCACTACCCATAAATATGACCGCTTGTCTTGGTTAGCAAAGAGCGAAAGATATCCCTGTTTTTTAATGTGCAATAATTAACCCCCTTGGGAATTGCTATTAATGCTTGGGCTGGGAAACGCTCTCACTAATACTGGTGCGCAGCTCAGGAAGGAGCTGGAATACAGGTGCTGCCAACGCTTGCTTTGACTGGATTCGCTTTGGGAACTTTCACTGACTGTCGGTGTGTCTCCTTTCTCTTTCTCTGCCGCTTCCTCCCTGTCCTCCCCTTGCAGAACCTCCAACCAAATACCAAATCTCCCAGCCAGATGTTTTTACGGTTCTCCCCGGCGAGTCACTTGATCTGCGCTGTCCCCAGACTGACGCTGCCCTGGTGACTTGGACTAAAGACGGGGTGAAATTAGAGGCCAGCAATAGGACGGTGATTGTCAGGAACTACTTGCAGATTAAGGAGACGTCTCCCCGGGACTCCGGGCTGTATGCCTGCTCCGTGCCTAGAAGCATACAGGGCAATACCCATTTCTTCCTTGTGAATGTCACAGGTGAGTGAAGCTGGAGATTTAAAGAGCCACAGTGAGCTTGAAAGTCTACCCATCAAACCCATAATACAATGTGTGTCAGCATCTTTGTACTGCAAACAATGAACACGTTCTAGCAATTTGTCTTTTTGAACAAAGTTGCCAGTAACACTGAAAAGGATCCCCCCGGCTCCCTGTACTCCCTACGGCCCAGATATACTAAACAATGCTAATGCCAATTCATTACATGGGTCTTATGGCTCGCTATGGTTTGGTATTACTTAGTAAATCTGGCCCCAAGAATTCTACTGCCAAACAATAACTCCCAAAAACCCATCTGGGGGCTATTAAATCTGCCCGGCCCGTTGAATAAAGTGGTACATAGGTAGAAGGGGCAGATGGGTTAGGAAATCCTGTGTTTGCTGTAGTTTGGGTAGCACCGCTTTGTGCTGGGCTTGCCCGGGCAGCACAGCTATCTCTCTGGTGGTGGAAGGAGTGTGAATGTTGCATGGTTGCTGGGACCTGGTTCCCCAGATTGCTTCCAGCACGATGCTCATGTTGAAGAGAGCAGGGATTTGCTGCTCTGCTATAACCGCACCGCTGTATTTTTCAGAAGCCAGCTCTTCAGGGGATGACGAAGAGGAAAATGACACTTCGGAGGACTTTGTGAGCGATAGCGACCACATGAGTAAGTGTCCTGCGCATCTCGGTGCGTACAAGGGGTTATACTAGAGTGAGAAGGAGCGGCTCAGTGAGTAAAGACACGGACTCTAAACAAGGACCCGAGTGTGAAGCAGGGGAACCTGGTTCAATTCCCAGTGTCCGCTCCATGTGACCTTGGGCAAACCACTTTATCTCCCTGTGCCTCAGGCACAAAAAATGTGGAGTGTAAGCTCCTCTGGACAAGGACGGTGTCTGTAAAATTCCTATGTGCTGCGTCTCCTGCACTATACTGTAATTGTGGGGCGCTTTGTCCCATTGGGAGAAAAGCTCTATATGTAGTAAAGTTGTTGTTGTTGTTATTTGCCAGAGATCCGCGTGATTTATTACAGCTGCACAGACCAGGCAACTGTGCCCATTTCAGAACTACGCAAACTCCTTATAGCAACCCTTTCACGGCAAGAGAGGGCTGCAACACATTGAATACTTTGCACCGCCTATTACCACCACACATGGAGCACTGGTTATATGTTACATTGTTTAAGACACCCACCTTTTGTGTGTGTGTGTGTGTGTGTGTGTGTGTGTGTGTGTGTGTGTGTGTGCGCGTGTGCGCGCAGTGCAGGAAGCCCCCCAATAGGCTGGTTAATGTTTTTGTCCTTCCATGACAGAGCCTCCTTACTGGACACAAACAGAGAAGATGGAGAAGAAGTTGCACGCCGTCCCTGCCGCCAACACCGTGAGGTTCCGCTGTCCTGCCGGAGGGAGCCCCATCCCTCTCATGAAATGGTTAAAGAACGGCAAGGAGTTCAAACAGGAGCATCGGATCGGCGGGTACAAGGTAAGGAACACCTCCTGCTTGCGTACTTTTCCGTCCGCTACTACCTTCCCCGTGAATAAGCACTTCCCCAAATTTCCCCTGGGCCTCTTGCCTTTCTTGGTCTAGCACAGGGACGGCCAACTCCAGTCCTCAAGAGCCACCAACAGGTCAGCTTTTCAGGATATACCTGCTTCAGCACAGGTGGCTCCGTCTTTGATTGAACCATCTGTGCTGAAGCAGGGATTTCCTGAAAACCTGACTTGGGGGTGGCTCTTGAGGACTGGAGTTGGCCACGCGTGCCCTAATGTCTCTGTTGTAGGTCTCACATTATATGTATTGGCAAGAACCTGACTGGTGCAGGAGAGGTCAGCAACCCCTTCCCATACATAACTGCTCTTTACTGCACGGGGAGGTTAAAGAAGGCAATGGGGGGAGGACAGTCCTGTGTTGTATAGCGGATGCATAGCTGTAAAAGTATCAGGTTAAAGTGAGAAATCTGAGTTTTGGACCATAACATGACACTATTGTGAAAAAAAGAGGGAAACATCATCGCTGGTAAATATAAGTAGCAAGACTCCCCGTGCATGAGTGACCTTTAATCCTTATTGGCAGGTCCCGCTGGCAGCAAAGAGGTTAACAGGGTCTGTACACAGAGAGATACCTGCACATTGCAATACAAATAATAAGAAATGCATTTAAATGCAAAATAACTTGCTGGCTCCGATTGTGTTAAAGAATAATGTTTGTGAAAGTCAAAGTAAAACGATCTGTTATAAACTCTGGGCGAGATCTGAAATAATGACCAGCCAATGGAAGGACACAACCTCATGATTCATAAACGGATACCAGCTCTTGAGAAATGTAAACCCTGATATAACATGCCGTGACGCTGCTTTCCAGTGCCGGAGAACAGTTCAGCTTCACTCGAGTCAATGGGGCTAATATCATCTTCAGCATGGAGCAGCGACTTGACAGCATATTAATAACTGCCATAGAAATTGTGGCCAGACATTGAGCACCTTGTCCGTCCATTCTCCTAAGCTTTAGTACCCACTCGCGGCGGTCTCTATCCTAAGCAGATCTGACTTCCCTACATGGATTCTCCTCCACGACTTCTGCTTGTGCACTGTTCAATCCATTACTACCTTCTCGGAGTAAGAAGTACTTCCTTAGATTTCCCGTGGGCCTCTCGCCTTTCTTTCTCTAGCACAGGAGTGGCCAACCCCAGTCCTCAAGGACCACCAACAACTCAGAATTTAAGGATATCCCTGCTTCAGCACAGCTGGCTCAATCTGAGCCACTGATTGAGCCACCTGTGCTGAAGCAGGGTTATCCCTAATACCTGACTTGTTGGTGGCCGTTGAGGACTGGAATGGGCCACCCCTGCTCTAGTATTATAGTACTCTAGGTAGGCTGACCAAAAGACCTCTCGGTTGCGTTACCACCTCCCTCATGCTGCAGCTGGGGTCTTTCCTTTTCCATCATGTTGTTAACTGATCTTTTATCGGCAAGCCTTTCTTCATACCGCAGTCACCAATCTCTCCCATACTCCTAGTGGATTTGTGAATGTGTCGTCATCCAAGGAAGCAACTTATTAATACTTTAATAAGTACATATTCATCTCCGACACCACCCTGCCGACTTTCTCCCTACGGTGCTACACCGTTTGGCGGCTTGTAAAAAAAAATGTTTATTAAAGGTGACAAGGGACATAAAGGTGCAATCCCCACAAAAATTACTTAAAAAGGGTAACTTGGTGAAAGCTTTTGGGGGTCCCATGAAGGGGACGGTCATTTCACGCGCCACATCATGGGCTTTCCGTTTGGCGTCCATGGGAAATACCACGTTCTGTGCTCCCGTGGAGAGCCGAACGCAATCTGGCCGAAAGTAGAGGACACCTGGATTTCCCTTCGTCCGCGACATCACAATCCCGTGGCCACAAAGAGCTGTCACGTGCTCGCGATGTGCCCGAAGAGGCATCAAAGGGTTAAATGGCCTTTTAAAAACCACTGAAAACCAAATAGCAGAGACTTGGAATGTGGCAGCGATTAAAAGTGAAGGTCACTTGCGCAGCATAAAAGGGTCTGAATAGGTTGCAGTAATAGGCTGTTTAATCACAGGCTGCTCCTCTTAAATTGCTGCAGCGTCTTCAGAGAAACAAACCCGTAATGCCTTTTACAGGTGTCCTTTAATGGCGGGTGTAAAAATCACCAGACCCTGACACGGTTTGCACTGACCTTTGTTGTTGTCGGGGGCAGCCAGCGGGATTCTCCACTCTCTTTGCAGCACGTTGCAGTCCAGACATTGCACTCTGCAGAATGTGCTTCTTACACGATTTGTTCCGAGAAATAAGAGGAGCCAAAAACACACGCAGTAAAGAGGCATGTATCCAAGTCTGTGTTCCCCAGATATATCTTTTTTTACAGTTTTAAAGCTCCTTCACATGTGTAAAGGGCCTTGCCTGCCTACAAATGCAAAGAACGATGCTATTAGGGCACGGCGCGTTGTCACTTATCGTTGTGCAAGTAAACTATTCCTACCCCAGAGGTGGCAAAGCTGTTGATTCGTTATATCTATGAAAGTATGTGACAAATCCGTCCTCACCCCGGGGTGGCCAACTCCAGTCCTCAAGGGCCGCCAACAGGTCAGGTTTTAAGGATATCCAGGCTTCAGCACAGTCAGTCTTCGACTGAGCCACTGATTGAGCCACCTATGCGGAAGCAGGGATATCCCTAATACCTGACCCGTTGGTGGCCCCTGAGGACTGGAGTTGTCCGCCCCTGCCCTGATCCTTCTCCATGTTTTGTAGAGGCGGAGTTGCGTTAACACCAATGTCACTTTGTCGGCCCAAGCCAAACACACATGGCCATTTGCTTCCATGAGAACTTCCTGGTTTGCGGTGCTATAACAGGTATGCCAAATGTGCAGGAAAGGAGGAATAAGTTGATCCCACCTGGCACTTCTATTCATCTGAGCAGACACCACGGTTGCATCTCAGATTGCTGCTTTAAATAAGGGGAGCTGATTTCTTGGGATAAATGATGAAGTGCAAAACGGGCCCCGCTCCTTTGCAAGGAATAAAAATGAATATCCATTTAAGCTTCTAAATCAGTATTTTTCAACAGGGGTTCCTAGACACCCTTGGGTTCCCCCGGGCATCCCTGAAGGGTTCCCTGCAATTTTCAGGTCATTTGAAAAATTGTACCAAATACAGAAGAATTTACAATGTACCTGATCTCAGACGCGCTATTAGAGAGGGTTGGGGATCCTTACAATGTATCTGATCTCAGACGCGCTATTAGAGAGGGTTGGGGTTCCTTACAATGCATCTGATCTCAGACGCACTATTGCGGCATATGGTGTACTACTCCATTTCGAACACGGCAGATTCCTTGGGCACTCTGCAATCACAGCACTTTTCAAAAAGGCATGTTCATCCTGGAAGCTTATCTGGGAAGAATGTACTGTATTTACTTATTGCTGAGGGCAGTGTGTATTTTGTGTGTGTGTGTGTGTGTGTGTGTGTGTGTGTGTGTGTGTCCCTTTGTCTGTTTGACGGCATACATGAGTTTGTACATTCATGCGTGTTCATACCAGTACCTCTGTTTTCACTGCACATTTTTGTGTGTGTGTGTAACTGTTTTCTCCTCCCCGTCTACCTTTACCTGGCGTATGCAAGTGCTCCTGGGTGTGTGTTTACCAGCTGCTATGTCGGTTTTCTCTCGTGTAAATTACTGTGCTTTTCACGAACCTTTGCTTTCATCTCCCGTGTTTGTGCACACGCGCACACTTGCGTGTTCTGCATCGCTTTAGCGTTCTCTGAGATTTTATGTACGCATGGGTTTTCCGGTGTTTTGTTGGGAGTTTGTAGTTTACACACGTATGTTTTTGTACAGTGAGAAGCTGGGTAATAATTAACAGCTAACTATGCTCTCACTATATTGTGTGTCTTCGTGTATGCAGGTTTCTTTTTACATGAGTGTGTACAGACTGACATGTTTATGTGCGTGTTTTGTTACCTGATTGCGTGGGGGCTGGAACTAGGGGTGCTCCCCACCCAAACAGATCGTTCCTACAAGCCTGTTTGATTGCGTTTAGTTTGACATGCATGTTGGTGTGTATTCTTACATGATTGTGCGTTTTATTGTGATTATGTACAGTCTAACCCATTTGTGTGTTTCATGATTGTATAGAGCCTGACTTTTGCCCGCGTTTCTATGCTTCTTATTTGTGTGCGAGGTGTATATATAAATATATAAGCTAGGTACACGTGTAACACACACACACACACACACACACACACACACACACACACACACAACCACCCACACCCCCCCCCACCCCACTCTCTACTCTACTCTTCTCTCTCTTCTGCTCTCTCCTCCTCCTCTCTCTACTCTACTCTCTTCTTCTCTCTCTTCTCTCTCTTCTCTCTCTTCTCTCTCTCTCACTTCTGCTCTCTCCTCTCTCTACTCTACTCTACTCTCTTCTCCTCTCTCTCCTGTCCCTTTTTGCTTCTTCATTTACCTATTTTGGGCAGTTTTACTAATGTTATTTTGGTTCATATATTCCTGTACAGTGAGAACCTGCAGCACACCTGTGATCACAAGACCTTTTTTTGTTCCCTTGCACCTCCCTGAAAACAAATGTTCTCCATCAGCGGCAGGCTTGGCATTAGCAGGATTCCGTTCCCACACCTGCCGTCCCTGATAAGCCGTTCCCGCCACTGCCCTTTCTACACATTCAGCCTGACGCGAGCAAACAGTTTAATCGCTGGGAATTGCCTGAGTACACAGTGCTGATTGTGGGCGAGACGGCTCCCTGGGAATGAAGGGCAAGCGTCCTGGAATCTAGCCGCGCTGCGCCATTTACCAACTCGCTTTAACCCCTTCATTGCCGTAAAGGTGCAGCCCATGGTTACCAGCCCCCAATTATGTTAACCCCGTCGGAGCCAGAGCAATGCGCTGCACGCACCGACGGGGCTAAGACGTGCAATGTGGTAAAAGCACTCCGATTCTTAACACTTTCCCTGCCATTTTTAACGGCTTACCTGCCCGCTAAGACATGCCTCACATTGATGTTCCGGGACCTCTGTGCTGAAGGGGTTAAAAGTCGAAATGAGGTAAAAGCACTTGGCTGCTTAACACACTCCCTGCCAGATAGGAGGAGGAGGCCAGATGGGAAATTGTTGATGCTGTATACCAGGGCTAGCCAATATGCCCCGGAGAGCTTACAATCTAAGTCTGGAGTTCTCAACTCCAGTCCTGAACACCCCTCCAACAGGTCATGTTTTCAGGATATCCCTGCTTCAGCACAGGTGGCTCAATCAGTGGCTCAGTCTTTGACTGAGCCACCGATTGAGCCACCTGTGCTGAAGCAGGAATATCCTGAAAACCTGACCTGTGGGTAGCCTTTGAGGACTGGCTAGCTGTGCTACAGACTGAGGGGACGCAGTGTCTCCGCTTTCGCTAGCTGTCACGTTTTCTGTGTGGTTGGGCAGCCCCGGTGGATTTAACTTGAGTGACCCCTCCGTCCGCGATTAGCTCTGGAATGCCTTCTCATGGAATGTTACTGAAACTTTCACTATCGGACCACTTGTTCCCCCAAAAGGGCACTAATATTATTCCAACAAAGAAACTCCCTGCAGGTGTTTTGTCCTTCAGTGCTAAAGTCGTAGCAATCCCATTCCACACGCAAGCGGTTAAAACGAAGGCCGTTGTATGAATTCGCTGTGTTACCTGCATAGCAAATTGTGATTGGCTGGGAGCGCCCCTGCTTCGACCAATAAGAGAAAACCGACATCGTTGGTGCCGCTCATAAAATTGCACTCGGCGCAAAACCTTTTCCTCTGCGTTCACAAAAGTTCCTGGGGAAATTCTGCCCACTTTGCGTGGAACAGACACTGTGACCACGCATGTATCCGCAGAGAGGTGATCCTCTGAAAGACTGAAGTCCCAGAGATTCTGGGGGTTCTGCTCCGGAATGTCATATTATTTGAAAAGGGCTGATTTTTTTTGAAATCCGGGAGACTCTTTTGAAGTTGGAGATGCTAAAAATCAGTGAAAGTTGTTGGGTCTGTAATAATAGTATAAGCAAAAAATTCTGTATAGCAAATGTGATGCTCCGTTCAGAAGATATAAGCGTTTGCAATATTAAGTGTCCACCAGGTAAAAATGGAGCGCTTCCCAGAGCCCAGTGCAGTGCCGTGCTTATAGTGCCGGCGACGCGAATTCACCCAAAAACAAAAGCATTGCCGCCGCCGCGTGCGCTTATAGTGCACGTGACGTCGCCGTCGCAAAAACCCGCCGGCGGCAAAATGTGATTTTTCAAGGGCCGTCGCGTCACGTGACGGCCCTTTAACAAATCAAATTGCGGCACTATAGGCAAAGCCTAAAGGTTAGCTTGGTAATCGCAGACCCTAGAGATGAAGAAAACAATGCTTTTAAAGAAGCAGGAAATGATTATGGGGAAGATACCAAACATTATATGAGATTAAAATCGTATCAGCTTGTGGGAGGGGAAGGGGGAGGGGGGTTGCTTCTTTAAAATGCTTCATCCCCAAAACAATATTTTGGTTGCGATTTGCATTATTTGTGCTGCACTGATTGCACTGCTGGTTAGTGTATACGCTATGAAGATGGTCACACAGCCGCTGAAGTACCATCTGGTCTGCTCAGAACCCCAATAACTTGCACGCTCTCTCTGTCTTGGGGCAGCTCTCTCGCTTGTGCTCTCTCTCGGGGGGCTGGTATCTCGCTTGCGCTCTCTCTGGGGGAAGCTCTCTCTGGGGCAGCTCTCGCTCGCGCTCTCTCTGGGGGCAGCTCTCTCGCTCACGCTCTCTAGGGGCAGCGCTCGCACTGTCTCGCTCGCACTCTCTCGCTCTGGGGGCAGCTCTTTGGCTCGCGCTCTCTCTCTCTCTGGGGGCAGCTCTCTCGCTCGCGCTCTCTCTCTGGGCTCTCGCTGGGGGGCCAGCTCTCTCACTCCTGCGCTCTCTGGGTAGCTCTCCTCTCGCTCGCTCTCCGCTCGCGCTCTTTTCTCTCTCTGGGCAGCTCTCCTCACCCGCCGCTCTCTCTGTGGGGCAGCTCTCTCGCTCGCGCTCTCTCTCTGGGGGCAGCTCTCTCGCTCGCGCTCGCGCTTTTTCTCTCGGGGGCAGCTCTCGCGCTCACTCTCTCGCTCACGCTCTCTGGGTCAGCTCCTCTCTCACGCCTCTCTGGGGGCAGCTCTCTCTCTCTCTCGGGGGCAGCTCTCTCTCTCTCCTCTGGGGGCAGCTCTCTCCTCTCTCTCTGGGGGCAGCTCTCTCTCTCTGGGGGCAGCTCTCTCTCTCTCTGGGGGCAGCTCTCTCTCTCTCCGGGGGCAGCTCTCTCTCTCTCTCCGGGGGCAGCTCTCTCTCTCTCTCCGGGGGCAGCTCTCTTCTCTC
>CM071573.1:38048960-38082543 GCA_036426205.1 Ascaphus truei
GGGGGCAGCTCCTCTC
Organism: Ascaphus truei; assembly: GCA_036426205.1. NCBI lineage: Eukaryota > Metazoa > Chordata > Amphibia > Anura > Ascaphidae > Ascaphus > Ascaphus truei. The sequence goes on from CM071573.1 coordinate 38,048,977, forward strand.
TCCTGGGGGCAGTCTCTCTCTCTCTGGGGGCAGCTTCTCTCTCTCTGGGGCAGGTCTCTCTCTCTGGGGCAGAGCTCTCTCTTCATCCGGGGGCCGCTTCTCTCTCTCTCGGGGGCAGCCTCTCTCTCTCCGGGGGCAGTCTCTTCCCGGGGCAGCTCTCATCTCGGGGGCAGCTCTCTCTTCTCGGGGCAGCTATTGCGCCTCCGGGGGCAGCTCTCTTGCGCTCTCCGGGGGCAGCTCTCTTGCGCTCTCCGGGGGCAGCTCTCTTGCGCTCTCTGGGGGCAGCTCTCTTGCGCTCTCTGGGGGCAGCTCTCTTGCGCTCTCCGGGGGCAGCTCTCTTGCGCTCTCCGGGGGCAGCTCTCTCGCGTGCTCTTTGGGGGCAGCTCGTACGCTCCAGGGTCAGCTCTCACTCTCGGAGCTGCTCTCTTCCACCTCCCCCTCCCCCGCCCCCCTTGGAGCAGGGACCTCCTGACCTACCGTAGTATATCCCGTGTATAAATTGCTGTTAATCTGTGTGTTATGCATGTTACTTCCCCCATTGTACAACGCTGCAGAATGAGGCATTATAAAGTAATTCATTATTGCACATTGTTGCCAAAGGCACAATTCTCCAAATGAGTTGAGACCTGTTTTAAAGACTATCGATGCTGAAGACTAAATGCACGTTCTCCAGTGAGTGACACTCCATTCTAATGCGTTCTAACAGACAGTCTGTAATGTGCTATAATCCCCTCTGTGGCGCTGCGTTCTTGTGCTTGCAATAAGCCGTTAATCGTTGCAGGTGGATAAGGATCCACTAGTCCTACCCATCCACACCACAGTAATGCTTTGTTTTGCTCACTGACCAAATGCTATTTAGGATTTTATTTTTAACTCATTAAAACAGTTTCTAATGAGAACAACACAAGCAAAAACAAAGAAGCTCAAGGTCATAAAAATCCTTCTTTAGCTGAAGCCTTAAGCCAGGGGTAGCCAACTCTAGTCCTCAAGGGCAAGCAACAGGTCAGGTTTTATGGATATCCCTGCTTCACCATAGGTGGCACAATCAGTGGCTCAGTCAAAGAGCCTGCTTCAGCACAGGGGGCTCAATCAGTGGCTCAGATTGAGCCACCTGTGCTGAATCAGGGATATGCTCTGAAAACCTGACCTGTTTGGTTGCTCTTGAGAACTGGAGTTGGCTACCCCTTCCTTAAAGCATTGTGCTTTGTTTGCTTATGGGTAGAGCTGCTTCTCGGGAGGGACATGCTGAGCCTCTGCACAGTCTGGAATCTCCTGGTCAAGACTGTCCCTCATCACCCGAAAATGATTTCACAATATGAGCTGCTGACAGAACCGAGGTCTCTGCTGAATAGGACTTTGTGTGCTCCTGAAAGGACGCTCATTATTCCATTAACTGATACCTGTTCCCCTTGCCCCCATCCCATGCCATCTCCAGACTCATTCCCCCTCCTCTGCATTCCTCCTGACTCCACTCACACCCCCCTGCACCGTGTGTCTCGGTGGCTGGGTTTCTGGTCTCTGAAGTCTGTTTGGGGCTATTTAGCAAGTATGTGATGGACTCTAAACTCAGGCCATAGAAGAAGGGTTAGTGTGTGGTATAAGGAAGACGGATCATGCATTCTTATGTTTCTGACACAGCCTTCTCCTTACTGGTAGGCGGGCCATTCAATGTAATGTAATGGTGGGGAATTTCTCTGTACTTTCTAACCAGGAGTAAAAGTCATTTTTAAGGCGTTGATGATATTCTGCAAGGACATTTTGTTAATGATCTCATGTGCTTTTTAAGATCCCTTTGCCTTGATGTAGATGGGCAGGTTTGCGGGTCCGAAATCTGAACTTCAGCATTTGTTCAGACGTCCGAGATTAAACCTGGGAACTAATTTTCAAATCTAAACGACATATGAGACAAAATCAGACCAGTTCATCTTTGTGTTTGTTTGTCTTTTTGTAATTGTAATATAAACAGGTTGAACTTTTGGTTGACCTTCGAAAAAGCATGCAGACTTTTGCACAAAACTCAAAATGTTGAATAATAATAGTATTAAAAAATCTGCTGATTTTGAGGCTTTTTTCCAAAATATTTTTACAAATCCAAGACCTAGACATGAAACAAATGTAGAACCAAAACCCCAAGTGCCCTGAGCTTATCACCCTGTGCAGATACATTCTCTGAATTATACAGTCTCTGTATAACATGCATTAGTGAATTCACCCTCATGACTGCATTATTCCTTGGTGATAAATCCAACCCTTTACTTGGTTCCTTATTTTGCAGTCTGAAGCTGCTTAGTATGTATGTGTAGTGACCTTTTTAAGTGGCCTCACTGCAGCTCAACCCCCTTTTCCCTAATTCCACAATGTGTTTGCACCTGTGACACCAGAGCTAGCGCTTCAGAGTTTCCCTGTTATCCCTTCAGGTTCGAAAGCAGCACTGGAGCCTGATTATGGAAAGTGTGGTCCCCTCGGACAAAGGCATCTACACCTGCATCGTAGAGAATGAATATGGATCTATTAACCATACGTACCATCTCGATGTCATAGGTGAGTCCCGTTCTCTCTGTGTATTGCTCTCCATAGCAATATATTATATTGTACATTGAAATATATTGTTATTTAATTGCTATTGTGCACATTGTAAATGCTCATGAGTATACAGTTGTGTTCATGTTAAGACAAGCACACAGGTGTATTAATTGGTTATAAGTTTGATTTTTCAATGCTACCCTACATGTTTCATGGTGTAGTGGCTTTAGCAAGCCATCATATCGCAGAAGCACACGATTAAAAGAAATGGATTGTCCGCACACAATTGTTAATGCAAAATATTATATTCAGATTTATGCTACAATAAAGGTAATGGGACAGCAAATGAAAGATGGCATTCCACATCTGCATTGTAAATGTCTGTACACGTTCAGTAGATAGGCGGCTGAGATGGCATCTACAAAATTCTAGATGTTTCTCTGAACATTCTATAGGTGGCTGGGAACATTCTAAATATTTCTAATAAATAATAACTTTTTTTTAGAGCTTTTCTCCCAATGGGACTCAAAAAGCACTTCACAGCTACAGAAAGGAAAAAAATAAAACCTTTAAAGCAGCAGTGCAAGCAATATCCTACGTGTGTGTGTTTTTTAATCAGTTCTGTACTATGAGAAAATACTTGTAGTATTTAAAAAAAAATGTTTTAAAAACATTTTTAATGTTTCTAATGTAGAAAACATTTACAAAGACACACCCCCTTCCCCTTCTGATAGGCTCTGGCTCTTGAGCCTGCCCTCTCTCTAGCAGTGCACCAATTGTATTGTAACTGCCCAGTCACATAATATTGCTGCACTACATTGCCCACAATGCTGTGCAAGAATTGAATAGAATAACCTGAGCAAGCGATCGATTACAGGAGAATGGATGGATCTGCAATTTAGCTAATCACTTGTCAGTGTGCAGATTGTATTGATGCACATTTTGAATGGGAAAAAAAATATATATATATATTTTTAAACGGCAGCTTGAACTGCGATTATAAAAAAAAAAAAAAGCCCAAACACAAGGAAAGATGCAATACAGGATTGGGACAGGACTGTAGCTATTAAATGCCGGACATATTGTAGTTCATTAATGAAATGCCTGGGTAAACACTTAGGACTGTTTTTATAGATTTTCAGGGAGGCAGCCTCTCAAACTGCATTTCTGTGTATAGCTGGTTACGAACTCTCTAATTGTTTCTGGAAACGTTCTGTAGGGGTTGTGAACATTCTACGTGTTTCATTCTTTAGCTGATAATAGATCTTCTACATGTGACCTAGTTGTAAATATGCTATGGACGAAGACTCCCCAAGTTCAGTCCTCAAAAACAGCCGGGTTTTCAAGATCTCTCTAATAAACCAAGTAATAATTATCACAAAGACAACTTGAAGTAGGTATGTGTTGCCCTGAAAACTCAAACGTCTGGTTGCTCTCCAGGACTTGGCTTGGACATCCCTTATGGATGTGAACATTCCAAGGTTGGCTCTGTAAGTGTGTAAATAAAGTTCACGGGCAGCTGCAGGCTTCTTGGGGGATCCACATCCCAAACCTGTACTTCTCAACAAGGGTGCTCATTCTCAACGATAGCCAATGGTGTGTAACCACCTGCACTATTCATTATTTAATGCTGTCTGGAGATGGGGGTTACCAGGTGCTAATAAAACCAGTGACACCAAGGTTTGCTGATTCAGGGTGGCAGGGCATTCAGCTGACTGACTGCTGCTCTCACTAGAGTAGCCACATGATGCCATGAGCGGAAATTTGGAGTCATCTCCTCCAAGCTGGGACAGCATGCCGGGGTACAGAGCCAAGTGCTTATGTCAAGATCCATGATTACCAGTTGATTCCTATGACTCCCCAGACCTCGAACCTGTGACAACCGCTCACAGAGGGCGGCCAGGAGCCGAGGAGGAACATTCCAGACAAACGGGTCTCCAGGAATTTATAAACCCCCTTTGTTGGCAGAGGGTCTTGCAGGACGTTGCTTTGCAATGCATTATAGGCTCCCCAAGCAGCAAAGGGGCAGTCACACTTTCTGTCCAAAATAAGTCTTTGGTTAAAATCGCCTTTACATTCCCCTTTTCAACGTGATCACATCATTCAGTATGAATCTAGTCATTTTTGTTCATTACATTTGGTTTATTTTGTATTTATTTATTGGACTTTTGATAAACTCTGAAAGTTGCTTTATACCTCGGGCCCGATTACTGCATCTTTAGGATCGCTGCAGCATTCTTTCCTCTAATAAGTAGAAGCTCTTTATTAATCTATAATGAAAACAGCACGTACTGTATAATCCAATCCAATTTGTCAATTGCTGAAACGCGCTTTATAAGTGGTAGAGAATATGTAACAGCAGCGGTGCGCAAACTGGGGTGAAACTCCCCCAGGGGGGGCCTGAGATTTTTTTGGGGGGCGCGCGCGGGCGGTTGCAGAGGACCCGCGCTCTTCCCCAAGGCATTTAAATGAAATGCTGGGGGACCGCACATGGCCTCTGCAGCCTCTACTTACCGAGGTTCAGCCGGCTTCAGGATGCGTGACAATGGCACCGCGGCGTCATGTAACATCACGGTTGCCATGGTGAAGTGATGTTAAATGACGCTGCGGGTCATACGATGACGCCACGCAAGGTAAAGGGGGGAAGTGTTGTAACATCAGGGGGGGGCCGCAGCAAAAAAAGTTTGCACGCCCATGTGTTACAGTGCTGAGTGCATTTACTGTGTGTGTGTGTGTGTCACACACACACACACACACACACACACACACAGCAGTTGCAATCTTAAAGCAGCAGTCCAACCTGCCGTTTTATTTAATTTAATTTATATTCTCCCCCTTTAATATGCGCATCAATACAATCCACACAATAATAAGTAATTAGCTAAGTTGCCGATGGATCGGCGAAGATTCGGCTCAAGGGTTCACTAAATGGCTGTCAGTGCAGCAGAAGAGGACCAAAGATGCAAAGTTATGTGGGGAAGATCATGTGACCAGGCAGTCACTAGATACAATTGGTGCACTGCTAGAGAGCGCTCAAAAAGGGGTGTGCCAGAGCCTGTTTCAGAAGAGGAAGGGGATGTGACTTTGTAAATGGTTGCTATAGAAAAAAAAAATGCTTGTTACATTATAATACATTAAAAATGGCATTCAGGGTTATGGACTCTCTGTAGTCACCTGTGCTGAAGCAGGGATATCCCTAATACCTGGCCTTTTGGTGGTCCCTGAGGACTGGACTTGGCCACCCCATGCTTTATTGCAACACCTACACATTGGTCCTCACCTTCTATTGATACTTCTCGCGACCGGACCAGATCACTCTTGTTCCCCACTAGAATAATAGGGATATCTTCCGTTTGCCGCGCTCTCCGTAACTGGATTCTCAGCTCGGAAGCCTTTTCAAAGCTCGTTTTGTCGGTAACTGAATAGACAATGACGTAGGCGTCTCCCATCTTCATGCACTGGTTGTGGAGCCAGTGGCTGTCATCCTTTAAACAGAACAGGAGGATATGATTATTCCAGTGAAATTGGCAGAATATTCTAGATCTTATCATTCACCTGCACTGGTGCTGTTCTGTAATCATTGCGTTCTGCGAGCGCTATAAAGCAGCACTAAGCGACATTTTCTTTTTGCATTTTATGTTATTTTAAGTTATCTCCTCTTTCACCTTTCCAACGCGCACTCCCATTTTTAACGCTTTGTTCAGGAGATGTATGCGTTGGAAATATTAAGTGGTCTGGGGGATTAAAATGAATCCCTCCCTAGAGCCCCTTACAGTCTATGGGGCCTATACTGGTAGTGTGACAGACCGCTTCTACAGTGCACTTTAGAAGCGGGTGGGCACGCTTTGCTATTCCATAAGCCATTATCGCATGTCCAAACCGCGTCTATACGGCTTTTTTAGAAGCGGTTTCACTCCGGCTCTGACAATCTGATCGGTTTGTCAAAAAAAGTCGTAAACTCGCATTTTTGGGCCAGAACTGCTATTCCCGTAGCTCCGTTATGCAAATAGCTTCTAAAAAATTGCATGTTTTTACAGCACCTCCAGGGGGCGAGATTGATATTATGAGTCCCATCTAGAGACTGAAATATGGGTTTGGCTGAGAGAGCAAAAACCCCATTAGTCAGACTGGGGAGGGAGGTAGCCCCAGCTCAGGTCATTGCCCTTCTAAAGCGGGTACAATCTGGGCGGGTTGGCAATGACCACTTTGGAGCTACAAGAATAGACCCCTAAGGGTCTTATTCTATAACCGCCGAAGCGTGGGAAATTTGGGGCAAAAAAGGCCCAATCGCCTGCATCGACGGATAAAGAATAAGCGCCATGGTAAACTCAGACTGTAGAGATGACGAAAATCATGTTTTTGACACTATAAAAACATTTTAAGATAAAAATAAAGAGCAGGACATGCTCTGGGAACAAGATACTAACATGATGTGAGTTCATCTCATAGAGGCTTCTGGGAAGAGAGTTGCTGTAAGTAGGAATATTCTTTAGCAGAGTCATATTTAACCCCGTCTGCCAAGTTGTAAGAAGTGAGGGGCACAGTTGCTTTGCGAATTGCTTTCTACGTGCTGGATGTCATCGAGATTATAGCGATGTAAAAAAAACGCTCCGTACCTGCTCCCAGATGTCAAAGACTAAGAGACCTGCTTCTTCTCCATCAACCATAATAGATCTGTCATATGTATTTCCTACAGAGAAAGGAAAAACACTTAAAAAAAGAAATACAAATATCTACTGAAAATACAGTGTGGGTGGAATTGTACTGAATGTGTCGTTTACACGGAATTGTACTACAATATGCTGTTTAACCCTTTCTTAATTGGGAAACATGTACTGTAGGGTAATGTGCATGATGTTTCCGGATGTGATCCTGTCTGTCACACGCAGCAAACATGGTGAGTCCAACTAAAAATAACCAGTCATGAGTGATTCAGTAATCCAGTGAAGTCAGAATGCCCTAAGTGTACTCTGTAAATGCATTTACTGTGTGTGTGTGTGTGTGTGTGTGTGTGTGTGTGTGTGTGTGTGTGTGTGTGTGTGTGTGTACACATATAAAGCACTACAGCTACATGATCAAATACATTCTATACAACCCACGTTACTAGAGAGATCAATAAGAAAAACTACACAAAGATAACAAAGTGACAAGCTATTCGAAATTGTGTGGTTTTTATTATAAAAAGAAGTAAATAATCTATATGTAGAAATACTATACTCTTAATTTTTTCTAAAAAAAAAAAGACCTTAAATCTAAAATTATATGTATGCATAGTGTGTGTGAGTGTGTGTGTGAGTGTGTGTGAGTGTGGGAGTGTGTGTGAGTGTGGGAGTGTGGGTGAGTGTGTGAGTGTGTGTGAGTGTGTGAGTGTGTGTGAGTGTGTGAGTGTGTGTGTGTGTGTGTGTGTGTGAGTGTGTGGTGTGTGTGTGTGTGTGTGTGTGTGTGTGTGTGTGTGGCAGAGTAAGACTGCTACGGTAATATCGGTGTTCCTTGGCTCCTGGCAGAGTAAACTTTTTGGCAGAGAAGAATTTGTTGCAGTAAAACAACTGTCCAATTCAGTAAGACACAGTGACGTCGGAGAGCTTGCACTGTTACTTGTAACAACTTCTCTCCTTTTTAATGGGTGTTTCAGAATTTACAGTGGCAGCAATCTGTGTAATTGTATATATAGATCTCTGTAAGTGTATGTGGCTATACTGTATAGATATCCGTAAGTGTATGTGTGTATATATAGATCGATGTAAGCATATGTGGATATATAGATCTGCGGTTCAGGACCCGTCTCGGACAAAGCCCCCATTGCAATTCTTGGAACCAAAGGTTTTTACCGCTATTATGTAATTGAAAAAAAAAATCGTATATTGAATTAAAATATGAGAACCGGTATTAGAAAGTAACATTTTTTTTGTGTTGTGCAGTGAGAAAATGGCTTTAAAGCATATTTTTGATATGCAAGGCAAAGGCATTTAAGCAGGAAACAAACAGACTTTCTCTTTAGGGTGCAAGGAATAAAATAAGCTGAGATTGTTTTTCTTTGTTAGAATATCTCTGTAACATATTTGTCTGTAGTACAGTGTGGCTTCAGGTTCTGCCATTGCACGGGTAATGTTCTTCAGATGAATGACATCACCCGTAAGCCTGCCTCTGCCACTGGATATTAGCAGTAGCGCTGTGAGGACCTCATGTTCTGTAGTGGACTGTGTAGAATAATATACTTTATGGTGATACCTCTTGGATTTTCTCTGTACTGAGGAGCTGAAAAGCTTCTCATAATCATATGACCAATAGAAGTATTTAAAAGTGTGCTGTTACTAACCCTTTCATTTTCAACTACCAAGAATTTCTGACTTCAGTACACCCCTTGCATTACCTACTTGTAATTGGCAAGTTTGGGAAATAAAATAGAAAGGGAAATGTTTTCCATTTGATCAGTTTTGGAATAGCATATATCCTGTTGTATCGAGATACATCGATGATGTTTATGCTGAGATTTTCGAAACAGCGTACTCCATATAATTATTATATGTTTATATGGGGAGCGATTTTGGTAAAAAGAATAATACAAGACTGGGTGACAAACGGCAAGATCCTGCATAAAATCCCCGGTACAGCAGAAGAGTAGACTTTCTGAAGCTAGTATAATTTTGTAGTATCAGGCTCCACCAACTGATTCTGACGCTGACATTAAATGCATCATACAAGCTTCACCTTGAATTAAATTGCATTTTATCAACATTGGTGGCGTTAGCACCGTTTATATCAGTAAGCGGTATGGGCTGTGTTTTATATGGGACAGTAGGAGCAAAAAGGGGAGGATTAACTGAACACATGGGAAGCCATATTTCTTATTCTTTCATTGAATGGGGTTTCTGCTCTTTCATGCAACAAAGAAACAGCCAGGTGCGAGCTGGTGTTACATTTTGCCAGCTTGAGGCCCCGCTCACTCTGCTAGCTACAAGCGCGCGCGCACATTCGTCTCTCATGTTTGGCAATGGGAGTTTTCAGACTTGAAACTAGTCCCAGCGGCGCAGTACAGCGTTGACGCTGCTGCAATTCGGGGAGACAACTGAATTTGTGATTTAGTGCGGCAGCCGCGTCACGTTTACTTCGCCAGCCAATGAATGAAAGCTCCATCTTTTTTTCTAAAAAGAGGATGACGTCTTCCCCTGTCCCGCCTACTGCTGGTTCATTCCGTCTGCTGTGGATGTTCAACACATCGCCCGGCAGACAGAGGCGCGCAACCACGGACACAACGTCGGGTAGTAGGCAGAGTGAGCTCAGACTAAGGCTGCGTCCCCGCTGGCGCTGAGCGCGCTCATGCTTCGGAGCGGTGACGTCACCAACTCTCCAAGCATGATCGCCGGGTGTCCTGTCTATTCTGCAAGCGTGCGCGTGGGGGCATTGGGGGCATGTTGAGCGTGCTTCAGACTCACTTTTTTTTGTCTCCCCAAGTGCCGAGCTTGGGAGAGCGTGCGTGCCCGAGCTCAGCGCTAGCGTGCGTGCCCGAACTCAGCGCTAGCGTGCGTGCCCGAGCTCAGCGCTAGCGTGCGTGCCCGAACTCAGCGCTAGCGTGCGTGCCCGAGCTCAGCGCTAGCGTGCGTGCCCGAGCTCAGCGCTAGCGTGCGTGTCCGAGCTCAGCGCTAGCGTGGAAGGAGAAACTTTTATGAGGCATGAAACATTTTCAGAGTTTGATGCTGACACTATAGGACAGAGTACTGGAGAATGGACTGGTTTCTAGGAACTAATGCAGGGCAGGATAGTCTAACAAGCCTAGTAGGAAAGGAGTTACAAGAGCAATGCTCTGCAGGATTATGCGCTATGGGAAAATGAAAATCGGTGGGACTCTTCCAGTGAAGATATGACGAATACTAGTGCTCCAGTGTGTACTTTGCTGTCCTGCCTTAACTTGTCTGCCTGGCAGCCTGGGGAAAGGTTGTTGACATTCATCATGTTTGGCTAGATGGGTTGGGAGTTGGGCATGACTGTGCAGGGCTCTGAGAGGTGTCTGCACCCCGCTCCCAGCACTTCTGAAAAGCTTGGAATTGTGTATTACACCAGGGGAGCTCAACTCCAGTCCTCCAGCCCTCCGTCCTCCCCCTACAATGCAGAAGTACTTTCCATATGCTGGGGTTATATAGTAATGCCCGTCTCTCTTCCGGAACGTGCAGACAAAGTGAGTGCAAACACGAACACGCGTTTTCTGTGTTACATTACATAGCGCCTGTGTACAGCGTTTAGTGCGCCTGGGCTTGCATTTTGCCTCCCGTAATTGACTCCACAAAGCCAAATGACCGCAGCGAAGCAAAAATACACATTGTGCCTTTTCAGTATCTTCAGCAATCCAGATTCTTTGCTCTGGAGTCTAAAAGATCTTGTAGTTCTCTAACGAGCACACAGTGCAAAGCGAGACCATGTGCTGAGTTGCAGGGGTGAGGATACATTGTAATACAGAAAGCATTGTGATAAAGAATCCCAGGTGGCAATGATTTGAAGCCCAAGATCCGTGTCTGCAGCAACCAGAGCGCATTGCAACACGAGGACCAGAATAAATTGCCGTACAGGGAAATCTTACATTCGACAGCATCACGGATCAGATTAGAAGACTGCTGGGTGTAGTATGGAAGCCGGCTCTGGTTCTGCTGCCCAGGTCAATGCATGATTAAGGCTTTGGCGTGTCCCAGCTTGGCCTGCTAGGATTTCCCCTGCTGGCCCCCTTGCCCGTGTGCTTTTAGGGCAAAGGAAATGAAATCCTGCTGCTGAGCTCTGAAATCCTAAGCTCGGAGAGTGAAGGAAAAGCAAGAAAATAAGACTTGTAATAACATTGTGGCTGCTCCCACAGGAGGTAGAGAGAGGGTTGTGGGCGAACTGTAAGGTTCCAATTATACAGGGATCATGTGCACAACCCAGTCTCTCTCTTATTTTTTAAACAAAGTAAATTTCCCACAAAATGTTTGAAGGAGAAATGAAAGAAAGCATACATAGCAAGCCAGACTGACTGCATTAACCAGGACTTTCCAGGACTCCGGCCGGGAGGAATTTGGTGGAGCCATTACACTTTAGACCAGAGGTAGCCAACTCCATGCCTCAAGAGCCACAAACAAGTCAGATTTTCAGGATATCCCTGCTTCAGCACAGGTGGCTCAATCAGTGGCTCAGTCGAAGACTGAGGCACTGATTGAGCCACCTGTGCTGAAGCACAGTCAAGATCCAACAGTCCAGGTCCTAGAAACCTGGCCTGTTGATAGCTCTTGAGTACTGGAGTCGGCCACCCCTGCTTTAAACCTATTGGTGAAGGAACAGATGGGATTGTGCTCTGCACATCTTGTGCTGTGATTTGGATTTAACAGGAAATTCACCTGCACGCTTTGCTCTACTATTGATTCGACATCATCATTCGCAGTAATTGATGTTGCAGAGCCCTTTGCAGACCTTGGACGGGGATTTGCAGGAGTTTCGCGGCGATTGATTTTCGTTTACGCCGCGCTCTGCAGATCCCGAACTGTGAAGCTAGTCGTGGGCTATTTAAGAGTTAATGAAACCAATTCCCTGCATGTCTCTTGCCATTAAACTAATTGTACAACAAACAAATTCTGTTCGTATTTATCCCCATGCACCACTTTTTATTATTAATATAATATACATGTATTAGGGTAGAGCGGTTAGTTATCTTGTTATCCTATACATTAAAATAATTGATTAGAGCAATTTTTTTTACCATCACACTGGCTCTGTAATTAATAATACAGGAGGGTCCCACTTCTCGGCGATTCGCCAATACGGTGGTACCGAGAAGGGGGCCGCCATGTCTGCGCATGTGCTGAAGGGGGACGGCTGAGTTTGTGCATGCGCAGAAGGGGGAGTGGCTGAGTGCTTGCATTTTCAGAATGAGGGACTGCAAGTCTGCGCATGCGCAGAAGGGTAGGAGACACTGATTCCGCTTTCCTGCCCTTTTTCGCTTTGCGGTGGCGCCATGGAACGGAACCCGCCGTATGAGCAGGGCCCTACTGTACAGAGATGTTGTAGTTAGGAGTTCATGGAGCCATGTTGTGCAAGTCTGTAGCAGTGGAAAAGTGAATAAAGTGATGCCGTGTACGTTTATAATAGTGACTTACTTTAAAACTGCAGACCAAGCGATATCCCACGTGTTTTTTCTTTTAATCAGTTCTGTACTATGAAAAAATACTTGTAGCATTTTTTTTTTTTTATAATAAAATCAACTCTGAAATTTTTAATGTATTATAATGTAACCCGCGTTTTTTTGTTTCTATGCAACCATTTACAAAGTCACATCCCCTTCCTCTTCTGAAACAGGCTCTGGCACACCCTTTTTTGAGCCCTGCCCTCTCTCTAGCTGTGCCCCAATTGTATCTAGTAACTGCCTGGTCACATGATCTTCCACAAAACTTTGCATCGTTGGTCCTCTTCTGCAGCACTGACGGCCATTTAGTGAACCCCCGAGCCGAATCTTTGGCGATCGATCGGCAACTTGGCTAATTACTTATCAATGTGTGGATTGTATTGATGCACATATTAACGGGGGGAAAAAAAGGAAAAAGGGCAGCTTGGACTACTGCTTTAATGGAACAGTTCCAGTCCCCGTGCAGAAGTCTGAGTTGTATATCGACGGCAGGGAAGGATTTCATATTTCAGTGTTCTGCCATTCAAATTCATTAACCCCTCTGCTGCTAGGAGGGCCAGGAATGCATTGTTTAGTAACATGTTGCTGGCGGCTCTTGCAGCAAGGGAATTAAGGAGAGCCGAGTAATAATAGAGCTAGCAAAGGGTTAATGGAACAGTGTGCCGCAAGACTCAATAGAAGGGAAGGGGCTTTGTGAAGCAATAGTCTGGGTTAGAGGAAGGCCAAGAGCCTTGATGGTGTTATTGGAAGCTCTGCAGCTGTCCTCACCTTGTGCTCTTGCTGTAGACAGGGAAATATGTCCCTTTTGGGATGGATTAACTTGCCCTTCTTCTAACCCAGGGGTGCTCAACTCCAGTCCTCATGCCCCCCCCCCTTCCCTCTCACAGGTTAGGTTTTCAGGATATCCCAGCTTCAGCACAGGTGGCTCAATCTGTCCCTGCTTCAGCGACTGAGCCTCTGAATGAGTCACCTGCGCTGAAGCAGCGATATCCTTAAAACCTGACCTGTTTGGGGTGGGGGAGGGGGCTTGAGGACTGGAGTTGAGCAGTCCTGCTCTAACCTCTCTTTCTGATGAGGACGTGTTATCCTGAGTAGCAGTCTGGCTACCTCCCTTATTATTATTATTATTATTATTAGCATGTTCTGAGGTTCGGAAACCCCTAAAATGTGCCGAGCAATGATAAAATGCTGCAATATGAATCAGTCCAACTATGCCTACACACTGGCTAATTTTACTTGAAATAAACTACAACCCCACCCCCCCCCCAAAAAAAGGCCCATATTTACTAAGAGGTGCTATACCATAAGACCATTTAGTGCCAGAATTCAAGACCTGTTGAAGAGATTGGGCTTTAAGGTGTCTGCCGATACAGTCGTGTCTTATAATAAACACTGCTTGGTAAGTATGGCCTTGAACCTGTGAAAACAGCCCACCTTTATACCACTGAACACCAGTGCAGAATCCTTGCTGTGAGGTCGGGGCCCCCCTGTGAGTTACTGAGCAGAGGGAGTGAACGTGATTAAAGTTTAATGATTCTCTTCAGTTTTGGGCCTCTTTAAAGTAGCCCGCACTGATTTGCCATTTTTATATTGTAAGAGATCTCCTCTTGCCCTTTGCAAAGCTGTTTTTTTTTTTGTTTGTTTGTTTTTTAATCTAATGCTTCGTTCGGGACGTTTGAAATATGAAGCGAGTTAAAATGGAGCTCTCCCCAGAGCCCATTGCTGCCTAAAGGTTGCAATGCTAACCAAGGGCGTGAGCTGAATAAAATGATTTTTTTTAACACTAGAAAAACTTTTTTAATTAAAATGGCTGAACATGCTCAGGGGGCAAGATACTAATGAGTTAAACGCAGGTGGGCCCCGGGAGGGGCGGTTTTAGATTATACGGTCGGGATGTATACACTTGATGTTGTAAAACGCGCCATGTTTATTTTAGTGATTGAAATGCCCCCTGAAGTTCTAGTATCTCTCAATGAAGCTAATTTAATATGCTGCAAAGCATCTTCCCCAAGCCAGGGAAGAGTTTGGTCCCATTCTCTTGAATTAAGCGGATCTCTTCTCCAGCAGTGGGAAGCAGCTTCACGGCATATTAAATAAGGGTCCAAGACATTTAACACGTAGAGCAACTTGGCATCGTTGTCCCATGTATGTCTGGTTAGATTACCCGAAGCAGTGTCCAACCCCTTTATCTACGTAGCCCTATCCTTTATATACCAGGGGGAGGGGAGGGGCGCAACTCCAGGCCTCAAGGGCCACCAACAGGCCAGGTTTTCAGAATATCCCTGCTTCAGCACAGGTGGCTCAGTCAGTCCCACTCTCAGCACAGGTAGCTTAATCAGTTGCAGCTTCGGCACAGGTGGCTCAATCAGTTGCTCAGTCTTTGACTGAGCCACTAATTGAGCCACCTGAGCTGAAGCAGGGATATCCTGAAAACCAGGCGTGTTGGTGGCTCTTGAGGACTGGATTTGGCCACCCCTGCTATAGCAGTGCAATTCTTTCATGGTTCCAATGAGGTGTGTATTTTTTTTCTTCCCTTTAATAACTTGCTACAAGTAGAACGAGGTTGGTGTGCGCTGGCTGCCAGCATTACGTCAGCGCACCAATTCCCCGCAGAGTGGCAGTGAGAACAACCTGTATGAAAGCCGCCTTTGTTCCAGGGGGGTGTGCTGGGTTTATTTGCGACTGCTTGCTCTGGACGTCTGTTTGTGAAACAATTTATTGGATGTGTGTGTGTGTCTGTGTGTCGGTCGCACTCAGAGCTTGGATATATTTGGCTACTTAACGCCTTTACTGCCAGGACAGTTTGAACGCAATGAACTAATGGCCTTACTAGCAGCTAAAGGATTTAAATCGGCAATACTATATTCCCCATCTTTCATTTGTTCCCCTATTTGTATATGTTAAGCATTCTACATTCTTACCTAAACTAGCAATCGTTTGGTGCTCCTGTTATTAATCTGTTCAAATCCTGATTGTGTGACCAACATAATGGCCGCCTTTCAGTTTCAATCAATCCTTCAGTCAGTATAACTCAGCAGCTACAATTTATCCTTATATTACCAAGAACATTATCTGTTACAGTTTGCAGCTAAAACGGCTGGTAATAGTGGCAACACATTATCACAAACAGGAAAGTGTTGCAAAATCTTGCACTGCTGGGGAGGTGGCTAAACCTATTGAAAGCAAAGGAGGCTTTAAACCGAATTAAAACTGGCATTGAGTTGAATAAAAAACAGTCACTATTATCTAATACTACGGAACCGATTACGATTTCACACGTTTTTCTGCCTTTCAAAACAGTGGTGATAAAGTAACCCTTTCTCTGCTGTAAAAAAAGCAAAAGTAAAAATCATTCTTTCCAACGTGACAAAAACAGATGAGATTCAAGGCAGAAATCTGTTGTTTTTCTGATTGAGACACTAGTGCTACCCCGCTACAGCTAGAATGTATAGGTGGTTGTGAATAGTTGCTATCCCTAGGGATGCTGGATTGAGACACAGTGTCCCCCCTCACAAGCTAGAATGTTAGGTGTGAGTGCTTCCCTATGAAGTCTGATTGGACAACCACTAGTGCTACCTCTCTCAAGCTAGATGTATAGGTTGGTGAGGTGCTTCCCTCGGAAGGGCTGATGAGACCTAGTGGTACCGGCCCACAGACTAGAATGTCTAGGTGGGCGGTGGCTCCCTATGGACTTCCTTATTGAACCCTAGTGCTAACATGAAAAAAAAACAACCCCCGCTACCGCTCTCTCCTTTAATCTTTGCTGTTATTTGCTCCCTCTGGCCTGCTTTGATACCCTATTGTTTCCCAGAAAAGAAACACGGGCCTCTCCACCCGCCAAGATTGTATAGGTGGGTGAGGTTGCGTCCCCCTAGGGAAAGGCTGAATTGCATTTCAATTACAATTACCTGCATCACTGAAAGAGGTTGTGTGTGGGATGTTCCTACGGGAGAAGGATTAGAAATGGTCCTGTTATTTGAGACGATCTGGAAGGATCTGCTATTTATCAAGTGCTGATGGAGTTAAAGCAGCAGCCCCCTACCAACCCCCCCTCCCTCCTCAATTCATTCTGTTTTGGTCCCGTGTGGATGCAAATGTATCTTATTGGCCGAGGGTCAGCATTTCAATGTAGCACGTCACTATCCCTGTGTTGCTGCTCTGTATTGGCCTGCGCTAAAGTGATCCCCGCCCCCCCCTCCCCCCCCCCCCCCCCCGCTATTGGTTTTCCCCCAGGCCGGTGTCCGCGGATAGCTTGAGTAACCCCTGTTCAGGTATTATGAGGAAATGCCCCTTCCCCAAAAATCGAGCACTGGGCTGCTGCTTTAAAAAAAAGGGAACGGAACCCCCCTGCCATTATATCTTTACCACCCAACCAAACTTAACCCCGGATGTTGTGACCCCGCTGGGGTTTAGGAGTGTCAAGCACCGGCCATCAACTCCCAGGTCCCATGACCCTTGAATGAGCAGGTTCCCCACTTGGTGTGCAGAATAGCGAGAAGGAAGACTGCATCCTCTCTGCCCTTCCTGTCAGGGGATATATTCCTCGTCTGGCGGCTTTGCCGACATGATCCCCCAAACTTATCCCATTGTAACAACTCTTTTCTTAGCTTGGCCTGGCCAAAAACCGTGGGACCAGCTTAGGGACACGACAAGCGTACAGCATACACACTCACCCCCCATACTGGCCCTCCTTATTGAATTGTTTAGGCCCTTTTCCGTTCTTTCTGTTTTCTGGGCAGCCAGCGTGTTGACACGTGAATCCCGCCAAGGTGACACACACAGGTTCTGGAGTGGAGTGCTGGACATGCCTCTTTGGGTTACCTTTCTTGGTCATGGTATACTGGCATGCTTTCTATGGTTCTCTTTTCTCCCTGGCGGTATCTTGAAGTCTCGAGGTTCACCTCCCTACCTCCCTGGTGTCACTTCACTCCACATTTCCCTCCTCCCTCCCATTTGGCACTGGTTTTGCACAGGGAGCCAGTGCAGGAGCTTTACGAACGGGGCTTTACGACTCCATTTATCTTTTTTCCCTTTGTTTCCCTCCACCTTGGCGGATCGCCTTTAGTTATTGATTACAAGAACATCGTGTGTATTAATTATTTATATTGTAATTATATATATCTAATATATATATATATATATATATATAGTCTGTACACATATATAGAGTCTATATAGATCTATATATATAATATACTATTATAAAAGATAATATAGATATATCATCTGTGTATGTTTGTATACATACATATATACAATATAAATTATATCACACCCCCCACCCACCCAAAAGCAAGCACACCCACACCACACCACCAGCCTACTGCTCGGGCTACTTTTGGGTGATTTTTTGCAAAGATTCACTAGGCCCACCAGCCTCTAGGCTTTTTTCCTCCGCTGACTCTGAGCGCGCTCATGCTGGAGAGCTCCTCCAACCTGAGCGCCAGTTCCTTTTTTCGCATCGCTGCCGTGGGGGGGGGGGGGGCGCTGCAGGGGAAGCTGATCGTTGTCGAACTTTGGTGTGTGTTTGTGTGGTTGTGTGTGTGTTTGTATCTCTTATATTTTAAGCAGCCCACACGAACTGCACCCAGGCACCGCTCTCCAAGCGCCCGCCCCTCACGCCGCGTGGACTCAGCCTTAGGATGTTTAGTTTTTTGCCTGCCTCTTCTCCTCATGAGTGTGGGGGGGGGTTTGTTATACCTTTATTGCAAGATATGTGTTGGTTCCTTCCCCTCTGACCACCCGGTTTGCTTCAGCAAAGGCCTTGTGGTTCTTCATAGGTTTATTGTTTGTATTGTATTTCGGAGTCGTTATTTATATAGCGCCACTATGTACATCGCCTTCACAGTAGAATCTGTGGTATCAAATAAAAAAAAAAAAAAACGACAACAATAAAGTAAAACACGGCTAAAGAGAAGAGAAGACAAGAGACAGGCCAGGGGAACAATACCGAAAAAAAAAGGTGGCAAGAAAACAAGTCGAGCCACAACCCTACCAACAACCAGATAATCTTCAATAACAGATCATGGAATACGTCCTTACTTTAACATAGCAACTCACTTTCAACGAGTGAGTCCCTGCCACATATCTAACAGTTAATATTGGTATGGTAGCCGAAACGTAATAGACGTAGAGAGGTAGTTCTGAGTAGTGCATCCATCATTGCGAGGAGTCCAAGCTTATGTATCGTGTTTAGAATATCCACATTTTATTTTGTTAGGTTATTTTGATATGGGGGGGCTAGAGATTGTTTAAATCTGTTTGTGATGTTGTTATAATAAATAAATTATTCTTTTGGTAAACAACAGTGCTGTTGTGGGATACTTTTTTCTTCGGTCTTTTATACTATTTTATCCCTAGCACCGTCAGTCACTTTATTTTAGTGTGTATATATACTGATTTTGGTACATTTTATTTTTAGGGTCTTTAGCAAGCACCTTGTTTGTTGGTATAGAATTGTGTGTGTGTAAATATATATATATATCTATATATTATATATATATATATATATATATATTCACGAAAATGCCCGATGCACCGCGAGCACATTTTGGCTGCTGTCGAGTGCTTACCGGCCTTCCATCTCTCTCTCCATCTTCTCCCCTGCAAATTGTCATTTTTCCCCCTGCAGGTCTCTAAAAATGGCCATGGCTGCTCAATGACGCCATGCACCAGACGCGACATGATGCCGTGAAGTCACGCGGTGCCACGTTGCGTGACGTCCAGTTGCCGTGGCAACGCGGCGTCATCTGCCATTTTTTCAGGACCTGCAGGAGAAACTTCCACACTTTGTAGTGAGAAGATGGAGCAGTGCGCTGCCCCGCCGCGTAAGAAATCATAAAGTGGGGTGCAGATTACTTGGGGTGGGGGGGGGGTGGGGCGAGTGTTTTGCCTAGTTGTCATGCCGCTATGTGTGTGTGTATCAGTTATAACACGCATCTCAGGCTCCTTTTGGGGTGATCGCAAATAATTTAGAGTGTGCACCTTTTTTGTGGGGGGGAGGGGGGGAGGTGGCATTAATTATGGAGTAAACACGAAACTCCATATAGTGATTTATTAAAGCAGTATTTTAGTTGTACAGTATTGGATACAACTGATATTTTTTCACTGTCCTTTTTGATAATTTTTTTTTAAATGTATTGAGCTGCTATAGCAACTATTTCTGAAGCTACACCACTTCCTCGTTCAAATAGACAGGATTTATTAAAACAAAAAACAAACAAAATTAGGCAAGAGGAAATGCCCCCCCCCCTTTTTTTAATTATAAACAGGGCTGGAATAAATGTCTTTTTTAATACAATAAATGCTGAATTTAGCTCTACACTTTTTTTCCTTTGCATAAAATATACACACCGCACACACCAATTAATATGATAAAAACAGCATATATGCTGTGTGTCAAGTTTAAGGACGCTCAGATAAATGTTTAGTACGACTCCTATTGTGTGTGTGTGTATATATGTATATAATGTGTGTGTATCTGTATGTATGTGTGTGTGTGGGTGTGTATATAAGTTTTCCTCACATATGTACCCCGTCCCTTCTCCCTCCAGAGCGCTCCTCCCACAGGCCCATACTGCAGGCTGGGCTCCCAGCAAACGCCACGGCAGTGGTCGGAGGGGACGCAGAGTTTGTCTGTAAGGTTTACAGCGATGCCCAGCCTCACATCCGCTGGATCCGATACATAGAGAAGAATGGGAGCAGATACGACGTTGACGGCATGCCGTACCTGAAGGTTTTGAAGGTGAGTAGGAGACGGGAGAGGCATTGCAGGTGTGAGACGCAGTAGTTGCCATAGGAGGTCGGCGTGGCAGCGAGCCGGTTGAGCTGGTGTTAAGCTGTCGGGTTCAATTCCAGCATAAACCTCTGTGTGAAACAGTGACATTCCCCTCTGCGCTTCCCACCTATACAAGCCACATTTTGCAAGCGCCAATCAGGCAGATTTGATGGGTAAATGTTGGAGATCTCGTTTTAATGCCCTTATAAACTGCCCTGAACATCAGACTATTGCTGGTTACGTGTAACTTTATAGACTTTTATGGGCTGTGTGCAGACTGCTTTGTGCTTACGGCAGGACAATGGCTATTGATGGCATCATGCAGTGACAATCATGGCTACACGTTTGTGTTAAATAACAAATCTACAGATAATGTGGCATACCCAAATTACCAAAAAATGAAAATGTACTGATATACTCACATAGGTGCGAACCTAAATTCACAGAGGAAGCCATCACATCCTTACAGAACACGTAATATACAGATAATGGCACGCCCAAAGGTAGCTAGTAAGCAGAAAATCTGAAATATATATGTAAAAACAAAAATAGCAACAAAAACAAAACCGGAGGTGGAGCTACATCAATTGCACCAAAGAAAAACGTCAAAAAATAAGTAACAAATGGACAAAACATAGGGTAAAAGTTACGTTTCATTGCAGCACGGTCCTTTTGGGGGTATTAAAATGAATTTTGCCAACTAGTTACTTTTGGGTGTGTCATTATCTGTACAATCCCCCTCAGCAAAAAGCATACACTTCTGCGCTATTACATAGCCACCTGGCCCTTGGTAGAGAAGTGGTTTCATTCATCCCGTTGGGCCGTATACTCCGGCCCACTCGCCCTGCACAGTGGAGAGACCAGTCGGAGTGACACACCCACCCCCCAGACGGCAGTGACCGCTCACTGTATGTTTCTCTCCCTGTGTTGCCTGCCTGTTTTTAGCACTCGGGGATAAACAGTTCGAGTGCTGAGGTGCTGAAACTGCACAATGTGACCGAAGCGGACGCGGGCGAATATATATGTAAGGTTTCCAATTATATTGGCGAGGCCAACAAGTCCGCCTGGCTCACGGTGGAGCGAGAACTACCAGGTAACGCCCTTTCGCCACACAGGGGCTGCAGCGGGCTCTTGGTGCTTCGGGCGAAGGTGTCGTTTGTGGAATCATCTGGCGTTGGTGTTTTGCCGCTGATAACAGTGGCCATGGAAAAATACTCACAAGGTCATAGGATTTCTCTTGGCTTTTTTTTTCTTTCCCCCTCCCCCCACTCACTTTCTCCAGCTCTTCTTCTTCTTCTTTCCTTAACTTTTTCTATTCTTTTTTTTTTTTTTTTTTTTTACACTCGATTTATTCTTTCTTTGCCCCTTTCCCTCTTTCCTTTACCGTACACATTTTTCTCACCCCCTTCCCTTTCCTCTTAAGCTCCATTTAGAACAGGGTTGGCCAACTCAACTCTTCAAGGGCCACCAACAGGTCATTCTGATTCAGCCACCTGTGCTGAAACAGGGTTATTCTCAAAACCATGACCTGTAGGTGGCCCATGACGACTGAAGTTGACCACCCCTGGTTTAGAACATCCAATGTGTTGACCCCTTCATTTCATTGTCTGCCAATGTTTGACAGATCTCACTTCCCAACAAGGGTGCCTAGGCACTGCTACCATCAGACAATAAGCCTGCTCGAGCTGGTGTCAGATGGTATCCAAACTCCATGCTAAAGAGCGCAGTGCTGAAAGGATGAACCCAGTGAAAAGGGTTGTCCTCACCCTTCTTCTGTCCTTCCATTCTTTCTCCTGGCTCTAGCACAATGATGAAATCCTTCCTTGTGGGTTCCATTTTTCCATGTCCTGTGATTGCATGCATAGCTGGTGATTTTACTCCTGGTGATGGGTCATGTGCATTGAGACATGCACACGTGATTATTGGGACCTTCCTGGTGACTCTATGGTGTTCTGGGTCCTACTTTTTTTTTATATATATATATTAAAGCGGGTCTCTGTGGAAAGCAAAGGAGAGCATCCGAGCCTCATGGATCCATCCAGGGCGAGAGAGACATCTCCCGAGCCTACTCCACACGTTCTTTTCTCATACGGTGTTTTCGCTCTTCTCTCTTTGCCATCCTTCTCTTCCAGGCTGCCGGTGTTAACGTTACGGACGAAGAGATAGAAGTCTTGTATGTCAGGAATGTTTCTTTTGAGGATGCGGGGGAATATACTTGTATAGCTGGAAATTCTATTGGGATTTCTCAACACTCTGCCTGGTTGACGGTTCTGCCAGGTATTACGCTCCTCTCTTGGGTTTCCGCCTTGTTTCCTCCTCTGTCGCTGGGATAAATGAGGGAAAAGATCCACACAGCTCCTGTACAGAGAGAGACGCCACCAATGCTCTTTGCATAGGGGAGATCTGCCATTGTTGGCGATGCTTTGATTTTGAAGTGCATGAGATATTCCGCTCGCAAAGAGTTCCAAGTATTTTAGTGGCAGAGGGACCCGAAACTCCATCAGTGAGACCTTCTTTAGGCCTGTCCTATGATTTGCAATTACTCGCTCCCCCTCCCCAACCCCAAATCTGTTCCTTTAAATTATATCCATCTTTTAACATCACCTTGTATGATTCTTAATTTTAAATACTTGGTTTCTAAGCACTTGAAACCTAATGTAAAGGCAGCAAACCACTCCTGAGATCATCACCACGGCAACGTGAAAAACACGAGAGGTTGCTTGGAATATGCAGTCATTTAAAAAAAAAAAAAAAAAACTCTTGAATGTTGCATTGCACTTGATCAGTTATGGAACCTTTTTAAGAAAAACACTGATCTAATCAAAAAGACAAACAATGTAAACTGTTTCCAATCTATTTTGTATTGGCCTATTTTTTTTACAGTATAATCTGGGAGTTTTAGGTGAGTGGGGGTTTAAAAATGGAGTCCTGAAAGTTGGGCCTCAGGAATACAGGAGCTGTATGGGAATGTATATCCCCGCTGCATGAGCATGATCTATTCTCTAAATGCATGGCATGGATTCTTCATGCCATGTGGGGTTAGATGTTTTGCCTCTCCCTTTTTTTTAACCCCTTTGCTGCCAGAGAGCAAAACAAAGGGTTTAAATAATAAACAAAACATCAAGCACAGGAAATGCCCCATCCTGCTGTCTCTCTGGGTGTCAGATCTATCTAGACTTCTCACTCTTTATCTCTCCTTCTATGTTGCTGCTGTGATGCTTTAGGGAGCAAACATCTGTGTAAGGTAACCTTTGCCTCCTCACTGCCATGGCTGGTTCCATCCAGATGTGTGATGTTGTGTTTATCGGTGCAGTATTTGAATGTGTGGTTGTGTATGAAAGGGTGTGCATTGTATGTGTGTGAGAAGAGTTGGGATGGGCAGAATGGTGTATGTGTTTTGTTTTACATTGATGCCTCTTTATGCAGTACTCTCTCTTTCCAATTTACCTGGATCGAGCCCCCTGGACATTGCATTCCAGATGCGAGTTACAGTACAAGTTGGCAAGGAGAGAATGCGCAGAAATACTCAATCCTATAGTCCACCCAACTTTGTTGCTTGCAGTGTTAAATCAGGTTATTATACTGCGCACTGCGACCCCTCGTTTTTAGTTTTGTTCATTGGTTCCTCTGAGTAGAGGGGAAGTTAACACTTGCTGAAAAAAAGTCCTTTATTTCCTCCATGTTCCCCCTAACCTCACGATGCTGCCAGGACACCCCGGATGTCTGTGAATCACTGCCCTGGTTCACTCACTGCTATACGTTGGCAGTGGCTGTGAATCACTGCCCTGGTTCACTCACTGCTATACGTTGGCAGACCGGGACGGCAGAGGGTGGCACTGAACGGGTCAACTTAGAACAGCAGCACAATGTGCCAGCAAGTCCACGTCACGGGGTGAAAGGCATAGGGCAGAGCACACAGGCTCAGAATCGGAGAGTGGCACTCAAGGCTGGTGATCGAAGAGGGGCACGCCCAGGGGTGGGGGGGGGGGGGGGGAGGCTGGAGTTCAAAGGGGGACGCAAGGGGGGCTGGGGATTGGAGAGGGGCGTGGGGGGATCGGAATTGGAGAGGCGGGGGGATGGGAATTGGAGAGAGGTGCAGGGGGGCTGGGGATCAGAGAGGGGCACGTAAGTGTGGAGCTGGGGGAACGGAGAGCGTCAGGGGCTGGGAATCAGCGCAGCGCACAGAGCGGGCACCATTTCGAGCCCATAATCTGAGTATCTGGTGGAATAGTTGAGTTTGAAGCGCAGGTTACATACACGAAGAGAGAGAATACACAGCAGGGCACACAAGGAACTGCCTGCGGGAGACACAGCAGCACACAAGAATCGGGGAGAAAAACGAGTATTGCATACACATTGTGGCAGAGGAGCTTGCAGTCTGATTCTCTCCTTCTATTCCTTTGTTCTTATTCCTTTATTAGATTCAGCCCCTCCCCCTTTTAGTGAAGAACTTCCTTTTATTTCCTAAATGATGCAATCTACAATACATACATCTATTTTTCAGTCTGTATTAGTTGTTCCTTGCACTTAATCACTATCCTCTTATCTTCTCATGTAAGACCCCTTCATTTAAATATATATATATCTTTAGCAACTTTAATTGCATGGACCATAGGGGGAATAACCTCTTCCAGTCTCACAATACACTCCTTTATTGTTGTATTAAGCAGACAGGGACTCACGGGGCAGTGCACACCCTGTTCATACAGAGAGCCGGGTATTTTCTGGTACAGTCCGAGTGCCACGTGGCGGATCACATTTGCCCCTTTGCGCATGGTACGAGCTGGTCATGGGATCTCCACTCGCCATGCTGCTGGCATTGGGCGCATGTCACATGAAATCTGTATCATTCTTACAGGTGTCCGCCGACTCCAGCTCATCCATGAACTCCACCACGCCGCTGGTACGGATCACGACGCGGCTCCTGTCCAGCGCGGACACCATGCTGCTACCCAACGTGTCAGAATATGAGCTGCCTCAGGACCCCAAGTGGGAGTTTCCGAGAGACAAGTATGTGACTACCTACCCCCTCTAGACACTCCTCTGCTCGGCATGCTTTAGAAACACATATTGCTGCAAAGTCTCCAAAATATACCACGGTTAGATTTTTAGGGCAGGGGGTCTCGCCTCTCTGGGTGTTTATTATAATTGCCAGTATTATGTCCTATTTATATAGCATGCGACATGCATCATTGGGACTTTCTAAATAAAGATGTATCCCCTTTGTCACGTTCCCTTCCCAGCGTACCAACCCCTACGTTATCCCCATCGCTATAGGATGAGTTTGCAATGCTTTGCAGACCTCTAGGGGTGAAGGGGTTAACCCAGGGGTGGGCAACTCCAGTCCTCAAGGCCCACATTTTCAGGATATCCCTGCTTCAGCGCAGGTGGTGTAGTCGAAGACTGAGCCACTTGTGCGGAAGCAGGGATATCCTGAAAACATGATCAGTTGGTGGCCCTTGAGGACTGGAGTTGAGATAGATAGATATATATAGTTATATATAATACATATATTATATGCCATACAATTGGCTTATGGTGGGTACAAAAGTGACCAGACCCCTCCATCATACACATTTCAGCAAAGATGGTTAACCTATCAGTACATCTGCTGGTCTTCCATAGGCCCCCAAATGTGCCTTCCAGCACAGTGTACGTCATACTGTGGTTAAGATGCAGCCTAGGATTCTGGGTAGTGACATGCCAATATTCACACCTGGTGTATCACTTTTGGCTTCCGTTTCCTTTTATTTACATGATTCCCTAGAGCTTTTGCAGCTGCACTAAACAGCTTGTGCACAGCTGCCTCTCTCTGTCCATATCTGCCCCACTAACCTCCTCCTAACGTCCTGTTTGTATCTGCCCCGTGTTAATCTCTGCGCTCCCCCTTTACAGAATGACGCTGGGGAAACCCCTCGGGGAGGGCTGCTTTGGTCAGGTGGTCATGGCAGAGGCTCTTGGGATTGACAAGGATCGTCCCAAGGAGTCTGTGACTGTGGCTGTGAAGATGCTGAAAGGTAAGACATGGAGGCGTGACTGCTTCCTGCCTCCTGCCTCCTGCCCCCTCCTTAGGGGGCAGTGGGTCACATTCCTGACCTCCAGGCTTCAGGATAAATCAGCAGCTGTGACAGTTTAGCTGCCCCTCTCTGTGATTATGGGAAGGGGTGTGAATGACCGACTCTCCTTAGAATTATGCAATCTCCCTGCCACTCTCCCTATGCATTATCCCTCTGTCTTCAGGGTCCCATGACTGTCTTTTTCCATTAAATCTCGTCTGTCTGTTTCAATTTTTTTTTCACTAATGCCCAGGAATGCTGCATTTCAGCTCCAAATATTCTCCCCCAGCAATAAGTGAGGCTAGTTTACAATGTTCAAAGACGCCTTGCAAGTAAGAAATTACCTATGGCAAAAAGTGATGCAAGTAGAAGTAGAATTACTTTACGTCATAGGTAATTTCTAATAAGATTTCTGAGGGACTTTTAAAAAGAAACTCTTTCTGGGCGGTTTAAAACTATACGGCTTCGGGGTATTATAAAAAATATTACTTATATACTTTTTTTGTTCCTAAATATTTGGAATCCCAATTTGCAACGGGCGTGGGGTCTTTTAAGAGCCCACGCCCGTTTATTGCCTTATAATCCAAAGTAGTTTAGCATATTTAGTTATTTTGCCCGCTTTTCAGAGCATACAGAAAATGCAATGTTAGCACAGACTTCACATCTCCTAATGTCAATGAGTCGTCTGCCGACAGGAGAGTTCAGTGATAGGCAGCAGGGAAAGAGAACTGCTCGTCTAATACTAAGCAAATGATTGGGTAGCAATTACAGGATTGTTAACACATTGTCTGTAGTCAGAGGAACTTCTTGCAGTGAAATGGTTAACATGCATAATATATACATTTATGTTTGAAAATGCACGCATGGGGTAATGTATGTATGTGTAATTTTATTTATATAGCGCCTCCCATGTATGCAGCGCTTTCCAACGTTACAATAAAAGGTAAATACAATCCTAACACTGGGAATAAGTGCCGCAGGTGAATGAGAACACAAGGCTAAAGGAGACTGTCCCATAGAGCTTACAATCTAAGTGTTATGTTGGGAGGTAGAAAGGTAAAAAGTGCATGATTAGAAGTGCAGACAGGGAGGTCAAGCGCATCTGAAGTTGGTAGTAAATTGATTGTACTAACCAGAGAACTTGGATATTAATATAGCCGCTGCCTGCTGGGACAACAATTATTGTGCTTTAAATGTCATTCTGTAATGCGTAGGCTGCCAATTATTAGAATACAGTATTGTTATTTAAAGGATGATAGACCCTCCTGTCTGAGATAGACCCTCCTGTAATGCAGAACTGTCAGCCATGCGGAGTAGGAATATCTCCGCGGCTCCCTGTGCAAGGAAAGGAAGGCATTAACCAGTCTCTCATTAACCAGTCTCTCATTAACCAGTCTCTCATTAACCAGTCTCTCCTGGTGACACTTGTCGTTTCTATGTGTTTTTTAAATGTTGGTTTGAAGCATGGAGCCTTCGGAGCTGAACTGTGTTCATCTCCAGAGGTACTTGCCTTGGAAGGAGGCGCAATAGCAGCCCAGATGGGGCGAGTTGGGGCTATCGATTATGGCAGCTTTAAATGTCCCACCCACATCATGTGTGCCGATGGGAAGCCATTACATCACCGCTTGCAGCTTCCTATTGAACCACATGACACAGGACATTTAAACTGCGCAGAGATGCCGGCACCCCCTACCAAGGTAAGTATCTGTGGGAGCCCCAGAGCGGGCATTTCCGCTGTTCAGCTCTGGAGACACCCTGCTTCAAACCTATTAAATAATAATGTGTCCCCAGGAGTGCTGCTTTAAATGTGTCCCCAGGAGTGCTGCTTTAAATGTGTTGCCAAAACGGAGGGATGAGTCAAATTTATAATAGATTGTACAATGCATGTTTCAAATATTTAATACTACAAGAGAGGAAAAGTAAATAGAAATACCACTTGTGGTGCATTTGCATGTATCCGAGAGAGGTCTGCAACCCTGTCTTTCACTATTATCGCTTAGCAAACAGTGCTTCCACTGCAGCCAGGGATTCTGGGTAATGACATGCAAATGAGGAGTAAAGATTTCCGCTGGACATATTGCCCCGTGTAATCTCCGCATTCACACACACTGCTGCTTTATTGCTTGGCTTTTTTTTGGCTGTCCCTTGGCTAGGCATTGCAGTGTCTTTGCATGGCGCTAAGGAGCCACCGTTTCGTTGTTTCCGCGCAGACGATGCCACAGAGAAAGACCTGTCAGATCTGGTGTCCGAGATGGAGATGATGAAAATGATCGGAAAACATAAAAACATAATCAACTTGCTGGGAGCGTGCACGCAGGGAGGTGAGTGCTGGAGGGGAGCGCAGCGAGCCCCCGCCGGCCTTTAAACAAGGGGTAATGAGTTAAATGCTCTGCAGAGCTAGGAGGAGGTTCAATCTGACCCACCTTTATGGCGACATACCACCATACTCCTGAGAGTGCCCGGGGGTCAGAGGCGGGCGACTTTATGACAATGCTGTAATTGGGATACTCTTGTATTCAAGGAGAGTGGCGAGTGGTTGGGAACCTCCGGAGTATCCATGCTGGTATCTGTTACCGGTATGCAATGAGATCTGCCAGTACTCCGGGTCACTGGCCACTTTTCTGTGTCCTGTAGTACTGTACGTGGTCAATAGTCTGCGAGACTCCATAGCACTGCACGTCAAACACTAAGGAAGTGACATGGTAACAATGACAGCATTGGTAACACCGCTGTGGACAGGGGAGCTTCTTGCAGTTATGTGTAAAAATGCAGGATTGATAGTAATAACCAGTGAACTGGAGACATTTGCTGTGCCCAATATGAATATGGAAGCTGCCTGTCGGTGCACGGGCAGATAGATTCCATGCGGCTGAGTTTGCATTTATTTGTCCTTTTTAGCAGTATTTCACCAGGAAATGAGGGATACAGAAGTGCTCCCAGCTTCGGTGCAGCATTGATGGTTAAACCAGAAATTCTACTCCCCAAAAAAAGTTTACCTGTAATCCTGGGGTCCCTTGGAGCTGATCCCACCTCTGGGGACGTTTTTGAGCAAGTGTAATTTAAAAAAAAAAAAATCTCAAAACAAATGTAAAATATGTTAGAAACGCGAGGGCCAGGGAGGGGCACCAGGAGAACGCCATTAAGTCGCCTCCCAATGACATTACACCTTTCTATTGGTCGCTGGAGGCCAGGCTGATCCCCACAGCCATTTTGTGTACCGGGTAAGTTTTCTTGCCCGGTGCACAAAACAACTTGTTGCTCAGGAACCAGGGGGGTACTTGGTGGTATGGGGTCACAATTAATCTCTGGGGGGCTCCCCCCAAGTTCAGGTTAGTATAAAAAAAATGATATCAGGATGATGTTTTAAAAGCGTAGTGGGGGAGGCTGTGTCAGGAGATAGCTGGGGGGTGTAAGAGGTGTGGGGGGGTGTTGGTGCATGTGTGCACGGAGGGGGGTCTTACCTTATGTGGAACAGCCTACCTTCTGCAGCATCGTGTTGTCAGAGTGGTGACGCGTTGCCATGATAACGCAACGTCACGTTTCGCTGTCATGATGCTGCAGGAGGAGATGCCCCCCCGCCAGCATGGGCCTCGCCATCGGTAAGGCCGGCCCTGCGACAGTGGCCCACACTGTCAGGGTTTTCCGAGCACCCGTGGCGGATTACCGCTGAGTATGTGAGTGGACCGTCCTCCCTTCTCCTTGGCCTGATCCGGGGTACGTCTCATTTCCCTGCAGGCACTTTGTATGTGATTGTGGAATATGCTGCTAAGGGGAACCTGCGGGAATTCCTCCGGGCCCGGCGTCCGCTGGAGATGGAGTATTCCTTCGACATTAACCGGGTCCCCGACGAGCAGATGAACTTCAAGGACTTGGTATCGTGCACTTACCAGCTCGCCAGAGGCATGGAGTACCTGGCATCCCAGAAGGTGTGTGCATGTGTGTGCATGTGTGTGCGTGTCTGAGAGTAATGGAGAGTATGTGTATCATATGAGGGGTGATGAAAACATGCATTAGACCAGGGGTGGCTAACTCCAGTCCTCAAGGGCCACCAACAGGTCGGGTTTTAAGAATATCCCTGCTTCAGCATAGGTGGCTCAGTTGTTGACTGAGCCACGGATTGAGCCACCTGTGCTGAAGCAGGGATATCTTTAAAACCTGACCTGTTGGTGGCCCTTGAGGACTGGAGTTGGCCACCCCTGCATTAGACCTTCTTTGCCTATACATGGCAGGAAGTATCTACTAAAAAGATGTGTAGTAGGTACGCTATTGGTAGCCGTGCTGCTCTATATAGTTGACGGTGTAGAGCTTCATCCAGTAGAAGTTAAAGACAATGGGACTCCCAGTTCTGAACACAAAGCAATCGGCCAGCTTCAAACTGCAATAAACGTACAAATCCCACAGAAGGGATTATAGTTTATACAATGACGGACGGTCATATAAACAACTGAATATTGACCTGGCCACAAAGACATTGGGTGAACCTCTTTCTCTAGTACCTATCTAATGTCCTGTACATATGACATTTGTTGTGTGTGAGATTGTGTGTATTTCTACCCTGTGGCTCACACAGCCATCTCTTCAGGTTGGAGTATATTGGTTGCTGATTTCCATCCTTTTCTATCTCTCCGGTGTTTCAGTGCATACACAGGGACCTCGCAGCGAGGAATGTGCTGGTCACAGAGAGTAACGTCATGAAGATTGCAGACTTTGGGCTAGCGCGGGATGTCAACAATATTGATTACTATAAAAAAACAACAAACGTACGTATTATTGATTAAACCTGTAGGGATGGGGACTATATATATGGCCATGGTACCACCTTATATGTGAATTATTCTGTTACTGTATCACATTAGCCTCGTTCTATTTCTATCTTATTACACCCACCTGCTGTACGAGGCAGAGACTGGTTGGGCTAAAGACTCCGTAGGATGTAGAGTCTGTCTGTCACATTGAAGTTGTTGGGACAGACGGGATAACCTGTGGGACTTTTCCATTTTTATGTCCTCATTCCCCCCAACTAATAGACATAAGGAAATGCACACAGTGCTTGGGTCTGACTGGATAGTCTGTATGCCCCATCGATCTATGTTCCCATGTCACACAGGCCTTATCTCCTGTAAATCTATTCTAGTTGTATGTGACTTTGTCGCAGTTCAATGATTTTGAAAGTCTTGTACACTGATTGGTTGTGTCTCTGCACTCCCAGGGTCGGCTTCCTGTGAAATGGATGGCTCCCGAGGCTTTGTTCGACAGAGTGTACACTCATCAAAGCGATGTGTAAGTCATGGCTTAATGTTCACCCACTGGGTGTATTAAGGGAAAGGGTGCTGAGTCAGCTGTGCCCACAGATACAGAGTACAATAGAAGGTGATATGAAAATGTATTTTATAGCTCTCTAAACCATATTTTGCGCCTTCGGGTTGACACATTTCCAGCTACCCCAGTCACTATTGGATGCACTTCTGTTTACCATGTCCCAGGATGTGTTGGTGCTCAACTTCTTGCACCATCCACATTTGGGAAAGGTGCAAAATGTGGGTTTGAAGTAGGAAGCACCCACTGCTACAGAGAAGGGTGGAAATGCTGAAGATTGTGCTTTGGTGCATAGTAAAGGGGATGCATAGTAAAGGGGATGCATTGTAAAGGGGATGCTTAGTAAAGGGGATGCATAGTAGGGGATGCATAGTAAAGGGGATGCATAGTAAAGGGGATGCATAGTAAAGGGGAGGCAGTGTAAAGGGGCGGCAGTGTAAAGGGGCGGCAGTGTAAAGGGGCGGCAGTGTAAAGGGGAGGCAGTGTAAAGGGGAGGCAGTGTAAAGGGGAGGCAGTGTAAAGGGGCGGCAGTGTAAAGGGGCGGCAGTGTAAAGGGGGTGCATCACAGGCTTTGTGTATGAAACATTTATTAAATAGTGCAGGGTGATCTACTCCAGTCCCCAAGGGCCACCAACGGATCAGGTTTTCAGGATATCCCTGCTTCAGCACAGGTGGCTCAGTACAATGACTGAGCCACATGTGCTGAAGCAGGGATATCCTGAAAATCTGACCCGGTGGGGGCCCTTGGGGACTGGAGTTGCCCACCCCTGACATAGGGGTAGCACACGTATCTGTTACTGGAGATGCTACCGTTGAAGCTTTGCAGGGGGATTGTTGCATCACTTGTCTCTTACTTCTCTTTCTGACGTTATCCTTGCAGCTGGTCATTTGGCGTGTTAATGTGGGAGATTTTCACCTTGGGAGGTTCCCCGTACCCCGGAATTCCTGTCGAGGAACTTTTTAAGCTGCTTAAAGAGGGACATCGGATGGACAAACCAGCCAACTGCACCAATGAACTGTACGGACCAGCTTTCTGTGACTATGACATGAATGTCTCTCTCACACTCCTGTTCCATTGTGACCGGAACGGCTGCACACCATGCTTGGCTATTTCTAATACTCTTGGCATAATGACATGCAGATGTAGCAAAGGTTATTGCACGCACTGATAACTCCGAATATCACGTTATAACATATTAGAGATTTTACATAGGCTTCAATGGCAGTGATATCACAATATATCCAACCATAAAGGTGCAATAACCTTTGCTAGATCTGTGTATAGCTACATCTCACACTGCTCCTCTCCCAGCCTGTGATGTCTATCTCTCACACTGGGGGTTGGTACACAGGTCCTCACACTGTGGTGTGTACGGTACCTTCCCTGCAGGTACATGATGATGCGAGACTGCTGGCACGCGATTCCCTCGCACAGACCCACATTCAAACAGCTGGTGCAAGACCTGGATCGAATCCTCACACTGACAACCAATGAGGTAAGAGGAATTACACGGGTCACGTGTGGGCACTCATGATACACGGGTCACGTGTGGGCACTCATGATACACGGGTCACGTGTGGGCACACTCAGTGATACAGCGTCGTTCACTGTGGCACTCATAATACACGGGTCACGTGTGGTCAATCTTGATACACGTCACGTGTTGGCACTCATGTATCACCGGGTCACGTGTGGGCACTCATGATCACACGGGTCACGTTGTTGGCACTCATGATACACGGGTCACGTGTTGGCC
>CM071573.1:38082610-38255350 GCA_036426205.1 Ascaphus truei
CTCCTCTCCCCGCCTGTGTTCTATCTCTCAACTGCTCCTCTCCCAAACTGTGATGTCTATCTCTCACAGAACTGCTTGCTCCCCCCAAACTGTGATGGCTATCATCTCACCTGCGCGCTCTCCCCAAACTGGATGCCTACTCCTCACACACTGCTCCTCTCCCAAACTGTGATGCCTATCTCTCACACTGCTCCTCTCCCAAACTGTGATGTCTATCTCTCACACTGCTCCTCTCCCAACCTGTGATGTCTATCTCTCACACTGCTCCTCTCCCAACTTGTGATGTCTATCTCTCACACTGCTCCTCTCCCAAACTGTGATGTCTATCTCTCACACTGCTCCTCTCCCAAACTGTGATGTCTATCTCTCACACTGCTTGCTCCTCTCGCCAAACTGTGATGTCTATCTCTCGCACTGCTCCTCTCCCAGCCTGTGATGTCTATCTCTCACACTGCTCCTCTCCCAAACTGTGATGTCTATCTCTCACACCTGCTTGCTCCTCTCCCAAACTGTGATGGCTATCTCTCGCACTGCTCCTCTCCCAGCCTGTGATGTCTATCTCTCACACTGCTCCTCTCCCAAACTGTGATGTCTATCTCTCACACTGCTGCTCTCCCTCAAACTGGTGATGGCTACTCTCCACACTGCTCCTCTGCCAAACTGTGATAGCTATCTCTCACACTGCTCCTCTGCCAAACTGTGATGTCTATCTCTCACACTGCTCCTCTGTCAAACTGTGATGTCTATCTCCTCTGCCAAACTGTGATGTCTATCTCTCACACTGCTCCTCTGCCACACTGTGATGTCTATCTCCTCTGCCAAACTGTGATGTCTATCTCTCACACTGCTCCTCTGCCAAACTGTGATGGCTATCTCTCTCACACCTCGCTCCTCTGTCAAACTGTCGATGTCTATCTCCTCTGCCAAACTGTGATGTCTATCTCTCACACTGCTCCTCTGCCAAACTGGGATGTCTATCTCTCACACTGCTCCTCTGTCAAACTGCGATGTCTATCTCCTCTGCCAAACTGTGATGTCTATCTCTCAGCACTGCTCCTCTGCCAAACTGTGATGTCTATCTCTCACACTGCTCCTCTGCCAAACTGTGATGGCTATCTCTCACACTGCTCCTCTGCCAAACTGTGATGTCTATCTCTCACACTGCTCCTCTGGCCAAACTGTGATGGCTATCTCTTCACCCTGCTCCTCTGCCAAACTGTGATGTCTATCTCCAACTGCTTGCTCTCTTCGCCAAACTGTGATGGCTATCTCTCACACTGCTCCTCTGCCAAACTGTGATGGCTATCTCTCACACTGCCCCTATTTCACTATATGACTATTCTTCCTCTATGCTCTCCTCTATCCTAAGACTACATAACTACTTTTTGTTTCTTGCTATAACAATCTTCCTTCTCACTATGTAGAGTTGTGTGTGTATTGGTCCAGGTAATTACACCATGTGGTGCTGATTAGTACCTATGTCCTCACTTAGGACCCAGTTTACTAAATGGTGCTAAGCCTTAGTCCGCCTTGGGGCCCATTCACTTGAACAGGTCTTAAGATATTTGAAGTCCTTGTTAATTCTTGGTGTATAAAGTGTCCCTGTGCAGTATGCGTTGTGCTGTGTGCTGGGTTGGTACACAAGTCCTCACACTGGTGTGTACGGTACCTTCCCTGCAGGTACATGATGATGCGAGACTGCTGGCACGCGATTCCCTCGCACAGACCCACATTCAAACAGCTGGTGCAAGACCTGGATCGAATCCTCACACTGACAACCAATGAGGTAAGAGGAATTACACGGGTCACTACGATGATCACGTCACGTGTGGGCACTCATGCTACACGGTCACGTGTGGGCACTCATGATACACGGGTCACGTGGCATCATGATACAGGACGTGTGGCTCATGAACACGGGGTCACGTGTTGGCACTCATGATACACGGGTCCACGTGTGGGCACATCTGATACACGGTCACGGTGGCACTCATGATACACGGGTCACGTGTTGGCACTCATGATACACGGGTCACGTGTGGGCACTCATGATACACGGGTCACGTGTGGGCACTCATGATACACGGGTCACGTGTGGGCACTCATGATACACGGGTCACGTGTTGGCACTCATGATCAATGGGTCACAAGAGGAGTTGAATGTTACTTTATGAAAGCACCTTCCCCACACTGCAAAGAAGAGACCTTCTTTCTTGTTTTAATTTGTTTTTGCTTTATAAATAAAAGCATTTGCTTTGTTTGACATTCAGTTCCCTGCCATTCCTGGACAGGGTAGTGACACTGCTTTTCTGTAAACCTCTAACCCAATGGTTTTCCAAAAAAATTCTGCAGAACCCCAACCCTCTCCTAATAACGTGTCTGAGATCATATGTATTGTAAGGAACCCAACTCTCTCTAATAGCACTTCTGGGATCAGATGCATTGTAAAGGAACCCCAACCCTCTCTAAACGCGTCTGAGATCAGATGCATTGTAAGGAACCACAACCATCTCTAATAACGGTCTGAGATCAAGATGCATTGTAGGACACCCCCACCTCTCTAATACCATGTCTGAGATCAGATACATTGTAAGAACCCCCCCCTCTCTAATAGTGTCTGATCATATGGCTTGTAAGGAACCCCAACCCTCTCTAATAGTGCGTCTGAGATCAGAGCATTGTAGGAACCCCAACCCTCTCTAATAGCGCGTCTGAGATCAGATGTATGGTAAGGGACCCAACCCTCTCTAATGTGTGTCTGAGATCAGATGCATTGTAGAGGAACCCCAACCCTCTCTAATAGCGCGTCTGAGATCAGATGCATTGTAATGGAACCCCAACACTCTCTAATAGGCGGCTCTGAGATCAGATGCATTGTAGGAACCCCACCCACCCTCTCTAATAGGTCTGAGATCAGATGCATTGTAAGGAACCCAACCCCTCTAAAGCGCTCTGAGATCAGATGCATTGTAGGAACCCCACCCTCTCTAATAGTGTCTGAGATCAGTGCATTGTAAGGAACCCCAACCCTCTCTAATAGCGCGTCTGAGATCAGATGTATTGTAAGGAACCCAACCCTCCAATAGCGCGTCTGAGATCAGATGCTTGTAAGAACCCCAACCCTCTCTAATAGCGCGTCTGAGATCAGATGTATTGTAGGAACCCCAACCCTCTCTATAGCTCGTCTGAGATCAGATGCATTGTAAGGGACCCCACCCTCTCTAATAGTGTTGAGATCAGATGCATTGTAAGGAACCCCAACCCTCTCTAATAGCGCGTCTGAGATCAATGTATTGTAAGGAACCCCAACCCTCTCTAATAGCCGCGTCTGAGATCAGATGCATTGTAAGGAACCCCACCCTCTCTAATGCGCTCTGAGATCAATGGCATTGTAAATTCTTCGGTATTCGGTACCATTTTAATGACCTAAAATTGCAGAGAAACCTTTAGGGTCCTGGGAACCCAAGTGTTTCTCTAAAACCTTTGTTGAAAAACTGATCTCCCTTAAAACTTTCTCCCCAGAACCCCAACCTATGCAAAAGTGAATTTTCTGAGGCTCCTGATCCGCTAATTATCTGGGATTCTGCTTTTATGTTAGTTTTTTTCTTTCTCTCTGGGTGTTTTTCAGTTTATTAAAAAAATTCAGTGTTTATCAAATGTTAACAAGAAAAAGATGCATTTGAATTTGGTGTTTCTCATACACTTATTTAGTTTCCATACTCCCTCTGGATTTGCCTTTTGTTCTCCTACCCATGTCTGGGCTGCTACAAGACGGATTTACCGCTTGCTTCTGTATTGACAACCGTGAAAAAACAGAAGTGCAAAAGGATCAGCCTGTGCTGTTTTTTCCAGTGTGTTTAATTAAACCTAACTGGAATCCTTATCTTACCCCTCACTGGCCCAGCGTAGGGTTTTCCCCTGCCGCAGAGATCCTGTATGTACTGAGAGCTAAACTGATGCTTGACGTAGAGACACGTACTATTCTCTGACTTATTATGTGCTCTCCGATGCTCTGCTCCTAAATGTGGATCATTGAGTGTATTGTTGGTAACGTTTTCCTCTTCCTGGCTGTAGATCAGACAATTCCTCTCCTCTCTCTCTCTTGCACAGGAATACCTCGACCTCAGCGGTCCCCCTGGAGCAGTATTCCCCCCAGCTTCCTCCCCCACTACCTCCTGCTCCGCTTCTTCCTCCCTCTCCGGGCGACGACTCTGTGTTTTCCCCCGACCACCATGTCCCCACCACGATCCCTGCCTCCCCAAATTCCAACACGTCAACGGTAGCGTGAAAACACTTAGGCGCCAGCCCTGCAGCCGCGCTCCCTCTCCTAAGACCGCCGGCCACACACCGTAGAGGCAGAACCAATGGGGAAATCTGGATCTTTCCACGACGAAGACAGATAGTGGGAAGAGAGCCTCGGACAGTCCCCATCATGTACATACCCCACTCTGCTATACCAGCGCGGCATCAAACGCAGGAGCAGAACAAAGTCCACAGCCATGAACTGTACGCGGAGAGACATCCGTGAATATGCCAGCGAAAGGAGAACCCTTGTAGCCTTTCAGGAGGCGTCTCCCGACTCGAGGCAATGTGATTTTCTTGCATTACTTGTTAATTTTGTAATATTTTGAGAAAATATATTCTCGCAGCCCCTTACCCTTCTACCCTTCACCAGAGCACATACACAGCATTGCGTTGCTGGCTGGATAAAGTAATATATTCAAAATGTGTATAATATATATATTTATATTTACAATTCATTATTTTTTTGTATTGATTCTAAAACAAAACAAAAAAAACCCCAACACAATATGGGTCCTCCCTTAATGTCCTCGCTGGGCGCGTGTGTGTCCATGGACCTTCCAGCAAGAAATGGGTTAAGAAAAGAGCTCTTTGTGATTTTTGCATTCCTTTTTTTTTTTTTTTTTAATGCTAATTGAAGAGTTTGCAGAAACTCCATTATTTGTGCACCTGACTTTGGGAGAAGATATGTTTTTTTTTGTTTTTTAATGTTGTAAAATTGTCGCCAGGAGTTAATTTATTAACTCCGTATTTTTTTGCTGCCAGAAGCAGCCTGCGATGTATCGCGAAGCAAGAGCCGTGCGTTCCAGGCAGCGTCTCTGGCAGATAAGGAGTTAAAGAAAGGGTCTGCGCCCGTGCTCAAAGGTGCTTAAGGAAAAAGAAGAGTAGTGGTACTGTGTGATATTATGAAATTCTAAAACCTGTAAGGGAAAGCGCGCTTATTAGACCTTATTGTACAAAGATTTATACATATTTATCTATAAAACAGAAGGGAGGGACTCTCGAAAAAAAAAAAGTCTATTTTTTTTTTATTTTCCAGTGCAAGTTTGTAAGTTTGTAAATGGAAAAAGTAATGGTAACCTGAGTTTGTAAATAAACAAATGTTTTGCTAGCTCCGTACCCTTTAGTTTCATCAACACTTTTAACACTGGTTCAGACCGAGTTGCAAAGGAGTCTGTGAGGTTTTCAGCGCCAATGGTTATCTGGTGGGCGTACGTGATGTCACTCCCCCGTGAGGGTGGCAGGTGGCATCTCCAAAAATACTGGACACAATGGCGAACGGTGCGACGTGTTCGAGACACTCCACACAACGTTCGAGAGACACTCCGGACACACATGCCTCTCTCCGCTCCATCTGTTTCCTTCTCTCTTCCTTGGCCCCACCCTCCGGCTCCTGACACCGTCCAGCTTGGCTGCATTACCATTATACCGCGAATACAGGATCGAGGAAGCTGCCCAGACCCACCTAGCAACACCCTGCTCGATCCATCTACTTTAAGGTGGCAATCCCCGACTATATCCGTTTGAAAGCAGCAAATGGCGCGCGTTTTCTTTGTGATTTTAATTCGTGGGCCTAATATAGGACTTTTAAAAAAAAAAATGTAATTAAAAATTGAATTTTTTTTTTGCAGTTTGCCCTTTAAAAGTTACTAAGTGAGCCTCCTTTATCTTAATTTCAGTAAAATAATTGCAGTAGATTACCCTTATCTTTTAAACCTATCGCTGCAATAGGAGACGGCAAAACAGTGGATTGCAAAGGGATTAAGGTTTCTAAAACGCACATTTCTTTAACTGGCCCGTTGTTCTTAAATGGGATATTTTATAAAGCTCACCTTGGCTCCTCCCCCCGCGCAGTATGCCTGGGAGGCGTGAAAATTTTAACCACTTTGGCGCTTTGCAATTGCTCATCCCCGTTAAAAAACCCGCTTCCCTGCCAGGAACACACTTTCGCTGATCTGAAGCCAGTGATATCTCTTACCCGCTTATCTATTTCAGTTTTAACTCCTACACTCTGGTCTGCTCCTTGTTACTTGATTTGGGTGGTAACCCTAAACTAAATGTGCTGCCAACTCTCTGGCAGTTCGGGGTTAAGGGAGCAGTTTTCCTCCTGTTTTTTTGTTGTAGTCGCCATTTGTTTTTTTTAAGGTGGGGAACCTGGGTTAAACCTGAGCTAAACGCCTTTATTTTCAGCAATGGAACCCCCGAGATACATACTGGTGAAGTTACACCGGCACTCATGATACACGGGTCACGTGTGGGCACTCATGATACACGGGTCACGTGTTGGCACTCATGATCAATGGGTCACAAGAGGAGTTGAATGTTACTTTATGAAAGCACCTTCCCCACACTGCAAAGAAGAGACCTTCTTTCTTGTTTTAATTTGTTTTTGCTTTATAAATAAAAGCATTTGCTTTGTTTGAGCATTCAGTTCCCTGCCATTCTCTGGACAGGGTAGTGACACTGGCTTTTCTGTAAACCTCTAACCCAATGGTTTTCCAAAAAAATTCTGCAGAACCCCAACCCTCTCTAATAACGTGTCTGAGATCAGATGTATTGTAAGGAACCCCAACTCTCTCTAATAGCACGTCTGGGATCAGATGCATTGTAAGGAACCCCAACCCTCTCTAATGCTGTCTGAGCTCAATGCATTGTAAGGAACCCCAACAACCATCTCTAATAAGTGTCTGAGATCAGATGCTTGTAAGGAACCCCAACCCTCTCTAATACGCTTCTGAGATCAGAACATTGTAAGAACCCCAACCCTCTCTAATAGTGTCGTCTGAGATCAGATGCATTGTAAGGAACCCCAACCCTCTCTCTAATATGCGTCTGAGATCAGATGCATTGTAAGGAACCCCAACCCTCTCTAATAGCGCGTCGAGATCAGATGCATGTGTAAGGGACCCCAACCCTCTCTAATAGTGTCTGAGATCAGATGCATTGTAGGACCCCAACCCTCTCTAATGCGCGTCTGAGATCAGATCATTGTAAGGAACCCCAACCCTCTCTAATAGCGCGTCTGAGATCAGATCTTGTAAGGAACCCAACCCTCTCTATAGTCGCGTCTGAGATCAGATGCATTGTAAGGAACCCCAACCCTCTCTAATAGCGCGTCTGAGATCAGATACATTGTAAGGAACCCCAGCCCTCTCTAATAGCGCACCTGAGATCAGATGCATTGTAAGGAACCCCAACCCTCTCTAATAGCTCGTCTGAGATCAGATGCATTGTAAGGAACCCCAAGCCATCTCAAATCGCCGTCTGAGATCCAATGCATTGTAAGGACCCCAAACCCTCTCTAATCAGTGTCTGAGATCAGATGCCATTGTAAGAACGCCCAACCCTCTCTAATAGCGCGTCTGAGATCAATGATTGTAAGGAACCCCAACCCTCCGTTGTCGCGTCTGAGATCAGATGCATGTAACCAACCCCCCCTCTCTAATAGCGCGTCTGAGATCAGATGTATGTAAGGAACCCCACCCTCTCTAATAGCTCGTCTGAGATCAGATGCATTGTACAGGATACCCCAACCTCTCCTAATAGCGCGTCTGAGATCAGATGTATTGTAAAGGGAACCCCAACCCTCTCTAATAGCAGCGCGTCTGAGATCAGATGCATTGTAAGGAACCCCAACCCTCTCTAATAGCGCGTCTGAGATCAGATGCATTGTAAATTCTTCGGTATTCGGTACCATTTTAAAATGACCTGAAAATTGCAGAGAAACCTTTAGGGATGCCTGGGGAACCCAAGTGTTTCTAAGAACCTTTGTTGAAAAATACTGATCTAGCCCCTTAAAACTTTCTCCTCCAAGAAGCCCCAACCTATGCAAAATGTGAATTTTCTGAGGCTCCTGATCCGCTAATTATCTGGGGATTCTGCTTTTCAGTGTTAGTTTTTTTTCTTTCTCTCTGGTGTTTTCAGTTTATTAAAAAAAATTCAGTTTACAAATGTTAACAAGAAAAAGATGCATTTGAATTTGGTGTTTCTCCATACACTTATTTAGTTTCCATACTCCCCTGGTATTGCCTTTTGTCTCCTACCCATGTCTGGGCTGCTACAAGACGGATTTACGCTTGACTTCTGATTGAAACCGTTGAAAAAACAGAAGTGCAAAAGGATCAGCCTGTGCTGTTTTT
Organism: Ascaphus truei; assembly: GCA_036426205.1. Taxonomy (NCBI): domain Eukaryota; kingdom Metazoa; phylum Chordata; class Amphibia; order Anura; family Ascaphidae; genus Ascaphus; species Ascaphus truei. The sequence goes on from CM071573.1 coordinate 38,091,052, forward strand.
CCAGTGTGTTTAATTAAAACCTAGAACTGGAATCCTTATCTATAACCCGCTCACTGGTGCCAGCGTAGGGTTTTCCCTGCCGCAGAGATCCTGTATGTACTGAGAGCTAAACTGATGCGTGACGTAGAGACACGTACTATATCTCTGACTTAATTTGTGCTCTCGATTGCTCTGCTCCTAAATGTGGATCATTGAGTGTATTGTTGGTAACGTTTTCCTCTTCCTGGCTGTAGATCAGACAATTCCTCTCCTCTCTCTCTCTTGCACAGGAATACCTCGACCTCAGCGTCCCCCTGGAGCAGTATTCCCCCAGCTTCCCCGACTCCTCCTGCTCCGCTTCCTCCTCCGGCGACGACTCTGTGTTTTCCCCCGACCCCATGCCCCACGATCCCTGCCTCCCCAAATTCCAACACGTCAACGGTAGCGTGAAAACATGAGGCGCCAGCCCTGCAGCCCCCTCTCTCAAGACCGCCGGCCACACCGTAGAGGCAGAACCAATGGGGAATCTGGACATTTCCACGGAAGAAGACAGATAGTGGGAAGAGAGCCTCGGACAGTCCCCACTGTACATACCCCTCGCTATACCCAGCGCGGGCATCAAACGGCAGGAGCAGAACAAAGTCCACAGCCAATGAAACTGTACGCGGAGAGACAGCCGTGAATATGCCAGCGAAAGGAGAACCCTTGTAGCCTTCAGGAGGCGTCTCCCGGACTCGAGGCCAATGTGATTTTCTTGCATTACTTGTTAATTTTGTAATATTTTGAGAAAATATATTCCAGCACCCTTACCCTTCTACCCTTCACCAGAGCACATACACAGCATTGCCGCTGCTGGATATAAATGTAAATATATTCAAAATGTGTATAAATATATATATTATATATTTACAATTAATTATTTTTTTGTATTGATTCTAAAACAAAACAAAAAAAAACCCCAACACAAATATGGGTCCTCCCTTAATGTCCTCGCTGGGCGCGTGTGTGTCCATGGACCTTCCAGCAGAGAAATGGGTTAAGAAAAGAGCTCTTTGTGATTTTTGCATTCCTTTTTTTTTTTTTTTTTAATGCTAATTGAAGAGTTGCAGAAACTCCATTATTTGTGCACCTGACTTTGGGAGAAGATATGTTTTTTTTTGTTTTTTAATGTTGTAAAATTGTCCCAGAGTTAATTTATTAACCGATTTTTTTTGCTGCCAGAAGCAGCCTGCGATGTATCGCGAAGCAAGAGCCGTGCGTTCCAGGCGTCTCTGGCAAGAAAGGAGTTAAAGAAAGGGTCTGCGCCCGTGCTCAAAGTGGCTTAAGGAAAAAAGAAAGAGTAGTGGTACTGTGTGATATTATGAAATTCTAAACCTGTTAAGGGAAAGCTGCTTAGTTAGACCTTATTGTACAAAGATTTATACAATATTTATGCTATAAAAACAGAAAGGGAGGGACTCTCTGAAAAAAAAAAAAGTCTATTTTTTTTTTTATTTTCCAGTGCAAGTTTGTAAAGTTTGTAAATGGAAAAAGTAATGGTAACCTGAGTTTGTAAATAAACAAATGTTTTGCTACTCCGTACCCTTTAGTTTCATCACACTTTTAACACTGGTTCAGACACTGAGTTGCAAAGGAGTCTGTGAGGTTTCAGCGCCAATGGTTATCTGGTGGGCGTACGTGATGTCACTCCCCCTGTAGGGTGGCCAGGTGGCATCTCCAAAAATACTGGACACAATGGCGAACGGTGCGACGTGTTCGAGACACTCACACAACGTTCGAGAGACACTCGAGACACACATGCCTCTCTCCGCTCCATGCTGTTTCCTCCTCTCCTTGGCCCCACCCTCCGGCTCCTGACACCTCCAGCTTGGCTGCATTACCCATTAGCCGCGAATCAGGATCGAGGAAGCTGCCCAGCCCCTAGCAACAGCCCTGCTCGATCCATCTACTTTAAGGTGCAATCCCCGATACATCCGTTTGAAAAGCAGCAGAATGGCGCGCGTTTTCTTTGTGATTTTAATTCGGTGCCTAATATAGGACTTTTAAAAAAAAAAATGTAATTAAAAAAATTGGAATTTTTTTTTTGCAGTTTGCACCTTTAAAAGTTACTAAGTGAGCCTCCTTTATCTTTAATTTCAGTAAAATAATTGCAGTAGATTACCCTTATCTTTTTAAACCTATCGCTGCAAGAGGAGACGGCAAAACAGTGGATGCAAAAGGGATTAAGGTTTCTAAAACGCACATTTCTTTAACTGGCCCGTTGTTCTTAAAATGGGATATTTTATAAGCTCACCTTGGCTCCCCGCGCAGTATGCTGGGACGGTGAAAATTTAACCACTTTGCGCTTTGCAATTGCTCATCCCAGTTAAAACCGCTTCCCTGCCAGGAACACATTTCGCTGATCTGAAGCCAGGTGATATCTCTTACCGCTTATCTATTTCAGTTTACTCCTACACTCTGGGCTGCTCCTTGTTACTTGGATTTGGGTGGTAACCCTAGAAACTAAATGTGCTGCCAACTCTGCAGTTCGGGGGTTAAGGGAGCAGTTCCTCCTGTTTTTTTGTTGTAGTCGCCATTTGTTTTTTTTAAGGGTGGGGAACCTGGGTTAAACCTGAGCTAAACGCCTTTATTTTCAGCAATGGGAACCCCCCGAGATACATACTGGTGAAGTTACCTGGTTCAAATCGCTCACATGGGGAAACAAAATGGCTGCCAAATCTCGGGCCAACAGGATGCTGCAACATCATCGGTTGTGGCTTCCTAATGGATGAGCATTTAGAACTAAAACCGGTAACTCCATCACTAAGCATCTCGCGAACTCGGGTTCCCGGAGCTGAAAATAATGACTTGGGGAGGATCGCTCCTTCAATGCTGCTGTTTCACACATCATGGCATTATAACCCTGGGGTCTTCTATTGAAGTCAAACTTTTGCAACATGTTGACTGTCTCCTGCATGTTTATACCCTCCTGTGCCAGCACTGTGCAGAGAAAGTTACAGGCTCCGGAGCCTGCCCTGCAGAACTTGCAATCTAGAACAGGGACTTCACCACTGAAGGCAAATTAAAATGTTTTATTGTTTTTTTCCCCTCTGGTGTAACCTGTCCATTTCAGGTGAGTGCAAAACAATCATTACATACAGAATGTTTCATGTAACACATTAACTTGGTTTAAAGAAAACCCTTGATTTTCTTTCCTTCGGTGATGATGGTGTTAAAGGTGTATTTGTACCCAAGCTTTCTAACCCTTCATTTGCCTATGATGCCAGTCACTTGATACCCTATTTGTTCTGCGCTTTACACCCTCTGTTTTCACACAGACACCAGCTCATGTGGTCTGAGGGCAGCGGGGGCTGAGCAGAGAGCGAGGGAGGGTGGGGAGGCCATGAAGAGCTGCCAGGTTTCTGCAGGGCAGGGATGCTGCGGGGAGCTTGTCTAGACACGTTCACCTGGCAGACCGGGACACACTCTGGAGAGGTTTAGATATGTAGTCGGCGTGTTGCCAGAGAGACCCGGCAGAGAAGCACCCACTGCGAAGGTTAGGAATGTGCAGTTAGAAATGAGGGAACCTGAGAAACAATCATTGCGCCATTGCCGCGCTGGAAGGACCTGCGGGATATTGCCCCGGTTATGCATGTCCCATTGCCGCGCTGGAAATTGCCTGCGTGGAAAAAATTTTGCCCCCCCCCGCGTTATGTCATGTCCCATGCCGCGCTGGAAGGACCTGCGGGATATTGCCCCGTTATGCATGTCCCATTGCCGCGCTGGAAGGACCTGCGGGATATTGCCCCGGTTATGCATGTCCCATTGCCGCGCTGGAAGTGCCTGCGGGATATTGCCCCGGTTATGCATGTCCCATTGCCGCGCTGGAAGGACCTGCGGGATATTGCCCCGGTTATGCATGTCCCATTGCCCCGCGCTTGGAAGGACCTGCGTATTTGCCCGCGTTATGCATGTCCCATTGCCGCGCTGGAAGGACCTGCGGGATATTGCCCCGGTTATGCATGTCCCATTGCCGCGCTGGAAGGACCTTGCGGGAATATTGCCGGTATGCATTCCTTGCCGCGCTGGAAGGACCTGCGGGATATTGCCCCGGTTATGTATGTCCCATTGCCGCGCTGGAAGGACATGTGGGATATTGCTCCGGTTATGCATGTCCCATTGCCGCGCATTGTAAACCTCGTGACTTTCTGCCCTTGAGAAATTGCTGTTCTCTTATTTCCTACAGTAACAGTTTTCTGACTGGATGTACGGTTATGGAATTTTCTGCAGAGATCGCACAAACTAAGTGCATTTGTAAGGTGATATTTTAGGGTAAATTCCTCTTAACTTGTGAATGAATTCCTGGTCATGAAGCCAGGTTTTGAAAACGAAGTGAACTTCGAAGATTATGGTGGGGGCAAAAATGAACACAAGCCCTACATTGTAGAAGTTACTAGTAAGATCATAAAGCGCATCCGTGCATCTGTTTGCTTTCAACAGGTCCTCAAAACCTGCTTCACCCCATTGTCACACCAGTAACTAAATTGCAACAAGGATTCTGGGTAATCAATCACATGCAAATTGAATAGAAACTCCAAGTCGTTCAGTTTTCCTGTTCTATATGTGGGGTGGCTACAAGGGAAGCAACTTCTGGCTTTTATATTCAACTGTCCCATTTTCCAATCCAGGCCTGGATGTGAATCTGTGTGTGATCTGGAGCCAGGTGGCAACCCTACAAGACCCACTAGTTAGAGCGTAATTCCCACATCCCTATTTCTGGTATCTTCACACAGCGAATGCCTAAAGTCTTTGTCCTGCCAAGGAAAGGAAGGGTAACGCTAATGGTAGCTGCTCTGTTCTGTAGGTATCGTTACTACCTCCCGGGCCATGGGAGATTTGCATTGTGAAACCCTCTGTGGGTTGATAACCAGACACAATAACGGTATGGTAGGTCAATTGTTACTTTTACACCCACCGTCTCCCCCAAATTGCATCCAGGACAGAGAAAGGCTGCGTTCAGACAGGGTGCGACGTGTGCGTGGTCGCCACTCTCGCTTTGGTGTGTGGGAGTTTTAAACAGAAAACGACACCTGGCGGCGAAGCGTTGACGCCGCTGTACTTGAAGGAGACAACTGAAGTTGTCATTTCATGAAGTTGTTACTTCGCCAGCCAATCACAAACACACACACTTTGTTTTGTTTTTAAATCCCGCCTCCAATCATGTAATTCTGTCTGCTGGGGATGAGCACATCGCCCAGCAGACAGAGGCGCGCAAACGCGGATGCGCAGCAAGGTAGCTTTCTGTTTGAACGCAGCCAAAGGGAGAGCAGAGTAGTTGGCAGAGAGAGACTGCCGGCAGTAAGAATGCAGGGTTTGTGCTTTTCATTTTACACTACAAGTACAGATCATCCTTAGGAAAATATTACTTCTGGCCCTCTGCCTAGTCCCTACCTGTTTGTGCTTGCTGCTATCACACTGATGCAGGCCAGACAGGGAGGGTAGCAGCCTGCATTAACCCCATTCGATGCTGGGACCCACTGCTCAAAGCTGGAATATGGGGATCCAGCTAGTGTCCAGTTTGCAGCTAATAGCTTCGAATGACGGGTCCACCAGTGGACTGTGACACGAACTGGCTCATTCTCTATGTGACTGTTTGTTCTACAAATACACTCACTACTTGCTGTTATTAGAATCAGGAAGGAATGTATTCCCCTCCCCCCCCCACCCCCCTTATGAGACTGGGAGTTTTTGTCTTTCTCTGGATCAATATACTGTCAATGCAAATATTGAGTAGGGATAGGGTTAGGTGCACTCGCAAACAAAAAGTCCCACCGGAGTGCACTATAACCACTGGTGTGGTGTGCGGTATAGAAAACAAAATACACAAAAGTAACACTTCTTAGAAATCTAGGGTATCTCTTTATTCAAGAGATCGATGTTGCGTGTGTAAGGACCGAAGCACAAAGGAATAACAAAGAAATAATTTGGAAGATCGATGTTCAGAGGAGAAGAGACACTTCAATTAACCGGAGGCAGAGATGTTTACATGGTTGAGGTGCGCTGTCTGCAACGTTGTGTACATTCTACTCTCTCAGTCCCTGCTAAGAGAATCCCAGCCAGTCGAGCATTGAAAAAAATCAGCTCACTGCATGCATGTAATAATAGCATGTTCTTGTATAGCGCTGCTAGTTTTATGTAGCGCTGTACAGAGACATCTTGAAGGCACAGGTCCCTGCCCTGTGGAGCTTACAATCTATGTTTTTGGTGCCTGAGGCACAGGGAGATAAGGTGACTTGCCCAAGGTCACAAGGAGCCAACACCAGGAATTGAACCAGGTTCCCCTGCTTCAAACTCTCAGTGCCATTCAGTGTCGTTACTCACTGAGCCACTCCTTCTCCCACTGTGTGCCTGATAATTACTTAATTATTCAATAAATATGGCCTGGATGGGTTCCCCAAGGGGGCTGGTGAAAACCATTTGATTCCCTTTTTTGCTACTTTCTAGTGTTCATCTGTGCCTATCCCAAACCGTTTGTCAATTAACACACTTGCCTTGGAAACCCCACTTTTTTTTTTTAATCTACGACTGATCTAAATTTGTTTAATATTCCCGGGAAGGAACGTGCTAATATTCGTGCAGCCGGTTTCCTCCGAGCATTCCCCTGCTGCAGAGCTGCTAATCCAGAAGAATTTCACCAGCGCTGGATTCTCGCTTCCACTGACATGAAGAGCTCAGGCGCACAGTCCTTTCTCACTGGGCTCCAGAAGACCGCCAGAGCCTAATTGTTTGTTTAACAAAGTGTCCCAGAAATGTCTGTTCTCTCTCCAACAACTGCATGTAGCCAATGAAGATGTAAAGCTGCTTCAGTAACAATATAGACAAGTCTGCCTTTTGTGCATATATAATGGACACTCACTAGGGGTGACCATCTGATCTTCACGGACAGACCTACCATTCCATATAAACTCAGTGCAGTTTCTTCCTATATAATACTACTGTGACGCGCTATGTATATTTATGGCGCTATATAAATAAAGACATACAATACAATATAACATGTAGTGATGTGGAAGACGTGAAACAGAAACCAGCGCACAGCTTTATCAACTGAACATAAAACTACGTCTGCATATTACATAAATACATTGCTACAAGACCCTAAAGCTGACTATTGCTGACGGGGTTTGTGGCCAAATGCCACTTTCTCAGTATTGTTTCTTATAGTGCTGCCAATTTACACAGCACTGTGCACAGAATGTTGTTGGCACAGTGCATCCCTGCCCTGAAGGTGTTCCCATTCACTACTACCTGAAGCACAGGGAGGTAAGGACCCATGTTTACTAAACCGTTCTTTTCCAACCTTTCCGGCGCTTGAAGGCACCACCTGGTCTTTTCAAGTGAATGGGTGTCAAGGTGTCTTCTGGCATAACACCTCTTAGTAAATATGGACCAAGTTGTCCTGCCAAAGGCCACAAGGAGATCTGACACTGGAATTCAAACTGTGTTCACCCACTTCACTACTTTAATCCCAAATAAACATTTCATGTTATGATGTTCTATTGAAGTGAAGTTACTTTGGTCTCTGTGTGTCCGCTTGCTTTGCGTGGACCTCTGAAGGACCTTCGAGTTTCTGCTTTTCTAACATTTATACAGAAAAGACTGGATCAGTGGCAGGATCAAGGGATCAGGTTTTCATCCGGCTCCAGATTATAGCTGGGCTCCATATAGTCCAAGATGAATCTGGGTTTACAGGGGAGATAATAGTGAAAATCTGCAGTAATTCTATCTGGTGGTCATGACCCCTGGAACATAACCCTCCACTGTGCAGGTATAAGGCCTCGTCCAGGGTGGTGCTGAGCGGGCGCGCGCGCTCACGCTGGACCCGTTGCGACAATGCACGTGGCCTGCGTGAGTGGGCGGGCACGCCTGCTCGGCGCTCAGCCGCTTGCCGAGCAAGCAAAATTGATTTTGCTGCTCGCAAGCAAAATTGATTTTGCTGCTCGCAAGTGCGTCACGTGAGCGGTTCGCCCAATGAAGGCGAATCAGCTCAGTGACGTCGGGGCCCCACCCCTAGCCGACCAGGAAAAGCACGGCCGAGCAGGGCGCAGCACCGGAGCGCCAGCGCGCCCGTTACCTACCTGGACGAGGCCTAACAGATAACAGTACCTCACAAACGCGGTGACACAGAGGTAACACCACTAAACAAAAGAAGGTGTTTAAATGTAGATGGAAAGTTGTTAAAGAATGATATCCCGATGACAAATTATCAAAACTAACATCATTTTTTGGGTTAAGTTCCCGCACGTACCTCTCCACGTTTGATGGAATGATGAGACTGCGGGATGCTTCCTGAAATACTAGTTGAAACACAAACTCTTCGGAAAAGACTTCTGTAGTATGGGGTCAGACTGCATGTAACAAGGGGGTCACTCTCCGAAACATTATGCAGTCCAGGGAGGGTCTCTGTCCCAGTGGTCTGTATTTTGTTTTTGTGCATTCTTGCATCATAATTTTTATATGAAAATACATATTTTTCTACATTTATAGTTCTGGAGTGTGCAGTGTCTAGTTCTGGAGTGCGCAGTGTCTAGTTCTGGAGTGCGCAGTGTCTAGTTCTGGAGTGCGCAGTGTCTAGTTCTGGAGTGTGCAGTGACTTTTTGACAATTTTTATGTGAGGTTGTTGTTTTGCTCTATTTTTATATATAGGGGTTGCCACTCTCCCCTTTTGCACCTCTTTTATTTATATTTAATTTTACAATATGAGTTTGTATTTTTTAATGCCCCCTTTCACTAATATTAGGATTACTAAATTACTTACTCAGGCCCTCATTCTCTCCCGTCTTGATTACTGTAACCTCCTGCTGTCTGGCCTTCCTGCTACACACCTGTCTCCCCTACAATCTATCCTTAACGCTGCTGTCAGAATCACTCTACTCTTTCCTAAATCTGTCTCAGTGTCTCCCCTGCTGAAATCCCTCTCCTGGTTTCCTATCAAATCCTGTATCACACACTCAATTCTCCTCCTCACTTTTAAAGCTTTACACTCTTCTGCCCCTCCTTACATCTCAGCCCTAATTTCTCGTTATGCACCATCCCGGCTCTTGTGTTCGACTCAAGGATGTCTTCTCTCTACCCCCTTTGTATCTAAAGCCCTCTCCGGCCTTAAACCTTTCTCACTGACTGCACCACACCTTTGGAATGCCATTCCCCTCACCTTTAAGACCCACCTTAAAACACACCTGCTTAAGGAAGCATATGAGTAGCTCCATGGCTGATACTTTACACCTCACACATTAACCTTGGCCCCTTGCAGACGCACTTACCAGAACGCCCTCCTACTTTCTCTGTACGTTCTTCCTACCAACCTATTAGATTGTAAGCTCTTCGGAGCAGGGACTCCTCTTCTTAAATGTTACTTTTATGTCTGAGCACTTCTTCCCTTTGTGTTATTTATATCTTATTATTTATATGATTGCAACTATTACTGCTGTGAAGCGCTATGTACATTAATGGCGCTATATAAATAAAGACATTCATTCTTTCTTTAATTCATTCAAAATGGATAACCGTTAAGAATCAGCAGGTGTTTAAAGCAGCAATCTTGCCTAATGACCTTTTTTGTTTGGTTTTATTGCTTCCATGACCCCTGGTTTTCTAGATTCCAGCTGTTCTAGTTACCAGTGTTCTTCCTGGACATTTAAGCGGACATCCAACAGAAAGCTGCACCAGGTACCAGGCGGCTTCCTACTGGCCCGCACAAGATTTGGGGGATTAAAAGGGGTGGTCCCTGGAGCTAAAATATAACAGCGCCAGAGGACCCCTCAGTTCCAATGCAATACAAAAATCTGTTAAAAAAAACAAACAAACAGATGAGCAGAGGGTTTTACCCCCTTTAATATGTGCATCAATACAATCCACACACTGATAAGTAATTAACTTAATTACCGATCGATCCGTTCTCCTGTGATTGATCGGCGAAGATTCGGCTCGGGGGTTCACTAAATGGCTGTCAGTGCTGCAGAAGAGGACCAAAGATGCAAAGCTCTGTGGGGAAGATCATGTGACCAGGCTGTCACTAGATACAATTGGTGCACTGCTAGAGAGAGGGCAGGGCTCAAAAAGGGGTGTGCCAGAGCCTGTTTCAGAAGAAAAAGGATATGAGCTGAATCTCAGCGCTCAAAACTCTGGGGTCCCCCAATTGCGGAGATATTACAAATGTTGAACTTTTGTCAGTACTTGCAAGCAAAAACAAAGATTCCTGAGGGCGTCTCCCAATACGAAGCGGCAATTTCATCTCACTTAGATTGTAAGCTCTTCAGGACAGGGACTCCTTTTTCAATTGTTTTATGTCTGAAGCGCTTATTCCCATTATGTGTTATCATATTATGCCCCTGTATTGTACAGCGCTATAAATAAAGATACGCATACATACATCTCAGGCCCCGGATTGGGTGCCAGAGCGAGGCTGACCCCAGCGCACATATTGATTTCTCCTAAAACTGTTATCTCAGGAACCATAGGGGCCCTGTAGCCTGGAAAGGAGACGATCAGCTTGGAGGGGACTTCTTCTTTGACAATAGGGTCATTCATATATTATGAACTGGGGTCCCTCTAATTCTGGGGTCAGGCACCCGGCTAAGATATGTGCCCCCTGGACATGCAATGGCTGTGGTGTCATAATAGACAAGTGGTGGCCAATTCCAGTCCTTAAGGGCCACTAACAGGTCAGGTTTTCAGGATATACCAGCTTTAACAGAGGTGGCTGAATCAGTCCCTGCTTCAGCACAGGTGGCTCAATCAGTTCCAGCTTCAGCACAAGTGGCTCAAACAGTGGCTCAGTCCTCTACTGGGCCACTGATTGAGCCACCTGTGCTGAAGCAGGGATATCCTGAAAAGCTGACCTGTTGGTGGCACTTGCAGACTGGAGTTGCCGCCCCCCCCCCCCCCCCTGCAATATATGTTGGTGTTTCACAAGCTGCCCTTGCACTTCTGATTTTGTACAGATAACATTCTGCATTGTGCGGTCTGTTCTATTTTGGTGAAACATCGATGTAACTTAATATTTCTGGCTTTACCATCATGAATATTACATACTCAGGCCTGCTCACTACAACATTTCCACCTTCAGTTTAGGATGCTTCTTAAATTAGATTCCATCTGTTGTGGCTGTTTATTGTCACATGCCTATTTAGTGTTATTCATAGTTAGGCTGTGGGGCCAAATGTTAAAATGTTTGGTGTATGAATGTTTAAAATGTTAATATCTGTCAAAGGATTCTAAAACAAGCAATACAAGGCTACATATTTAATTAGAAACAGCCAGGCTGCAGAGGGATTAGCAATCTGGCTCATGTAGATGTATCTTGTCAGGAGAAGAGCGTGTTGTCTCAATTAAAGTTAGGAAGGTGTGTTCAGGTACAAACGAGGTCTGGTGGGATAACAGCTCTTGTCCTTTGTTTTTATACTGCTGGAAACAGAGGACAAGCTCATTGCTATCATCCCATGTTGCCCTAAAGCAGTGATTCCCAACAAGGGGTTTGTGAGGCGTCTCCAATGGGTTCCTCCAACAAAACTCTGTAATGGCGGCTCACAGGCAGTATAGCGGGTTCCTGAGGCCATGTGAGGACTGCGCACTTAGTTAGGCCCCAAACTGCACCTTAGCGCGGGGATATGGCTGTGAATTACAGCATGAGCTTCCAAAGTCGCTCCCCACAATGCTTTGCATCCACAGTGGCAAAGCATTGTGGGGGGTGACTTTGGATGCTCCCGTAGTGATTGACAGCTCGTGCTGTCTGCACACAGAGGGGCAGTTTAGGGCCTAGTTACGTGTGTTGGTCACACAGTTTGTTAGCGATAGTCTGACGAGTCGGCAAATGTGAAATGTAAAAAAGCCGGGGAACCGCTGCCCTACGGAAATAGAGAGAGATCGCATTTCTTCAAAGAAATAGGGTAGATATGTTTGACCCTTTCCCCGCCGGAGGATCTAAAAGAATGTGTTGCTGGACTCTCTGGCAATGAAGTGGTTAAAATACGAATCGGTTTAATCGGAGACGCGTTGCTTAATTCCAGTGCAGAGACTTGGAGATGACGCTTTATCTCCTCAACACTAAACATCAGTATTTTAGTGTGTAGTTTGCACTATAGCGTAGTCCCAATTAATTCCTGCACCGAAGAGCTTGCAATCTAATTTTGTAGCACTTGATACACAAGCACCAAATCCATCTTCAATGGCTCCCAGGTCACACGGACTGCTCCACCAGTCAGGGTTTAACCATTTAGATATTAAGCTGCTCAGGAACACCATCGCTGCATGTTATTCTGTGTGCCACACTGTAGTGTACTATATATATATATATTTACCAATGAAAGTGTGGCACACAGAAGAACAATATATATATAATGTGATATAAGAACACTTCCATTTAAATTAAATGCCGGGGGACCGCGCGAGGCCTCAACAATACACTTACCTTCCAGCGACCCATCGTCCTGGTTATCCAGCGACAAATGACGCCGCAGGGTCACGTTACGTCACATTACCATGGCGACGTGACGTCCCATGACCCCGCGCTCCATTTGACGCGGGGTCAAGCAGGAGTTGGGGCGAGGCGCCGAGGAGAGCAGGCAGGGGTGTGCACGGGGAAAAGATTGTACACCCCTGATTTAGATTGTTAGATATCTGAGTTGAATATTCTTCCAATGCTTTATTTGTATGTTTAGTGATCACTTTATCGTACCTGTTCCCGGTATTTTACGTTGTTTATATATTTAGATTATAAGTTCTACCGCGCAGAAGCTCCCTCTCACACTGGTTCCATTCATGTCTGCAGCACTTAACCTTTGTATTGTACCATTTACAGCCCTGAGCACATGCTCAGCACTATATAAAACTATTAAGACAGATCACACTTTCACTGTAATATAAAGTATATAAAATGAATTTAAAAGAATCTGATCCCCTTCTGCTGTTGCCAAACCCCTATCTCCCCTCTGCCTGTTCTGGGTTTGGGGAGTGAGACCTGTGGGCTCTCCCTATGCAGCCTGGAGCTGAGCCACAGAGGAAGAAAACACTGAGAAACACTGAGAAACAGCAGAGATCGGGTTACCCACAGGCAGGACTGAGGCTGCAGAGAGAATTTAACACGGGATTTATGTAAGAACAATGGGACTCTTTTAGACCACCAGTTCCTTATACTCTTATTAACCAAACCAAAAAAAGAATTGATATGAATGAAACACAATATTTGAATCCTCTTCCTTTGTTCATCTTGAAATCGACGTATTTCTCAACGATTTCCGTATGATTGAGTAATTATGAAAAATAAATACCTTAATAAACCTGGGAGATATAAAGATGGCTGTCCTCTTGACTGAACTCATGTATTAGACTTGTCCCACATGTAGAGGTTTGGGGCATACTACCCCTCTGGCAACAAAGGGGTTAAACATTTACTGTACAATATTGAAATGAAGGGAGAATACGTTATTTGCGTGACTTGCTGTAGATACAACGTAACCATGCATTGTGCATTGTCCCCATCGAGACTGTAACGTTGAGCATGTGTTATGTTTTTTTGTTTCTTTTCCTTGTGTGAACATGTATTCCTTAACCCGTTAAGCTATTTGCCATGTGTACCTGTGCAGATGGACATTATCGCCGCTAATGGATGCATAGTATTCTGTTGAAAAGATCAACCAATGGTCAGTGTCTTCTCACCAGACAGGGGCACCTGGCTTAGCTGAGTGATGGGGGAATGGCAGGAGGCTGGGCTGGTGGAATCCCATGGTGTGAAGGACCAGGTCCTCCCTCCCTCCCTCATTAAACCTTCTGCAAGGTGCTGTATTTTAGTTCCCTAAAGATGAGTTTTGGTTCCTAACCCAGTGGGACTTAGACTAGTCATGCCCTCTATTCTAGTCTATAAATCTGAGTCTGACTTCATACTCAGTAGTGTTGTCCGACATCATTTTTTTGCACCTTGTTTAAGTACAACACATACACATTTATATAACATATCTATATTTTTTCTTCTCACTTTTTCACCCATAATTATCTAGCTATTATATACATGCTTCCAGTTTTAACAAGACAACGGTTTGAATCTAACCAGGCTGAAGAGAATAACATTACAGAAACCCTGTCTCTAGATGGGTTTCTTGGTTATGCACCTACCCCTAGTTATCTGTACAAGGTAAGATTCATCAGGCTAATGCTTTGAGGTGTCAACTGAGATAGAAGCTGATTCATGTTGGATCCAGTCTATAATTGTTGAATCCACTTGTTAAGTACTTCTTATTTTGATTGTTGTATAATTGTGATCTCACTTTAGCCATTTATTCGACTGATAACTGTTATATGGAAAGTCCCTCTTTGTCTACTGCTCTCAGCTCTCCACCACTCAAGGTTATGCTTAATTACTCAGCAATTTCTGTCAAGCAAGAAGGGATGCTCGTTTTGCGGAAGTGAATAGGTAGTAAGTAGATGGAAAGGAGGCAGAAGCTATGAGGAAATGGCTATTATATGTTATTTATAGTGTATGCTTTTATTTTAACTGAGTTTTTCCGTTATTTATTTTTTTAATACAAACCAAGCTATTGGATATGACAAGACAGATGAAAATTATAAAAGGATTTTATTACAAAAGTTACAGTTAAGTAAAAAGTAAATGGATGATGATACTTTAGGGCTGTGGTTTTCAACCTTGTAAGAGCCGCAGACTCCTTTAAAAAAATATCTTCTGACTCAGCAGATCCCCCAGCTTAGCTTTCCTTTGAAGTATACTATATATATATATATATATAAAATAAAAAACGAATAGACGATACCTTTCTGTGGCTAACGAAATGCTTTTATTTGTGCGAGCTTTCGAGATACACTGATCCCTTCTTCCGGCGGTGTTACGCTGATCTCTTCTTCCGGCGGTGTTACGCTGATCTCTTCTTCCGGCGGTGTTACGCTGATCTCTTCTTCCGGCGGTGTTACGCTGATCTCTTCTTCCGGCGATGTTACACTGATCTCTTCTTCCGGCGGTGTTACAATGGATAAAGCAAGAAAGGGTTTTACTTAAAAAACAGTACATCCTGGAATGTATCTGACTGAAGCCTATCCCTCCCCCCAGTGCTGTATGCGATGTATGACTTAAGGTGTTAAATAATCCCTGAATGTTAGTGAAGTAAGAGTGTGTATGTGTGTATGCGTGTGTGTGTATGCATGTGTTATACATTTATAAAGCGCCCACAGTGTATACCGCGCTTTACAAAAGGTGTGTGGAGTGGGAGTGTATATCAATGGTGTGGGTAGGTGTAGAAATGTAAGAGGGTGTTGCATTACTATTAGTGTGTGTAGATACTATGTGGTTCCTATTGGTATATAGGGATAGAATTACATTGTACATTTACAATGTAAATGTACAATGTAAGTGTTTCAGTCTTTGACTGAGCTACTGATTGAGCCACCTGTGCTGAAGCAGGGATATCCCTAATACCTGGCCTGCCGGTGGCCTTTGAGGAATGGAGTTGGCCTCCCCTGGTAGAGGGGATAGGTGCAGTACAAATGAACACAGCATACTTTAACTCATTGCACTGGAAATATAGCAATCCCATTCAATTCCCATTCAGCTAAAGGAAAAGCCTCACAATACTACTTGTTTATAGCCTCTCTTTCCGTGGTGTCTACGTTTCAAAGCAAAGTGGGGCAATTCTGCGACACAAAAAGTACACAAGATGCATTAAAGAAAAAAAATCCTATTCATTTCAACGGGATTTTTTTCTTTGATACCTAAGGTATAATTATTTCCCCCCAGATTTGCTCCATTTTTGCCTTGATACATTTGCCCCTACATCTCTTCCCACTAAACCCCTTCTCAAGTGACAATCCCTTTTTTTGAGTGACTCGGTTCCTAACGTAGTGAAGACCACATGGGCTCGTTATCACGAAGTTAAACATAAATAGTGCAAGACTGGTACACAAAAACAACACCGGATTTGCACCATTGCTTTCTTGTGAACAGTTTCCTGCACCAAACGCACACCAAGACTTCGCTAGAAAGACTCCCAGGAGATTATAACATAGCAGCAACGTCTTGCCAGGGGAGGGACACGTGCCTCTTGTGTTCCTGTGTCAGTATGTCAGCCTATGTGGGGGGATCAGACGGGGTAGGATGGGGGGGGGGGGGCAGTGCTGCTTCCCTCGCTCGGCGCACGAGGACCCCTCCGTAGCAGTGCCAGGGAAAGAAATCTGTAATTACAAACACATTGCCCTTGTTTAAATTTCCAGGAATTTTCATCGGCTCTGTGGTTAGAGAAAGACAAATAGAGGGCGACATATCCAACTGCGGTTTGCAGGAAAGATGGAGGCCTCAAGTGGAATCTGAGAGCCGGCTATTAAGATGCCGCAGAAAAACTTGCTGGGGCTATATCCTGTTTATTAACCCTTTTAGCTACCTCGCTGGTATGCAACCCATTAAGTTATGGACACCTCGAGCAGTGGGGCATCAGTACCACTTATGTCTGTGTTGGGATGCTGCAAGTCCGATGCCGGAGGGTTCTGGTCAGGTAAATGCCAGGGTAAGCGATGCCGCCATGTGAACTAATGCAGCGTTGCTAACTCGGCCCCCGGCGTTATCATCCTTAACCCCTTTGCTGCAGTTACCTCTTCAATATGTCGCTGTTTGAGTATCAAATAGTTGACGCTTCATCTGGCACATTTAAGTGCCTCTGTTGGTGCATTACGGAGGTGATTTCAGGTCAATGATAATCTCTTGTGGAGACATCTTATATCTATATATATATTATATAGATAGATAGATAGATAGATAGATAGATAGATAGATAGATAGATAGATAGATAGATAGATAGATAGATAGATAGATAGATACATATATAGATAGATAGATAGATAGATAGATAGATAGATAGATATACACATACACACACACACACAAAAGGGAGAGGTGATTAATCCCGTCTGATTAAATCCTTTCACATACCAGCTTTTGGTGTTGTACCTGACGTATTTCATGGTGGATCGTGCTGCTGCTTTTATTTTGAGAGCCCAGAGCTTCATCCAGCGGCTGGAGGAGACAGACAGGGGAACTCTCCCTCTTTTTTTTAATATACAACAAATAGAAACCAAGTGTATTACCTCCAAAACAGGTACAGTTGTGGAGTATGTTAGTGCAGCCAAGGTGACATGCTCCGGTGCTGTCCACCTTCAGTCTGAACAGAGGAGGAAATATTAACCCTCTTCTGTACAGTCTGTGTATGTCTGTTAGTAATGATCAGACTTTGCAGGACATTCATCCGACACCATAAGGGTCACACATGCAGGTTCTTGTGGCATTGAAAAGGTTAATGCTACTAACGGGGGAAGTGAGACCCTCACCTGTCAGGATGCTCTCCTTCCTATGCCGTCTTCCAAATCAGTCCTAGGAACCATTTTTAAGACCATTTTAATTGCAGGGTACAGACTGTCTGCATCTTCCGAGTGGTCCTTGTCACTAGTAGTTGGACTTCCACAAGAACTGGACCTCTGGCTGAATAGGACCTGGAATGTTTACCATAACATAGATAGCTCTCACAGACAAGGTGCTAATGGTTTGGATAAGTAAACCATTTATGTTAGATAGGGTAAATTGATTTAGTAGCTGCAGACAGTGTGATCCTACTCAGAGATCAATAAGTGCTACTGCAACGTGCTGCAACAAAAGGGTTTTACTATGTCACCTTAACTTCAAGTTTAATGTTACGCTGACCGATGCTATTTGAGAAGTTGCTGCATTCAAGATGTCCAGTGTCAATGAAAAGCAACAGGGCCCAGTCCCTGCCGAATCTTCCATTCCCCCTCCCGCCTGCTCCAGTGTTTACATATCTTTGCTTTTGTTCTGCTCCTTTCTACACAGACGTCTCCAGATATCGCGGATTAAGGAGAAACTGTCCATATGGGGAGAATTTAGCGGGGAATTAAAAGCCGGGCACTGATAGGAAACAGTTTTCACAGCATTAATGTTCGTGATGCCGAGGTCTGCCTTTGATTTGGAATCTCACTGTGGGAGTAAGACATTCAATGGGATGAAACAGTGTGTTAAATTGAGAGAGACATGGAGAGAGCATGGTGGAGGGGATGAGAGTACAATGGGACGAGAAGGGATTTAGACCTCCTTATGGGGAGAGAGATGCTATGTAGATACAAGAAATAGGGGGTGATACCCCAATTTGGAGATCAGTTATAGAACATTTCATGGTCACATTAAGTATCGGATGGCTGCAACAATGATGTCTTATTTTGCAATTAATTTGCTTAATTTTTTTACATCAATTTACTTTAGCAAGTAATCAAAATGAACGGAACACGCAATGCGTGTAAGGAACTTTTGTATCGAAGCAAACATTTTCGCCCAGTAAAATGGGTGAAATTTGCAACGTTCGCTTAAGTGCTCGAAAGGTTCTCACATCTCTACTGCTCAGCATTCTGATTGAGCTTCACACTTAAGAGGTCACTTTATTGGCAATGACCGCCATGGGAGGGAGACCCAGGTCATGGAGTGGTGTCATTGTGAGCAGGAGGGCGCTGTATATTTTGAGTGGGAGCTAAGAGGAGGATAGAGACACACAGAGCACTGTAAAAGTATCTTACCCATGCCCTGGGATAAATCTTTCCAAGCAAGGGGAAGGTGGCTTCATTGTAATACTGAATAGGGGACAATGAAGCAGCCGGGGTGTGAGCGCATTAGTGTACAGCAGAGAAGATAAGTGTGTTTCTTGAGAGTGTAATGGAAGAAAACTAATTTTCTGTTGATTGCATGACATACTGAACTGTGCCCTGTGGATGAACAGAGAGGCATTGTGGAGAAGACTAATTGTGAAGAAATGTCAGAGGCTACTGACAAAAAGCCTCAGGCTTGAGAAAACAGTAGAGACAAATGGCACAGAGAGAAGATAACCTCGTGGGAGAGCCATTGACTAGCATCAAATCTTACTGAGTTTAGGATTCTCTCTCTATCCACTGACATAAGGGTTAGTAGTATGCAAGCATTGCGGTTAGCACTGTGTTGCATCTGACTCACTTTAAGCCTTCGTCGGAGGGTCCAAGTGGCACGTGCCAGGATTACAAACCTGTGACTGTGAGGTCACCCAGATGTTTGGAACAGGTGCCTTAGCTGTCTGAGCCACCACTCTGGCCTTCTGCCACACACAGGGGAAAATATGAAGTATTTTACTGAGTAATAGTCCGATGTACTCAGTCCAAAAAAATATGCATTTTTTTTTTTACAAATTGCCTGCACTTCATCCTTTCCTTCCCTAGTGGGGACTTCGGTAAGCAACTGTGAAATCCTACATTACATTTCTTTTCCTCTGAAATATTGTTGAAAAATAATATCCATAATTGCAAAAATGTTGACAGCCAATGAGTATTTGGAAGGCCTTTCATGCTACGACTAGTTTATTAGAAAACATTTTCAAAGAACAGTGTTCCCACATTTTTAGTTTGATTGGAAATCCTTCGCTGCCAGCAGGAGCCAGATATGTATCTAGCAGCAGAAGACTTAGACATGTTGATTATGCTGGTGAGAGACTGATTGATGAACTCGAAACCCATTTAGTAAAACACTGGACCATATTAACTAAGCAGTGTTACTGCACAAGACTCTTTTCTACATAATCTGAATGGGCTATAAGGTATCTTTAGGCACCAGAAGGTGTCTTATGGAATAGCATTGCTTAGTTAATATGGTCCATATTGGTTCACTGGTTTTCTTGAGATATTTTTCTTCTGTTTAAAGATGTACGCCATGCTGGATACTTTGTTTTATTTAGCTCTCCCTACTCCTCTGTATCCCCTGTGTCTTTACACGGAGTCTGAATATCCAGTGCAATGTTGGAAGCACAAATCCATCTGCCTAGTGGTTCTGATGTAAATGAGAAGATAAGCGTATAAGTAATAACTGTAACCCCCGTATTCCCTAAATGGCTGTTGCTGTGGGATGCGGGAAAAATATAAACTGGACTACATACTGTACCAAACGTGATCACTGTGTTACTGAGGCCGAAACGTGGACAGTGAATCAGAAGACACAAATCATTCCAATTTGAGGATTCATTACAGAAAAAATAAATTTGAATAGAAATGTTCTGATTTCTACTAGTCAGGCGCCAGTAAAGGTGTCAAAGAAGGGTGGGGCAGTGTTGGTCCTGTCTTCCATGTAGTATCAAAGGAGGGAGAGGGAGTAGGGGATATGATACCTTTTATTGGACCAACAAGTAGTTGATCTGTTACAAGCTGTCGAACCTCTCAGGGTAAGGGTAGGACCTGATGAAGGACCCGGAGAGGTTCGAAAGTATGTAACATCAACTAATTGTTGATCCAATAAAAGGTATCACACACCCTACTCCCTCTCCCTCTCCCTCCTTTGTTACTATATTAAAGGAGCGGCTCAGTGAGAAACAACACTGACTCTGATAACAACAACATTGAGTTTGAAGCAGGGGAACCTGGTTCAATTCCCAGTGTCAGCTCCTTGTGACCTTGGGCAAGTCACTTTATCTCCCTGTGCCTCAGGCACCAAAAACAGATTGTAAGCTCCTCTGGGCAGGGACTGTGTCTGTAACATTCCTGTTTGCTGTTTAAAGCGCGCTATTCTGTAATTGTGACGCGCTTTTTTGTCCCATTGGTAGAAAAGCGCTATATGAAATAAAGTTATTATTACAACCAGGTTTTAACACAGGAAGGAAGACGGATTAATTAATACTGGGCAACAGGAGAGAGATGAAGATGTATTATTATTAAAGCAGATCCATCAATCCATTAATCTCGCCCCCTCCCGCCTTTCTCATTTTTACAGGATTGGATCTGGGGTGTCTTTCGGAGCTGAACTACTCTCTTTTCAGTTTCGGGGAACCCACCCGCTTCCCAAGATTCTTACGGTGAAGTTACCACCGTGATTTGCTGTTTTTTAAAGGGGATGTAAATTAGCTGTTCAACAGGAGTCCGATGATATTACAGATTCGTATTGGCCCATGGGACAAGTGAGATTTGGCAGCCATTTTGTTTCCCCAGGATGGAAATTTACAACTAGTAACTCAGGAAACAGAGGTTCTCTGAGCTGCAAATAACGCGTTCCCCATCCTTTAAAAACAAACCCACAGTAACGGTAAAATATAAACGAGCAGTCGGGGTTGCTGCTTTAAAATAGAAGAGATTCCGGTAGGAATCAGATAGTGAATCCAAATCAGTGATAAGTGGCCTGAGCCGGTAATCGGAGCCTTGGTAGGGTCTAATTTCTTTAACTAAAGAAAAGAAAAATTTCAGGACACATCTTTGATATGAAATGAATATCGCTCTGTATGTGGAAAACATCGGACCAGATGTGGGCTGGAGCCTTATCCTGTACGATGGATGTTTTTTGTTATTTTTTTTTTTTTCTACCCACAATAACCTAATCGTGTCTGGTTTGGATTGTCTCAGAACCATATCTTTCTGTCCCCTCTTCCTCCTCTGCAAACCCCTCTCGCTGGGCTCCCGATGCTCCCTTGTTTTGCACAAAAGGAGAAATCTTTTTTTCAAGGGAATTTTTAAAGCCTCAGATCCACTTAAACGAGACATTCCTTTCATCCTGATCACATAGGGCATTGTAATGTCCCCAAGTAGTTTCAAATTGCTGCTGTATTATTTCTCCAATTAGCTACGCCCCCCTGACTGGCTTTCAGTGAGAGCATTTTACACAGCAGTGTATATACAATTTTAGAGGCACGAAGAGTCTGCCCCAAAGAGCTTACAATCTAATGTCGCTGGCACTCGGATGATTAGAACTAGATTTTCCAATTTCAAAGGCAGCGACACCTTTCAGTTCTAAAGCTTTTAAATACATTATACCCATGTACATATTAAATGAGACCAAAAATGTTAGTGAGCGTGTTGCATGGCTGAGAGCTTTCGCTGCATCACACCCCCACAATATGTTACAAAGTAGGGCCCGGGCTTGGCAGTCGTGAGCAGTGGTTAATGGGACTCTTGAAGGCAAATTTCCAGGTGACCTGCAGTCAGTACAAAAGCTCTTTTCATTTCACCAGAGTAGTTATCAGCAGTAGTTAGCAGCAGCCTGTAATCTGTGCAGAGGTTTCTGAGATAAGGCGGGCCCTTCCCTTACATTAACCCTTTAGCTGAAAACATACACACAGCCCTTTCATCGACTTTGCAGCTATATATCCTCTGGAACATTTGTATGTATGTATGTGTGTCTTTATTTATATAGCGCCATTAATGTACATAGCGCTTCATAGCAGTAATACACGTGACAATCATATAGATAACAAATAATATAAATAACACATAAAGGGGAGAAGTGCTTCAGACATAAAAGTAACATTTAGGAAAAGGAGTCCCTGCTCCGAAGAGCTTACAATCTAATTGGTAAGTAGGAAGGACGTACAGAGACAGTAAGCGGGCGTTCTGCTAAGTGTGTCTGCAAGGGGCCAAGGTTAATGTATGCGGTGTTAAACTATCACTCATAGAGCTACTTACTTTTCCAAGCCCCTAGTGCCGGAGTGGCCAACTCCAGTCCTCAAGGGCGACCAACAAGTCAGGTTTTCAGGATATCCCTGCTTCAGCACAGGTGGGGCAGGCTTCGACTGAGCCACTGATTGAGCCACCTGTGCTGAAGCAGGGATATCCTGAAAACCTGTCTCGTTGGTGGACTGGAGTGGCCCACCCCCCCTGGACTAGCGCCTTCGCTAACCGCCAGCCAAGCACACGCGTGCTCTCAGGCTAACGCATACGTGTGCACATAACCTCTTCACCTCGCCACCCGAGCTGAGAAGTTGCAAAAGGGAATGACCCCCCTCGCCGCCAAACGTTTCCATGGTAATGAAATGCTTTGAAGGGTTTTTACAACCTTTACCTCCTCTCTTCCATGACAAGACGGCTTGTGTGACCTTAATGAGTAAGTGGGCACAAATCTAAGAATAAATCACACCATTAATCTGACAGTAAAAGAGTCTCACAGGACAACTTTTTTTTCGCGCTGCAAACAAATGACTCAAATATTTCACTAGAAAGCGGATTGAATCTTTCAAAGGAAACCAATTTCCAGCTACATGAATGTATGTATACAGTATATGTCTTTATTTATATAGCGCCATTAGTGTACATAGCGCTTCACATTAGTACTACACGTGGCAATCATATAAATAACAGATAATACAGATAACAGGACATGGGAATAAGTGCTTCAGACATAAAAGTAACATTTAGGAAGAGGAGTCCCTGCTCCGAGGAGCTTACAATCTAATTGGTGGGAAGAACGTACAGAGACAGTAGGAGGGCGTTCTGGTAAGTGCGTCTGCAGAGGGACAAGCTTTATGTATCATGTGTATAGTATTAGCCACGGTGTTACTCATATGCTTCTTTAAGCAGGTGTGTCTTAAGGTGTGTCTTAAGGTGGATAGAGAGGGTGCTAGTCGGGTATTGAGGGGAAGGGCATTCCAGAGGTGAGGGTCAGTCAGTGAGAAAGGTTTAAGGCGATCGTTCTGCGTGATCGCGATGTCCCAGAGGGGCTGTTGTTGCTGAGCTCCCTCCGGTGCTCGGTGGGTTAAACATATCTCAACGCAGCCGGGCTGACCAAAAAAATGTGTTTTATTTTTGCTTCCTTTTATATAGAATCGGAGCCGGGCAGTCTCCTGGCGTTATGATCTCACCGGTAATAAAAAAATGAGCTGGTCCAAATTATTTCATAAAAAAAAAAAAAATAATAATGTTAATAACAAGAAATGTTTCTGTCTTTCGTTGTAACGTATCGACAGTTGGTAGGTGGGTTTCGGGCCTTTAAAGGCGCAGGCGCATCATATCGGAGGGCAAATTATGTCAACAAACGATTGTTCTGCCCCTCCTCACATCTCAGCCCTAATTTCTCGCTATACACATCCCGACTCTTGCGTTCTGCTCAACTATGTCTTCTCTCTACCCCCTTTGTATGTAAAGCCCTCAATCAGTCCCTGCTTCAGCACAGGTGGCTCAATCAGACCCTGCTTCAGCACAGGTGGCTCAACCAGTCTTTGACTGAGCCACTGATTGAGCCACCTGTGCTGAAGCAGGGACATCCTTAAAACTTGACCTGTTGGGGTGGGAGGTGGGTCTTGAGGACTGGAGTTGAGAACCCCTGATCTAAGTGGCAATAGGGAATCCCCTGGAATGCCAGGCACTCAAAGGGTTAATATGTTTGCGCATAGGATAATGTTAACCTCGACTTAGCGGTATCTACTACTTAACCCCTTCGCTGCCAGAGTGAGCAGCAACACATTGCACAGGGAAACACGGAGGATTCCTATTAGTTATTTGGGCAGAGGTCACTTGGGGAAAATGGCAGAGTGCGCGCTTTTAATAAAATGCACCAGTTCTAAATACCGTCAATTTTCCGGCTAATAGGAAATGTTCTGGGTATTTTTGGATTGATTTGCATTAGCTCCAGTATCACATATTTGATACTGTGATGTCTCAATAATTACTACAGCTCAGCCCTGTTATAACGCGATCCGTTACAACGCGAATCCGCTTATAACGCGATGCAAACGTGGCTCCCAATTTTCGTATTTATGAATACTTTACAACACGATTATTGGTATCTTATATACTTTATTGTACAATGCATACAATTGTACATTATTTCTAACGCGATCCGCTTATAACGCAATGTGATTCTTTGGACCCCAAGCGCAGCGTTATAAGGGGGTTGTGCTGTATGTATATTTGTATTTATATACAGAGTCAATGCTTCGCAGACCGACGATACTAGGGATATATAGTACAAAATAGGGTGATTAGCTTAGACTGTAAGCTCTTCGGGGCAGGGACTCCCTGTCCTAATGTCACTTTTATGTCTGAAGCACTTCTTCCCATTATGTGTTATTTTATATTATTATGTCACGTGTATTACTGCTGTGAAACGCTACGTACATTAATAGCGCTATAGTAATAAAGATATACATAGATACATGAAAGCGTGGGAGAAAGGAGTCACTGCCCTGAAGAGCTTACAATCTAAGGGGCTAATTTAATGAAGACAGACCCGGCCGGTCAGGGCCACAACTTTTAATTGACGTTATAGGGGTTTTCGGCTGAAAAAGGTCTGATTGAGCGACAGCAGAAGTGTGTGTAACTGTAATGATATGAAGTGTCTTACAGGGAAGACTGTGCACTGGATGTGTCTGTGTGTGGTACTTGGCTGAGAAAAATCTGTTAAATGAATCACTAGAACACAGGAGCTCAACTCCCGTCCTCAATCTCCCCCCCCCAAATACCCCAACAGGTCAGGTTTTAAGGATATGCCCAGCTTCCGCTCAGGTGACTAAATCAGTGGCTCAGTCGATAACTGACCCTCTGATTGTCACCTGTGCTGAAGCAGGGACTGATTGAGCCACCTGTGCTGAAGCTGGGACTGATTGAGCCACCTGTGCTGAAGCTGGGATATACTTAAACCCTAAACTGTTGTGGGTGGGGGGTAGGGTCTTGAGGACTGGAGTTGATTACCCCTGCATTAGAAGAAGTACTTTCTAGCAGGTAAAAACAGCGTCCGAGAGGGGTTCTACGTGTGAAAAAGTCAGCGAGTGGTAAAAAGCACGAGGTGCGAGCTGAGATATACAGTAAGAGGTGCAGAGGGACTTGGAAGGAGAGGCAAGGAGTTTGTGCAGGTAATATGGGAATTAATAGGAAGCGACTATTGGGATTTCAGGAGGAGGGAAGCAGATTATGTTTGTAAAAATGGGATTAACAACATGTGATGGGGCATTGGGGCCCCTATGGAGGGACAGGGCCCCTATGGAGGGACAGGACTGTCATTGTAATCAGTCATAATAGGACAATGTGTCTGATCAGGGAGGCTCTCTGATGATAGATTGTGTTGTTTGTTCGTATCAGTTCTCTCATCTCAATGGAAGAAGAGATCCTTTTATCTTTCTCCAAATGTCCATAGTAAGAGCATATTTGGCCAGTATGATGGTGTTGGTAACCCAACTCCTACTAGGGTTTCCAGGTGTCCAGTATTGAACCAGACTGTCCTGTATTTGGACACTCTGTCCGGTAAAAAATTCAAGGTAATACAGGATGTCTGTGTGTCTGGTGTTACCTCTCTGGACATAGTGACCTGACCGGCTTGGGGGGGCCGCGGGATTTCCCTGAGCAGGTCTGTTGCTAGTTGGCTCAGAAGCTTCCTCCATCTGATTGGCTGCTGCTGGGTAATGCTGCCAATCCGGAGGTGATGTCAGGGGCCTGGGATTGGGGCCAAGGAGAGGAGGAAACAGCATGGAGAGGTGAAAGGTGTGTTTGTGTGTGTGTAGCACATCGAGCATGTCGCACCTTTCATCATTGTGTCCCGTATTTTTGGAGAAGCCGCCTGGCCACCCTAACTCCTAAAGTATCACACTCATTTGGAGATGGACTAAGCTATTGATAAACACATGAGGGTAATGTACCAAGTCAAATGCATTAGCCTGCGGTTTGGGGAGTGTCACTAGGAGGAGTTACATGACGCGCAGCTTATAATGAGATGCAAACTCTGCATTTTTGTGGGTCACTTTTTAATCTTTTAATTACTTTAAAAAATCAGCCACTTCTGACGAGGCGTAGCCATTTCTGTCGTTGATATCTCTATTCCCTACTACAACAGTACAACTAATTATCAGTGACCTTGGGCAATGTACTTGTTCATCAGACAAGGCAGTGCTGGGAACACAACACAACCGCTGCCCTGCCCAGATGTCCAACAACACACTGCTCTACAATATGTTCCAGGATACAGGATGTACTCAAGTAATCATAGTCCCAAGGTTCCAGGCATGGAAAGGTTAATATGAGTCTTTTGTTTTCTTCATAGCCATGATACCGTTCCCCGGACTACCTGTCTTTGGTTTTGGCCAGTGAACCTGCTGAGTACGTTTTTGGAAGATATCTTTTGCCGATCATGTTGAAAAGGGCTTCGAATCCGGGAACACACAAAAAAAAAAAACCCCACTGTGCCAAGTTCAGCAAACTGCTTTTTCTGGGATTATTAAAATAAAACAAGAAAAAGGTTGTTTCAACACTAAAGAATTTCATCTCTTTTTTTTCTGCCCTAAAAGCAGATCAGAAAGAGCTCTCTAAATCCTATTTCATAAGCAGGACTGTGGACGACTAAATCTTCTCAGTATTTCTCATAAACTTCAAGTTTGACTCCTTTATTTCCAAAGCGTAACCCTTCAGTGTCCGTAAGGGGATTTCTTTTACATGGCAAAGTTGGTTCATCTTCTTTTTGTAACCACCATAACATTCTTATATCTGATTTGTTCCTACATCCAGCTTCAAACGTAGGGACAAAACTACAAATGTGATATAACATACAGCATATTGGCAATACTAGCTGTAACAGGCTAAAGTGTACAGAATGGATCTACAAAGTGACATGTCATTTTTTAACATGCACGTGCATGATTAGAGCCTCGAATTGTGCATTTTAAACAATTTCTCAGACAGGGCACATAGTTTGTAAGCACAAATGTAGAATTTCAGATTGGTACCCTCTGCCATTTAAACACACAGCCATTTATACCCGCTGCCATTTCTACCCACGCTCATTTATCCCCTCTGCCATTTATACCCTAGGTCATTTATACCCTAGGTCATTTATACCATCGGCCATTTATACCCATGGCCATTTATACCCTCTGCCATTTATACTCATGGCCATATATTTATTTATTTTTAACTTAAATTTTTTTATTAGATAAAGAAAAATTTACAGAAATAGAACACGAATTAAAAGAAAAATTATCAAGGGGGGGGTTGGGTACAAAAAATAAGAGGGGGAGGGGGGATAGGGGAGGGACCAGCAGTTTGTCAAAGCTTCAATAGCATATTATACTTCAATACAACATAACATACTTTGTTTTGTACAGAAAATAATCTGGGGCAGAAGATTTTTTTTTACGCTGCTTGGATTGCCTCTTTAAGAGTTCTCAGGCAAAAATTGGTCTTTTTATGGAAAAGTGATGATTTTTAACAGTGAGACTCCACTGAGGTCTCTGAAACTGCACATGGTAAATATCAGTGAGACAAACGCCAAATTAGTAAGACTCACAGAAAATCAGTGCGAATTGACAGGCCTGCGTATACTCATGCCTGAGCAGGGGAGCCTCAACACAGCTCACTATAACAAACCCCAACACCATGAAAGGTCACAGCTTTATTTACATGTGTATATCTTAGATACAATACATTCCCTTCCCAGAAGTCTCACACCACAACCTGCCTCTGTCACCCCGTTTACAACAAACACCACCCATCTTATTGATTTGCTGCTCATTAAGCATTACAAGGTTAACCTTCCTTCTGAGGTTATTACTAAACCACACTCCTTTCTATTCTGCTAAGAACACCAGAAAAGAATAGAAGAGAGCAATAAGGGGTGGGCAACTCATCTTTGTTTACCATCTATGGTAATCCTCTTCCCTGGCCTTTAAAATACCCCTTCCTCACCAGGGGGAGTGTGAGGGGGGTTGGGGGAGCGGGGGGGGGGGGTGTTCGTCTCTCTTTGTGATGTGGCTCTCTCCTAATTCTCAGTGGGCTCCATCCCACAGAAAGCATTAAAAACAAACATTACCCCACATTATCCTAAAACTCCGGGTTGTCACCTTTATTGTTGAGTGCAAAACAAAATAGGTATGGTAGTACGTTGGCAAGAAGTTGGTTCAGACTTCTCTTTGCAGCCAAAATAACGGGTTAATACACAAGCCCCTCCTAAAAGATTTTTTTTCACCAAACATATGAAATTACTCATGGCTAACGTCACCCTTGTAAAGTTTGTTTGGAACTACTTCAGCTTCGAAGTATTTAAAATCTACACCGAAAGTCCCTAACCACTATTTCCAAACTCCATGGTAACTAGGCACGTGGGAAGCCATTTTTCCAAAATCTCCATGGCAACCAGGCATGTTCGAAGCCATCTTTCCAAAATCTCCATGGCAGCCAGGCATGTGGGAAGCCATCTTTCCAAAATCTGCACGGCAACCAGGCATGTGTGAAGGCATCGTCCAAAATCTCCCTGGCAACCAGGCACATGGGAAGCCATCTTTCCAAAATCTCCATCTCAACCAGGCACATGGGAAGCCATTTTTCCAAAATGTCCATGGCAACCAGGCACATGGGAATTCATCTTTCCAAAATCTCCATGGCAACCAGGCACATGTGAATTCATCTTTCCAAAAATCTCCATGGCAACCAGGCACATAGGAAGCCATCTTTCCAAAATCTGCATGGCAACCAGGCACATGGGAAGCCATCTTTCCAAAATCTGCATGGCAACCAGGCATGTGGGAAGGCATCGTCCAAAATCTCCCTGGCAACCAGGCACATGGGAAGCCATCTTTCCAAAATCTCCATCTACACCAGGCACATGGGAAGCCATTTTTCCAAAATCTCCATAGCAACCAGGCACATGGGAAGCCATCTTTCCAAAATCTCCATGGCAACCAGGTGCGTGGGAGGCTATCTTGCCAAAATCTCCATGGCAACCAGGCATGTGGGAAGCCATCTTTACAAATCGAATGACTCTCTAGAGAGTATATGACCAAAGGGGAGCGATACACAGAAAACAAAAGCTAACTATCTTACTGTCTATTTTGAAACAAAAGTACATTGTAGAAATACTGCCTAAAATAATCTGAAGATGATATTTAGAGGTGTAATGTAATATTGCATTTAAGGAACAAAAAACTATAGATTGTTTTTCCAAAGATTCCTTTTTGCACTTTCTACAGTGATTCTTTCTTTTCATGCTTTGGCATACAATAAGGAGCTGACTGTATGGCTATTGCATTTCTTTTTACCTAAGGAAGGATGGTTTCAGTGCTTTCAGTTCATGCACTGTATATGATTTCCGAGTAAGAGGTTAAAAAATAGTGTTGAATATTTTAAGTACAGTATATTCACATTTTTATTTTCAGTCATTTCTTTTTTTTTAGTAACAACATTAAGTATGTCACTTTGATAACTTTTTCAGAAATGATAGGCTATGCGTTGCTGACCACCTGGCAATGTAGGAGTTAATGCATACTGCAGACCCTGACAGTATGGACAATCTTATTGTGAAATGTAGCAGCGCTGGCGCCTTTATAAATCCATCAGTCACAGATACTGCAAAAAACGTCCTCCCACCAGTCAAATGCTGATACATAATTGCAAAATAAGCAACTGTATTTCCTTATAGGGAGAGAGGGCTGCTGGAATATCCCCCATAGCTAAAAAGAATACGGTTACATCTGCAGTTTTACGTTTTCATTCCTGGAAATGAACATGCAGCATTGTATATTGGTTATGAGTAGTTCTCTCCATCTCTATCCCCCCTTTACATTCCAAGTAATGGATTGCAGCCAATCATGGCAGCTAAGAGGTTAAAAAAAACAAGTAACAGAATTCTGTGGGGTCACTATGCCCAGTGTGTTGTTTTTATGCAGCCCCCCCAGGGGGTGACTGCCACATTTATCTGAGGGGAACCCAGTAATTTTCTTCAAGTGATACAATGGTTACATTGTTATACCCAGCATATTAAATATTGGGTGTGGAGCCTTAATATGAGCTGCAGCTCTCGGCCTCCTAAGCGCTGTGAATATGATCGGATTTGCACTTAACCCAAGATAAAAGCAATGGGACTTTTAAGAGGTTTTTCTAATGCCACAACTGGCTAAATTGGCAATAAAGAATTGCGGTACTGTGCTGTGTACGGGGATAGGAAAATGAAAGATTTAGAACAGGGTTGCCAGCTCCAGTCATCAAGAGCAACCAACAAGTCAGGTTTTTAGGATATCCCTGCTTCAGCACAGGTGGCTCAATCAGTGGCTCAGTCTACTAAGCCACTGATTGAGCCACCTGTGCTGAAGCAGGGACTGATTGAGCCACCAGTGCTGAAGCAGGGATATCCTGAAAACCTGACCTGTTGGGGGGTCTTGAGTACTGGAGTTGGCAACCCCTGGTTTAGAATCTTTGCAGGAGTTGGAAGAAGCTTAGGCAGGTGGGTGTGCAGGGAGCGTGTGTTTTTGGTTTAGTAGTTACATACTGTACCAAACCCAGTGGAAAAGGGGACATTTAAAGTTTCAGTGTCGATGATGATAATACAGGTAGTCCTCGCTATCCAACGTTTCACTTTACAACAAAAGGCATATCCAACACTTTACAATGCAACCCTATGGGCCATATTTCAACGCCGAAATGCGTTATCCAACGCTCACCGCCACTGATTAACATGGGACTCACTTTACAACGGTTTCACTATCCAACACTACTTCCAGAACGGATTCCGTTGGATAACCGAGGACTGCCTGTATTAATAATAATTAGAACACTTTTGCGATTATCATCACTGACATTGCATCTTAAAGCAGCAATTCCACTGAATTTTAGCGCACACACACACACACACAGAGACACACACAGAGAAAAACACACACACACACACACACAGAGATGCCGGCACACACACAGAGAGACACAGGCACGCGCACACACACAGAGACGCACTGGAACAGAGACACATACACATGACACACGGAGACACACACACGAGGAATTCAGCTACTATACATATAGACGTACTAATAGGTAAAAGGGGGGGGGGGTACCGCACACGCGCGTTCTAAGTCAAACTTCTTTGCGTATTGTCACTGAAATTCTGTTTTGATTTTTAATTAAAAACATCACCATCACAAATACAATTTCTGTGAGAAAACAGTGATAAAACTCAAAGAAGTTTCAGTTAAAATGCGCGGGCTCAGCAAACACACAATTTAAAAAAAAAAAAAAACATAATTCAAACTGTGAGGTCCTCCATGTGAGCCACTGATTGAGCCACCTGTGCTGAAGCAGGGATATCCTTAATACCTGAACAGTTGGAGGGTCTTGAGGACGAGTTGAGCACCCCTGTTATAGAGCATATGAAGTTCTGACTTTACTTTCCAATTCAACTGCCAGAGCCCTATTAAAATGGCAGGAAATTCCTTGAGATGAGCTCAGTATAGTAGGCTACTAATGCCCTGATTAAAAAATACCCTGTATTCAAGTGCTGACCGCCAGGCCAAGAACACTATCCAGCTTCAGTGTTTCACGTTAACAGGAAGAAAACAAAACCCCATATCTTATCCTGTTTCATGGTCCCTCTCAAGGGCGATAAATTCAGACGACAGAGCATACTGTTTATATTTGGCAACATAAAGAAACCCTTTCAGAGTTCTGGGACGGGTTCTGGCCTCTTAGCCAGCTGTGTGTGTTCATAGATTTATCACTAACCGTTTGCTGCCAGAAAGAAGCAATACATTGCACTGCCCTTTGTCAACAAAGTTGTTAAAAATAGGTTACGGCAGGAGTTCTCAACTCCTGTCCTCAAGACCCCCCAACTGGTCAGGTTGTCATGTTATCTCTGCTTCAGCACAGGTGACTCAATCAGTGTCTCAGTTGAAGAGCCTGCTTCAGCACAGGTGGCTCAATCATTGTCCTTCGGAGTTGAGACCGGCTTCAGCACAGGTGGCTCAATCAGTGTCTCAGTTGAAGAGCCTGCTTCAGCACAGGTGGCTCAATCAGTGTCTCAGTTGAAGAGCCTGCTTCAGCACATATGGCTCAATCAGTGTCTCAGTTGAAGAGCCTGCTTCAGCACAGGTGACTCAACCAGTGTCTCAGTTGAAGAGCCTGCTTCAGTGCCACCTGTGCTGAAGCAGAGATATCCTGAAAATCTGACCTGTTGGGGGGGTCAGGCAAATAAACGTTTGGACAAAAGCAGGAAAAAAATGTACTTACATCACACATTGCCATTTGTATACACAGAGCATTTTCAGACCAGTTTTGCAAGCGGGAGCTACTCCGTTTTTTGTGACTATTCTATTTGCATGGGCGCCGTATCACTACAAATGTCCCACACACTTGTATTGTCTTTCAAAACAGCTTTCTAATTTTAGTTCATCCTGAATAATTTTGTAATAATAATAATGTCCTATTTACCGCCGGGACTGTATTGTGTTGAATTTACAACTAGAATGAATGACTCCCAGCCCATTATCTAATTGGCATTGCCATATTCCCAGTAGGATGACAAGCCCTGGGGTCAGCTCCTGCCACTGTGTGAGACCCTTCCCGGATTCCACGGCAGCTGCACCTGCCTCTCTGTGGAAAGGACAAGTGCAAAACCATTGAAGCATTTAAAATATATATATATATATATCTGTAGATCGTGAAACCTTAATGTGTAAAGAAAAGGCTGCAGAGGTGTCGAAAATGTGCTATAAAAGGCATAAAATGATGTGGAAAACAGGTGTTAACGGTGCGAGGCGGCCTTTCATGTTGGGGTCAGAGATGAATAAAAGTTATGAAGTTGCCTTTTTCACCAGCAGTTTTCACGCTCCCCCCCCCTAAAGAAATGAACAAGCTTCACTGTATGATAATACAGAGTATCACTCGATTCCCCAAAGCTCTTTCTGTTTCGTGAAAGCTGACAGATCTTTGCATGCGCTCCATTCTCATTTTGCTGAAGCGGCTGGCGGTGTTGTAAGTAACCCCTTCGGTGCTGGCAATGCGTTGCTGGTTCCTTGACCACTGCATGTAGGACCTCCCCTCCTCACAATAAGGATTTATTTGGTAGGAGTTAAAGGGCATTGGGGTTGGGAAGTGGCTGTGAGGAAACAATAATGCATTTAATAATGTTTGGGTTTCTATCCCACATAGGGAATGTGAAAGAGTGAGAGGTCCACACTCAGTACTGATTTATACTGCAACAATGCCATGTTCATGGGGTAGAAGAGCAAAGGACTGCAACTTTTACTGAGCCACTAATTGAGCTACCTGTTTTCAGAGATATCCTGAAAACCTGACCTGTTGATGGCCTTGGAGGGCTGGCGTGCCACCCCTGGTATAAGTTGATGTTATGCACAATGTGGCTCTGTCTGAATAATGTCTTTATCAGAAGTAATTTATCGCGATGGTAGTGTATAAAAAGGGATACATTGTGAGCTGGCGAATAAACACATTTATCTTCACAAGTCCCCACTGACCTCAAATAACTCATTATACAGCTGGGCCACCAATGGCTTATCAGAGGCGTGGGTGGGTGAGTATTATACTGTATTGTGTATGCATAGATTTCATTTGTGCAACAGCTTTCTTTTGTTTATTCTGAGTTTCTTACAGTTATTGTTTTTTCCCTCTCAATTTCAGGGTCACATGGAAGTTTCAGGACTTTGAACTTCCTTGTCTGTACCCTGCCTCCTATTGATTGAAGCTCAAAACCTTCACCTGTTGGAAAAAACTGGAGACGTGATGGCATATAGCACTATGGGCCTCATGCAGAGAGCAGCGCTATTTACAATCTCGCCATTTTCCGGAGAAAATCGCGCTAAAAACAGCTGAAAATGGCGAGGTAGGAAAAACGCGCCATTTTTTTTCTATTTGAAAATCTCGCCGCGCGGCTGGCGAGAAACTACATCTCGCCAGTCTGAAAAATATCCGAATTCAGAAAGGCACGCTCGCCATCTAGCGGCTGTTTTTGGCGCGATTTTCTCCAATTTTCTCCGCCAACTAAAGTTGGCGAGAAGCAGGAGCTCGCCGGCTATAGGGAAACAAAAAAAAATGCGCGATTTTTTTTCCCCTTTCAGCTGCGCGCATCTCCTCATTTACAATTCTCCACATGCAATAATGCTAAAAATAGCGGATTTCGCCCATTTCTGCATATGGAGAATAAAACTCTCCATTAAACCTACTTTTTATTCCCCTCTCCAATTTTAAAAAGCGCTGCTCTCTGCATAGGCCCCTAAGTGATTTTGAGTTGCTGAAGCAGTGGCAAACAGAAAAATGCATATATCAAACCTCAAAGCAGACATAGATAAAAAATAATAAATAGTCTCAGTAATTGGATCCTACACAATGGCTTTCAGTAGTAACACATTTCTTGGCGTTTAGATCCTGTAACCAATTCTCTGCAAGTCAGTCCGCTAACCCAGAGGCTCGCCCCCCTGCGCTAACCGATTCTCCTGCAACCTGCAAATGTAACTATTATATTAGCTTAACGTGTTCCAGCAGCTGATCAAGAAGTATTCCTCTGTTAACTAGAAACTAACTGCACCCATGGGTGCTGGAACGAGGCTCGCGAGGGGAGTTATTCTACGGCAGGGGTCTCAAACTCCGTACTCAAAGGCCATCAACAGACCAGCTTTCATGGATATCCCTGCTTCAGCACAGGTGGCTCAATCAGTGGCTCAGGGACTGATTGAACTACTTGTGCTGAAGCAGGAATATCCTGAAAACTTGACCTGTTTGTGTGGTCTTGAGCACCCCTGCCCTAGGGACTTTGGAACCCTGGGACTTCTGGAAGATAACTGGTTTTGCTGCCATCTCCTCCAAACTCCCCCGCATGACAGCCACTCGGCACCAACCAATCAGCAACAAGAAAGTCATGCATCACAATGACGTTCTCATTAAGGATTGGCTCAGCAGCAATGAGATAATTGCTGGCGGCCATATTCTCCTCCCGTGCAGATATTTTGCACCTGGAAAGAAAAAGAAAAAGCTGCAGAACAAAGCAGAACCCTCCCCCAGAAGCATCAATTATTTAAATGTATATAATGTTAGGATCTTGCCCCCCACCCGAGCATACCCTACTCTTTTTCTTATATTGTTAGTGGTAAAAATCATGATTTTCTTAATCCTAGCTACTGAAGTTACCATGGTAACCTTTAGGCTGCGTCCATAGGACAAGCCGCGCTGAGCCGTGCGGACGCTCCGCGCTGAGCCCCTGCATCCTCAATGAGGATGCCTTGAGAGGGGGCTCACGCGAGCGTCCGCAGGCGTGCTGAGGCTTTGAAATTTTCAGCCGAGCGCCAAGCTGTTTTTCAGCACGCTGTCGGCTGAAAACATCCAATCAGCCTGAAGCAGCGTCAACGTCACGGCGCCATGACGTTGACGTCAGTGCGTCGCGGGCGATTGGCCCAGCGACGTCACTGCCCCGCCTCCAACCACCTCCCCCCGGCTCCCTCCGCGCACGCTGGCTCGCCTGCAAGTCCATGGAATCGCACTGACTTCAGCAGGCGAGCCTCAGCGTTAGCGCGCCTCCGCTCTCCTCACCCCTCTATGGCCCGGCCTTAGGCTGCACTGGGCCCTGAGGAGAGCTCCATTTTTAGCTCCCGGTACTATTTCCAGAAGTTTATATCTCCAGAACTGAGCATCGGACATTAAAAAAAACCATAAACAATGTAAAGTCAGTTAATAAAATGGCGCTCAGCGTGCACTGCTGCTGTAACGCCAGTGGGACTGGGCTGTATTCTGGGAGACCTCCACTTCCTTCTGGGTCAGAATATTAAGGGTGGGGGGAGGATTAACCCTTTTCACTGCCAGAGCAAAGCAATGAGTTCCAAGCCGGTCTAGCAGTGAATGAATTTAAGGGCAGCTGCAGCTGCGTTAGGGACACTAAGGAAATAGGAACTATAACTAATTCTTAGTTACTGTAGCTAATGTGACTGCAATGTTAAGATAGAATAAGGCCGTTGTAGTCATAACTAATTCCTACGCAGCTCTTCCTAGTTGTATTTTTTAATGTGCAAAAAAGATGGAGGCACGCAAGCAGTTATGCAAAAATGCTGTGGTTGACTGCATGGGACTAGGCAGCACTTTATTTCTGAACTACTCCTATGCAGTCAACCACAGCATTTTTGCATAACTACTTGCATGCCTCCATCTTTTTTCTAGCATATACCACATTCTACAATCTACAGCTATGGGCCTCTATTAGGAACATACGGGCATTGATGGGTTAGCTTGCACAAAGGTGTTGGTATTGGCATTGCCTCGGTATACCTTTGTGTTACTAGTTTTTTTTTTGTTTTGTGACATGAACGGGTAACTGTAACGAGCTATGAACTGGAGCTGTGATCAGCCCTTCTGTAACTAGTTCTGAGCAGAAGATCTAAATCACCCAAATTCCAGGGGATTAGAAGATGTGAGGCCTTTTAAATGAAAAGTGTTTTTTTTCCCTCTGGGGCTGTGGGTGTGAAGGTTGAGAAGGTAAATTGAATAGCTCTGGGCTAGAAGCCGTTTTAAAGGATGGGGGAGGGTGAATGGGCAAAGCCAAGGCTGTTCAGCCAGTCAACAAGGTCACAGAGGTAATGAGAGTGGAGACTGAGCTGAGTGTGCCTGGGAGGGTCAGAGCCCTCAGCTTTGTGTTATGTGACAGGATCAACAGGTGAGACAGAGGAAGGGAGTGTGCAGGCGAAGGCTGGGATTAACTCCATAATTAGGGGTAGAGATCAGGCAGTCACCTGAATTACACTAGCAGGTAAAACAGTAATGTTTTAAGGAGCAGTTCACTTCCCTCAATGCACACTTCCCTTCTCCCCCCGTGTGTTTCCCTTCTCCTCCCTGCGCCCATGTGATTCCCTTCTCCCACCCGCGTGCTTCTGTTCTCCCCACCCAGGTTAGCTTCCCTTATCCCCACTCCTGCATGCTTCCCTTCTCCCCGCCCCCGCGTGCCTCCCTTCTCCCGGCCCCCGCGTGCCTCCCTTCTCCCCGCCCCACGCGTGCCTCCCTTCTCCCCGCCCCACGCGTGCCTTCCTTCTCCCCACCCCACGCGTGCCTCCCTTCTCCCCACCCCACGTGTGCCTCCCTTCTCCCCGCCCCCGCCTGCCTCCCTTCTCCCCGCCCACGCCTGCCTCCCTTCTCCCCGCCCCAGCCTGCCTCCCTTCTCCCCGGACCCGCCTGCCTCCATTCTCCCCGCCCCCGCCTGCCTCCCTTCTCCCCGCCCCCGCCTGCCTCCCTTCTCCCCATTCCCTCCTGCCTCCCTTCTCCCTGCCCCGCCTGCCTCCTTATCCACTATTCCGTTATCGATCTCCTTTCCCCATTCCCGGCTTCTGGATCGCCTTCCTCCCCATTTCCCGCCCAGACTACCTTATCCCAGCCCCTCCGCGGATGACTCCCTTTATCTCCACCACCAATTCCGCCTTGCTCCTTATCCCGAGTCCGCCTGCCCCCCTTCTCCCGATTCCCCGTCCTTCCTGCCTCCCTGTTTTCCTCCTCACCCCCAGCACGCTCCATTCTCCCCCAACCACGCCACGCTTTCCCTTCTCCCAACCCCCCCGCACGCTTCCCTTCTCCCCACTCACCCAGCACGCTTCCCTTCTCCCCACTCCCCCAGCACGCTTCCGTTTCACCACACCCCTCCAAACAGCACGCCTGCCCTTTCCCCACCCCCCGACAGGCATGATCTCCTTGCTCACGTGGATGTGGCACGCTTCCCTTCTCCCCATTCCCGCCTGCCTCCCTTCTCCCCACCCCCCCCCGCGTGCTTCCCTTCTCCCCACCCACGCGTGCTTCCCTTCTCCCCACCCACACGTGCTTCCCTTCTCCCCACCCCAGCGCGCTTCCCTTCTCTCCACCCCAGAGTGCTTCCCTTCTCCCCGCCCTGTATGCTTCCTTTCTCCCCCCTGCATGCTTCTCTTCACCCATGTGCTTCCATCTCCCCCGTGTGCTTTCCTTCCCTCCCTGCACCCTTCTCTTCTACTCTGCTCTACCATTCTCCCTCCCTCCCGTGCCCTTTCCTTCTCCCCCCTCCCATGTCCTTTCCGTCTACCCCCCTCCCGTGCCCTTTCCTTCTCCCCATCCAGTGCCCTTTCTTTCTCCCCACCCCCGCACGGTTCCCTTCTCCCCCCTGCACACTTCCTTTCACCTTGCCCCCACGCGCTTCACTTCTCCCCACCCTATGTCCCCCCCCCCCAAACTTCGGTGCTTCCCTTCTTTTGCCATGCACTTCCCTCCCCCATCCAAAAAAGAAAATGTTATGATACGAACCTGCTAATAAATCAATGAGTGAGAAGTTAGTGGAAGTCTTACAACCCCATTGACTATTGACTCAATCTTCCAATGAACAACACTCACTAAAAGTCAGACAGACCTGAGTGACCTCATGTCAAATAGGTTTGGTGCTGATCAATGGGCTGTTCTGTCTGACAGAGCTGGTGCAGCCTGATGAGGGGAACAACAGAGGTACTGAGGACTAAGAACAACTTGGGTGAGTTAGGATTTAAGATATTAAACCAGGACTGGCAAAGGCTGACCATGGCAAAGACTATGAGATTGTCTCTATGTCTGCAACACCCCTCCAGTGGCTTATTTATAACCCAGGCTCAGGATAACTACAGCCCTGATTGGGCCAGTGCAATTGTAATGTGGTCCCAATACAAATTTATATCGTACACGTGCTCTTTTTTATTTCAAAGCCTCTGTTATATCCCCCACATTCCCTGCAGTATGGGATCAGAAAGAGGGAAGGAAAAAAACTATTTGTTAAATGAACAACATATTATTTTTATTCTACAACAGTGAATCCCACTGACCCCAGTTATGGTTTCCTCTTGCGCGAACTCCTCCTATTACACTCCCGCGAAGGATTAGATGTCACCGTTCCCGTAAACCATCTCAGCGGCGCAGAACTGCCTATTTTAATGTTAAGATTATTGGAAAAACTCCCCTTTTCAACACTTGTTTACAGATTCATAAAACATAAGTCCCAATTGCACCATAAAGATGTAAGTGATATAAAAATACAGCATTGGACTTTATTGGCATATGTGCCCTCGTGTGGGAGACTTTTCTGTTCTAAGTACTTGCAGTTGCAGAATTCCTGTTATAAGAACATTCCTTGTGAAGATATCTTCTTACTGGGCTAATGCAATCCTTTGCTGGGGGAGATGCTTGTTACAGGGAAATATGTGACCTTGAGCTGGTCTCATTATCTTCATGTGCTTCAGGAAGTGATAATAGATTGTAAGCTCTTTAGGGCAGAGATCCAGTGCGTCTGTTGTTGTTTTTTACTAAGCATAGTGCTACATATACAGGGAGCAAGCACATGGTTTAAAAAAATAGGTAACACATTGCTTATTAGACATGCAATAGACATCTAACACATGTATTAGAAATTAGATTGTAAGCTCTTTCAGCAAGGACTGATGTTGCCTGCATGGTTCCGCTAACCTTCTCTATTTGTGGGCGCGTGTGTATTTTTCTTAATACCTTGGCAATGCCTTTCGAAAATA
Organism: Ascaphus truei; assembly: GCA_036426205.1. Lineage (NCBI taxonomy): Eukaryota > Metazoa > Chordata > Amphibia > Anura > Ascaphidae > Ascaphus > Ascaphus truei. The sequence goes on from CM071573.1 coordinate 38,131,081, forward strand.
ATATTTTAATAGTATTATACAGGCAGCAAGCACTACATCAAATAAATATTACTCCAGAAACTACATCGAAATAAAATATTTTCATTGTTATCAACGCACTGAAAGCAGAGAGCTATATAAACATATATGATTAAATTGGCAGCTCTTTGTAAATATAATATTATTATTACATTGGCAGTGCTATATACACAGTATTATTTTTATTAGATATAAAAGAGCATCACATAAAAACCAAATGAAATAATAACAAGCAATGTTCTCATTATGTCGGTTCTGGTAAGCTCAGTGTTGCTGTTACATTGAATCACTGACTATCCCAAGCCAACCCATTCCCTGCATGGAAAGAGCAGCAGAAAGTGTTGGTGAGCTGAGTGATGGATGCACGCAGCTAACTCCTTTCACACCCTGTTATTAAGATACAATTGTTGAGTTTTCAAAAGGAATTTTTATCCAGCGGGGAACATGTTTATCCAAGAGGGAGAACGAAGGCAGAGAGGTTAACCTGGTAAACGCCAAAGGGGCCTGCAAGGTAGAGCAATGGGGGGGAAGAAGCGCTTCCATCCCGCTCTCTCTGGCAGTGAAGGGGTTACGGGTACTTGGGAATAGGAAATAAGAGAAAAAAAATATTGTTTTTCCAACAGAAAGGTTTGTTATTGTGAAGAAATCGGAGACCCTCCTGCTATAATTAAAACCAGCTCCAGCGTTCCTTCCACCCTCTGCCCACGAACATGCCGGCGTAGACTCCATTTACTCGGGTACATGATTCTGGCTGGGGCCGCAGGAGCGTTTATTTCGGCGTTGGCTTCCAGTTTGTCGGTTTCGTTGTTTGTGTGCTGATTTTTTTATTATTTTTTGTTCTGGACCCAAGTGCAAAAACACTAACCCATTCGGGGATGGAGGGTTTGACCATGCTTCTCTTTGCAGATAACTGTCTCCCTTGGTTTGCTCATCCTCTCCCATGCATAGCTGGGCTTTCCAGCCAGGAAGAGGACTATAAAGGCAAAAGGAAGAAGAATGGAGTGTGATAAAGGGAAGGGTGTATGGCAGGGGCAGGCAAATCCAGTCCTCAAGGGCCACCAACAGGTCAGGTTTTCAGGCTATCCCTGCTTCAGCACAGGTGGCTCAATCGAAGACTGAGCCACTGATTGAGCCACACGTGCTGGCCACTGATTGAGCCACACGTGCTGAAGAAGGAATAGCCTGAAAACCTGACCTGTTGGTGTTGCCCCACTTGGTGTATGGTGATCACTTGGCTGCAGTTTACAAGGGACTGGCTCTGCCATTCATAGTTTGGGGCACATTTAATATACCGTGAAGCTGCTTCTCTGTGCTGAAGAATAGCTTGGTTCCATTCCAATGAACTGGACTAACATCTCCTCCAGCACAAGGAAGAATGCTTCACCAGAAGTTAAAATAGAGGCCTTTGTCTTAAGAGCGAAACATTGGTTCTTATGTAGAATATCTGTTGGGTTGAAGAGAGTAGAACAACTAAATCACACAGGGGGGTTACATGGGAATCCCAATGAAGAGTAGGTGGAAGGTGTAGCAGAAACCTTAGTACATAGAATGAACTAAATGAGTAAAAGGTATGCCAAAGCAAGATCTTCCTAGAAAGAGGAAGATAGGTGGAAACAGGTAAACACCAAAAAAAAAGTGTTTGGATCCGCCTCCCAGCAGAGGCAGCAATAAATAAATCAGTGCTAGGGATAATCGTGAGGGAAGGAAAAGAACTAACATCAAGTAGGGTCTGAGGTTTCACAGTAAGACAAGAGAATAAGCAGAAGAGATGGACCAATTATCCAATCATTATCTAAGTTTCAACTGGATGGGAGATATAAAATCAGAACAGGCAGCGCCTGTCCCTTGCAACAGGAAGCTAGGAGGGTGCTGGTTATCCTAATAAGGGGGAATGAGACCATTTAATTCATAAACGAGAGCGGAAGTTCATGAGAGGGCACAATCGGGAGATTCTGCTGTAAGATTACTGGGATTCATCCATATGTATCCTGCACAAAATACCAACCCTAAACCCCGACCCCCATCTGTTCCACTGAAGGAGACTCTTGCATGTTTATATTAAAGCTCTGTGGTGAGGCTAAAGGTTTAATGGCATGGGAGAAGGCTCGGAGAGTAGCAGCATGACAGCACAGTCTAGACTAATCTCCAGTCTACAGAAAAAGGCTATTACCAAGAGTGGTACATAAAGAGAAAAGGATCCCAGATATTACCAAGAGTCCTCTTCTGTACCATCAGAAGGATCTGAGTCCCAAACTGCATTCGAAGGTCACGACCACTTTACGCACACACAAATAAAATAGACCCGTCTAAATGACTTATACAAATGCATTCATGTTTATCACAAACATTAGTTTTGTAGTTCCTCAAAAATGAAGGTTTCCTTTTAGCTGGATACATTTCAAAACGGGGAACCGTGGAGATGTAGAATTTCTCCCAGATTTCAGGTTGCTTACTGTACAAAGTAACAATGAAAAGAATGTAATAATGCATACAGTTTACTTGACTGTTACTTTTTAGGTTTAGGACACCCAAGTCCACGCACTTGCATCTGAATCTTGACCACTATGCTTAACAAACCAGGAATTCATTTTCAATATTAAGGGGGAGTCGGCTATTAACTTAAGTCATGCTTTGCACGGTATGGGACCGCCATTCCTACACCGTGCTTTGCGGACAATCCAGTCTTCTGAGCTCTCACAACAGGCTCAAAAAACACTCATGTCCCTGTACTGTGATGACATCACCATAAACGTATAGTTCATGTATAACATCAACAGCCTTATTTATTGTGCAATAAGATTGGTAGAGTCTGAAATGTATTTTATGACTGTGGGAGGAGGTGAATATGGTGAGAGGTACATTACATGTTCCTGGGCAAAGTATAATTCAAGCATACGTTGAACTTGATGGACGTATGTCTTTTTTCAACTTCATCTACTATGTAACTATGTAAGTTTTGAGTTACAAATACCTTGGTGCAAGAAGTAAGCAATGGGTCAGATTAATTAAGTGGGATAACATAGGCCCATTAAAGTTAATTAGGCCATAAAGTAGCTAGTAGCTTAGCGCTGTTTAGTAAATATGGGCCTAAGTGTTTATTTATCTCCTGGATAATAGGCTCCTGAAAGGTGTATGTTGATTGATAAGTGTCCTTTAAAGAGTGACACTGTGCTCATTTGCATGCCACTACCCAGAATCCCTAACTGCTATGGAAGCATTGTATGCTAGGCGATAAACGGGAAAGGCAGGGTTGCAGACCTGTCTGGGACATGCAAATGCACCTATCAGTGGTAGTTTTATTTACTTCATATGAGGAGAATAAAAGGTAGGTTCATTATAGGAAGTTGGGAGGTCATTGTTGTCTCTAAATAGAGGTGAGAGTTGTGGTAGGATGGCAGGTATGTGTTCTTGATGACTCTTTGAGTGGTGGTATGTGTTCTTGATGGTAATGGGAGAAGTATGTGTTCTTGATAGAAAATTGAGTCATCTGTCCCTAATGTCCTTGTGATCTGTCTTTGATGTTCTCCAGAGAGGGAATAAGCTGTTGTCTCTATTGGGGGAAGGCACTTCAGGACCAATCACCGAATTTACTGCTGGGCTTTAGTCCCCTTTGAGACCTGCAATATATACTGCTTTGTTTCCGCTTTGGCGTGTGTAACTCTGTAACTGTGTTCTGCCTATTATCTGAGAATCCAGGGAGCATGGAGCCCAACTGGCACATGCTGAAGTCTGAGGGTCAGGTTACAGAAAAGCTATTTCACTTTAAGTGGAAACTGAAGACATCAAGTCAGCCAGGCGGAAAATGGGTTTAATGACCCCGTGGTGCTTGGCAGAGGGGGAGGGAGAGCTGAGGGTCTCCAGCCAAAATCAGAACTAAGACTCATTCCTTGGACTCTCCTGGCTCTGTTACACCTGTGACTCATGCAGGTCCCAGCTTCCAGGTCACATGAATTTGAGGAGAACAAGAGCACATCTGGCTCAAAGTCAAGTCGCTTAACCACTCTGATTGCCAAATAGGTTGCACATAACTTACAAATACCCCAGTGTTGAGCAGAGAGTGACTTATCATCTGCCAGCCAAATTTCCTTACATTAAAGCCCCATCTTCATTATGCATTAACCCCTCTGTTACCAGAGTGGTCAGCAATGCCTTCCTTTGCAATTCGCTGCAGGCCCCTCTGGCAGTTAACGAGTTATGGGACAGGAACGGGCCAGTGTCTGACAGGTATCTAAAATGGGCCACCTCTGACCCTCAGATAGGACTTTGTCTAAACGTAATGAAGCCAGGAGAAATCAAATTAAATATTTCGGACAAATACAATAGAAAACGACAGAATTATATCAGAAGTATATGAAAAGAAAAGATAATGCACGAACACAGGTAATTATTTAACTAAAGCAGTGATTCCCAACAGGGGGTTCGTGAGGCGTCTGCAAGGGGATATTCCCCCAAAAATCTGTAATGGTGGATCCCAGGCAGTATAGCGGGATCCTGAGCGCGTGTGGGGGCTGCGCACTTAGTAAGGCCCCAAACTGCACTTTCGCTTGGGTGGTATGTGATGAAGTAATACTGCTGAAATTAAGATACTGCTGTCAATTACAGCAAGAGCTTCCAAAGTCACTCCCCACAATGTTTTGAATCCACAGCAGCAAGGCATTGTGGGACGTGACTTTGGAAGCTCCCGCAGTGAGTGACAGCTATACACCCATGCTGCCTGCACACACTGAGGTGCAGTTTGGGGTTTTATTAAGCGTTGGTTCTGCCACAAACTCAGTACCCTATACTGCCTGGGATCGGTCACACTGTTCTGTTAGAAATAGTCTGATCAGTAGGAAATAAGATACATTCATTAGGGGTTCGGAGAACAACATTTTAGAGTTTATAATTGTGACTGGGATAGCATTACTGCTATTACTGTATACTGTACTATTAGGTATACTGCTGAGTAATACAGTGTAACAAGGCAGGGACATACTACCATGTAACTAATGTTTTCATCTTGTCACATGTACTTTCAGTTAACCCATTTACTGCCATAGAGCTCAGCCACCAGGAATTCACCACTTTATTTGTTACTTATAAGGACACACAGAGAGATGTATACAAATTGTAAGCTCTTCAGGGCAGCGACTCCTTTTCCTATTGTTACTTTTATGTCTGAAGCACTTATTCCCATTATGTGTTATATTATTATGTTGCGTGTATTACTGCTGTGACGCGCTATGTGCATGGATCGCGTTATATAACTAAAGATATACGTACATACAAGGTCAAATGGAATTCAGCTCCTAGTGGAGTATTTTTAAAACCCTGCTCTAGCAACATTTTGTGAACAAGAAAATATAAAGGCAACTGCCAATATTAATATCACCATTTATTTATAAAGCGCCAGGATGTTGTGCAGCACAGAGTGTGAAAATAGCAAAAATGTATGTAAAGTATGTAAAAAATAAAAGTCTCAGATTTAAGGCGTATCCCAGTTTAAAACAGGGACTGAAAACCTAAAACCTTTGTTGCCTGGGAAAGTTTGCAAAGGAGTGCAGTCACCCTCTGGCAGTGAATGTGTTAATAACAATCGCCTGTGGATAAAAGTAAGTTAAGGTTAGTGGTTAGAGGTGATGCACCTGGACCCCTCTCTGCACACCTGAGTGAGAGGCCTTTGGCAATGTGTTGTACAGGGGCACAGAATGTCTTGTCAGGGGGAGGGGGGCGGATCAGGTTTGGAGATAGGGTGCAGGGCATTCTCTCCCTCTCAGTGTGACCCCTTCCTGCATTCCAACTGCTCAGATAGAGGTAACATGAGAATAAAATATGCAGCCGACTCCAGTAACATTAGGGCCAGACGTTCCTTCGCAGGCCTCTGCCTAATTAAAACGGAAATACTGTATGATTGTCAGCTCTGGTGACTGCACATCACTGGGCTCCATAAGAGATATTGTGCTGGGGAGCACCTCGCTCAAACCAGATACAGTATATGTAAATCTCTACATCTTATGGATGGGAACTAATGCGTGCTACCGGGGAAGAAGAAATGTGAATAATACAGTACCACCAAGGGGATTATTTCTCTTAGTACCCCTGAGCACTGTAATATTCCCCAGGGCCACCAACAGCCCAGGTTTTAAGGATATCCCTGCTTCAGCACAGGTTGCTCAGTCCACCTTTGCTGAAGCAGGGATAGCCTTAAAACCTGACCAGTTGGTGGCCCTTGAAGACTGACGTTGGCCACCCCTGTCCTAGATGATGAGATTGTGGTATTGAACATCTTGGACTAGACACATTTTAATGCTTAGTTTAGGGTCGGCACGCAGGTCATTTAACCTGTCAAATATCGTCAATTGACTCCCCATTATTTGACTGGGGTCACTTGCTGTCAAATAGTCCAGCAAACCAAGAAAGCAGCTGTCCCCTGTACTGACATGATCGCATATCATTTATTGTCATTGTGTATTAGTTTTATTCAGTTCAGTTTCATTTGTCTTCTTGGTTCATCAATAATCTTCACATGGTATTTACCAATCAGGCTTTGCCGAATCTTGCCATTACAGTTGTGCTTTTGATGATGTCCTATATTGCTTGTTGCCGAGTTCTCTATCTTGGGGTGGTTGTTAAACTTGTAGGACGTGTGTAACGGGGCTGTGGGTTACGGGGCTGTCCTGCCTAAAACAGAATGATCCTAAGAACAGTGGCATGTTTTATAGGTTCAATGTAGCTGATTTACACATTTCATTTTTTTACATAATAAAGTGTTTCCAAATTATTATTATTATTTTAACATTGTACAAGAAACACATGTTTTGGGGAGATTTTACAAACCTACTCTTATGTCTTCTTTGTAATAAGACTGTTTACCCAAGCACCCTTCTTTGTTGGCAAAGTAATTATGAAGCAATCATTAGCCAGACAGACAAACAGAGAGAGGTACAGTAGCTGCATTCTTTATTCCTGAAAAATGCAAAACCTGTTCATTTTGAACAGTTACAGTTACTTTAAGGGTTATTGAATCTTTCTAAGAAAGTCAGTCACATTGATAAGATTTAACCTCCCTCCCCCCCACAAAAAAATGTACCTGTTAGGTTGGCCTGACCTTTTAAAATATTTGACTAATGCTTTTCCCATTTAATTGATTAAATATTTTGTTGCTGCTAAAGGGGCCGGCAGCAAAATGGTAAAAAGCAAAAGGAAAATGAGCAGGGTATAGTGAGTTAAAGTAACAATACTACTTTCCCCCCTTTTTTTTCTCCTTATTTTTATATATAAAGCATGCGACAATGTATAATTCTATTATCTTACCTACAGTAAGCTGGCAATCGTTTGGTGCTCCTGTTAAAAGTTTTTAAACATCCTGATTGTGTGCCAAACGAAATGGCCGCCTTCTGACTTTGTGCTGCAGTCTATGAAATGCTGCTGCTGATATATAACATTATATTACTAAGTGTAACACTTTATTGTTCAGCTTTCAGAGTCATAGACAATCTGCTGCTTGGAACACAGCAACAGATCTGTTTGTAATACTTTGTTGCCAAAGGGCAGAGCCAGGGATTTTGGGTAATGACATGGAAATAAGCATGAGTGCTTATTTGCATGTCATTACCCAGAATCCCTGGCTGCAGTGGAAGCATTGTATGCTAAGATAATGGAGCAAGGCCGGGTTGCAGACCTGTCTGAGACATGTGCATGTGCTCACAAGTGGTATTTGTATCTGCAATATAATAGGAAAGGAAGCTGAAGGAGACACACTTAATGCGCTTGTTGACTTGTTTACATCCAGTTAAAAACTGTTGAGAGACTGGAACAGGCTTACAGGGACAAAGACATGTGGATGCACTCAAGCATTTTTCTTTATTTCTATAGAAGATTGCTAACTGGCCGAATGATTTCACTACAATTAAAGTGCCACAAACAAAAATAGTGGTCCTGTGATTCATCATTTTGGACATGATGACAATAATGTTTGTTATTTACATGTTATAACCGCTGAGTGGAGGCGCACTTACATTTGATTATCTCAGAAGAAAGACATGGGCGTTTAGGTGTCTAAATAAGAGAGGATTGGGTCTTTCATACCATCTCAATTTAACAAAAACAAAAAACACACCAAGCGCACCAAGGATTAATAACACACTCTTAGATGATCAAATAAATAAAACCATCTAAACTGATAACTGTGTTTTTTGTTTTTGTTTCTTTGGGATCTCCCTCTGGAGAACCCATTTAGGAGCGTTTGGGGAGGTGCTCCATCACTGTTGAGCTGCAAAAGGATTGGGATATTAAAGAAAGATTCAAGACAGCTCGAGAGCGGAACCTTAAAGTTTTTTGGCATCTCAATTTAACCCCTGCACTCACCAAAGTATTCTATCGCTAGATATTCACTCTTGTGCGAATATTTACATTTTCATCACTGTTTCACATGGTGGGAATAGAGACTGGCGGGTTTGGATTGGCCGGTTCCGTTGGTCCGCGGATTTCCGCGAATCAATCAATTCTTGTTTTTTGGATTTATTTTTTTTACCACCGACAGTCCAATCCGTGGATTCCGCAATCTGCCGGTAGATTTTAAGAATCCACTAGCGGGTTGCGGAATCCCGCGGACTGGATTGGTCAAATCCACCAGCGGATTATATCCAGTGACGGTTTTGGATTCATCCGCTCGGATTGAAACTGGAACAATCCGCCAACGGATTTTACACCGCGGAACGGATTCTGAATGGAAAGCGCAGGAAATTCTGCGGAACGGATTATGACAATTCCGCCCCTCTCTAGGTGCGAATGCCTGGTCTGTTTCACTCATATGTAATAATAATAATAGCATGTCTACGTGCTAATTGTACGTAGTGCTTTACAGAGACATTTTTCAGGCACAGGTCCCTGCCTCGTAGAGCTTACAATCTATGTTTTTGGTGCCTGAGGCACAGGGAGATAAAGTGACTTGCCCAAGGTCACAAAGCGCCGACACCGGGAATTGAACCAGGCTCCCCTGCAGCAATCTCAGTGTCAGTCAGTGTCTTTACTCACTGAGCCACTCCTTCTCCCTGCATGTCGCTAAATGGGTTAAAATATCTTAAGAAGCTGTTATTTATTATTCAAATGAAAAACATAAGCAAATGAGAAGAAAAACAATGTTGGTACAAACGATGCTATTAGTAATACATTTTCCTGATGTATTTGGATCCTTCGAGGTTTTGGACTCTTCCCCCCTATCCAAGAATAGAACCCAAGCTAAATTTTAAAGAATTTGTAGAATGTGAGTGTTCCTTTTATCTATGCATTTATCTATATGAATTGAAAAACAATATACACTATTGTTGATTTTTGTCTTCTGGGAGAGCTGGACTGCTGCCCTTACACCAGCCATACAAACCTGCGTGCATTGCAGTTTCAAAGGGTTGGAGGAGACGGAAACCTCTGGGAGGATTCCTGGATTTAATCCATTGATATTATTTTATTTATTTATAAAAATATTTTCCCAGGAAGTAATACATTGAGGGTTACCGCTCGTTTTCATGTATGTCCTGGGCACAGTTATGATGACCGATACATGGTTACAAATACATGGGTACATTAGGTGAACATGGTTATACATTATATATAAAGACATTGCATTACATTAGGTGAGCAGGATTATATATTATTTATGAAGACATATGGAGACATTGCATGAACTGTTAAAGATAATATATGTTATAGGCGTATATAGCAGTTCTTGGCCACATTAAAATGTGAGACAGCTTTAGTTCTGAAAGAACTTGGGCTGCGTTTATAGTTATGGCTACGGCAACGCGACCGCGTCACGGCATCCATCGCCGTTGTAGTAGCGATTCTTGGTTATAGTGCCGGAGTCTGTACAGAGGGTGACAGGGGGCGTGGCGGAGGCGTGGACGTGAGCGGTTCGCCCTCATTGGCTGAACCACTCACGTGCCGCTGACGTCGCTGCGATCGCTGAAGAAGTCATATTCCTTTGACTTCCAGTAATCGCGACCGCGTGACGTCAGCCATCGCCGTCACGCTCACTATGGGCACCCGCGACGGACTGCAAGTACTTGCTACGGTGCTGCGCAATGTCGCAGTCGCCTTAGCCAGTACTATAAACGCAGCCTCAGACAGGTGGCGGCTGTGAGAGTCTCAGGGTGATTGTTCCAGTTGTGGGGTATTGTTATACACTGCCTTAAACATGCTGGGGCCATGTGAGTTTTTGGCATCATTAAAAGATTGTCACCCGTATTGAGTCAGGACGTATTGCACTATGTTTTCTTTATTTCTTATATTTTGAGTGTGATTCTGCGCACCCCGCAACGCGAAGAAATATACTTTAAGAACTACGAGGACGGTTTACTTGGGAGTTTGAGTAGCGAATCCATCTTTATTACTTATTTAACTTTTCACTTATATGTAGGGTTTAAATCTCATTATTCACAATTATTTAGTTCACATTAGATCCCTTTAGTCATTTAACCCTGTTAACTACATCTGAGAACTCCCTGTGTTTTTTGTTGTGTTCACATAGCTATAGTGCTTGTAAGACAGTTTGTTGTCGCTTAACACATTCCCAGACAAATCTGTGTTGTGCTCGTTATGTAACACAAAAGCCACTTTGGCTCCAAGCAAAAGCAGCCAAGGAGGTGCTGTGCTGTGTGCGTGTTACACCCATATACGGCAAACATTTATTCCATTTAATAAGTGCTGTGTAAAAATAAGTTTTACAATAATACTCCAGGTTAATTAAAAAAAAAAAAAACAACAAAAAAAAAATCACACACACACTCACTCTTGTGCCACGCTCTTCCGAGATGCATTTTTCCCTCTTAAGGAAACTAAGAAAAATTATCACCGTAATTAGAAAGTGGTCACCATTCTGTTCCTGGAGACATGCAGGTTTATCGCACATTGTGACACATTTAAAAGAATCAACCAGTGAGTGAGTTCTTCATATATGTGACTGTGTACACGTAGGGTTCTCCCACACATCTATTAACATTCACCAGAGAACAGGCAGGACACCTTCACCATAATTCCCAAAGGGGGCCAGGCGGAAGAACCAACATTACTTGCCACTTTAAAAAATATATTTGCATCTCCTTACATTCATGTCAATGTATACAGTACATCTCTCTCTACCTGAGTCCTGTGCCTAAGGCCTCATACAGGGTGGATGCGCAGGGCAATTCCTGGCCAGCTAGTTGCGCGCGTGGAGGGGCATGATGGGGGGGGGGGGGTGCCCGTGACATCACGTGAGCAGTTCACCCTCATTGGCTGAACCGCGCACGTGAGCAGGGCAAGCGCGACAAATACAAAAATATTTGTCTCGCCAAGCATCAAGCCTCTGCACACTCACGTGCACGCGCAGCTTGGACACGACAATTCACTTGAATTGTTTTGATCACGCGCTCACGAGCCAGCTCTCAGCCTGGACAAGGCCTAACTCCCTCTTCAACTGACACTTCAACTCCCAACTGTCCTCCCAATAACCCCGCAATGGCGTCCCCTCCGAAGGTTGCGAACAGCAGCTCAGCTCTTTCAAAATCTGGGGCATTAAATACAGACATGTCAAAGAGGCCATCCAAGCTGGCAATTCCTTTTGCAAATTGTTTTTATTTTTAACATAGTATTGAAACAGGGGGTCTCCGGAGCTAAATCCCATTAATCTCAGCTGCGGGGACCCCCTGTTTTCGGAGATACTCAGCTCGTAGGGGTGCCCGTAGCCGCTCGGCTCGGCAAAAGGGTTTATGTAATGGCGGAGTTTCAAAGTTCCTGCACCCTGCGGACCAATAGGAAGCTGTGATGTCATCAGGTGCGGCCTCAGCTCCAGAGACCCCCTGCTTCATCCCTGTGTTAAAACATAATACAATTTAAAAAAAGCGAGACTTGCTCCTTTAGAACTTGACAGGTCTCTGGTTTTGGATTCACTCATATACCCCTATTCAATATGCGGTGGAGCCCTCTTCCCTTTGTTTGGGAACATATCAGCTCTTTTCAAATGAATTGGGCTTCAAACTTCCCTACAATCAGTGGCTCAGTCCCAGATTGAGCCACCTATGCTGAAGCAGGGATAGCCTTAAAACCTGACTTGTTGCTGGCCCTTGACGACTGGCGTTGCCCACCCCCTGTACATCAATGAGATTGACTCTAGTCTGGCAGCATTTTGTTTACATAAAGTATTCGATGTAAAACTGCTAAAGAACAGTGTTGTTTTCCCCTTGTCCTGAATGTAACATTCGCTCCACCAGCTGCCCATATCTGAGCTTTCCTGAGATTTCCACACCCTGGGCTTTTTCTGCCTCCCAAAGGCAGTGAACGATATCAGCAGTGTGAGCAGCCACACAGCCTCACGTGCAGGCAGCATCAAGAGCTCATTCTTCTGATCAGATTACATGTCATCTTCATGCACTTTCAGCCTCTCAGGGCTTGTTGGCTGAATGTCAAATTTGACAAAAACAAACAAACAAAAAGCACACACCTGCCTTTGAGGTGCTTCTCGGATCAGGCTATGTAACTAGAATTTGTGTTAGAGGTGCTCGAGGTCTGTGTTCTGCTCACTCCTCTCATGTGTGAGAGATGAGAGATAATGTTGCTTTTGAGATCCCGCATTGGAAACGAGCGCATTTTAATTGAAATGGGTTAAGACAAATCCATGAGACAGCTGATGGAAGAAATGAGTGAGGCTGGCACCAAGTGAGTGGGATGACTTTCCAATGAGTGACACTCACACATGACTGCACTGTACACGCAGCCTCTCTCTGCCTATACAATTACTCTGTTATACCCAGAAGTAGGGTCCCACTTTCTTTAAATACATATGGATTTATTTTTACTTTCTGGGCACAGTGTATGAATCTGTCAGGAACATGGATTTCTGTTACTTTGACCAGTAGTTATATTATACATCGGCTGCCAGTATTCCATTCTGGATTTCAAAAGGTGGCGCCCACTGCCAACCAATAGGGAGCCGCAATGTCATCCTTCCGATGAAGTTGTGACTTCCTATTGGCTCACAAGAACTGCGGGATGTGGGGGCCCCTTTGATGCCCCTAGTGGTTGCAGAAACGCTGGCAACTGGAAACAGGGGGTCCACGCAGCTAAGGATAGTGGGGTTCAGCTCCAGAGACCCCCCTGGTTCTAATTATGTAAGAAAACCATTATAAAAGAAAACTATTGGGCGGGTTTTGCTGCCTTAACCCGTTCAGTGCCCTAAAGCAGGGGGACTCAACTCCAGTACTCAAGACCCCCAACAGGTCAGGTTTTCAGGATATCCAGGCTTCCACACAGGTGGCCCTTATGAAGTGCATCATTGCCCTTTGCTTATTTTTTTTAGGGGCTGTATACGTACGGAGCGCCGATCGCATGTTACATTGAAGCAGGGAGCCCACCTCCTCCCTGCCACATCTGGCCTCGACAGGCGGAGCTGAAGCCGCGTCACGTGATGCGGAAGTGCTGAAGGGTCCACGGCAACGGAGGTGGCACGGTCCTTCCAGCACTCAAAGGGTTAAGTGCCACACGCAAGACAGCTTTACAGCGCATTGAATAGGTGCCACGGGTTCGGTCTGCAGCACTTACTATCCTCTTGCCCTTGTGTTTCCTTGTTTAATTAAATGATGGATTCAACTCAGTGCCTCAGCATCGGCGCTGTAAAGAGCGGCAGCCTCTCAGTGTGGTGTACACTGACAGCGCCACGGGATATTTGCAGAGGAGGGTAGGAAAGGAGAGGCTTGTATTCCCAGGTGTTTATAGACCAAGTGTAGCCAACTTCAGTCCTCTAGGTCCACCAACAGGTCCACTTTGCAGGATATCCCTGCTTCAGCAAAGGTGGGTCAATCAGTACCTTGATAAAGCGCTTAGGCATGAAACGTGTTGGAGGGCGACACCTTCGCTATCCTTTTTCATATGACCAATAAATAATTCCATTTTGATGGAATACGCCCTTTTCCTAATTTTTTCTTAACCATTGATCTCCGTGAGTAGCGCTCTGTTATCTCTTCCTCTCTTTATCTTCAGTCTTCTGAGCCACTGATTGAGCCACCTGTGCTGAAGCAAGGATATCCTGAAAACCTGACCCATTGGTGGTCCTTAAGGATGGAAGTTGGCCGCCCGGTTCTAGACCAGGGGTGCGCAAAGTGAGGGGCGTGGCGCTTACAGAGGCCCCGCTCTCTTCCCCACAACATTTAAATAAAATGCCGGGAGGGGTGCACGAGGCCTCTTACCTGCTCTCCGGCGGCTTCTGGCGAAGCGTCGCCATGGCAACGCTTTGTCATATGACGCCGCAGGGTCAAATCACAATGGGTTGCCATGGCAATGGGACATCACATGACATTGTGACATCAAATGGCGCAGCCGATGCCGGAGAGAAGGTAAAAGGACTGGGGTGGGACACGTGGGGGGCGCAAAGAAAAAAAGTTTGTGCACCCCTGTTCTAGACTAGTTAATAGAGCAGGCAAGGTAAAGCCTGTGGCCCTTAGCCAGCAGCGGGTGAGAGAACCACGTCACAGCTCACATCAAGTTATTCTTAGCGCTGTTTACACAGGGTCAATGTGTTTGAGGCAAAAAAGATCCAAACAATTAATCACTCTTCATATTTCCCCTCCTTTTCCTCCTCTGATCCGGCTCTGCGAGTGTACACAAACCTTGTAATCAGAGCGCTATGTTATAAACAGAGACCCCCGCACGCTCCCTCCCGAGACCACACAGGAGACGGGGGGGGGGGGGGGGGCTGCATCTGCGTTCTGCAAATGGTCCCTTCACAAAGGCACAGTGCAGCCCCTCACAGAGGGCCGTGCCAGCCCCATTTGGTAGCAATCTGGTGCGCAGGGATGTTGCAGAGTTGAAGTAACCCGGCATTACCCCTAATCTCGGAGTCCTGCTCCAGAGCGCATACTGGCCATACTGGCAAGCCCTCGGGAGGGCTATCTCTCTTCCGAGCAGAGGCTGCGTCCATGCACTGCCATTAGGAGGCTATCTCTCTGCAGAGCAGAGGCTGCGTACAGGCACTGCCATTAGGAGGCTATCTCTCTGCAGAGCAGAGGCTGCGCACAGGCACTGCCATTAGGAGGCTATCTCTCTGCAGAGCAGAGGCTGCGCACAGGCACTGCCATTAGGAGGCTATCTCTCTGCACAGCAGAGGCTGCGTCCATGCACTGCCATCAGGAGGGCTATCTCTCTGCCAAGCAGAGGCTGCGTACAGGCACTGCCATTAGGAGGCTATCTCTCTGCACAGCAGAGGCTGCGTCCATGCACTGCCATTATACGGGCTATCTCTCTGCCGAGCAGAGGCTGCGTCCATGCACTGCCATTATACGGGCTATCTGTCTGCCGAGCAGAGGCTGCGTCCATGCACTGCCATTAGGAGGCTATCTCTCTGCAGAGCAGAGGCTGCATACAGGCACTGCCATTAGGAGGCTATCTCTCTGCAGAGCAGAGGCTGCATACATGCACTGCCATTAGGAGGCTATCTCTCTGCAGAGCAGAGGCTGCATACATGCACTGCCATTATACGGGCTATCTCTCTGCACAGCAGAGGCTGCATACAGGCACTGCCATTAGGAGGCTATCTCTCTGCACAGCAGAGGCTGCATACAGGCACTGCCATTAGTAGGGCTATCTCTCTGCAGAGCAGAGGCTGCGTACAGGCACTGCCATTCCTTTCCCTGCGTGTGCCTGTGTCAAATGTTAATTGTTTCATCAAATGTTTTCAATCTGATGCAGTTTGTTAGTTTTAGACGCATAGGTGCAACCACAGATGAAAAAGTTGGACGAGACATGAGATTATTTACACCCAGAGCCGCACCCCATAAATGTCCAGGGGTGAGGAGGAAAATATTCTGTTTATTTTGGAAATGGAGAAGCCTACCTGGATTTTCAGTTCTTTTGGTGGGTGTATAAAATGGCTGATGTGTTTTCATAGTAAATAACCTTTTTTTTTTTGCTAGTGTTCGCATAAATAATCAGGTTTACTGGCTATGCATTTTAACCCAGGCTGTGCTGAAAAGCTGTGTAATACGGCAGGTATAAGCTTATAGGGATCCGTGTCAAAATGGATTTGAAGCAAAAGGTGACAGTGTGCTCATTTGCATGTCATTTCCCAAAATCCCTTGCTGCAGTGGATGCACTGTATGCTGAGAGATAATGGGGAAAGGCAGGGTTGCAGCTCTGTTTTGAGATGTGACTTTGCTCACAAGTGATATTTTCATTTGCCATTAATAATCACACATATTTACAGCTGATTGCTTTATTTTGATTTCAGAACACCAGAGACTTGGGGGGGAGGGGGTGATTGTAAGACCCCCTCACTCCACCATGACCCTGGCATCATGAAGTCTTACCATGCTGGAAGAGTTTCCCTTTTGCTGCACATCAGTGTTAACCGATGCACTGCCTATTCTGCAATTCTTAGGCAGCTAAAGGTTTAATCCTTTTAAAATCTGCAGCACATCGTAGGATTCATGCTTTATCCGTCCCATTATCCTCCAGTAGTTTCCTGTTTTCATGAGATAATGATGTAAAATGTTTATTATGGGATTTGAAAAAATGGCTGCCATTGCTTTATACCTCCGTTCATTTTTTTTGCTCCAGCTTTGGAATCCCGTCAACATTCCTTCCTTAATTATCTCCGAGTCCCTAACCATGCTCTAATGAAAGCAGCATGTGTGCGCCACAGAGTGGCTCTTGATGTCCTGCTGACAAACTTCTGGAGGCCTTCGTTTGAAAAGCTACACAATAGATCAAATAAGGAAACAAACGTGATCTTTTCTATTTATACAGTATGTATTTTTTCTTTAAAGCAGCAAACCATGTAAAATCTTATATGCTTTGTTTTATAAATAAATCAGTTCTGTAGTGTTAGATAACACTTAATGCATTTATGTTTTTTTAATTATTGAACTCATAATGCCATTTTTATGCATTTTAAAGCATTTTCTGATTTCCATAGAAGGTTTAGCACAACTCCGAAGCAGTGCAAGATCTTTGCATCGTTTGTAATACAGTCATTTGTTGCCAATGTTCCCAGCAGTTTGAGCTGCAAACTGTAACAATAGATAATGTTGTCTTAGTAATATAAGGATACATTGTAGCTGCTGAGTTACACTGACTGAAGCAGCCATTATGTTAGTAACACCATAAGGATGTTTACAGATTTATAACAGGAGCACCAAATGATTGCCAGCTTAGGTAAGAATGTAGAATTATACATTGCCACATGCTTCACATATGCAAATAATAAGAAGAAATAAAGGGGGGATGTAGAATATCATGTGAAAAACGCCAACAACGTCTTAAAAATAAAATCACAGTAGAATATGGCATGTCCAATTTAAAGAGGCAATTCAAGCAGCTTAAAATATATATATTTTTATTGTTTCAATATATGCAGCATTTTATTACCTTTATTGAAAACGAATTACCTATGCTGCTGATCGATTGGTCTCCTGTGATCTATCAGCAAAATCCTGCTTCCCAGGGCTCACTAAATGGCTGCGTCTCAGTTTCAAAACAATTCTTCAGTCCGTGTAACTCAGCAGCTACAATGTATCCTGATATCACTAAGGTAACATTATCTATTGTTACAGTTTGTAGCTCAAACTGCTGAAAATATTGGAAACAAATTGTCACAAACAGCAAAGTCTTACAAAAATCTGGCCCGGCTGGGGAAGTGGGCTAAAGCCTGCAATAGAAATCAAAAGATGCTCAGTTTATTACATCTCATTAAAAAATGGCATTAAGAGTTGAATTTAAAAATAAAAAAAGGTTGCAAGTATTATCTAATACTACAGCACTGATTTATTTAAAAACACACATGTAGAATATTGCTCGGATTGCTCCTTTAACCCTAGACTTAGTCCCAAGATGTGTATAGATACCTCCATTGTAGAACAAATAACAGAATGACGGTGCAGTGAATGTATTCCTGTTGAACTCGTTACATACATGCACATTTACAGATGAAGCCAACGTTATTGCAGCACGTGGGTTTGTCACATTACCAATTTTTCGCTGTATTACTATTTTATTACCATTTTGTATTGATCAGCAGACAGTAGCAGCATGTGTTTATATTTGTATTCCTAATCTAATAACTTCCATCTTAATAATGACTGCTGTGGTTGCATAATGAAGACCCCACCGACTCATTCAGAGAAATCAAATATGTAAGAGGATTGCTGTCGGAGAATGTCAGAGCGCTCCCCTGCATCTGAGGCTGAGGCCCCGGTGCCAGCGCTGCATGGGCAGCGGAGACCGCTGCTCTGCGGGGAGCTGCAGGGGGAAAGACATGGGGGGAAGGGCGTGGCGGGGGGGCGCAGCCATAACGTCAAACCGGCAGGTTCGCCCTCCTTGGCTGTACCGCCGGGGGGCGTGGCCGGCGCTCCGTCGCAAGTTGTGAGCACAGATTTCCTGTCTTCAGAGAAATCCGGTCGAGCAACACGGCAGGCGGCTGCGACGGGGTGCGCGGCACAGGCAAGGTACGGCCCTCTATGGGGCCGGCCCCAGTAGCTGCCTGCGCGCCCCGGCACAATGCGCAACCACAATTTGCAAAGACAAGGATTGTATCTTTGCTGGTGGCTACGTCACGGCGGGGGTTTCAGCTGATGAGGGCGAACGCATGACGTCATGGCTGCGCCCCTGCTGCCCCTTACCCCCGGCACGCGCTGCTGCTCCCGGGAATGAGTGCCGCCAGGCACCCTGTCACACGCGCCGCACACACTGGGGCCTTAGACTAATGCAGGGGTGACCAACTGCAGTCCTCAAGGGCCACCAACAAGCCAGGTTTTCAGGATATCTCTGCTTCAGCATAGGTAGCTCAATCAGTGACTCAGTCCTCGACTGCACCACCTGTGCTGAAGCAGGGATATTCTGAAAGCCTGACCTGTCCCTTGAGGACTGGAGTTGGCTACCTCTGATCTAATGCAGGGGTGCTCAGCTCAAGTCCTCAACCCCCCCCCCCCCCCCCCCCCCCCCCCCCCACAGGTCAGGTCTCCTTGCCACCCCCCTCTCACCGCAGGTGGCTCAAACACAGGCTCAGTCTTTGGCAGCCTCTGAGCCACCTGTGCTGAAGCTGGGATATCCTGAAAACCTGACCTGTTGGGAGTGCTTGATGACTGGAGTTGAGCACCCATGATCTAATGTATGTTGCTCAGTGGGACTGCACCATTACAGAGCATATGCTGAGCTTGCCTCCATATTAAAGCACCGGCCATGTGGGGCTCTCTGGGACATTTTAGCCACGACCCGAGGAGCCTGGTAATTTCTCTCCATCGGATGCGATGCGCCAGCACGTTAATCACATCTTTCCAGGCCAGGGGCCCTTGTGCTTTTCTAAATGTGTTTTCACATTAAATCGCTTCCTGGTTTATAACCATATTCCAGCCCAGATAACAGTAATTATTAGACTTTTTACTTACAAAACATCTATTTTCAGTCCTTCCGCTGTGAGGAAATGAATAAAGATTCTTTATTTTGTCTGCCTCTTTTCATAGTAACATTGTGCCTCTGTGTCCATTTAACCTTTCACCTCAAAGCGTTGCTGGCCTGCCTGTCAGCGGTCTGCGAGGGGTTAAAGTATACTTGAGAAATGCTATGGATATGTTGGCGTCTGTTTTTAGCATGCAGCGATGCTGGTACACAGCTTGTTTTTAGCATGCAGCGATGCTGGTACACAGCTTGTTTTTAGCATGCCGCGATGCTGGTACACAGCTATGTTAATCACCGTTATAGTGAGATGTTGTGCTGGTCTTGCTTGCTACTATATGTGTGAGTGCCTCGCACTACACGGCTGGTCTAACTCTGGAGTTATAGACCTCTCCTTTATAGGGGCAAATCCACAAAGCAACGTTATATCAGGGCAAATAATGTGATGTTATTAACAGACGTAATTTTTTTCTGCCTTTAACTGGTATCCACAAAGCTAATGATATGCAAAACTAACGTGTGTTAGCAAAGGTAGCATGGTTGCGATAGCTGTAGTAGTGGGGATGTTTGTAGTGCAGAGAAGTGCTAACACTACACTGCGCATAAGCATTGGGAAAAATATAACGTCTGTTCCAAGTAACGCACGTGCGTTCCAGCCAGGGCCGCCAACAGGGTGGGTCTGCCGGGGTTGGCATCCCAGGCCCGACCGGCACTGCAAGTTGGGTCCGACTTCTGGCCAGGCCCGTCTGCAGTCTGCTGCTGGGGGGAAAGTCAGGGTCCGGCCGCGAGATCACCGGCAGCCGGGCCTGGCCAGAGGTCGAGCCCAATTGAAGTGCCGGCCGCCGGGCCTCCACAGCCACTGGACCCGGCCTGATCATCCACAAGGTAAGTCTTTTTTATATGTATTGTGGGGGTCTTTATAATATGTATTAGGGGGTGGGAGTCTTTTTTTATATGTATTGGGGGTGGGCTTTTTTTTAAATATGTATTGGGGAGGTGGGGGTCTTTTTAATATGTATGGGGGGTCTTTTTTTATATGTATTGGGGGTCTTGGTGGGATTTTTATATGTATTGGGAGGATTTGGGTATTTGTATATGGGTTGGGGTATTTTTATATGTATTTGGGGGGCTTGGGGGAATTTGTATATGTATTGGGGGGATTAGAGTTATTTTTATATGCGTTGGGATATTTTTTATATGTATTGGGGAGGGTTGTTTTTTTTATGATATGTGTATATAATATATAGATATGTATGTATGTATGTATGTATGTATGTATGTATATATGGGGGGTTATATGTATTGTGTTTTTATATGTATTGGGTAAGTGGTTTTTTTGTATGCATTTGGGGGTGCGGGAGGTTGTATATATTTGGGGGGTGGGGATTTTTTTGTATGTATTTGGGGTGGGAAGTTTTTTTGCATTGGGGGGTGGGAAGTTTTTTGGTATATATCTTGTGGGGGGAATTGTATGAGGGGGGAGGGAATGAGCCTGGGGTAATTGACGGAGGGAGAGGAGAGAGGGGGTGAGTGAGGAAGAGAGAGTAAGGGTGAGACGCAGGGGAGAGAAATACATGCAAGGCGGGAGAGTGAGAGGGGGTGAGACGGAAGGGAAAGAAATACATGGGAAGAGGGAGGGGGGCAAAGAGGGGGCTCGTGAGGTGTGAAATGGGGGGGTGGGGGAGGCAGGCCTGCGTAAACTGTTTGTCCTGGGCCCCACGATTTCTGTTAGTGGACCTAGTTCCAGCCATGTAACGTATAAGCATAATCTAAACATAACGCCCATGCACACGCTCAAACGCACATAAATACACAATACGTAGTGACGCTTCCCGGCCGGCGCTCCGCTACATCGCAAGTCACCGCTGGACCTGTTACTGCTTCTTATTCACATTTCTTCATCGCCACCATCTTTAAATGTCTTGTCCGCCGCTCCCCACGTGAAAGCACCAGGAGACTCAAAGCTGTGAGGGTACGACAGGTATCATGGTTAGCGGGCGCCTCGACATTCGGAGCAGCGGCTGGGACATCGATGAGTTTCCCGGCGGTGTCTTGCGATGCGGTGGAGTGCCAGCGGAGGTTTCCTCGCAGCCTAAAGACTGCTGCCAAACGTCCCATTCTGATCAGGCAGACCCCACTCGTGTCGACATGGTTGAGAAGGCTTCCACCTCTGCTGCTGCTGACCTTGCTGATGCTGCTGCTGACCTTGCTGATGCTGCTGCTGACCTTGCTGATGCTGCTGCTGACCTTGCTGCTGCTGCTGCTGACCTTGCGGATTCTGCTGCTGCTGCTGACCTTGCTGATTCTGCTGCTGACCTTGCCGATTCTGCTGCTGCTGACCTTGCTGCTGCTGCTGACCTTGCTGATGCTACTGATGACCTTGCTGATTCTGCTGCTGACCTTGCTGACTCTCCTGCTGACCTTCCTGATTCTGCTGCAGACCTTGCTGATGCTGCTGACCTTGCTGATTCTGATTCTGCTAACCTTGCTGATGCTGCTGACCTTGCTGATTCTGATGCTGCTAACCTTGCAGATGCTGCTGACCTTGCTGATTCTGATGCTGCTGACCTTGCTGATGCTGCTGAAAGGCTCGGGAACATAACATTCACGGAGCAGGAATTAGAGCTCCTCATTAATGGTGTGGTAGATAACCACTTCAAGTTACATGGGACACTGTGCTCAAAAAGGAGCACAGCAGAGAAAAATCACATCTGGGGCATATCCTGGCCCAAATTAATGCTCTGGGCAACACAGTCTGCATGGTGGACATGTTGAAAAAGAGGTGGACTGATAGTAAGCGCAAGGGCAAAAAAACAATGACTGACCATGCTGCCAACACAAGACACACAGGAAGGGACCAATGTCCCAAACACAATGTGAGATGGACCTCTCACCTCAGAGCGCTGATTGGTGGAGGTGATAGCACATTCACAGGTGTCGCAATTCCGGGCCGGGTGGACACCGAGGATCTTGCCGAGGATCAACTCGGAAAGCCAAGACAAACTACAACAGTGTATATCTACCTCTTGTTTACATATAACATTATATACAACCTTGGAGATCAGACCTAAGATTACTATACTATTTGCACTGCAGTCACACATACATGTGGTGACTAGTTTGCAAAATAACCTACTGTATATGGGACCTCATAATATTTGAGTATACTGTAGGTCAGGGGTGCGCAAACATTTGTTGCTGTGCCCACATGCCTTGTCTCCCCCGGTGCTCGTGTGTCCCTCTTACCTTAGTGCAGCGTCCAATGACGCCGCTGGGTCATGTGACGTCACAGCACGTGCCCGCAGCCTCATTTGACACCGCGTTGCCATGGTGACGTGTCCAGAAGCCGGCTGAATCTCGGTAAATTCAGGTTGCAGAGGCCTCACGCGATCACCCCCCCCCCCCCGGCATTTCATTTAAATGCCTTGGGAAAGAGAGCAGGGCCTCTGCAAACGCCCGTGCCCCCCAGAATAATCCCAAGGGGGAGCGCCCCCCAGTTTGCGCACCCCTGCTATAGGCCATCCCTTACACATTCCATGTTCCAATAGCTATAAAGTAATCCTTTAGCTATTTTATTCCCATATTCCTGTTATCATATCACTATGACACTTATTAATAATAAACTGTAAAATATAGTTACAGTATGTAAAATAATAGAACAGCATATTCTTCATCTTATTTAAGGTATTTTAATATTTAAATAAATGGATGTTTACACACACAGTGTACCCAAATACTGTAGTATTGTATTTGATCATCTAACTGTACACATACTTTAGGCCGTAAACCATATATACCATTTCATCATAGTAAGTCTGACAAACATATCCAACATTCACTTTAATCACTAAAAAACATTCTAGAGTTCATAACATGAACTTAATGACACTTTATCAGATGCGTCTCTTGATGTGTTTCTGACTTTTATATTATTCAGAATATATATGTTTGTATCTATGACGCTTCTAATTATTTCAATGGAAAGGATTCATTGCCATACCCAAACAAATTATTAGGGTATTACTTTGGACCTGCCTTTGCCATTATAGCCACTTCCCAGAAATAACGTGGTCTTGCTGTGGGTGAGGGATACTTGTGGCATAACCTTTTTATCGCAAGATTATTGCCTGACCTAGCATTAACGGCGTTTCGTGGCTGTGCGATGTTACGCTCATTAGCATCTCATTTGCATATGAGCCCGCCTAACATCTGCCGAAAGTTAGCGATATGGTATTTTACTGGTTAACTTGAGGTCATCGTAATGTTAATCTCCTTCGTCGATAGGCGTTAGGAGTATCGATCCAATATTTGTGGGTATTGGTAAATAGCTTGATGGAGCTTTGTGGATCTGTACCATAGCGAGTTCTCCAGGGATTACCTGACGCAGGGCAAACCGAATAAGGAATGAAGACCCAAGAGAACATCCCCATATATCGAGAAAGAAGGGAGATGTCATCTTATGAAGACATGGTAAATATAAAGTGTGAGTGGCACTTGTTTCCTGGCCATTGTGTGGGGGCTAAACTTGTCAGAAATAATGGGACAAAATAATTGGAAGTGGAACCAACCTGACATGTTTGAATAGTCAGGGAATCAGCGACGGGAAATGACTAGCGCTTGCATGACAAGAGATTGGTTTTGTGCCTTGCTTACCAGCTGCACCCTGTGATGCCGTTTCATGCATTGTGCTTTTGCAGAGAAGCTGCAGCCTTCACATAAAACTCATCACTGGACACTGAGAATCCAGTTTGAAATTCGTTGCCACCTAAGATTTTATTACCATTTGCCAAGGGTCCCAAACGGGTGATTGCTAGCTCCATGGTAATTGCCGCATGTGCTGCCTACATTGACAGCTCTATAGAACAATACATTAGATTTGTAATGAATTGAACTTGCTAAGCTCTTAATTATGAATAGACAGTTGCATAGCCAATAAAAACTGTCACTAATTACCTCTTGTAGGCAGCCCAGAGATTTAATAATACAGAAGAATGTGGGTGCGTACTCTGTTACTCATGATTGTGTAGTGTGCCTCAGGCTCCATTACACAATGCTATTTATATTTTTACTGCTATATATTAGAATGATGCTATGCATAACATATGGTTTTGTGCTGCGGTGGCTTTAATTGGAAAATGTTGCATAGTTTTATGAATGGTGCATGTTTCTCTGCTGCCTGAGTACCAAAAACATGGACAGGTCCTGACAAACCCCACAAAAATATGTTATGCACTTTATGAGCAAAACCAAGAGAAAGAAATACTAGCACGTTGTTCTCTGATGTCATCACAACATCCAATACTGTCAGCAGAGAGCGGCAGCAACACTGGGGTCTCTGATAAACTAGATACAAAATAATGAAGTGTTTCAGAAAACAGACGGCAAATAAAAATATCATTTGTGAGCACATTGACACGTTTCAGACAGGTCTGCAACCCTGCCTTCCCCATTTTATTTATTAAATATTTTACTAGGAAGTAGTACATTGAGAGTTACCGCTCGTTTTCAAGTATGTCCTGGGCACAGAGTTATGATAACAATGCATGGTTACAATAAATGAACAGAGGTTATACAGTCAATTCACAGACATTTAATTTCATTATCTCTTCGCATACAGCGCTTCCACTGCAGCAAGGGATTATGGGAAATGACATGCAAATGAGCACAGTGTCAGCTTTTGCTTCTTATTCATTTTAACAAGGACCCCTATAAGCCCAGGCCTCTTCCATTATACAGCTTTTCTGCGCAGCCTGGGTTAAAGACGGGCATAGCCAGAAAACCTGCTCACAGACGGTCTCATCAGTGTGAGGCTGGTTATACTGGCTATGCAACGTGAAGCTGGAATAGGTTTCAACCACAAATTAAATAAATGATTGTGGGTTACAAAAATATAACCATCCCCACACTGATGAGACCCAAAAGCGTAAAACAGCTGTCTGTGTGTAGGGTTACTGGCTATGCACTTCTTTGACTCAGGCTTTGCTGAAAAGCTGAGGATTGCAGCAGCCGTAAGGTTATAGGGATCAATGTTAAAACGGATAGGAAACAAAGAGTGATAGTGTGCTCATTTGCATGTAATTTCCCACAATCCCTTGCTGCAGTGGAAGCATTACATGTTGAGAAATAATGGGGAAAGGCGGGGTTACAGCCCTGTCTGACACATGTGAATGTGCTCACAGGTGATATTTGTATTTGCTGTATGCTGTATGCTGTATGCTGTGCGATGGAGGGGTTTTGTCACTTTTTTTTACCCACCCTACCTTATGTGTGGTTGAAAACAAAGATGAACTGCATCCCAGCACCAAAACAGTGCATCAGAAAACTGCGGGGTAAATAAAACAGGAAGGGCAATATACAGAATATATACATCTAGTTACATACATGCACACATATTTACAGATGTGGCCAACGTCATCGCGACACGTGGCACCCTCCCGTCCCTTTCTCTCTCGCGTGGCTGATTACAACACATGACAGGTTCTGATAGGCTGAGCAGAATGTCCTGACTCTGGATACAGCTGCCTTTTGTTTCATTTTGACTCTATTTGGTAATTACTGTAGCTGACGCAGAGTAAGGAGGAGGCGGGGAAAACAAGGCGTGTGCCCCTCTGACAACACAAACAAAGGGTGCTGGTCCCACCCGCAGACATTGTCAGCCCATACAGGACACTGCTTCACAGTGAAAGCTATTAATAAAGGGAGTTCCTCTCCCCTTCATTTGTAAGTATGTAACCATACTTAGATTGTAAGCTCTCCGGGCAAGGATTTCCTTTCCTATTGTCTGACTATTGTGCTTATTGTATTATAATTCCCTGTACTGTGCAGTCTCTTTGTAAAGCACAGAGTACATGGTGGGTGCTATATAAATAAAGCTATACATACATAAACGAAACATATAGCTAAGATTGTTTCCTTTGATTTCTTATGCACCCATAATTGTATTAGTGTTCCCTTAATTATATCCTGTACGTTATCCATGTAAAGATCTGTGGGGCTGGCACTATATAAATACAAATACGTGTGTTTGCTTCCGGTCCTGCTCTGCTTTCACAGCGTTTTATTGCTGCATACGGAAATGATTTAACGGGTTTGTATATTTTGCATTTCATCCTGTTGTACTTTTTGAAATGCTCATGAGAGTAAACAGGTTTCTTCTGAGGGCCCCAAGTTTCCATCCTTCCAGCATGACCCAGCTCTCCACGGAGTACAGGGAGCAGCGCACTAGTGGAGGATTTACTAATACAGGTCAGTGTGAGCACACTCTGGGAGCAAGAGGATGTACATGTATATACTGACACTGAGCATAACAGGATCGGCACAGATACACAATGTAACATAATGCGCAGTGCATATACATACAGACAGTAACGGGAGACAATGTAACATGATACGCAGTGTATATATATATATATATATATATAATATCTAATAATTATAACATTAATATATCTATATTATATCATAATAATATACAACAGTAAAATCACCCGTCGGTAGACATGTACATGGCTCAGTGCATACTATATAATATATAAAATATGATTCAGACTGTACGGGACACAATCGTAACATGATGGCCCGCAAATACACACTATACCATGACACACCTCAACCCTAGTACGACTTGTAAGCAATGCGTCCCTAAACATTTATCATAGTCTGCCACATGTATTCACAATACTAACTACTACTGCACATCTGAGATTTAATAAACACCCTGACATACAGATATCACACACAAGCGATTGTAACAAGACATGGACTCATACAGTCGATATTATGCAGTATATAAACCCTACTAGAGTATTAACATGATACAATTTAAAATAACACTATATATATTATATATATATATATATATTATAATATACTATATATCTAATATAATATATATATATATATATATATATATAAATAAATAATAAAAGAGTCAGGGGAATTTATTTTCCCCCCTTATAGTATCACTGGATAATTGTCATGTTTGGCCTTCCTGGATAATCTACTGTAAGTGCGGAAAGTATAAAGTATGTGGTTGTCTGTTGAACTTGGGACGCGCATGTCTTTTTTTTCAAACACGCATCATCTACTATTACCTATATTGCAAAGTCATTTGTAACAAGAAAGTGTTATCTTGTGTATACAAGATGCACTGTGCACACAAATAAACCCCTAGGGGACGTGGTGGGTTATCACTTGTGTAGGCATGCTGCTCTTGTGATTATGTGTATGTTACATTGTGTGTGGTGCATATATAATCTATATATATTATATAATATTATATATATACTATCTATATTCATATATATATATATATAATATATTCTATTATATATAATATATATATATATATATTGGTGCTTCAACATACACATAAGAGATAGACATTGACAAACACTGGAATAATGCAACAGGTAAATGACACACAAAGCTCAGGACAAACGCCCAAAGGCTCACTCTAAGGGTATGTTGAAGGCTTACAATACAGTATAAAAGTGCATATTAGAAGTGCGTAAGGGAGGGCAGTGCATCACACCGATCCAGATGCATAATATAACTTCCCACAGCCCCTGGGGAGAAAAATTGATTGACATCCAATCTTCTGTCAAATCAACTCTAAAAATCTAACTGGCTTAAATTCCAAAGGAACCCAATGGGACATTTCTGCTTCAGGTTGAGTTTTAAAGAAGCCAATATGTGGTAATTGAGACTTGGCTATATTTTTCGGATGTACATTACTGGGACTCTTCTTGAGGGGACATTTAGTAGAAGAGATGGACTGAAGGTACCCCTCCATGGTATGCCACTGCCTGAAGACGTGAATTGGCTCTCTTGTGACCTTGGCAGTCACTTTATCTCACTGTCCTCAGCAGCCAAAATTAGATTGTAATTTCAAATAGCAAGGACTCGCTGTGTCGGCAAAATGCTTTGTTCAGCAGTGTTGTACACTGGCAGTGCCCACATAAGAAATATATTATTTAGCATGATGATGGTGCCTCGATGTAGGGAGATTGGCGAAGATGATAACAAACACCTGTGATTTCCTTTACCTTAACCGTCACGTGATGCTACAAATCCTTGTCTTTATCAGTCCCCCCCCCCATTGTTGGTCCCTGTGTGGCGCCCCCGGCAAAGGCGCCGGTGATAAACACTTATGATATAATAAAGATAGTGGGGACATTAGAAGCTGGAGTTGCCACGCTTGCAATGCCGCCGTGAGCAGGCTCCAATTTATTGCCTGATAACCTCCATAAACCATATAGAAGCCAAACATCAAGAGCCCACATACCAGCACTGCAGCTGCTGCTCACACAGGTACCAGGACTTATCCTCTACTTACAGCACTGGCTTAGAAGGACAGCCAAGCACTGGCTGATTCAGTTCTGCTTTGGCTAATGTCCCCCTCAAAGGATCTGGATTTGTAGTATAACCTGGGATATATATATATATAAACAAATGTCTGAAGACAAGTCCAAGCTGCCGTTTTTTTTTTCCTCCCCTCTAATGTGTGTCATCAATACACATCCACAGAATGATGAGTAATTAGCCTAGCTGTCGATCGATCCGTTATCCTGTGATTTGATCGGCGAAGATTCCTCGGGGTTTCAACTAAATGCTGTCAGTGCAGCAGGAGAGGAACAAAGATGCAATTTGTGGGGTATCATTGACCAGGCAATCACTATATACATTGGTGCACTTGCTATAAGAGAGGGCAAGGCTCAAAAGGGGTGTGCCAAGACTTGTTTCAGAAGAGGAAGGGATGTGACTTTGAAATGGTTCTATAGAACAAAATGCTTGTTACATTATAATACATTAACCTTTATTCCGAGGATTTTTTTTTAAAATACTAACAAGTATTTTTCATGAACGAACTGATTTATTGATTTATTAAAAAAATGCACATTAGGATATTGATTGGACTGCTGCTTTAAGATGGTCGTAGTCCAGTTTTGGACCCCTTCCAGAACTCGCACCCCGTCATGGCTAGAGCAATGTATTTTTGGCGTTGAAGGAGTTAACTCAGCATTCCATCTCCACCTATGACATGAAAATGCTGCAATTTCCAGCTATACAGAGCGAGACCTAACCTCGGTATGGGCTTGTGCTAGTTCAGGTGGCCTAGTACTGTAAGGTTCTGGAGAAATGTAGGTTTTGGAGAATGTGATGCCTTTTAAGGAGATATCGAGAGCTTTCTTTTCTTTTACACAGTGTGTGAAACAGGGTTCTCCAGAGCTGAACCCCTTCATTTATACCATGGGGACCCCCTGGTTCTGCGAGATACTGCCTCCCAAGGGTGTGGCCGGTAGCCACTACTCGGCTGGATAGCAGATTCACCTAATCGCGCCGCTTTTCAAAGCTCCTGCGGGCCCAATAGAAGCTGCGACGTTCCCCTGAAGCTTCCTATTGGCCCGTGTGATGTGAGCTGTAAAGCAAGATTAGGCACCCCCGTTTCGGAGGTATCTCTAGAAGCAGGGTCCCGGAGCTGAAATGATGGGTTTCAGTTGCAAGTACCCCCTGCTGCATCCCATGTAAAAAAAAGCGCTTGGATTGCCTCTTTAACATTAGGATTCTTCATATATAATCTAAATTATATATGTCTGTAGAGACCTTTTGAAAACCTCAAAGGTTCCTTCTTCAGTGGCACAGGCAGTCCTCTGGGTTATCCCAACGAATCCGTTCTGGAGTAGCTTGGATCGTGAACACCGTTGTGTAAGTGAGTCCCATGTTATCAGTGGCGGTGCGCGTTGATCACCTGAGCAGGCGTCGATAACGGCCCATAGGGTTGGCATTGTAAAGCTTGGATATGCTCATTCGTTGTAAAGTGAAACGTTGGATAGCGAGGCTACCTGTACTGACCACTTGTCTTTGATGTGGGAGGTCAGAGCCACCTATGTAAAACTTTTGGTACCCCAAATGCTAGCCCCACAATTATTTTTTCTGGTCACATCATACCTGGTGTCCTGTAAATATGCTACTATATGTAATTCAACTGTGTACCAGTGCTACTTTATTAGCCGGGTTATAGAATAAAGTTTTATTGTATTGTAACGTGATAACTAGACCAGCTCCCGCCTTCCCCATGTGGGCAAATAACTAGCACGGTCCCCGTGTTTCATACGGTGATATTTCACCTTTCATGTATAATTGGCTGTGTCCCTCCTACTCAGGAGGGGTTCAACTCAGTCCTCAAGGGCCACCCAACAGTGTCATGTTTTCCTGATCACCTTGTTCCCAGGGGATATCCCAAACCGGTCCTGTTGGTGGCCCTTGAGGACTGGATTGGCCGCCCGCTCTTATTACACACAGGTCTGGGTATGGGAGGGCCTCTGGCTCACACACCAGTTGCCTTTTTATTTTTTATAGCATGTAGGTCCTCTCCTCTTTTTGGAGGATAGGGAGTTGGTTGTATAAAAGCAAAGGAGGGATGGGAGGTTTAGTGGAAATTGCTCACTGATCTGAGTGCCAGTGGGCCACTGTATAAATTGGCGATACCATTGTTTGGCACTCCTTGGTAATGTCATTATTATTTTTATCATTGTCACACAGTTGTTCCATATATATCATGTCCGTAGTTGACTTTTTATGGAGGGGGGGGGGGGGGGTGGCGGAGGAGTCATACTCCCGAGCGTTTGAATCGTGTCAGTAAGTGCATAGCAAAATGACATGTACTTATTTTATATGTATGTAGTTTACAGCACGGCATGATGTTTCTAAGCAGGGGTGGGCGCCGACTCCAACTCGCAGCCGGTCTCAGATCAAGCGGGGCCACCAACATGGTCCGTAGTTTTTGCAAATAGGAATATCCCTGGCTTCAGGCACAGGTGCTGCCGTCATAAAGACATCATACCTCTCTCTTGTCTCCTTGTGGTTCTAACCTTAATACGCTTCTATCAACTTTGAGTATAAGTTGCTCTCCTAATAAGATACTCTTGTAGACTACATTGGGAGTCTTTTATTACTATTCAATGTGAGAGTTCTGCGTGGCAGGAGGCTCTGATGCCTGCAGATTATTATGTGCAGCTAATTGGTGGTTGATTTCTATTGGTGATTTCGTGGGAATATCTTTTGAGCTAATTAAAGCACTGGGTGAAATATAATCTAAAATAAATGGGTACACACACCTAGGCATATACTTCTGGCTCACGATACATGTCTATGTATTTATATTTGGCGTAACATTCCTGCCAGGCACAGTTGCATGAAAGAACTATTCAATTCCAAAATCAATACGTAAAAAAGCAAGCGGTCCGCTGCCGTTCCCCCCAAGACCCCACCCCCCCCCCCCCGCCCCTTTAAATCTTTGCATAAATAAACCTCCATTGATTGTAATTAGCCAAGTTCCATCGATCCGTTCTTCCTGTGCTCGATTGGGAAGATCATCAGCCCGGGGTTTCCCTATGGCTCAGTGCAGCAGAAAGAGACCACAGTTTCAAATCTCTTGGGAATATATCATTTGGCCAGGCCGTCACTAGAACATGGTGCACGCTCGAATAGAGGACATGGCTAAAAGGGTGTGCCAGAACCCTTTTTTCAGAGAAGGGATGTGACTTTGTAATGTTGTCTATAGAAACACAAATGCTTGTTTACAAAATTTTTCCTTTATCCTATATTATTGAGCACGGATCCCTGTCTGTATTTCCGTGCTCCCTAGGGGAATCTCATTGGTCCCTTGGCCGCCGCCCGCCCCCCCCCCCGCACCCCTCTCATTGGCCTGAGGCGGATTGACTGCCACAACAAACACACAACACACACAAACCACACACACACACCACACCCACCTCTGTCCGCCCCCCCCCCCCCAATCACGTGCGCCTCCCGCACTCAAACCGGTCGGAACGTAAGCGCGCCTCCTACCTACCCCTCCACTCCCTACCTCCCCGGCTCTACCCTCCCCTCATGTCATCACTCAAACTGCGCGCCCTCCGCAGCTTATGCGGTCCAGTAACTCTCCCCTCCTATTTCATGCGCGCCAGGTCTCGCCCTCTCCCACACAGGCCCACACAGGTCCCGATTCCTTCCCCCCTGCCCCTCACTCCGCCGAGCGGCACTCGGGGACCAAGCGGGCGCCGGGGGGGACGCGAGTCCGGGAATGGGGGGGGGGGCCGAGAGCCCCGCAGTCCAGGGAACGGGGTGGGGGGTAGGCGAGCCGCAGTAACAGGTGAAGGCGGGGCGGAGTACAACAATGGAGGGGGGGGGTGGGCCTAGATTCACAGTTGAACGGGGGGCCACCAGCCGTCGGAACCATCAGGGGGGCC
Source organism: Ascaphus truei (assembly GCA_036426205.1). Lineage (NCBI taxonomy): Eukaryota > Metazoa > Chordata > Amphibia > Anura > Ascaphidae > Ascaphus > Ascaphus truei. The sequence continues at coordinate 38,163,744 of CM071573.1, forward strand.
GTACGCCACGGAGGGGGGGGGACAATGTCCAAATCATAAATTTGACAATACATATTGCCCACTGCTCTCACCCCACCCCCTCCACACCACACCCCTTCCCCCCACTCCCTATTCCCTCCCGTTCCCCCACCCCCGCTCCCTTTCTCCCCCCCCCCACCCCCCCCCTTTCTCCCCTCCCCCCCTCCCCCTCTCCCTACTTTCATCCCCCGCCGGACCCCCCGCTCCCCTTTCTCCCCCCCCGCACACGCTCCCCTTTCCCCCCCTCACCACCCTCGTCCCTTTCTCACCGATCTCCCCCCCACCCCCCATCCCCGTTCCCTTATCTCACCCCCCCCCCCGCCGCCCCTTTACCCCACCCCCCCCCATCCTTCCCCCCCACCGCCTCTCCCTTCTCACCCCCCCCCGCTCCCCTTTCCTCCCCCCCCCATCCGCTCCCCTTCTAGACCTTCTCCCCGCCGCCCACTCCCCTTTCTCTCTCCCCCTACCCCTCTCTGACCCTCTTTCCCAGATCCCACTTCTCCCCCACCCGCCCCCCCTCCCCTTTCTCGCCCCCCCCTCCTCCACCTTTCTCCGCTCCTTTCTCCCCCCCCCACCGCTCCCCTTTATTCTCTCCCCCCCTCCGCTCGCCACTTCATCTCCCAACCCCGCTCCTCTATCTCCCCCCCCCCTCACTCCCCTTTCTCCCCCCCCGCCTCAATCATTTCCTCCCCCTCTACCTTCTTCTCATCCTCGCTACCTCTCCCGCTTCCCCCCCCTCTCACGCCTCACTTCCTTTCCTCCACCCCCCCTCCTGCTCCCCTTTCGCCCCCCCCCGCCCCCCCTCGCCCTTTCTCCCCCCACCCTCTCCCCTTTCTCCCCCCCCCTCGTCCCTTTCTAATCTCCCGCCCTCTCCCCTTTCTCCCCTTTCTCACCGCCCGCCTCCTGCTCTTCATCGACCCTTTCCTTCCCCCCAGCCCTTTCCTCTGCACCCTTTTCCTCCCCCAACTCTAGCTCTCCCGCCCTTTCCCTGTCCCTCTCCACGCGCCCTGCCTCCCCTTTCTCTCCCCTCTTATCTGTCCTCCCCCACCCCATCCTCCCTTTTTTCGCCCTCACCGCCCGTTTCCTCCTCCCTTTTCCCATCACCGTGCCCTCCCGCCTGCCTTTCCCCGCGCGCTCTATCGCCTCCCCTATCCCACCGCCCTTCCCCGCTCCTCCCGTCCTCCCCCGTTCCCCCATCCCTGCCCTTTATCTCCTCGAGTCCGTCCCGCCTCTTTTTCCCCCTCCTCGCCCCCCTTCGCTTCCCCTCCTCTTCTTTCCGCCTCCTAGCGGTCCTCCACCCCGCCTCTGCCTTTCACCCACCCTTACTTCCGCCCGCCTCTGCTGCCTTTCACCCCCGCCTCACAGCCCGCTGCACCACTCAAAACTAGCCACCCCCACAGCTCTCCACATACCTGCCGCCACACACACCTTCTCCTCCCCGCCCCTACGCACCGACATCCGCTGCCACCTCCTCACAACCCTAGCATGACCCCCACTCACGACAGCACTCACAACCCACGTGCCCCCCTCGCCTCACACCCATCAGTACCCCCACTCACGAACGGCACCTCACACCCCACCGCCACCCTGCCGCCCTCACACCCTATAACACCACCGCCTCACATTTTTACATCTGTTATGTCACCAAAATATACATTGTACTGTGGTGTGTTTACAATAAACCATTTTTAAACAACATCGTATTACATTTTATTCCATCTTTCTTTTCAACATTATTATCCAACCTTTACAACAAATAGTCACCTATTGTTCCACGATTTATAAATAATACTACCTATTACGCATTTACATCCCGGGCAACGCCGGGTCTCTCAGCTAGTAATACATTAAAAATGTAATCCAGAGTTGTTTATAAAAAAAATGCTACAAATATTTTCTCATAGAACAGAACTGATGTATTTAAAAAAAAGCACACATGTAGGATATTGCTTGGTCTGCATCTTTAATCCCTTCGCTGTCAGATGGCCATGCAATAAATTGCAAAACATCATTATAACATCAAATGATATCATCATCTTCAGCCCTTGTCGATCCAATGCTGGGTGAAGGCCTCCCCATGGATGTTGCAGGCATTGCAGTTGCAAGCCTCTCTTCTCCATGTTGCTCCGACACTTTCTGATTTCACCCTCTCCTCGAACTTTTGTTCATTGGCTTTTAATATCCCTTGGTATCCAGTCGAATATCGTCCTTGTCCAACGATGGTGATATCTTCTCGCTAGCCACGTCCATTTTAATCACTTCACCCTTGTGATGATGTCACAGACTTTTGTTTAGTTTCAAACCCATTCCTTATTTCTCCTGTGTGTCTGTATATATTGCACAGCCAGTATAATCAGCTTCACACTGATAAGACCCAAAAGGTTGAAACAGCTGTCTGTGAGTGGGGTTACTGGCTATGCACTTCGTTAACTCCGGCTGCGCTGAAAAGCGGTGTAAGGCTTCTTCCCCGGTGGCCGCGGCTGCGCTCGCTACAGCATGCACGCCGCACACAAAGTACAGCCCTTTATGGGGCAGTTCCTAGTTGGCGTGTGCGCACGCGCACAAAACGCGATGCTCGACCGTTTTGCCAAAACGCAAGATTTTTGTCTTTTGGCACGGCAGCCGAGCGTTGGCCACGTCACGGTGGCAGTTCAGCCAATGAGGGCGAACCAGCCGTGTGATGTCATGGTCGTGCCCCTGCCACGCCTCCCCCTGCTCTACTCAAGATGCGCGTCCCATCGCTACCCCAAGACCGCTGATCGCGGCTTAAACTGGTGCACGCGCCGCAAGGCGTTCCGACGTGCATGTGCGCGCAGTGACTGAGGCTTTAGCCTAATGCGGCAGGCATAAGCTTAAAGGGCTCCATGTTAAAAGATTTGAAGCAAAAGGTAACTCATTTGCATGTCATTTCCCAGAATCCCTGGCTGCAGTGGAAGCACTGCAAGAGATAATGGGGGAAAGCAGGGTTGCAGATCTGCCTGACGTGAATGTGCTCACCAGTGGTATTTTTATTTGATATATATAAATAAAAGGGAGAAAAAGCACGTACCACATAGAGTTAATCTGTATAATATTTTTAATTGATACAAAAATAATAAAGCCTTGAGATAGGCGCACCCACAAGTGTAGCAGGTAGTTGCACATTTAGAGATAAAATCTCACAGTGAAGGATAGGTCGGAAGGTATGGTGTCCTCCGCCACGAGCAACAGGCGCCACTCGCGTCTCTGCGGCTGTGAATGGAAGGTCCTGTGTATAGCCGCCCCGGTCCCTGTGTATTGCAGGAGGAAGGCAGTTGCTGGTAGCATGCAGTGCAGGGCAGCTGGAACCTCCGCCAAACTTCCAGGAGACGCTAGTGTGATGACACAACACACCCGAAAGGGCTGTGTGTGTAATTATATAGAATAAATAACATTATGTAAGAAGTGTCTATTGGAGATGAAGGAGTTAAGCCCCATTCAACAACTCAGTGGCCCCCTGAGCTGGGAGTGGAGAATCACTGCTATCTCAGAAATTAGACATGATGTCTCCTAATCACATTCAGCTGCCCCCGGGACCCCAGCTGAGCAGAGAGCAGAGACTGTGCTGTTTCCTCTCTGTGATTATCAGTGCTCCAGTTGGGCTGGATCTCCCTTTATCTCACCTCCCTAGCCAGCTCCGAGATAATGCAGCACAGATTCACCAAGCTGGCTCCCTGTGTCCTGCTCACAGGGCTCTGTCACTAATTGCCTTCACTTTCCTTTTTTTGTTTTCCCGCATGACGATTTGCAGCCAGGGATTCTTAAAAATGGCGGTCACTGTGAATTGTCCTTTCCATTCAGCTCTGATTACTGCACACCCCCAAATAGGAAGATTGCAATATATGACCTGTGCTATGTTATTGTGACAGCCATATGTGCAGCCATTAAACAGATCAGTATTGTGAAGCAAATATCACGGAACGCGAGAAGGTGTTGTATGCCTAAGTGCAGGGGTGGCAAACTCCAGCCCTCAAGGGCCAACAACAGGCCAGGTATTAGAGATATCTCTGCTTCAGCACAGATGCCGCAAGCAGTGGCTCAGTCAGAATTGAGCCACAGTGCTGAAGCAGGGATATTCTTAAAACCTGAACTGTTAGTGGCCATTGAGGACTGGAGTTGGCCACTCCTGTCTAAAGTGCGAAACCTTTTTGTTATGTCATTCATGTGTACCAATTCTGCATGTTGGAGGCATTGCAAGCAATGGGAGATATATACTGCATAAACCTGGAGGCCTCTTCTTGTCCCAAAGCGGTTGCAGGTTTTTCTGTCAATGAAAGGGAGAGAGAGAACTTCTACACTCACCCCATGAGCTGCCTGGCCTTACAGATGCCCATTATTACTAAACAATGCTGAACACTAGCCCACTTCAATGAAAAAGCCATAAGATGCATAGCACCATTTAGTAACGGTGGGCCCAAGTCTGATTTCCTTCTGCTTCTTTAAGCAGGCTCTACATACTTTTTTTAACCTTCACCAGCTTGACTGTACCATCCTACAGGTAACTATCTTATGCATTCAGTCGCCCGCTTCTAAGTGACGTGCCAGGTTTTTCTAAGCCCGGCACACGAGAAGTTCCTCCTACTCGTTTTTATCTGCAACCCCCATTTTTTTCTACCAGGTGTCCACCTGAACCAAACACTACTATTTTCAGCTTCGGGGCCCCCTGGTACCAGAGATATTTACCAGTGAAATTACCGGGTTTCAATCTTCATCAGGGGAAACAAAATGGATGCCAAATCTCAGGCCAATAGGACACTGCAACATCGGTTGTGACTTCCTAATGGACGACCATTTAAATCCCCTATAGAAACCAGGGAGTGATATCTGTAACTTCCTCAGTAAATATCTCTGGAACCAGGGAGTACCGGAGCTGAGAATAGTGCCGGTCAGCCCTGGGGACTGCAACTTCCAATCCTGTACAAAATAGAAGTTAGTTAGGAGAGGTTGAGGGGGGACTGCTCCTTTGTTGTAAAGTCCTATACGTTTGAACCAGCTCTAAAATCCAGTGTTCAACCCAGGCTGCACGTTCCTATCTTTCTGTCTCTGTCGCCCTACGCCCTTATCCTCTGAGCTCCCCAGCCCCAGACACAAACTGCACTCATGGAAGTAAATACTCAATAAATCCCTGTCTGTGTCTGCAGAACCCTGTGGATGTTTGTAGGCAGACGCAGGAATGTGGAGATCAAGGAGTGTCATGGAAAAGCCTTTGAAGGCAGTGAGGGGAGGTGTGTGTGAGGGAGGGGGGAATGGAACCTGAAATCGAAACATAGTCCTGTATTATGAATGTATAAGTGAGGTGATTGGGCCCCCACACAGCATGAGACCTGCCGGACCCCTGCTGCCAGCCATGCAGGTGACGGCCCCAGAGGAAAGCACTAAGGATGTGCAAAACTGTCCAAAAAGGCATTTTTGCCTTGCAAAATATTTTTGCCAAGCCTCGAAAGTCTAAATTAGTACATTTCCGCAAAATATCGCCAGACTGTGAGCAAAATGGCACCATATAAGTTTCGGACATCAGGACAGCAAAACGTGTGGCCGGAAGTACGCACAATGCGGCAAAAAGAAGTACGGGGTCACGGAAAAATGTTTGGGCGAATTTGGATCGGCGGCGGATCGGCCGGTTCCTTCGGTCCACAGATTTCTGCGGATCAACCTCAAAAAGGGCGATTCGCTTATTTTTCGGATTTTTTAATTATTATTGACAAATCTGTAGATGGGTTGTACCCAATGGCGGATTTTGATGTGCGCATTAAAACCGACCAAATCTGTCCATCCGCGAAACGGATTTTATGGGGGGAGAATGTGAGAAAATCCGGGGAACGGATTTGGGTGGATTCGCCCATCTTTAGTTATAGGTGCATTTGTGTCTGAGCGTTGGGTGTGTGCAGAGCCATTTCCCACTCGGTTGTGTGGGGTTTGACGGTAGCATCATGAGTTTAACATTGAAACCCTTTCTCAATGGCCTCACCGGTAAACCAGAGACGGAGATGCTGAAGAGGAAATATGGAGTACAAGGGCTACCTGTGTTTTGGAGATGGATGTATCACAGAGGTATACACGGATGGTGCCTTGTCTGAGCACCTTGGAGAAGTTTTAATAATGTGTTATACATACCATACATGGTGAAGAAGATGGAGAAAGAGAAGAAATGAACCTTTTTCAAGCAGAAAAAAATAAACGTTACCTTCGATTATTGTGAAGCCAATTTCTTACCGCTTTGTGTTTTTGATTACACATGGGTGATTTTTTTCTCAGATGTCCTTTTTTTGGTGCTAACGTAAAAATAAACTTGTAAAAAAAAAAAAAAGCAGGCGGGTGAGAAGTGAGAGAACGTTTCAGAGAGAGAGAGTGAGGCTGTTTAACGGTGTGATTGTCAGTGTTAGACTGTGTGAGTATATATATATTAAGTGTCCCTGATTCTCACCCCTACCTTCAACACACCGTCCCCTTTGGCAAGACGGAGGAGCGCACACCCAATGGCCGGTGAGACAGTCATGTAGTCCCCTCCGCCATGACCAATAGTCCACATGTCTGTTGTGAGGTGCCCCCTCCTACTGTGTGAAGTATCAAGAGCCCAGCCCACTACTTAAACAACCTCCTGGTTTAGGTGTGGAAAAGCCTTAGAGGAAAACAATATGCTATTTTAGGAGCTCCCTAAAATCTTTACCCTCTACAAATCTAATGGGTAGCCTATCAACTGCAACTATTCAGCAAGAGGACCTTATTGTGTGAGCGATGACAAATGCACACCCTATGCTGCACACTGCTAGTAGCAGCTCATACTGGAGCAGCCCCCACAGCTGCCTTCTCCTCATCATCATTATTATTACCACCCAGTACATCTTCAGAATGATGTCCTTCATCACCACCACAAAACCCTCTGAGTCACCTCATCGACATCCAGGAATGGAGCCTTCCTTCTCACAACTGTGCTACTGTTTGTGCCCTTTCACTTGCTTGCCATGTAGTCTTATGATGATGGGTCATGGACCTATAAGAGGTGACCAGAGAAGTCCCTGCTTTCCCCCACGCCTCACAATGGCACGGCACAAACGACAGGTCACTGCAGCCTCATCCTCACCCTCTATGTCAGAGGTGGGCAACTCCATTCTTCAAGGGCCACCAGCAGCTCAGGTTTTCAGGATATCCCTGCTTCAGCACAGGTGGCTCAAGCAGTGGCTCGGTCTCAGACTGCTCATGGCCTCCCGCCCCCCCCTGCTCGGCTTCAATGTCAAATGACTCCGTGGGGCCATGTGATGTCACGTTTCCATGGCAACGTCATGTCACGTGACGCGGCGTTATTTCATGCCGGGTTACCATGATGACGCGTCGGTGGAAGCCAAGCTAAGTTAGTAACAGAGGCCTCGAGCGGTCCCCCGGCATTTACTTTAACTACCTTGGGGAGAGTGCAAGACCTCTGTAACTGCCGCCCCACCCCCCAGAAAGTCTTGCGCACCCCCTGGTTTGCGCACCCTTGGGCAAAGTGGTAGTAGGAGAAGCTGCCCTGCTCCTCCACCTGCTTGCGCTGCTCCTCCACCTGCTTGCGCTGCTCCTCCATCTGCTTGTGCTATCCCTGCTGCCCCTGCCAGGGAATGGTGATGACAAATGATGTGCGATTAGCTGCTGTTACCTAACAGTGTGTGAGCTGTTTGTAAAGCTGGGAACGAGGGTACCAATAAAGGTAATGGGGGGGGGGGAGGCTGTTGTGGAACACGCAGTGACAGACAAAAGGCCAGAACATATTAACCTTCCCAAGTATCAACTCACCAGGTATAGAAAATAACGTTGAAAAGGCAGCATAAAATACTTCTAGGTATTAAAATAGCTAAATAAGGCATCAATCACCCAGATGCGTCTCCTTAAAGAGGCAGTCTAAGCGGCACTTAAAAAAATAATATATATATATATATATATTTTGTTTATTTTAATATATGCAGCCTTTAATTACCTTTATTCCAAACGAATTACCTAATCAGCCAATCAATTATTTCTCCTGTTATCGATCAGCAAAGAGACAGCTTCCCAGGGTTGACTAAAGAGCCACCTTTCAATTTCAATCAATCCTTCATTCAGTGCAACTCAGAAGCTACAATGTATCCTTGTAACATTTCCTATTGTGACATTTTGCAGCTCAAACAGCTGGGAACATTTGCAACGTTTATCACAAACAGGAAAGTGTTACAAATATCTTGCACTGCTGGGGAGGTGGCTAAACCTGCTATAGAAATCAAAGGGCGTTCAGTATATTAAAACTCATTAAAAATGGCATTAACAATTGAATAATAAAAAAAATGCAATAGGTATTAGCTACAGAATTGATTTATGTTTAAAAAAACAACACATGTAGCTGAGTCCCCCTACCCTGCCTCCGGTGCGGGGCAGCTGTCAAGTAGTTGGCCGGAGCTCCACACGATCGGGAGTTTGGGGGTGGCCATTTTGATAGTCACGTATGCAGTGAAGAGCGCGCATGCGCAGTGTGAGGAGTGCGGTGGCCATCTTAGGACAGCTCTGCAGACGCAGGACTGCAAGTCCCAGAATCCCTAGAGGGATGGACTGTAGCAGCCAATGGGATGCGAGCAACAGGATATCCTGAGCGCGGAAAGATCGCAAGTCAGTCTGGACGGTGGAGCCAAAGGAGAAGGTAGTGTCCGGGGAGCAGTGCTTCCTGGGTTAGGCCCAAACCTTGCCCCTAGGCCCCAGTTAGGCCCTGAGACACCAGTAGAGGAGTGTTATTTATGCACCGGTGACCGAACGGCCACACGGTGGCCTGGGACCAGGTCACAGGATCCAGAGACATTGTGTGAGACCCTCCGGCTGGAGCTCACCACCCCACAAGACGGATCAGGACCCTTAGGAGAGAGGGGATTTGTGCTGGAGGCCCCGCTGCGTGGGACCCGCTCCAACTCAATACGCCAAGCAGCACCTGGGTACTGGAGAACCCAGGCAGGTACCCAACGTGCACCTACATCCACAGGGGGTAGCGCTACCTCACACTTGGGTGGGAATTGCTGGGACAGGATGCCAGGATATTGGTGCCACGGCACCCTCAGTACTTTGGTGGAACCACCACGTGCAGGGTCATTGGGTGTACACTGTGGGTACTGTTATTACCGTTATAGTATGTGTGTATGTGTTAGTAAGTGTATGCAGTAAACCTTAGTAATATACTTTGTGTGGTGTATTACTTATTACTGTATTGGTTCCTGTGAGGGGTTACCCCGCCAATGCTGGGATCCCTCACAGGTGGAGGCGCTGCACTGCAAGGAGAAAGAGCTCACCCCAGGCTCCCAGAGGCGGAGGATTAGGCCTCATGTGAGCAGACAGGTACAGCAGCACGTGTAGTTGACGTGTAGTTCCCTTAGGCATAGGAAAAGGGGGCGACACACGTGGGATATTGTTTAAAAAAAGTATTTTAAAATACTTATAGGTATCAGAATTGGTAAATAAGACATCTATCACCCAGATGTGACCCCTTAAACGTGTCCCTGTTATTAGTACACTTTGGTCCTAGGAGGGACTGACACGTTAACCTGCGTTCACTTTTGTATTCTGCGTCTTTCAAATCTACCAGCCATTTTATAAAAGTGTAACACTTTCCGATTTGTACTTTAAAGTTCCAGTTCCGTTGCTTAAAAACAATATTACGATGTCATTGATTTCCCTAAACAAATAATACAAAAATCAAGACTGAGGGGTCTGATCGGCACTATTTTAAGTGCTGGGGAATTGACGGTTCCAGGGAATTGACCTTTTTATGTGCTTGTGCTCTCCTTTTGGTAAATCAATATGGCCTCACTCCCACTGGCCAATAAGAAGCCTCAACATCATCATACATAGCATGACATGGTGGCTCCCTATTGGTTCCTGGCAGCCACCTGAGTTCCTTTTACCAGTACACGGTAAGCCCCTGGTTCGGATTCTGATGGCTGCTTTGAGCGTACCAGGTTTACAAACTAACTTGGAAACAATTTTTTCAGAATACTCGTCAAATACAGACATCAGTCTCCAGACTCCTTACAAATGCCCAAAATAGTGAGATTCGGGAGTTCTGACCCAAACAACTTCATTCTTATGCAGAAGTACTGACTTTTATCAGTAGTACTCCACTGAAGTCTGAGACTGCGGCTGATGAAAATCAGTAAGACTGACTCCAAATGACTAAGATACACAAGAAAGTCAGTGAGATGTGTCTACAAACCCAACAGCACTTTGTTCAGTTTGGTCCCACTCCCAAGACTGTGTTGCGGGTCTCTTTGGCAACGAAGGAGTTAAACTGGCCCCCTTATCCTGCTGCACTCCCGTCCCGTCCACCAATGTATTTCATATTTCTTCACATAAAGGCCTTTTCATAAAACGCCTTGAATACGATTTCTTTCCCCTCCCTTGTGTAACTAATAAACTGTTTCCTGCTCTGGCCGTGACATGTTATTTTTTTCCATTATACCTCTAAACAAAAACTATTTGCTCTTTGAATAAACTCCTGCGTTGATTGGTGTGTGAGTACAGCCGGAGTATTGTCTCCGTGATGGACACATTGCACACAGAGTCACAGACCGACGGGGTGAAGTCATTGCTGATTCCAGCACAAAACAAACTAAGCAATTGATTGCAGCCTGCATCGCCCCACCAGGGCACACATTCCCCGACTTTTTCCTTTTTTTAAATTAGATTTTCATTAGAAATCAAACCTTTTTTTAAATTTGTTCAAAAATACATTTTGTTAAGTCCACTGAATTAAAAAAATGTGATTTCGCACATATGACAAACAGACACACACACGCGCGTGCGTGTGTGTGTGTATATATATATATATATAATATATATAATATATTATATATATATGATATATATTATACAATAATATATACACACAAGAATTATGTTGTGTGTGTGTGTGTGGTGTGTTGTAGTATGATATATTATAAAAGTAAAGAAGAGCGTCCCAACTCACGCACTCAAGTATACTCGGAACAAATCAAAGAAAATATGATTTATTAAACGGCACAAATAATCAAACATAACATACAAAAATTATTAAAACACCCTGACCTCCCTCTGTGATAGAATATGTATCAGACAGGGAAATCCCCTATGAAGTACTGACGGGCCCCTAATACCCAAAGGCAAGGGAAAAAAGCCTATAAGCACAAAATATATGTATGTAGAACAAGGGGTTAACAATAACCCCTTGAACCTACAAGCCGGCCTCACCCTAGTAGTAAATATTAAACCACACAGCAAGCATAGATAACACATGCACCAAATTGCCTAATACATGCTGATGTCAAAACATATGTTATATACATACACCGTAAATGCAGTTGGTAAATCAAGGCAACACCAGGCACACGAGTGGTACCAAAAAGAGACTGTTAGTATGGGATCACAATGGTTAACAGTTCACATCATTTACCATAGTCCATGAGACCATCCAAGCCACACTGTGATAGTAAATGTCCAAAGGGTAAAGATCTTCCAATTAAGGGGTCAATCCACAGGGGAGTCAGGGAAAAACAGGAGCCCCAACACGTGTTTCACCCTCGCTTCATCAGCGACATTTTACTATCACAGTGTGGCATGGATGGTCTCATGGACTATGGTAACTGTGGTCAGTATCTTCATAGGGGATTTCCCCTGTCTGATACATATTCTATCACAGGAGGATGTCAGGGTGGTTTTTATATTTTTGTATTTTATGTTTGATTATTTGTGCGTTTAATAAATCATATTTTTCTTTGAATTGTTCTGAGTATACTTGAGTGCTGAGTTGGGACGCCCTACTTTTCTTTTCGTTGTTATATTACTTCTGGTCCCTAGCACCGTAGTGGTTATTATATTAATATTTAAGTACTCATTATTTGCTTAGTCTGGTGCAGGCAGTTCGTTGTGAATAATATACACACACACACACACACAACACACACACACACACATACAACACACACACACATACATACAACACACACACACCAACACACACACAACACACACCCACACACACATCACTAACATATATATACACACACACACACACACACACACACTTTATAATTAAAAACTTTGTTATTGTCAACTGTCAATAAAAATAGCTCGATACGGTGACGGCCTCCTCCTGTTTTTTAATTTCATATAATTAATTATTGTTAATTACAAAACAAGTCAGAACCAGTGGACGTAATTATGAACCAAGCAGGTTTGTTTTTACCTAATTCAAAACATGTCATTATAAAGTGGCACTTTTAGAATACTTTCTGTGATTTAAATGTAAATTACAAATGTATATAAAAAAAAAAGTGTAACTATATACTGTACAATAGTAGTAACTAGGTACTATATAGTACAATGTGAATGAAGTTATAACATATTTATAATACCAAAATAAACTATAATTCCGGCCAAGTAACTTCCGCTGACGACAGACTCTAACGGGGGATTAATGGGTTAAATGTACGTGACTGAAACATTATTATTTTTTTCATCCGATAAGTATCATGTTTTTGTTTTTTAACCATTTAATGTCTAAATCAACCAAAAGTTCTGGAGTGTTTTTACAATATTGACGTACACTCTTTTGAGATAAATCTGTTTGCAAACTTGTTGATGTGTAATTATACGCTCTGTCATGCCCTGGAGAGGTAAAGGGGCAATAACAAAAAGGATCAGATAAGGTTTGAATGACCTGGACATGGATAATAATAATATTTATTTTTCATATAACGCTGACAGTGTACATAGGATTGGGCAGGCACAACAACAACCTGCCCTGTAGTCCAGGTGAGCGCAAACTTTTGCTGCTGCGACCCCGTCTTGCCTGCTCCGGTGCTCGCGCTCACCCTCTGTTTTGGTGCTGCGTCAAATGATGCGTCGGGGTCATGTGACGTCACATCATTCGCGGCGTCCTTTGACGCGCATGACGTCACATGACTACGCCGCGTCCTTTGACGCCGCGTTGCCACGGACCGTCTGAATCACGGTAAGTTCAGAGTTGCAGAGGCCGCACGCGATCCCCCAGCATTTAATTTAAATGCCTTGTGGAAGAGCGTGGGGCCCCTGCAACCGCCCGCGCTCCCCCAGAAAAGTCTCCCGTCCCCCCAGTTTGCGCACCCCTGCTGTAGAGCATACAATCTAATTGTGGCGCCTTGGGCCCAGGAACACAAAGGGTCATATTTACTAAAGGGTACTATGAGCGCCTGTCTAAAACTCCATTCATTTGCATGGGAGTTAGGTCGCGCTGAATCTTAGCACCGTTTAGTATATATGGCCCAAAGTGACTTGCCCCAGATCAGCAGCAATCAATTCACAGGTCAGCCTGGAAGCCGAAGCAATATCACACTTTCAAAGCGGAGTGTTTTTATTTGCTATGTTTGGGTATCAAAGTTATTGGGGGGGGGGGGTGAGGGGGGTGTTTCACGTGTCGCTGCTGCCGCTGCCTGCAGCCTTGTCTCTCTTGGCAGACGGCCGACCTTCTGTGAGACACTTCTCTGCCGCTGCCCAAACCTGTTCAGAACTCAAACATGTCGAATTTTCCTTCAAGGAAAATAATTACAGCCAAAGAAAGAGGAAAACTGACAAGATCAGGCCGAGAGGGGCGGGGAAGAGAAAACCTCTCTCTCTGGCACCCAGGGCTAGCATTCCTGTCACGGCCATTTGCAGTATTTTATTTATCCGGAGCTATGTGAAGCCAGAGGTTTAGCCCAGGGGACTTTCAGGCAGCGTGCACCTTACTCGCTTTTAATTGAACGAGTCGTTTTGTGTGTGAGTGACAATTTCGTGTTTGTTTACAGGACCAGGTGTGGTGTCCCCTTTTAACCTAAGGCCTGCGCGGGTAAAAGGGGAGAGTGTTCTTGTGTCTGTCCTGGGCGCATTTCAAATGTTCTGAGCAACAAAGAAGGACAAAGTTGTCCCATTTTGTGTGGCGATTGTATAACAAATGAATTTTTGGTGAGACGTGCTTTCACATAAACGACCGTCGCCCCCCCCCCCCCCCCCCCGGGGCATTGTGACACTCACGACATACACTGCAAACGCCAAAGTATGGACACAACGCTTTGACATCAAGAAGTTGGTGATGACCCCAGTGGTAACAATGTTTAATATAAATTGAGAATTGTGAGTTAAAAGAACCACTGCTGCGGTAATGAAAGAAAACATATACAAGATTCTATATCGTTGGTACTACACTCCTGTCAAACTAAATTCAATCTATCCAAATGCCCCCCCCCCCCCTGTGTTGGAGGGAAGGTGGCAGCCCGGTATCCATCCTCCATATTTGGTGGGAATGTCCTAAAATAAAATGCGGCAAGATGCTCCATTGCCCGCTTTTGGAAACATAGCCGCCCGCCTCTTTTCCAGTGTGTCTGCGATAAGATATGGGATGTGGCGCACCGCGAGAGATTATCCGCCTATCTCCACGATTCCACCAACAGATTTGTGGATGCCTGGGAGCCCTGGCTCACACATTTCAATAAACAAATAAATAAGATTTTAGGTTATACAGTATATGGATCTGTTGATGTCCCAATATCAAAAGGCCCAAGAATCTTTAAAAAAAAAATGTATACATTTTAATAATAGCACAGTATATCCTGTATTTATCTTACAACCGGCCTCTTCCCTCTTCCCTCCCCCCATCCTTCCCCAATATTATTTCACCCTTATTCTTTGTTCTGTAAAAAGTGATATATGTTGTGAAACTGATTTGAAAATGCTAAATAAAATATAACAACAAAAAGAAGGTACCACTGCCTTTTAACATACTAAAAAGTATTTTTACTTTACAAAGAACGTACACTTTATACCAGGGGAGCACTACTCCAGTCCTCAAGCCCTGACCACCCTCCCCCCTCCCCCCCCCCCCCAACAGGTCAAGTTTTGAGGATATCCCAGCTTTAGCACAGGTGGCTCAAACAGAGGCCAAGTCAAAGACTGAGCCTCTGATTGAGCCACTTGTGGTGAAGCAGGGACTGATTGAGCCACCTGTGCTGAAGCAGGGACTGATTGAGCCATCTGTGCTGAAGCTGGGATATCCTGAAAACCTGACCTGTTGGGGGGACTTGAGGACTGGAGTTGAGCACCCCTGCTTTATACCCTTTAACGTGGCTTTGTGCGGCACAGTCAGTGTATCTGCTTTCCCTGATAAATGGAAATAAAAGTTGAGCTTGAATGTGTGACAGGTGTGAGAAAGGTATGAGAAAGGTATAAGAAGGGTATGGGAAAGGTATGAGAAGGGTATGGGAAGGGAATGAGAAGGGTATGGGAAAGGTGTGGGAAAGGTGTGAGAAAGGTATGAGAAGGGTATGGGAAAGGTATGAGAAGGGTATGGGAAAGGTGTGAGAAGGGTATGGGAAAGGTATGAGAAGGGAATGAGAAGGGAGTGAGAAAGGTGTGTGAAAGGTGTGTGAAAGGTGTGTGAAAGGTGTGAGAAGGGTATGAGAAGGGTATGAGAAAGGTATGAGAAGGGAATGAGAAAGGTATGAGAAGGGTATGGGAAAGGTTGTAGTTGTGAGAAAAAAGTTGTGAGGAAAGGTAGGAGAAGGGTATGAGAAGGGTATGTGGAAAGGTGGGAGTGAGAAGGTAGAAAGTGAGAAAGGTGTGAGAAAGGTGTGAGAAAGGTGTGAGAAGGGTATGAGAAGGGGTATGAGAAGGGAATGAGAAGGGTATGAGAAGGGTATGAGAAGGGAGGGAGAAAGGTGTGATGAAAGGTATGAGAAAGGTGTGAGAAGGGTATGAGAAGGGTATAGAGAAAGGGGTATGAGAAGGGGAGGGTATGAGAAGGGAATGAGAAGGGAATGAGAAAGGTATGAGAAGGGAGTGAGAAAGGTGTGAGAAAGGTATGAGAAGGGTATGGGAAAGGTGTGAGAAAGGTGTGAGAAAGTGTGAGGTGTGAGACGGGTCTGAGAAGGAGGGTTATGGGGAAAGGGTCGGAAGAAGGGTATATGAGAAGGGTATGAGAAAGGGGAATGAGACGGGTATGAGAAGGGTATAGGGGCCACGGTGGAGAAAGGTATGAGAAAGGTGTGAGAAAGGTATGGGAAAGGTATGAGAAAGGTGTGAGAAGGGTATGGGAAAGGTGTGAGAAAGGTGTGAGAAAGGTGTGAGAAGGGTATGAGAAAGGTATGAGAAAGGTGTGAGAAAGGTGTGAGAAGGGTAATATGGAAAGGTGTGAGAAAGGTGTGAGAAGGGTATGGGAAGGTATGAGAAAGGTGTGAGAAAGGGTGACTGTGAGAAGGTCTAGGGAGAAATATGGGGAAGGGTGAGAGGGTGAGAAGGGAATGAGAATGGATATGAGAAGGGAATGAGAAGGAACTGAGAGAGAGGGTATGAGAAGGGTATGAGAAGGGAATGAGAAGGGTATGAGAAGGGAATGAGACGGGTATGAGAAGGGAATCAGAAGGGTATGAGAACGGTATGAGAAGGGTATGAGAAGGGAATGAGAAGGGAATGAGAAGGGTATGAGAAGGGTATGAGAAGGGTATGAGAAGGGAATGAGAAAGGTAGCAATTCAGATTGTATATCTCAGCAATGAGTGTGTTTATGCTTTCAGGTGTTGCCTTGTGTGGAGGGTTGTGTTCCTTCTTTTTAGGCACTGTGACCTTATCTGGTTAGGTGACCACAGCACTAAAGCACAATCAAGCTCACACTGTTGATTTCAAAAGAAAAAAACACCTGTCTCTGAATAGGGCTTCTTGCTTTGCAGTATAGTGTGTTGGACGAAGCAAAGCTGTAGGAAATTGTAATGTTCAATATTGATCGAACGCAAATCGTGACGTACTTAGGAGTTATTCTGTATCCGACCGATTCGATCGATCAGGAAGTTTTTTTTAACTTTAATGGGAAAATTGCCAATGAGCTACTTTGCCGATACAGAATAAGTACTTCACGTTTTGCGCATATGCATGACGTTACCCAGAATCCTCGCCTGCAGTGTAATCACTGTACGATAGAATAATGTGCCTGAGCAGATTTTGGGGACCTGCTAACAACTGTCTCATAGTAACAAATATATCTAATATTGCCACAAATGATGGTTTAACAGCTTAGAGTTTAACATGGCAATACATTTCACAAAATATACTGTATATACCGCATTTAACCCCTTCACAGTCAGTAGAGCCTGCAACGCTTTGTAAAGCAAGGGGTTAAAGCATCTTGCCAAAAGGCCCGTGTTATTAAAATATTTTATTATTAGTCTGTGTGTTCCTTGTCTAAACATGCACTGCTAAGAGCAAAAAAGATGTGTATTTTTAAGTCATATTTCACCAAACTCCTCTTATTTTTTTTAAAGCACCTTGACGGGAAGTAAGAAGTAATTACATTTATAAGTCAAAATAAAGAAGATCTTCCAAAGAGTTTCCATACCCCTGGGGAGGGGAGGACCAGGAGAGTGAAGAGAGAAAGGATAGAAGTACAGGAACAAGCCAGCGCTAACCCTGAACTTCTGGAGGGAATAGCAAGTGTGTACTTGTACACCCATATAATAAGCTGCAAGGCACAGGGAACAGCACCAGCTGTATATTACAGTTTGTAAGCATGTGTGGCTCTCTCTGTATCTGTACATGTGAGTGGGCATCAGACATGGCAGGCAGTGATCACTGATTTTCTGGGCGGCTCAGGGTTGCCATGTGTCCAGTATTGAACCGGGCTGTCCTGTATTTGGATACTCTGTCCAGTAAACAATTCAAGGTAACCATGGACATGGATGTGCCCGGTATTGTTTGTTTCCCCATATCACTAAGGATCCTGGATAGGTCCTCTTTGGGGTTTGAGCAGCGGGAAGAGAATCGGAAGTAGAGGGGACCTTAAAGTACCCTTTAAGGTTGTATTGTTCTATCAATAGAATTGTATCACCCCATTAGTCAATCTTTTGAGGTAGCGCCCGGGCTTTTCTGTACATCACGGTATCCTCTCTGGACATGGTGACTGGACCCGCTTGAGGGGCCGGGGGATTTCCCTGAGCTGGGAGAGAGCAGGGCTGGTACTAGGGGGCTTCCTCTATCCTGATTGGCTGCAATACCATGCAGCAGCCAATCAGGAGGAGTGGTCGGGAGCCTTAAAGTGGGGCCAAGGAGAGGAGGAAACAGCATGGAGCAGAGAGGTGAGGGGTATGTGTGTGTCTTGAGTGCATTTCACCTTTTACCATTGTGTCCAGTATTTATGGAGAAGCCATCTGGTAACCCTACTCATAATATGGAGTCTGCCTCAGTGATTTTTACAACCAGAGCTCTTACAATATTGCTGCTAAAAATCACGATGCTTTCATTAAAAGGGCCATGTGTATATCTGTTTATCTCTGTGTATTTCTTTGTATCTCTGTGTATACAGTATGAGTGTCTTCGTTTAGACTGTGTATTAGTGCACTTGTGTGTGTAGCAGTGGGCTATGTGTAAATAGGGGTCCCCACCGACAAAGGTCACATATAAATTCAAATACAGTATGTTTTTATTGCACAACATTCAAATCTTTTACTGAAATTCTGCAAATATTACTACAAACACGAACATTTTATTTATCTACATGAGTCTCTTTCTGTCTCTTGTATTTGCCGTCACAAATAACATCATCAAATTCGATTTTATTAAGTGTGATGAGATCACACACACACTCACACTGCCCCTGTGTGATAAGCTCACACACACTCACACTGCCCCCTGTGGGATGAGCACACACATACACTATCCCCTGCGGGATGGGATCCACACACTCACACTGCCCCCTGTGGGCTGAGCTCAGACACACTCACACTGCCCCCTGTGTGATGAGCTCACACACACACTCACACTGCCCCTGTGTGATGAGCTCACACATACTCGCACTGCCCCCTTTGGGATGAGCTGACACACACACACACACTGCCCCCTGTTCCCCCTATTGCATCTAAAGACCTCTCCCGTATAGCAAGGACTGGTTCTTGGCTACCAGTCTGCCCTCCCTGCAGTAAGCCCTGGTAAGAGCCGGCCTGCCAGTACCATGAGTTTTTCCCACTTCCAGCAGTGCCCTTGAGTGACAAAAGAGGAGGTGGAACAAGGCCTGGGTTCACCCATTCCTGGTGCCCTCCTCCTGGCTGTACTTAAGCGGATTGCCACCCAAATTTAGTCAGTGTCTCTCCCCATTTGAGAGAGGCAGGTCACACACAGGTTACCTGAATACTGGCCTTCCCTGTTCCTCTTCCCCTCGGGGGAGAGTGAGTGTGCACCTTTCCCCTGATCCTGATAAAGGATCAGGGCAGAGCAAGGACTTTGTGGGGGCCCTTGACCCGTAGTGCAGGTCCAGGGACCATCCTACAGCTGGATACAACCCCAGAGACTGCATAGGGAAGAGGCCTGTTGTGACTGCCTTGAGCTGAACTGAATAAACCGTTCCCGTTATTATACCTCCTGCCTGGTGTGTGATCTTTCTAGGGAAGGAGACGGGATTGTATTCTACCGTAGGAGATCGCCTCCATACATCTGGAGCCTGCGGCAGATGGAGGCACTGTACTACTAGAGATCAATGCTGGGTATGTACCCCAGAATCCTGTCCTGTGTCCCCACAAACATCGGCGAACGACTCAGCCCTCCTGCTTACCAGCAGGTCGCATGCACCACACACGCTGTAATGGCAGAATCTCCTATCTGATGGGGGAAACACCGTTACACCCGCCTGACTGCCCCACACCTCTGGAATGCCCTTCCCCTCAATATCCAACTAGCACCCTCTCACTCCACATTTAAGACCCCTCTTAAAACCCACCTCTTTAACGAAGCATAGGAGTAGCTCTGTGGCTGATCCTATACATCTCATACACTGGCCGTGGCCTCTTGCAGACACAGTTACCAGAACGCCCTCCTACTGTCTCTGTACTTTCTTCCTACTTACTAATTAGATTGTAAGCTTTTTGGGGCAGGGATTCCCTTTCCTAATGTTACTTTTATTTCTGAAGCTCTTATTGCCATTATGTGTTATTTGTATTATTTCTTATCTATATGATTGTCACGTGTGTTACTGCTGTGAAGCGCTATGTACATTAATGGCGCTATATACATAAAGACATACATACATACATTTAATTCTAGCATTTGACCAGGAAAAAAATACTTGAGTCACTTCTCATTTCCAAGTATGCCCTGGACACAAAATAATGATGTTATACTGGGCACAGCTGTTTCTGTGTTGTCTATGGCGCTGGAAGTCTGTTTGTCCTCCGGGGAGGGGGGGGGGTTCAGTCCGCTCTGCAGATAAATGAAATCTTTATCAGATGAAAACAAACACACATTAGCCTCCTGCCCCTGGGAGTGGAGCCTGGGGGGATTTTCACACTCTCTGTGGAGCAAAAGTCATGCAATTGAATTAACTGTAAGGGCAACAGTGTAACCCCTGCACTGCCGAAGGAACAGAGGAATGTTAATGCAATATACCCTGGGTCGTACACCATATAATTAACACATTAAATACCATAAAAGTAAGCATGCTTTGCACAACGTAGTGGCACTTTGTCTGAAGTATTGGAAAAGTTATCTGGATCTTATTTCTATGTACTGTATATCTTTATTTATATAGCGCCCACAATGTACTCAGCCCTTTACAAAATAGATAGTAGAGGGAATTATAATACATTAAGCGCAGCAAAGTCAGACAATAGGAAAGGAAATCCCCGCCCCGGAGAGCTTACAATCTAAGAGGTATGTTGGGAGAGGTACAGAGACAGCAGGTGAGGGAATGAGTGCAGTAGATGGCAGTGCTTGGCCACAATGGAGAACACTTATACAATATTTCTGTCCTATAAAAATAGAAATAGAGACAGACTTTCTAAAATAAATTAATGTTCCTTTAAAAAAAAAACAAAAAAAAAAGTGTATGTTTGTAAATAGAAAAATAGTGGTCCTCTGGGTATGTAAACGGTGATACTTCATACCCATAAGTACTATTACAGTTCGACTTATTGAATGCACACCTGTCAGTGTCCCATGAAGCATACAGAGAAGTTGGCTTCCTTGGACAGATTCAATCAACCACAAAGTGACAATTTTACTTATGTAGAAGGTTTTATTTTCACCGATTATCACATTGTCCTGCACATTTTGCTGGTGATGGCAGAGTAATTACTTTCCAAAAAGAACAGGTTAGAGGGGGTGATTGACAGCACGCTTGTAGATACAAGTTTCACAAACAGTCTTATCACAAAAGAGATTATTGAAAGATAGTTTAAAAAAAAAAAAACCTCCAAAGCATTTAGTTACTATAGAAACATTAAAAGTATTTAAAACATTATACTTGTCTGATTTTTATTAAAAGTCTCCAATAACCTACATTTAACCCAACATAAAGTTTACTTCGGTCCCAGGAATGACTGCTTAACCCAACATAAAGTTTACTTTGGTCCCAGGAATGACTGCTCTTTAAGTATTCTTTAGTGTCTGTGCCAAATGTAAAAAATTTGTTTTGAGTATTTTATGCCATTTATTTTTTTAAAGCTGCACCAGGTAAGAAAAACAGACTTGTGTAACGGAGCAGTTCAAGTTATATGGTCCATCAACGTATTTAAAGGAGCAATTCATGCTTTTTTTTTTTAATTACTGTTTTTTTTTTTTTAACACAGGGTTGAACCTGGAGCTGAAATGAAGGGGGCCGGCTCTGGACACCCCCTGTTCAATCATATGTTAACAAAAATAAATTGTAAAAAAAAAAAAAATCGGCCGCTTGGATTGGCTCTTCAAACAAATCTTTAGACATACACACAAAGTTCCCTGTAAAAATGCTGCGACATTTTTCAGCTTTAGAGCATTATTGATGTAAAGTTATTTATCTCCACATTTATTTATGTTGGGATTTTTAAATGTGACCACTCTTTTTTTTCCTGCAAACTAGTGATGCCTGGAACATAATTTCCTCCCTATATTAGGAACTCCTAGCAAGGCTGTAAGAAAAGCAAGAGGTGTGGTATATTCCTGGCGCAATCCCTGCCATGCAGGGGACGTGCACGCACCAGGTTACACATTCATTGGAAGGAAACAAGATGAACAATAACCCCCTTGATTAGAGTCACAGAAAACATTCAGGTTTTCCTACATGATTAAATTACTTATACGGTAACGTGTTTGCTTTATCCTGACATCATTGACCATGATTGACCCTACATAACTCATCACTGTCATTTGTGCACTTGTGTCCTGAGTGGGACGGCACCTTTACCTGTGTGTGCTGCGGGGGGGCACGGGGGTTGCAGAGGCCCCCTCACGGTTCCCGAATACATTTAAATGATTGCCGGGGGAGCTGCAGGGCCTCTGTAAACTTCTACTTACCTTGTTTCAGATGCTCCTGGTCACGCGTCGCCATGGCAACGTGACGTCATCACGCCAGGACGTCTGAAGCAAGGTAAGCAAGGGGGGCGCGAGGAGAGGGGGACAGACGGCAGGGGGGGGGGGCGCAGGGGAAATAAGATTGCGCTCCCCTGTGTTAGAGGGCCTTCTTCTTGGAGTTAAAGGTTATACTACTTACGGGACTCCTGGAAGTCACAGGGCTAAATGCCATCTTCGTCCTCTTAACTTCTCGGAACTCAACGCCTGAGACACCTCAAGAGTTACGCTATGAACTTATATTGAAAGTTGCCCTCTCATAACACAGCAAACTAAAGTGATATTGCTGAGATACAGCGCAACAGATAGCTGTGTATCCTAGCGTTATATTCACCAAAGGGCTGTAGCCACTATCTGTTGTTAACCCCTTTAGTGGTGAAGGGGTTATTGACCAGTCGGATTAAGAAATGTTGGTAATGGCTTTCATTTCGGTCTCTAAAGACCAGGGGTGCCTGACTCCAGTCCTCAAGGGCCACCAACAGGTCAGGTTTTAAGGATATCCCTGCTTTATCACAGGTGGCTCCATCAGTGGCTCAGACAAAGGCTGCAACCTGTGGTGAAGCAGGGACTGGTTGAGCCACCTTTGCTGAAGCAGGGACGGATTGAGCCGCCTGTGCTGAAGCTGGGACTGATTGAGACACCTGTGCTGAAGCAGGGATATCCTCAAAACCTGACTTGTTGGCGGCCCTTGATGACTGGAGTTGGCCACTCCTGATATAGACTGTAAGCTCTTGGGGTAAAGAGATTCCCTCTTGCAATGCCTGCACTAACCTTGCTGAGTATTAGCATTGTCAGAGTATTACACGCGGTAGCATTAAGTACACTGTCGCTGCTCCACACAATAACACCATGACATTCTCTGACTTGTTGATGAATGTTCTGGGTGGGAGAGGTTTAGGTTACAGAATCCCTGTCTGCTGTTTCATTAAATCATGTCTCACAAGGTGAGTAAAGGCAGTGACTGAACGCTGAGCAGCTGGGCAGGTAAGGGCAGGTTCCAGGTTTGTTGACAGACAGGATTAATCTCCGTTTCACAACATTTTCAATTATCTTTATATCTTCAGTATTATTAACCCGTTCACTGCCTCTAATAGCCGTGGGCGTTTAAAAAGATGCCGGCGACCCTCCGCCGTGAGAGAAAACGCGTGGAATGAAGCGCTAACCCAGCAGTAACATTAGCGCAAGGCTGGCCGACTCCAGTCCTCCAGGGACCACCAACAGGCCAGGTTTTCAGGATATCCCTGTTTCCGCACAGGTGGCTCAATCAATGAGCCACCTGTGTGGAAGCAGGGATATCCCGAAAACCTGGCCTGTTGGTGGCCCTGTAGGGCTGCAGTAGGCCACCCCTGCGTTACTTCCTTCAAACTGAGTGATACCGGCTCAAACCCCATTGTCAACATTTTGATCCAACTAGGAAAAGGGCTGGGTAAGTAAGAGATAAGAGCAGCAACACACACCCTAAACTTCACATTTGCTTATACATCATGTATCCCTTTAGCTGCCTGGACAATGCATTGCTGGCCTCTCTGTCAGTGAAGGGGTTAAAGGATCAGTAATCTGCCTATGTCACACACTATAGGGTCACATGAAAAGAGACGCCTCTACTTTGTATGGGGAGAAGAGGCTGGTATGCAGTTATGTGTATTAAAGAAGCAATACAGGTTAACTTTAAAATATATATATTTTTTATTACAGGTTTGAAGCAGGGGGTCTCTGGAACCGAACCCCGGTAAGTTCAGCTTTGGGGACCCCATGCGTCTGGAGATACTTACCTCCGTAGTGGTGCCGGTATCCCTGCAGGCAAAGAAACTGTGTTCTTTAGTCTAGTGGCGGCTTAAATCTTCCGCCTCACACGGACCAATAGGAAGACGTGACGTCATCCGGTGCGGCTTCCTATAGGCCCGCGAGACCTGAACCTTTGAACTCCGCAGAGATACCGGCGCCCGCTAAGGAGGTAAGTTTCTCTGGAAGCCGGGGGTCCCCAGAGCTGAAATTAACAGGGTTCAGCTCCGGAGACCCCCTGCTTCAACCCTGCCATTAAAAAATAATATATATTTATTTTTAAGGTTAACCCATATTGCAGCTTTAACTCAAGTTCACTGTAACACTGACCGTGCTTCTCACCATATGGAATAAAAGCCGGAGGTGTTCCAGCGAGGGGCTGTGCTTTTCACAAGATGCACTTACTCGGACCTGCCAACTACCACGACTCTCTGTAATCTTCACAGGTTTGGAGTCAGTCTCAGTGATTTTTAGCGTCAGAGTTCCATGGACTTCAATGGAATCTCGCTGATAAAAACCAGAACATGTGTTTTCACAGATTTGGGGGCTTGGAGGCTGGCGTCTCTTTTTTTACCCCTTAAAAATACCATCACGTGCAGAGTTGAGTTGCATCCCAGAGCTGTCACTGCACTTGAGCACGAACAGAATTTCCTCGGCTAATTTGGTCGTGACACCCAATGTGAAGGGCCTTCCGATCACCGCGGACAAGGCGGGTCATAGTGACACGGACACAGCTGCTGTGTGGCTTGGATTAGCTGTGACTGTCCCCCCATGTGCTGCCGTGCTGTGGCGCCTGACACCCAGGACGGAGTCTGGAGATAAGCCTGGGACAAGCAAACACTTAGCGGTGACAAAGTTACTCTCGCCCTCGTCATTGCTGCTGAAGGGCTCTTGAAATCCTCCAGGCCTGGACCTTGGAAGCTCTCTGTATATCTCATTACTTTATAGTTTACAATGGAGCTGTGTGCTCTGCAGACTTCCATATCTCACAATAACTTCACCCCTCTCCTGACATACAAGTGAATAACCTCTTCAGCACTGGAGAGCCCTACAAGGCGCCCGCCTGACAAACCTAGACAGCAGCTGAGCATTGCTCCATTAACCCTTACAGTGTCACTGCTGCAGAAATGGCTCTCTCTCTCTCTCTCTCTCTCTCTCTCTCTCTCTCTCTCTCTCTCTCTCTCTCTCTCTCTCTCTCTCTATATATATTTTACATGTGCTTTATATTAAACCTACTGTACAGTATTTGGCATTTCTTAAACACGTCAAAGTGCCCGGGCATTTAACACCTTGCTATCATTTTAAAAGATTGGTTTAGAATTCGAAGACGGGGAGTTTACATTTTGGACGGAAGAATATACACGCACAGTTCGTGAATGGGCTGGTCCTGGGATTTTATTAATATTTACTAAATGTATGACAAATGTAGCAGTGATTTTAATGTCATATTTGGGATGAGGGATTGTCTAGACCAGCGGTTCCCAACTTTTTGTTAACAACCCCTGCTAGAAAACATTTGTTCCGCGTACCCCTAATTAATAAATCTTATTGCAGACTCATCGGACTATTGCTAACAAATTGTGTGACCAACACACACTTAATAAGAACCCAAACTGCCCCTCTGTGTGTGAAGACAACAGACAGGTGGCTTCTCCAAAAATACTGGACACAATGGTGAAAGGTGCGACCCATAAAGACACACAAACGCACGAGACACACACACCTCTTCGCTTCATGTGGTTTCCTCCTCTCCTTGGCCCCACCTTCAGGCTCCTGACACCTCCTCCTGATTGGCTGCTTATGGGTAATGTAGCCAATCAGGATGGAGGAAGATGTCCAGCCCCCTAGCAGCAGCTCTGTTCTCAGGGAAATCCCAAGGCCCCCCAAGTTGGCCAGGTCACTATGTCCAGAGAGGTAATATCGGACACACACATACATGTCCACAGAGGTAATGCTGGTATACACATACATGTCACAGAGGTAATGCTGGTATACACATACATGCCCACAGAGGTAATGCTGGTATACACATACATGTCCACAGAGGTAATGCTGGTATACACATACATGCCCACAGAGGTAATACTGGTATACACATACATGTCCACAGAGGTAATACTGGTATACACATACATGCCCACAGAGGTAATACTGGTACTATACACATACATGTCCACAGAGGTAATACTGGTATACACATACATGTCCACAGAGGTAATACTGGTATACACATACATGCGCAGAGAGGTAATATCGGACACACACATACATGTCCACAGAGGTAATACTGGTATGTATACACATACATGCCCACAGAGGTAATACTGGTATACACATACATGCCCACAGAGGTAATACTGGTATACACATACATGCCCACAGAGGTAATACTGGTATACACATACATGCCCACAGAGGTAATACTGGTATACACATACATGTCCACAGAGGTAATACTGGTATACACATACATGCCCAGAGAGGTAATATCGGACACACACATACATGCCCACAGAGGTAATACTGGTACTGAAAATAAAGACGTTGTTGGTGCAATCCTACCAACTTGGTCACATACAAAAAAAACATGTTTTCTCTTAATTCGTGTTTCTAGATTTGTTTTTGTATCTATGTTTTATGGTGTAATCCTCAGGTATTTCTATTTATGGGAAAATTAATTTAAATGCTTTGCTAGTCTCTCTGGCAATGTAGTGGCTAAAAATATAACGAGTTATGAGAAACATAAGCCCAAACCCACAAAAGGGTGCTAAACATTAGCACGCCTTTACTCATATGCATTTGAATGCTAACTAGAGTTGCCAGGTTGCTTCAAAATACTGGACAGAATGGTGAAAGGAACTCTCACCTCTCCATGCTGTTTCCTCCTCTCCTTGGCCCCACCCCCAGGCTTCTGACACTTCCTCCTTATTGGCTGCATTACCCAGCAGCAGCCAATCAGGACACTGGAAGCTGGCCAGCCCCCTGGCAACAGCTCTGCTCTCTCCCTGCTCGTGGAATTCCCACGACCCCCCAAGCCGGTCAG
The DNA here is from genome assembly GCA_036426205.1 of Ascaphus truei. Lineage (NCBI taxonomy): Eukaryota > Metazoa > Chordata > Amphibia > Anura > Ascaphidae > Ascaphus > Ascaphus truei. The sequence continues at coordinate 38,190,936 of CM071573.1, forward strand.
GTCACAATGTCCAGAGAGGTAATCCCGGTATACACATACATGTCCAGTATTACCTCTACTTTTTAACTGGACAGTGTCCAAATATAGGACAGTCCAGTTCAATACTGGACACCTGGAAACCCCTAACTAATGCGTAGCACCTTTTAGTGGATCTGGGCCAAAGTACCATAGTATTGTAACACCCCTACCCCCCCCCTCCACCCCCCCAAAGGGAGATGTTCTGGTACATAGGTGTTAGTTGTGCTGTGGTGCTCACCTGTTGGTTCTAGGAGGCTGAGTCTCTGTGTTGTAGTAGGGAGTGGGGCACAGGATAGTCTTTAGTGATGGTGCAGCGCCTTCATCCTGCATGGCTCCTGCCATACACAGAGGTTTATCTCCACGGGAACTTCCATGATGTTGATAAAGGAGTCTGGATACCACAGGTCAATGCAACCGATTGATTGCATCTGGGCAACTGAACAGAACATAACAGGAGCATAACATAACTTGTCCCTCTTCTTCCAGTATCCCAGCCCAGGGGTATCATCCCTTCCCTGGGCCGGACATGACTAGTCACCCCAGGAGCTTGAGGCCCCTACGCTAGTCTAATCTGTCCTCACCCCCTTGGGGCAAGGCAGGAACACAGCACCTACTCCCTAAGGAGCAGGCCAGACCATAGATAACACACTCAATTTAGAAGGGAGCCATCTTTTATACCAGGGGTGTGCCCCAGTATCTGGGCAGTACCACTGGAGTAAGCCCACCCGCTGGCATGTGCTCCAAAACGGTTTCCAGACTGGCACCTGGAACCCGCAACAAAGTAACATCTGGGGCATGAGGCTCACATGCTGAGCCATGTGAGAGGGGGTTAACCCTAGCACTACCTGCTCTTACCAGGATCTATGGTGCTAGGGCAGAGAATTTAGTAGCCAGAGGTTACATGGCTACAGTAAACTGCAGCTGAGAACCCCTGGGTTAGTTGTAGGTGAATAAAAGTCGTCTCCCATGTTTATTATTTGACGTGCACACTACGTCTTGACCCACGCGAGTCTTCTTCTATTTTGCTTGGATAAGACACGGGGCAGTGACTTGTCCCCTCTTGGTAGATTTGTCCCCATCAACGCCGGCCATGTTGCTATGAGCAGATCTTTCTCTACACTGTGTGAGAATATGCAGCTGTGTTATGTTTATTTTATCTGGACGTCTAAAAAATTAATTGAAATAGAAGTATTTTTTTAACACTTTTTTTTAAAACTTTTTATTTTTGATTTCTCCCTCTTGTATTTAACTGTTTTTTTTTTTTTTTTTTTTAAGTTTTTTTTTTTTTTTTTTTTTCTTTTTTTTTTTAACTGTTTTTTTTTTTTTTTTTTGCAGGCTTTTCATGATCTTTAACTTATCTCTTTGTGAAAAGGTAGTTATGTGAGCTCTAGATACAGCACAATTACTAATGTATTGTATTGTATGTCTTTATTTATATAGCGGCATAAATGTACATAGCGCTTCACAGTAGTAATACACGTTGTAATCATATAAATAACAAATAATATAAATAACAGGTCATGGGAATAAGTGCTTCAGACATAAAAGTAACATTAAGGAAGAGGAGTCCCTGCTCCGAGGAGCTTACAATCTAATTAATGCACAGGTTGATGCTATATCATGTTTGTATGTATGTATATCTTTATTTATATAGAGCCATTAATGTACATAGCGCTTCACAGCAGTAATACACGTGACATAATCATATAAATAACAAATAATACAAATAACACATAATGGGAATAAGCGCTTCAGACATAAAAGTGACATTTAGGAAAAGGAGTCTCTGTCCCAAAGAGCTTACAATCTAATTATCATTAGCCAAACAGAGAAAAACATAAGTGTCAGATAAGAGAGTTGTGCAGGACCTGAGAGGAATACAAATGTATCAATTTTCCATAGAAATCAAACATTTATTGTAAAACATTTACGTTTAGGGTGATTGCACAACATAGTTTTTTGTCTGCTTAGTGGGACTGTCTCTCTAACAGTCTAAATCTAAGGCCTCGTCCAGGTAGGGAAAGGGCGCGCTGGCGCTCCAGCACTGCGCCCCCTGCTCGGCCGTGCTTTTCCTGGCCGGCTAGGTGTGCACGCGTCTGGGTGCGCGGCTCCGACGTCACGGAGCTGGTTCGCCCTCATTGGGCGAACCGCTCACGTGACGCGCTTGCGAGCAGCAAAATCAATTTTGCTTGCTCGGCAAGCGGCTGAGCGCCCGCCCGCTCACGCAGGACACGTGCATTGTCGCAATGGGTCCAGCGCGAGCGCGCCCGCTCAGCGCCACCCTGGACGAGGCCTAAACTGATCAAAATTGTCTCATGGAATTTTCAACATCGGCAGTTCTCATTCTCTGAACTATTCTGCCATCTACTGTCAAGAGCGTCTACTGCAGGGTGAGTGTGACAGCAAAATAGGGGTCTGTCAATTCCTCTGCTCATGCTACTATCTAGGGCAGTGTGTCATTAAATAACTCTTCCTTCAGCGTTATAAGTCAGGAACTTGGTTATTAAATTGCACACATTTGTAGCTGAAATCATGGGTATCGAGTAACTCTCCACATCTCTCACTCGCCGGGATGGCACCTTGGTCCGGCATTACCTGCCATTCACCTGAATAAAGAGAAGTCTTTTGATCAGGGGTGGCTAACCAGTCCTTAAGTCAGGTCAGGGTTTCGGGATATCCCTGCTTCAGCACAGGTGGTCAAAGACTGCGCCACTGATTGAGCCTCCTGTGCTGAAGCAGAGATATCCTGAAGACATGGCCCTTTGAGGACTGGAGTTGGCCACAGCTGTCTTAGACCAGGGGGGCGCGGACATCTCCTACCTTATCTTCTGCTACGCATCGCCATGGCAACGTGGCGTCAAATGACGCAGCAGGGCCATGTGACGTGCGTGTCACCATAGCAAATTGCGTCAAATGATGCCGCTGGGGTCACGTGACGTCACATGACCCCAGCACGTAATTTGACGCTGGATAATAGCTAAGGGGGGGGGGGGGGGGGGCGTGAGCACAAGGGCTGGCAGACAGGGGACGACGACACAGCACAGAAAGTTTGCGCACCCCTGCCTTAGACCATGGAGGCCCTCTCGGGCAATGATGGTTTGGGAAGGACAAAGGGTTAAATAAAGACGGTATTGAGAGAATAATAAAGATGGAAATTGGTGAATTCACACACAGGCAAGCTTTCCCCCCCCCCCCCCTCCTTGTCTCTACCGTGGGCCAGGGAAGCGGAACCATATGTTTTCTTGTTTGTAGCTGGAGTTTGTAAGAGGAATGATTTAATAAACAAACCGGGGGCCTCCTCTCAATGCAGTGACATGGGTAGCAGTGAGCACAAGCCGACCCGCTGCACCCTGCCATGTGCGAATGCATTACACGGCAGGCTCACATCTGCCAGATGTTCAGGGAATCAGTGCACGAGAACGCAACGTTCCTACACTGCCACTGCTTATATACTTACACTATATACTGGCCAGTGTAAGGGGTTTCTCCCTGAAGGAAGCCTCATTGTACCCAGTAAGCGCACGATTTTCCCAGGGAAAACTGGATTCTGTCCATAGTTACATTTATTGATTGAACGTAAACAATGGTTGCATGTCAGATTTTAAAGCTGCACCGTTTTACTATTCAGGTATAAAACATTCAGGTATAAAACGAGGATTTTTTTTTATATTGCAGAGGTTTTCAGCTTCAGGCCTCAAGACCCCCCAACAGGTCAGGTTTTCAGGATAGTCCAGCTTCAGCAGAGCTGGCTCAATCGGTGGCTCAGTCGAAGAGCCAGCTTCAGCAAAGGTGGTGCAATCAGGGGCTCCATCTTCAACTGAGCCACCTGTGCTGAAGCAGGGATATCCTGAAAACCTGACTTGTTGCGGGGGGTCTTGAGGAAAAAAGGGCCTCCCTCTCTATTTGTGCCAGTTACATGGAACATGCGGGAAGCCTTACATAAACTTTCACTCTGCAGTTCCTTGTTCTAGGAGTGATTGAATAACCTTCTGTCCAGTGTAGAGTCCAAAAGGTGGGAAGCCTGTGAATATATTCCATGCTGGTAAGGAATAAAGAAAGAGCACCGGCCCCAAATATTGTTTTTTTTCTATAACACAATGTGGGCTATTTAGCAAAGTGTCCTGGCCGCAGATCAAGGGTGACGAAACAGCACCAGATTTATTAGGAAAGTGGTGCCACGGAAAGCAGTGGGATTTTTTCCTTTGATAAATCTGGTGTGGCTTTTTTTTTTGGCATTGGGTTTTGCCTCCGGCTGGGATCTTTCCACAAGTAGATCCCAATATCTTTCAAAACGGGTTACCCCGAGAGCTGTTTTCCTGGCTTATTTTCAGGAAATGATACATGGGTTGTAATTATTTATTTGTCAACTTTTCCGAAATTGATTTTGTCCAACGCGTTCCCTGTTGCCAGCTTCATAATCCAGAAACAGCCGTCCAACCAGAGGGATAAAAGGAAAAAAGACAACCGTCCTTCAGAAGTTCAGTGACTGTATTACAGTGACCAAGGTACTAGTTTTTTTTTTATTATTATTTGTTTTATTTGTCAATTGTTTTACCAGGGAATAATACTTTGAGAGTTACCTCTCGTTTTCAAGCACGTCCTGGGCACAGCTATGATAATACATGGATACATTAAATGAACAGGGTTATACATTATAGTTAAAGACATTGCATGGACAGTTACAGATAATATATGTTATGAGCGTACGTAACAGTTATAGAAAAGATTAAAATGTGACACAGCTGAATTCTTGGAAGAACTTAGCCTGGTGGCGGATTTGAGAGTCTCAGGTAGGTTGTTCCAGCCGTGAGCAGCACGGTCAGAGGAGCAGAGGACGGCTTCCTTGTTGAACCTTGGGATCGTGAGAAGTCTTATTACATGAAGTTGTTCTAGTGACATGTTGATGCAGCAGGCTCAAGCCATGAGACAACTATTACCAACCCTATTTTGTCCAATACCACATAGTAAAGTAAACCACCAGTTGTTTCTATCTAAAAGCATCTACAGTTACCCTTAAAATAATATATCAATCACAGGGGGAAGCCCTAACCAGATCTAGCTAATATCTAATAATATACTGAAAAAGACAAATGTAAGTTGGGCTCAATCTACTACTACAACTCTAATATACAATGTAACCTTAACTAAAACAGCCATAAAGATACATATCAAACGGCGTCATTCCCGCTGCACTAACTACCTGACGCGTTTCATGGCAAACAGCCGCTATCTCTGAGGGGTAAATAGTGTAGGGAGTTGGCTGCCTTTAGATATTTAGATGCTTTAATAAAGGTTAGGTTTCATATTGGAGTTGTAGCAATAGACGGAGCCCTATTTATATTGTTCTACACTTAAAATATCAAACCAATATTAGTGAGTGAGCCCACTGAATCTGCTTCTCCCTTGTCCCGGGCTCAGCTGAATAAGCTGTTCATGGGAGCAGACCCTTGGGCAGGGGTGGCCAAACTTTTTTTCAGGCGACCAATAAATGTGCACACATGGTTTGGCCACTTGTCCTACTGCCTCCCGATGGCAGTGGTGGGGAGAAGTGCTGCAGCAGGGGGGAGGGGGAGTACAGGGGGGGGGGGGGGGCAGGGGGGGGGGGGGGGGGCTCTGTGGCGTGGGCAAGGCCACCGACAGCTTTCCACGGCTCAGGACAAGAGTTTCCAACTGGGCCCACCCATGTTGGCTGCCTTGTGAGCACCTCCCCCCCCCTCTTTCTCTTCCCCCCCCCCCCGTCCCCCACCTCGGACGAGCATCGAGTATTGTAGCATTGGTTGAGAACCCCAACCATGGAGAATAAGGTCATCCATGGACAGGGAGAAATCTCATTGGTCTTATTGTGTTGGGGGATTTTAATAAATCCAACTAACGTATAAATATAGGTTTCAGGTGACAGTTTTGGTCGTCTTGGCTGGAATCCCCTATCTAAACATTAAACCTTGCCTGGGTGCATCTGGTGATCTGGCTGGGGATGAGCGAGACATGATTGAGGCACGACAGGTCTGCATCCCTGTGCTCAAAAAGCATATATAGTTCCATTGTAAATATTCACTGGGAAGCCCAAACACTATTGACGAGAAGTCTGGAGCCAGCATGAGTGAATGTCAGAGAGGTGTCAGATCCAATATAAACAACATATCACAAAAGGCAGACACTCAGTGCAAGCTATTTATTCAATGGCATTGCAGGCCCCCTGACAGCACAGGGAGGTTAAAGGTGCAATACCACACAGAGTCGTGTTTTCTTGGTAAAATAGATATCTTGCTAAGCCAGAACAGAAAAAAATGCATTGTTTTGTCTTATTTAGCGCTGACGATGCACACAGCGCTGCGGAGAAACATTTGCAGACACAATGACACAGTGGTGAATGAATTTCACACAATGTGTCATTACCCGTAGAGCTTACAATCTAATTTTGGTGCCTGAAGGACAGGGAGATAAAGTCACTTGCCCAAGGTCACAAGGAGCGCTGTTACTGCGTTTTGCCCAGGGTTCACCCACTTCAAAGATGGTGTTCATTAGAAAGCATACCAATGTTCGGTATCATAAACGGATTGCACCTTCAGTTTTGTCAAATTATATTGAACACATAAAACACTCAGGTTCCCAGGTGTCCGGCGTTAGGACACTGTCCAGTAAGAAATGAGAGGTAGTACCATACATGTATGTGTATAGCGGTATTACCTCTCTGGGCGTGTATGCTTATAGCGGTATTACCTCTCTGGGCGTGTATGTATATACCAGTATTACCTCTCTGGGCGTGTATGTGTATAGCGGTATTACCTCTCTGGGCGTGTATGTGTATACCGGTATACCTATGGGAGATGATATGGTGTATACCGGATTACCTCTCTGGGGGTGTTGTGGTATAGCGGTATTACTCTCTGGGCGTGTATGTGTATAGCGGTATTACCTCTCTGGGCGTGTATGTGTATAGCGGTATTACCTCTCTGGGCGTGTATGTGTATAGCGGTATGAAATCTCTGGGCGTGTATGTGTATACCAGTATTACCTCTGTGGGCGTGTATGTGTATACTGGTGTTACCTCTCTGGGCGTGTATGTGTATAGCGGTATAACCTCTCTGGGTGTGTATGTGTATACCGGTATTACCCCTCTGGGCATGTATGTGTATACCAATATTACCTCTCTGGGCGTGTATGTGTATACCGGTATTACCTCTCTGGGCGTGTATGTGTATACCGGTGTTACCTCTCTGGGTGTGTGTGTGTGTATACCGGTATTACCTCTGTGTGTGTGTGTGTGTGTGTGTGTGTGTATACCGGCATTACCTCTCTGGGTGTGTGTGTGTTTATACCGGTATTACCTCTCTTGAGGTGGTGTGAGAGGATGAGGGTGGTGTGAGAGGATGAAGAGGGGCGTGAAAGGATAAAGGGGTGTGTAAGAGGATAAGGGTGTGTAGACTTCTTTCCCTATGCCTAAGAGAAACTACGCGGGCTCACAGGAGGCCTGAGCCTCCGTCACTGGGAGCCTGGGGTGATCTCTTTCTCCCTAGTGCAGTGCCTCCACCTGTGAGGGATCCCAGCGTTGGCGGGATAACCCCTTCACAGGAACTATCACAGAAATGAATACACACACAGGTATATAACAAGTATTTACTGTACACACAACACAATAACAGTATCCCAGTGCAATACCCACAGTATAGCCCAATGCCACACCGTCCTGAGGGTGCGCTGGCACCAATAGCCCTGGTGTCCTTCCCAATGTCAGTCCCATCCAATTGTGAGGTAGTACTACCCCTGGGGACCGTTGGTGCACTTATATATACCTTCCTGGGCACTCCTGTACCCAGGTGCAGCTGATGAACTAGAGCAGGGGAGAGCAATCTTTTTTTCCCTGTGCCCCCTGCTGTCTGTCCCCCCTCTCCTCGCGTTCCCCCTGCTTACCGTGCTTCAGATGTCCTGGCGTCATGAAGTCACATTGCCACGGCAACGCGACGTCACGACCCCACGGCGTCATTTGATGCCGCGTTGCCATGACGACGCGTGACGAGGAGTGTCTGAAACAAGGTAAGTAGAAGTTTACAGAGGCCCTGCAGCTCCCCCGGCATTCATTTAAATGTATTCGGGAAGCGTGCGAGGGCCTCTGTAAACCCCGCGCCCCCCCGCAGCGATTTGCGCACCGCTGAATTAGAGGATCAGTCTGGTCCCACGACAAGGGGCCTGCAAAATCCCCTCTCGCCTTACGGTGATGATCCGCCTTGTAGGGGAGCTCCAGCAGGAGTGTCTCCCATAATTTCTATAGTGCCCCGAGCCTGGGCCTAGGCTCGCAGGCACCGCGTGGCCGTCCGGTCAATGGTATCTCAACACTGTTACTGCAGCAATACTAAGGGGAGCATCCCTATCTGGGGCCTTCCCTACAATACTTAGCCGAGGGGACTTAGGGCCTAGCTGGGGCCTAAGGGGCAAATCTAGGCCTAGTCCAGGGAAGCACTGCTTCCTGGACACTCCTCCTTCCAACTGGCTGCGCTGGCTCCGTTCGCGCCAAACACATATCCTGCTTCTTCAGCTCTATTGACTGTAACTGCCCATGTGGTCTTTCCTCCCCTGGAGGATCCTGGGACCTGTAGTCCCGTGCAGAGCCTCCCAAGATGGCCGCTGCCCTCCTAGCTATCTGCGCATGCGCCATGTAGTGTCTTGCACAAACAAAAATGGCCACCCCCACACTCGCGTCATGGAGCTCCAGTAGTTCCGATCACCCCGGTAGTCCGTCAACTCCCCCTCCCGCACCGGAGGTAAGAAGGAAGCCCGGCTACAGGTGTGTGAGAGGATGAGGGGGGGGAGGAGGGGGGTGAGAGAATGAGGAGGGGGGTGAGAGAATGAGGGGGGGGTGAGAATGAGCCAGAGGGGTGTAAGAGGATAAGGGTGTGTGTGAGAGGATGAGGATGAGGGGATGGTGTAAGAGGATGAGGGGTGTATGAGAGGATGAGTGGGGGGGGGTGAGAGGATGAGGGGAGTGTGTGAGAGGATGAGGGGGGGTATGAGGATAAGGGTGTGCGAGAGAGGATGAAGGGGGGTCTGGGGATGAGGGGTGTGAGGATGAAGGGGGTAAAAGAGGAAGGGGGTGAGAGGAAGAGGGTGAGAGGTTGAGTGGGGGTGAGAGAGGATGAGAATGAGGGAGGGTGAGATAGAATGAAGTGGGGGGGGGGGGGGGTACAGAGAACGAGGATGAGGGGGGTGAAACAATCTTGGAGTTTGTGGGAGAGGGGAAACAAAGGGCTGCACCTCAGCACTGCTGAGCAAGTCTAATATTTTAGCATTGGAACCCAGTTGTTTCAATTATATTATAGTGCGTTTTTACATCAGTATTGCTCACCATGGGCCTGTGTGACTGCACGTATGTTATTAATAAGTAATCTGACCATTACGTCATTTTTTCTACATTTTACTCCAAGTTGCACAATTTCATATTCCCAAGACCCCCTCCACGACTCTTCTCGAGCACTTCGCACCCTTCACCATTGTGTCCAGTATTTTTGGAGAAGCAAGATAAGCATGTATGTCACTTTTCAGGCTAAGTTTAACCGCTTCACTGCCAGAGGGACCCAAAACACACTACAGCGACACTGTGGATGGACCTTTCACCCATTGGAAATACACAGGAAAAATGGCAGCATGGATGGGCCAAATAGCACTTATCTGACATCATTCTCCGTGTCTACACGTGTTTGAACTATGGGACCAAGAGGACTATGTTCTCCCAGTGGACAGCGCCTTTGGCTTTCACATGTTCTCTTTCTTGGGAACTTTCCCCACTTTCAGCTTTGCGGATGACGTTGCAATTTGGATACAAAGTTGCTTCTGAGAAAATTGGGTGAAAGTTTATTCGTCAAATACAGGCCATTTTGTTTATGAGGGGATTATGTGGTGGATGACAGCAGGAAATAGTGCAGAACAGATCACTAGATAATCCTTGTTTTGGAAAACAGATGAGAAATGGTTAAAGGATAGGATTTGCATTCCCAGCTCCGGACACTCACTTTCCGTCGATATTCCCCGAAGACTCATTCGGTCCACTCATGGCTGTGATCTTCTAACATACTCAAGCCGCTCCTTCTCCCCAACTGTAACGACAGAGTCTGATAACAATGACACTGAGCATGAAGCAGGGGAGCCTGGTTCAAATCCCGGCGTCAGCTCGTTGTGACCTTGGGCAAGTCACTTTATCTCCCTGTGCCTCAGGCAACAAAATCACAGATTGTAAGCTCATCTGAGCAGGGACTGTGTCTGTAACAATCCTATGTGCGGCGTAGCCCGCGCTGTGCTGTAATTGTGACGCGCTTTGTGTCCCATTGGGAGAAAAGCTCTATATATGACAGTTATTATTACAGTCTCATCATTGAACTTCTGTGAAAACACAATATCTTCACACAGCTTTATTTATTTATTTATTTTTAAATGTATGGCATCATCATCACGGATTCTTTACATTTTCAATAATTTAGTGAATATAGACTGCAATCTATTAACATCTTTCATCTCTTAGATCATAACAGGCATCAAAAATGCCCACCGTGCCAATTTAGGCAAGATCATGTCCGAGGCCTCGGACACAGTGGCGCATACGCCTGCTGCACAGGCGATCCGAGGCCTCGGGGTGAGAGGCGACGGGGAGGCGTGGTCGTGACATCACGTGAACGGCTCGCCCTCATTGGCTGAACTGTTCACGTGACCCGGCCGTCGCACGACAAATGCAAATTGTTTTGTTGCGCTCAAAATCGGCCGCGCCGTCGCGCGTTCTATGGCCATCCTCATTAAGGAACGGCCTTTTGTCCGTGCACACACCAAGCATGGACGCAGCCTAACAGTCAGATCCTGCACTACGGCAAATCTTTACATCTGGAGCGTAACTGTTACTGCTTTTGCTTTGGGTCTTAGGGAGATCAAAGTTAAAGTCACTGTTTCAATTCGGGGGAATATATCGGAGATTCCTTGAAGGTTGTGATGGACCAACACGTGGACACTTCCTAAATGTAATTAGATTATACAGCGCTTTCATAATCTCACAATCTTTATTGGTTATCTTTTCTTACAATTTTATTCGGATTTTTTCCCCGCACCAAAATATAAATATATACTTCCATAGAAAGCACATGTAATTTTTTTATATAAAATGTTTTTATACACATTTTATACAGTTTAAGTTTACATACTTTTGTGCGTATTTTTTGTGTGCGCATTTTAGCGGTTTATTTACATTATGGAGCCATTTGTAACTGGCTAGGCTGTTGCTATGGTGGCCAGGACGATATACAGATGCAGCAGACGTTATTTTAAGGCATCACGGCGCCGTTTTCGTGTGCGCTGCTGTACTCCACGCGGCATGAACGCGGCCAATCGCCCCAGGCACGTGTGTTTATCGCGGTTGCTTTGTTTCAATTTTATGGATTGTGTGCAATTATATGCAATGAAATGAATGAATTGTAATGTGTACAATACTGTGCTACTGTGCTACTGTATCAATTTCAGGTGTTTAAAAGCCAGAACACTAAAATGCCATTTTATGCACTCGCGTCTTAAGGTTGGAAGTAATCCCGCGCCATCACATGGGTATTCCGAGGTATAAACCGCGTGATTTCGTAAAATTATGGCCGCTGCGTCTGTAGTCACCAATTGCCCCACATGGTATCCCTTGAAGGCAGATGCTGCCGCGAATTGCGTTGGATCTTATACAGAAGATGGCCTTTTTAGGCTTGTGAGCGCATATACCCACTCTTCCCTCGTCCCCCCCTAAACGTTTCTATTAAAAAATACTAGTTCTGAAGCCTTTTGTACTTCACTACTTTTGCGTTTTCCTTAATGCGTGTTGTTAATACGCATTCTTATAGAGCTGAACTCTCAGACTTCCTCATAGTACAAGGATGTTCTATAACCTGTCAATAAGTAGATTATCCTCCAGCAGGAAAAAGATATTACAGAGCAAACTGACTGAAGCCGTGAAGAAGGTGACACCACCCAGAAATGATGATTGAATGAAAGTATTGTAAAGTAGATATTTTATTTAAGCTGTTAAGGGCAAGATGGCCAAAATGCAATATCTCCTCTACAACTAAATCTAATGGGATTATCCATAAATTGATCTCCAACAGACATGCAAGATCAACCAGAGCATGGTGCGTCAGACAGAAGAAAAAAAGAAGTCACAGTTCATTAGCATTTGACATTTTATTTACATATCAGAGTTCCTTGGCTGATTTCTTACAGGACACAAAACAAAATACACAGAGGCCGAATGAGAACTCTCAGAGTAAGACCGCTGTTCCGGAACCCATCCATAACTTATACACGGAATGCCAAAGACCGGCTAGTGCAGGGGTGGGCAACTCCAGTTCTCAAGAGCAACCAACAGGTAAGGTTTTCAGGGTATCCCTGCTTCAGCACAGGCGTTGCAGTCTTCGACTAAGTCACTGATTGAGCCACCTGTGCTTAAGCAATGATATTCTGAAAACCTGACCCGTTGGTTGGTCTTGAGGACTGGAGTTGGCTACCCCTGAGCTAGTGTGCCATTTCTCTACAGGTATCTCAGGCAAAGCAAGGGTTAATATAACCAATGATCTGCAGGTTTCCCTTGCAGTTAGAGGGCCCAGACACTCCTCACTTCATTGTCCTATTAACCCAATGTTCTGCAAACTCAACTGTCACGGACGGGGCCAACAGAGAAATTCAGCTTCTGACGTGTTCAGCTGCCTTGTCCAATAAAATCCCTGCTCAAACATGCAGGTAACATAAGGCGGCCTCAGCATTTAACCTGCTCAGGTTCATGGTAGCTGCCCTCCTGCAGTGCATTAATACCACCTCTAGTTTCTTTTCCCCATTACACCCAGGTTAACTCCTCTAAACACTGCATAAAATGTCAGCATTACATGATCCATACCTGGGCACAGGGGGAAACCTCTCCCCATACATGATACTCTGCTCTAATCCGTACCTTAATGACGTGTCTCACTGCAAAGTAATAGCAGAGGCCCGTATGCACTGTAGCCGTAATGTCGTCTCTCCAGCGCTGGAGATTTCTTCTCCAACACGGGCAGGCGGCTTAACAGCATATTATATAAAGGTCTTGGTTCATGAAGACCACGTCTAGTGATCCTCAGTCTGACTTAGCTCATCATGGCTCTGGTAGCCCTCCAGTTTTGGACATGTTTGGGTTTTAATTGCGGATTCCCTAGTCTTCAAAGTATAACTGCCCATAGGAGGTACCCCAGTGTTGAGCCCTTCATTCAAGGTGACATTGTAAGGATGCGCCATGTGGCGAGATCGCATATGTGATTCAACAACGGGTCTGGGAGGAATGGGAAATGAGGGGAAAGCAGTTCCTTGGTCTGTTTGGTTCACTTAAGTGATTATACAACATGTATTTCGAACACTTACAATGCAGCCACTTCAGTATTGAAGTCTCCAGCCCTGAAAGGCCTCACGTGATGCTGCGTGGAGGCAGCAGGGCACTGTCGCTCTGCAGAGAAGGGGTTAACCCAGGAGTAGGCAACACCAGTCCTCAAGGGCCCCCAAAAGGTCAGGTTTTCAGGATATCCCTGCTTCAGTACAGGTGGCTCAGTCTTTGATTGAGCCACCTGTGCTGAAGCAGGGATATCCTGAAAACCTGACCTGTTGGAGGCCTTTGAGGACTGGAATTGCCCACCCCTGGGTTAACAAGAACCATGGTCTATATATGGAGCAGCTCACATGTATAATTGCTCTTCTTCCTGGGGAACGGCTTATTGTTTGACAGAGGTGACTTGAAGGTCTGGTGGAGGCAGGAGGGGAAAACACGCGTCACTCATCCACTTTCCTGTTTATAAAAAAGGGGGAAGAGTACGCCGCCTTCTCCCAAATTCTCCTCCTCCTTAAGCTGGAGCTTTGGGGTGTTTACCCAAACCTGTCGTGTGCTGACCTGCGCCCTATCCATCACGCCTCCGCACAACCTCTAGGAACGGAGGGGACGGGACAGGCTGCTGCTGTATGGTGGGGAAATCATACAAAGTGGTTATTGGGTTTTTACATACAGCCTCTACTTCTATGGGGCCGTGTCCCAGTGCGTGGTTACGGAGCGTTACTGCGTTACTGCGCACCACTACTCCTTACCAATCATGCTACAGTATTTCCCTTTTGAAAGCGGTTTATTGTAAAAATTAACCTCTCCGCTGCAAGTCTGCTTCTTGCTAAAGCGGCCGGGGTCGCAGCTGCCTGAGCTTTCTCAGCTCGTCCAAATCAATCAAACTCTAACTTAGGAGTCTCATTAGAACGATCTCGGGCTATTCCAGCCGAGCTGCCGACAGCCTAAAAACAGCAAGTACCCGACGCCCTGGGAAATCACTGGATAAGAGCAACGATACACAGCATTGTACCCTGTTTCCACATACCCTTCCTTATAGATTGCAAGCTCCTTGGGGCAGGGCCCTCCTTACCTCCTGTAACAATGTAGGTTTGTTGCTTATTGTTTTTTCGTCCTCCTACCCTATTGTACTGCGCTCCAGCCTATGTTGGCACGTTCTAAATAAATGATAATAATAAATAATACCATTCCCCACACTGAGTGGCTGCTTCAATCGCTCGCCATCGTTTGCATCAGGAATTTCTCCTCATTCAGTTGCATCTGCGGGTTATGGGCTGGAAAAACATTTCTTTTAAAGCGGTTTTAATGTTGCAGAGAGCTCATATAGAACATTCTTTAATTATTATTATTATTAATCAGCATACAAACTGATTAGATCACCTTTTGTGCTTCTAAACGGTCCAAATTATTTTCCTACAGCAGAAGTACTTTTGCATATCACTGCTTTAAAAAAAATACAAATTGAATTATTTGGGTGATGTTTGAGGCTCTCCCATCTCATTAATATATTCAAGACTGGGGCCTCCAGGAGTTTGTAGCATGGGTTTCATGTTATGCCACTGGGCAGCAAAAAGTTGCGTTTCCACCAATCAATGGAAATGTAACAGATTGTAACGTTAATAGGGTCAAATAAAAGATGCTAGAAGTGCAGTTTCAGTAATAAAAGGGGTGGTGCTATTGATGAAGGTGGAAGTGGAGTTTAAGGCCAGGAACAGATGCCCGCTAAACAATGATTAATGATGCTCCTCTGGATTCTACGTCTTAAGGAGCAGAAACTCTCCATGATCCCGAAGGGGACGCAAGCATCATATCGCCCACGCACAAACCTGTATGTGCTAATAAACTAAACAAGTCGTGGCACATCTACCGTCACTTGCACAGGTCTGGCAGCCAGCTGTAAGGAGGAGTCCGGAACAGGAAGGATCTGACCTCTGTTGGATTAGCAGCTGCAGGACGCTACACTTGTGAGAGAATTCAGGCTAAGAAGCGGACCTGCACACATTATTCACACGTGAACGCGATCTGATTGCACATGCATGAAGTGTCCGGTGAAAACGTTATCAGGGAGGGAATCCCTGTAGAGAGGTTTGACAGCTGCCAGTCGAGAAAACATCCCTATTACTGCACGACCAGCAAAACACGGGAGGCTAGAACTGCTCGTAAACAAGACGTGTGCCTGTCATGCACAACCCAATTGTAATAGAACATTGCAACAAGGTCACTTTATAACAAACGGTCACTGGATGGAGCGGCCTAGAACAGGGGTGTGCAAAGTTCCTACAATGCACCCCCCTCCCCCGCGGCATCCGGCATCAAGTGACGTCACGTGACCCACAGCATCATTTGACGCCACGTCTCCATGGCAACGGGCGTCAAATGACACCACGTTGTCATGAGACGAGCGGCCACTGAAGCCAGGTGAGCCGCGCCCCCCAGTTTGCGCACCGCTGGTTTAGAACATTGTGGCCAACTCCAGTTCCTCAAGAGATACCAACAGGTCAGCCTATCCCTGCTTCAGCACAGGTGGCTCAGTCAAAGACTAAGCCACCTGGGCTGAAGCAGGGATATCCTGAACACCTGACCTGCGTCTAGCCCTTGAGGACTGGAGTTGGCCACCCTGGTGAAGAAGGTGCAGACACACCTAGGGCTGTAGCTGGCAAAAGCAGTCGCCATGGGGCAGGTACGGTAACGTGTCACTAGAGGAGTTTGGTTACCATTCAACATCCACCCCTTAAAGCAGCCGTTGCTCCACTAGGGGGAATTTATTGTTGTTTTTTTAATCTTTTTAAACTGTAGGTTCCCTGGAGAAGAACTAATGGTTCATAACTGGAATCTTCCCCACTAAAAAGGTAGCAACTTTGGTACACTGGGAATTCAAAATGGCGCATACTGTAGCACCAGTCAGCTCAATGTCATGACAATCGGCTTTCCCCCACTGCGGGCGCCTATACTTGGAAATACCCCGTTTATATCCAGAACCATACCCAGGTACATCAACAGTAAATCTATTTTGGGGGAACTGCATCTTTAAATGAAGTTGTGCCCCAAAGCAGATATAGCAATAAAACTGATGCATGACACTTTGGGGGTAGTTTTTTTTTTTTTTTTTAAGTCTCATCACTGCAAAACCAGAGCAAAAAAATCCCCAAATCCCAACCAGAATTAGGTTTCATCATCATCGATTAAAGATTTTTTTTTTTTTTTTACCTATTTAAAGCAATTAGATTTTTTTTCCTTTGAACTCCGCTCCCGAAGGATAGAAGTGTCCAGACTGAAACGCTTATATAGGTACCTGGTGAGGTCCGGCAGTTGGATTGCATTTTGAGTGACCGGGAAGAACGTCACAGAACATGCAGTAGCCCTGCAGGCTGACGCCTCGGTTCATGCATCATCATATTGATTGATGGGACAGTTAGATTGTTGCTAGTGCTGGGTCTGCTTTATTCAGCAGTTGCTTCTCCAACCCTTGGTAAGAAGCAGGGGCTAGAATGTCAGTACTGATGAGAATGTGGGCGTCGTGGGGAGAAGTTTCAACGCGGATTTAAATATCATGAGTGGCTCCAGCCCTTACTGCTTCAGGAGCATAGGTAGGACGACCCTTTTGGTGCTGCTGGGTTATCAGATCTAGGGCACTGTACCCTGATAAAACCAACAACAACATTCTCCTACTCTCTGCTGCTGGTACCCATCCTCTCTCCATACATCTCCTGCCACAAGAGCTTTATTTCTGTGGAGAGGGAGGCTGCGCTTCCTCTCATTTCTCTTCCGCCTTTCCCTGTCTGGAACTCTGAAGCTCCATCAGCAAATCTGTGCCGGCGTCCCCTGCCTTCTGGGCAAATCGCACAGTTCCCTGCAAGAATCCCAAGGAGCGGAGGCTGCGAGCGTAGTCTGTAAACACCGCGGAGGTCAGCTTACGTAAGGAGAGGTTAAGGAGACTAGAAATGTATGAAGTAGGAGCATCTGCCTCTCTGATACAAAAGAAAGGCGAGATATTAATCAAAACCAAATCCCACTGACATGCTATGCATTATCCGGAGCCGCGATACATGGAACCCAAATATACCCTCGACCAGAAACCCACTGAGCTTTCAGATCAGCGCCTGGTCCTGTAATGCTGAAGATACTGTGGCCTTTTTGAGCATTAAGAGAATATTATAATCCACACACAACCCCCGCCAGCTCAGAACCCAAACCGACCAGATACATTTGGGTCAAAAGGATTGTGACCTAATGTATACAACAAAAGGACATGTAAAAAGGGGACTTTGACATGGTTACATGGTTACATGGTTAAAAATACTTTGGCCAAAGAATGTGACTAAATGGGCCTTCCTTATGGGAAGACCGGTAAGTACAGCTCAACCCCGTTATAACGCGATCCGTTACAATGCGAATCCGCTTAGAACGCGACCCAAGCGTGGCTCCCAGTTCTTTGTTTGGACAGTTTAAGTTCACTGGGTGCATGCAAGATCACAGAAATCATTCGCATGCAAGATCACAGAAATCATTCGCATGCAAGATCACAGAAATCATTCGCATGCAAGATCACAGAAATCATTCGCATGCAAGATCACAGAAATCATTCGCATGCCCAAATATCACAGAAATCATTCGCATGCAAGATCACAGAAATCATTCGCATGCAAGATCACAGAAATCATTCGCATGCAAGATCACAGAAATCATTCGCATGCAAGATCACAGAAATCATTCGCATGCAAGATCACAGAAATCATTCGCATGCAAGATCACAGAAATCATTCGCATGCAAGATCACAGAAATCGGGGATAGTTCGCATGCAAGATCACAGAAATCATTCGCATGCAAGATCACAGAAATCACTCGCATACAATTCTGTGCGGGGGGCGCAGGGGTTACAGAGGCCCCTGTGCTTCCCGAAGGCATTTCAGTTAAATGCCGGGGAAGCGGTGAATGCCTCTGTAACTTCTCCTTACCGTGGTTCAGACGGCTTCATTTGACGCGTCGCCATGGCAACATGACACCACCC
The DNA here is from genome assembly GCA_036426205.1 of Ascaphus truei. NCBI lineage: Eukaryota > Metazoa > Chordata > Amphibia > Anura > Ascaphidae > Ascaphus > Ascaphus truei. Next base: position 38,209,320 of record CM071573.1, read on the forward strand.
GTCAGAGCCAAGGTAAGGAGGGGAGGGGGGGGGGGGGCGCCGAGGTGAGAGGGTCATCTAACGCGATGAGATTCTTCGGACCCCAAGCACCGCGTTATAACGGGGTCGAGCTGTATTACACTATATAATTTGTCATATTGGATGTAGCACTGAGGCTTCTTGACTTTTGTTGATTATAATAATTCCCTTAAAATCAATATGTTGATCTGTATAATATTACAACATATCCCTATGCACTTCCAGCACACGTAAAGTGCTTTCTCCTTGGAGATAATGGAGCCTAATACCCCCCTCCCCCAGTAATCTTGGTGCGTGAAATTACGGGATAAGTAGTCAATGCAGTTTCCGGGTCTCTATGGTCAGAGTCATTCTGATAAACACGTCTCTGTGTCAGCAAAGTGCAGGAGGGAAGCATATTCCAGAGAAAGAGAAGAGCTAGAATAAGAGGCGGTGCTCAGAAGCTGGAGGGTGGCAGGCCCAGCGGAAATACTCATTGGAAAGGGTAGTAGATTCATGGTATACCCTCCCAGAGGTGGTAAAAGGTCAATGCAGTAAATTATGTTTACAATTTTTGGGGTAGACCCAAAGCTACCCTAAAGTTAAGTCTCAAATAGGGTGAGCAGGTAGAAAATGGGCAGACTAGATGGACCAAGTGGTTCTGATCGGCTATCAAATGCTGTTTCTATGGAAAGCAAAGGATATTAGTCTCGTCGCTGAGTTCGAGTGTGCGGCATTGCAAGCAGGCTTCCAGGAACAAGGCAGCACGGTCAAAACATCTCATGCTGAAAAATAAAGGGAAGAGGGGCTCGGGTATGAAGGGCGGACTCACTGAGGAAATGCACAATGCATAAAGGGTTAAAACAGGGAAAGAACTCTGCAGGTTGAATACAAACAGTGGTGCCTGGGAACGCCTTCTTTGACAGAAAGTACGGAAAGCTTAGATTGTAAGCTCTCCGGGGCAGGGATTTCCTTTCCTATTGTCTGATCTAGTTTGTTGCACTTATTATACAATCATCCTGTACATTGTACTGTATTATCTCTCTTGTAAAGCGCTGAGTACAGCTGTGGCCACAATATAGATATATCTAGAAAGATACACACACACACACACTTTATACCAACATGAGAGATCGTTATAGATTACACATGAGTTTTTGAGATCTAACACATATGAAAAGTCTCATTAAAAATTAACAGCTATGAGCAAGATTACGCTCGGTTCTGAAAAGTGTTCACTATCTGCAAGTCTTTAATACATGTGCAACACAGAAAGATGCCACACGGGGTCAGGAGCGCGACATGGAAATCACCAGGTCTCACCTGTGCAGCATTTCGGTCACCCTGCGAAAGCAACCAAGAGAGAGGAGGACAAGGACGGCCTTGTATTTCTGATTGATTTGCTGGGAGCAGAGATGGTCCACCCAACGCTTCATGACCTCGGCACACTCCTCCGGGTTCAACCGCACCTGACCCAGAGAGAGAAGGGTTAATGAGTCAGCAGGTGATTTTCTTGCGTGTCCTGTACTGCAGGGGAGCGCAAACTGGGGGGGCGCGGCGGTTACTGAGACCCCGCGCTCATCAGCACGAGGCCTCTGTAACTCGCTTACCTGAATTCAGCCGGCTTCGGGCAACGCGTCACCATGGCAACGGGGTGACGTGATGTCACGACCCCACGGCGTCATGTGATGCCAGATTAAAGGTTGGGTGGGGGGGGGGGAACAACACACTAGGGGAGAGCAGGCAGGGGGGCGCAGTGCAGAAAGTATGCGCACCCCTGCTGTACTGTACCGCATCGCACTATATGTTGCTTCTCACCAAATATGAATGGGGGAATCTCAGAGACCCAGATGTGAGGGCTGGATTGTTAGCCCTTCCGTTTACCTTTGCCAGCCAGGCTGCGTGGTTCCACTCGTTATATGTTTGTAGGTAGCGGCAGGCGTCGGCAGCCTTGTCTATCAAGCACAGCAGCTGCACGCCCTCTGTGAGGAGAGAACAGCAGGAGTCCCGGGAACAGAGAGGAGGTGAATTACTGGAGGGCAAACTCAAGGTCACTGAAAGCCCCAGTCACACGTAGCACAAGCTGCTATATAACTGCCAGAAAAAGCAAACACCCACATTTGTAACACATTTTCTAACCATTTTTAACATTGTATTATCTATCAGTACACAAATAATACAGAGTGCACACTTTAGAGAATGGGGGGATATCAGCCGAGACCCAATTACCGCTGATTCTCAGGGGTCTTTTCGCTAAAGTGTCCTGGGTTCAAGACCGGGACAAACAAACAGCACCTTATTTATCAAAGAAAAGAAACCCCACTGAAAACTCTGGAAGGTGTTTCTTAGATATAGATCTTCCGTACTGGTCTTGGGCCAGTTTCCAGCTGGGAAACTTTAGTGAATATCCCCCTGGCTGAAGGAAAATATATTCCCATACCATACATGTTCTTATGTCATTATATAAATACATACTGCTTGTTCTTATATACACACACATACACACACACCCACCTTGTACCATTATATATCCATAGTTACCCAACTGCGGTACCAGTGCAGTGAGAATTGCAATGGTGAGCGTTGTAAAGCTTCTGAAAGTAGCTCCATCTTCCAGCTAATTCATCTCTCATCAGTATTGACTCAGATGCACATTACCTGCCAGCTTTCCATTGGCTATCATGTTGGTTGCCACCAGTTTGATGGTGCTCTGGGAGGGTCCGGAGGAGGTGACAGTGGTCACCAGACAGGCCTTCAGGGAGTCACAATAATACTGCGGGTTGTCAGCGCTGGTTTCCAGTAGCAGCTGCACTGCTCGGTCTGTCTGCAATCAGAGAGGAAGGAGAAGGTAAGTGCACTCACACAGTGCAGAGCTGCCCCGGGTGCTCAGACAGCCCCGGCGAGTTGGGGTATAGCAGATTCTGGGAAGAAAATGGCGCTCCAGTGGTCTTGGTAAAAAAACGTTCAGTGGTGTACAAGTCGGACGGAAACGTTGATCCTTGTATGACAAACATTTTTGGCCAAGACCACTGGGGTGCTGTCTTCTTCCCAGAATCTGCAATCAGAGCGGTGCAAACCTGGGCAGCCCCCACCAAAGCACAGCAGCCTTCTATAGTGTGCCAAGAGACCAGTGACATGTGACATGTGACACACAAGCACAGACCTGAAACTAGACACGTATGTTACAACTTCCCATCAGAAAACATATTAGTATGAACAACAACATGGTATGGGCTCATACGCCTGTGATTTCCTCTGTCATGCCAGCACTGATGTGTCTGAAATGGTGACCGCAGAGACTTGGACTCACCTGCCCCAGGAGCAGAAGCTGGTCAGCGCATTTCCTGGTCTGTTCGTAGCTGGAACGTTTCACCTCCTGCAGACAAACTCTGTCCAGCTGGAATTTCTGTCAGTAGAGAGAAGCAGCCTTAGGACACGGACACGGACACGGACACAGAGACACACACACACACACACACACACACACACACACACCACCACACACACACACACCACACACACACACACCCCACCTTGTTAAGAACAAAATCATGAGCGAAAACATACTAATAACACGTACTTTTATTCCGTCTCTCCAATCTAAATATAATCAGATCATTATGCATCACCGCAGGGTGGAAATCGGGCCTTTGATACCATTATACTAATCAACATGTAAGTCCCTAAGCAAGGGTAGCCAACTCCGTCTTGAAGCTACCACAGTCAGGTTTTCAGGGTTCTGCTTCACAGTTAGCACATGTGTGCTACCAAGGGGGTCTTTAGTGAACAGGGATAGCTTGAAAGCCTGACCTGTTGGTAGCTCTCGAGGACCGGAGTTGGCCAGCCCTGCTCGAGAGAGTGGGCTGAGAAACAACTTTTGGTAAAGTCAACGAACCAAAAATAGAAAGATGTATGTATGGCTAGATAGATAGATATAGCAACGAAAGAAAAAGAACCACAAGGAGAGCACTCACACACTATACGTTTACAGGTGTACCTAGGAACCATGTGTTGAATGGGAGGAGTGAGTGAATAAAATAAATCTTTATTTGAGTCGTAACTCAGAATGATAAAATATTGGGGGGAACGCTGTGGGTCAAGTGAAGTACTCTTATGAGCCAGTATAGCATCGATAAAATAGACGATGAATACTAGATAGTGGTCGCTATACTGTCTGTACTCCTTGGAACAGTAATAGTACATACACAACTGCCAAGAGTAGCTAGTAGTACTAATGTCCCCACAGTTATGTGGTGAGTGATATGTAAGTACCCTCAGTTAGTGTGGTGGACAGATGCGCTCTGTGGTGAGTAGTCACAGGTGAGCACCTGCGTATGCCGGTGTCACAAGACTAGATAATTGTAGGATTATCAGTACTGCTATAACAGTGCACAAGTAGTGCCTGTTACATGTGCGATCCATAGGTATGGATCGTAGAGTGTCATTATTCATCAGTATAGGAAACAGAGTCAGTAGCTGCTATAACATTGCACAAGTAGTGCCTGTTTCTCATGAACTTCCACGAATGATTGGAGTACATCGTCCTTAATGCAAACATCCCTCTTAGAGGGGGCTGGGCACCTTCCGCTGCATGCAGGGTGCTCAAATATATCAGCCAGGGTACGTTTGCTATTTAAGAACCTTTGTGCATGGTGCTAGAATAGCGCAGCCCATGTGGGGAGCTCTGGGGATGGAAGCCTCTGATCGCGAGCACATGTCCGCCCCTATGACGTTGATGCTGCATCAATCGCCGACGTACGTTTCGCTTGTACTTGCTTTGTCGGCTGGATAGGACAGTGGTCATGCCTCCAGTATTTATGAGGTAAGCAATCCTCTGATTGGTCGTGACGCGTTCCCTAATTAGCATGCTGAAGTGGTATGCTGCTAGGGGGGCGTGCCAACATAAGTCCTTGCTAATGACGGGAGAGAAGTGTTGGCGTACTTTGTAAGTGGTAAACAATGGGGAAATTTGCCCAATCGGACGGTGAAAAAGGCAGAAAGGTGGGGGCAACTAGGTGGGTCAGTTAATGAAGGGGCTAAATAAAACCCCCTCGTTTACACCCCCGTGGGCCATGTCTGAGAGTGTATATCAGCGTGATTCCATTCTTAATAGTGCCTGGTCCCAGTTGGCCCTTCCTGATTGCCCATACTTAGCTGGTCAATCCCCTTGAAGTGATGCCAGCAATCCCCTGTGTGATGTCGTTTACGTGTCTCGCCACGGGGGTATCCAAGCCATTCTGATACTGCCCAATGTTCCAGTACTCTCTGATTCTGATGGGCGCTTGTTTTTGCCAATGTATTTTTTGCTGCATATACACTTGCCATGTATATAACCCCAGGTGCCCTGCAATTAATAAACTTTCTATGGTAAAGGACGTGGTCATCCCAGTTTCTTAAATGTTGGTGTTCTTTATAACCTGGAATGCCTTACAGTTAGTGACGCTGAAGCTGCCATGTGGTTAATGGGGAGCCACGTTTGGCTACACTGGCACAAAATGGCTCTTCACCAGACTAACACAGAGGTTCAGACCTCCGGCTAGTCATTTCGGGTATGGTTAAGGATTTCTTTCAGATCTGCATCTGCCCTTAGAGTGTGCCAGTGCTTTTGGAAAGCATTCTTGGCACGATCCGTCTGTTGTAGGTACCGAGTGACCTAATAGTGTTTCTCTGCCTCAATGTCAGTTCTATCTTTAAGTAGAATCAACCCTAGGTGTGTTTCTCGCTATCTTATAAGCCCTGCGAATGGTGTTATTGCTATATCCCCTGGCAGGAACCTACTCTTCATTTTGATGGCCTGCTCCTCAAAATCCCCATCATTGGACAGTTCCTTTTAAGTCTCAGGAACTGTCCTACGGGGATGCCTCTTATAAGATTAGGTGGGTGGGATGTCTATGTGCCCCGTAAGAGGCTATTGTAGCTGTACTTATTGTGAAGATAGTGGTACGGGATACTACCGTGTAGTTTCTATGTTGGATGGAGAGATCGAGGAAGTATTAGTGTTAGGACCTCACTCATGGTAGATTTTAAGTTGTGGTATTTTTTACTTATCCACGATGATGTCTTGAGAGGATCAAGAGGTCCTTTCCAAAGCAATCTATACCAAAGTTCTATGTGTTATCCGAACATCTCATTACCCTCAACCAAAACTACTTCACCTCCCACCACCCAGGGTACAGTTGGCATACAAGGGGCACATTTAGTCCCCATGGCTTGTGCCCTGGGTCTGGTGGTAGAGTTTTCTTTCAAAAAGGAGTAGTCTTGGTGAGCCACAAGAGAGATAATGCTGTAACACAAAGCATTGTTGTTTTGTGTGAGGATCCCCTGGTTTTGAGAGAATAGGACGTAGCCTCTATTCCCTTTTGATGGGGTATATGAGTATAAAGTCCTTCCACATCAAGGTGAAACCAGGTGGTATCCTCCGAGACTGTGATAGTTGTCTATTTTGTTGAGATATCCTTGGTGTCCCCTAAGATAGGACGGAGGGCTGTGACGAATGGTCTAAGGATAGAAGATCTACATAGTTACTGGCATGTTCGGTAAGATGTGTCTAATGCCTGACACTATGGTCGCCGGGGGGGGGGGGGGGTTCTTTATTCTGATTTTTGTGTAGGAATAGAAGTCCCAACCAGGTGGTTTTGACAAGATGAATCCCATTTCTCTTTGTGAGATTAGATTTGCCTGTAGGGCTTCAGATAGAATGTTGAAGAGCCCTTCTGATATTCTGGTATAGGATCATAGAAATACGTCATAGCACTTTCGTCAGCAAGGAGCCTTACATTTTCACTCGCATATCTTTGCATTGAGAATGAAATGTTACCCTTTACCAGAGGTTTTTATGACAATATCCTTGTCCTGTTCAAGCTCTACTAGGGCTGAGACTTCCATTGGCGTGATGTTATGTTTTGTATTGCCAGGTGTGCTGAGGTTTTCTTTTCTTGAGTAACAAGATCTGACAAATACCGCTATGTTGGAGTTGCATCTAACGGTGGCACGAACTTGGATTGGGTTTGAGAGAAGTGAAGGGTCCCTCCCCCTCTGTTCTCTCTTGATCTGCCGCTAAAATCTGTGATATCTGAAGATTTTCAGTATCAACTTCATTAGGGGGGGTCTATACCTAAATTCATAGTTTATAGCCAAGTCCCTCCTTTAAACATTTGTGCAGACAGTAACTTCCTTGCGAACAGTTTAGATCTTTTACCCCATTGAAGATGTCCTTTTTAGAATAGGTAAAAGACAGCCCTTTTGAAGCACCTTTAGGTGATGTATGTTAGTTGACGGTCAGATAATTGGATAATAAGGCCCTGATCGGTGTTTATCGTTAATGTTGCATAGCTGATGTTGGGGTCTGATCTAGCGGTATCTGTTCCCCCTCTGTCTCCTGTAGTCTCCAGTACCTCTTCCCCTTCCCCTGCCCCCTCTTCCCCCTTCTTCTAGGGACTTGGCTATAACAGGTACTTCCACTTAGCAGTAGCGAGGGTCCCTTCCCCCCTCCCCTTCCCCTCAAGTTTGTAGATAGGCAGATGATGGATAGATGATGGATAGATATGTGCAGTGATAGGAGGCAGTTCAGAGCAGTGAATAAAGTGGTGTGTAGAAACTGGAGAGAGAATGGACCAGCTGCGGCTGTGTATATATGGAGATGGGGCTGAGTGTGAGTAACGTATTCCCAAGCAGTGTTACCTGGAAGTAAGTATTCTCGCACAGCAGGTCGTAACAAATGTCCAAGGCATTTGCGATTGTGCCTTTGTGAGACTCCTTGTGAGAGAAGCTTTCCAGGTAGTGAGAAGCTACAGTCCAGAAGTGCAGCTCAGACTCGTCCCCGTACAGCCTGGGGAAGGGAGGAATACAAGGTTTGACGAGTGCTGATGAATCTGTCTGCTGTCTACATGTCATCCCGTCCACCAACTACAGCAAGAACATGTGCCTTAGGGCAGGAGGGGCCAAGTCCAGGCCTCCAACCTTATTGTACAGTGCTACGGAGTATGTTGGCGTGTTATAATTAAACGATAATGCTAATAATAATAATGACCATTTCTCTAACAGCCCACACAGAGGACGAGGCTTCACTTACCTGGCAACGAGCATGCACCTCTGCAGGAGCGTGAACTCTGGGTCCAGCAAGAGGCCCTTCACATCACTGCAAAGACAAGGTGGAGAAGAGAGTATGAGAGAGGATGAGAGAGGATGAGTACTTTGCACTGGTGAGGCTGACCATGGGGATTCTGCAGCACACAGGGGCGAAAACAGTGTAAAAACTATTGAGCACAAATTGAAATAAATGACAGTTCACCCACATATTACATGTCCAGTGTATGTCCTTCCATGTGCATCCGACCAGACTTCTATTCTCTGCATCCTCTTGCTATTCTCCCCCCCCCACTACCGTACATGGGAATGCCTTTAAACCTACAATGTATGCGTGTCCCCATTCCTCAGTCCAGTGTTTCCCAACCGGGGTTCCGCAGCCCTGTCCTGGGGTTCCGCAGCCCTGTCCCGGGGTTCCGCAGCCCTGTCCCGGGGTTCCGCAGCCCCGTCCTGGGGTTCCGCAGCCCCGTCCTGGGGTTCCGCAGCCCTGATCGAAAGGGGCCCTGGGATTTCCCCCATCTCCCAGAACAGAGAGATAGGGGAAAGATTGGGGGCTGGGCAGTTACCTCCATCCCGATTGGCTGCATTATCCAGGAGCAGCCTGTCAGGAGCCTGGGGGTGTGGCCAAACAGCATGGACAGGAGAGGTGAGCCTGTGTGTGTCTGTCCTGTGTGTAATTGTTCTGTCCTGTTGTGTGTGTTTTCTGTATCTGTCTCTTTGCGGTGCTTTCTGTCACCGACTGACCTGTTGTAGGGGTGCCCCAACAACATAGCACGGTGATTAGGGGGGGCCCAGAGAGAGAAAAAAAGTTAGAAACCGCAGCACAATGAAGTGCCGAGATCAAGCACTAGGTGGCGCCAAATTGAGACTGTTCGCTATCTGGTAACAGCTTTACCTACGGGCGCCTCAGACTCACTTAGACAGGGAATTGATCTGCTGCTGGATGAGGTTCTTTGTGTCCTCGTGCTCTGGATAATCACTGTAAGTAAACACACACAGTGTCAGGTCAAGTGGCAGCTCAGCAACGCGCAGCGCGGGTACAGAGCACTTTGCAGGCACAGCTCCCGGTACAGCGTGCAGTGTTATTCTGAGGCCAGAGGCACAGGGAGATTAAAGGGAATGGCCCAAGGTCACAAGGGGAGCCGACACTGGCATTCCCACCAGAATCACCCACTTCAAAGACAGACATTACCACTGAGCGGGAGTCTTAATACAACCTCTATTGTGCTGAGCACAGGAGGAGAGCAGGGTAGCATCATTACTAGCGCTGAGCACAGGAGAGCAGGGTAACATCATTACTAGCGCTGAGCACAGGAGAGCAGGGTAACATCATTACTAGCGCTGAGCACAGGAGAGCAGGGTAACATCATTACTAACGCTGAGCACAGGGGAGCAGGGTAGTATCATTACTAGCTCTGAGCACAGGAGGAGAGCAGGGTAACATCATTACTAGCGCTGAGCACAGGAGGAGAGCAGGGTAATATCATTACTAGCTCTGGGCACAGGAGAGCAGGGTAACATCATTACTAGCGCTGAGCACAGGGGAGCAGGGTAACATCATTACTAATCGGGCTAGCACAGGTGGAGCAGGTTGACATCATTACGGATCTTCTGACACATGGGAGCAGGGTAACACCATGTACTAGCGCTGTGAGGCACAGGGGATGCGGGGTAAGGGGGACACTCATACTAGCTCTGAGCACAGTAGAGCAGGGTGAACATCATTACTAGCAGTCTAAGCACAAGTGGGAGTCATTGTACATCATTAAATAGCGCTTAGGCACAGGGGAACATGGATAAGCACCATTAGCTAGCTCTGAGCAGCAGGGTAGCGGTAACATCATTACGTGAAGCGGGCTGAGCACATTGTATTCCGGTATACACCACCATACACAAGCGCTGGAGCACAGGATGAGACGATGAACATCAATTACTAGCAGTGCTGACACAGAGAGCAGTGATAACATCATTACTAGCTCTTGTGAGCACAGGATACAGGGTACCACCATTACTAGCGCGAGGCACAAGGGAGGTCAGTGGTCCCATCATTACTGGGAGCGCTGAGCACAGGGTAAGCAGATGTAAACGATGCCTTCCTAGAGACGCTGAGCACAGGGGAGCAGGGTAACATCACATTGCTAGCTCTGAGCACAGAGAATGAGCAGGTAAACATCATAACAGCGCTGGATCACGGTGAGAGCAGGGTTAACCACCATTCTAGCAGCTGTGACACAGGAGAATACAGGGTAACATCATTACTAAATCGTGAGGCGACCGAGTAAGCAGGGTCCATCACGTTACTAGCGCATGAAGCACCGGAGAGCAGGGTAGCAACCATTACATAGCTCATGGGTGCACAGTAAGGGATAGCAGGTAACAGTATCATTACTATCGTTGGGGGTGATCTGATCACAGTGAGAGCAGGTGTTAACAGTCCTTAGGCTATACGCTGAGCACAGGTAGATCAGGGTAACCTGGTCATTACCTAACAGACTGAGCCAGGAGAGCAGGGTAACATAATTACTACTCTGAGCACATAGAGCAGTACACCATTACTAAATTCTGGCGTGCAGCCCAGGGGACAGGGTAAGCAACCAGTACTAGCCGCTGAGCACAGGAGACGCAGGGTAACATCATACTAGCGCTGACACGGGAGCAGGTGTAACAGTGGCATTAGTATCAATTGACACAGGAAGCAGGGTTAACATCATTCCTAGCTGCTGAGCACAGAGATGCATGGTACCCTCATTACTAGCTCTGAGCACAGGCAATAGCAGGTACATCATAGCTTGCGCATAGCCAGGGTACAGAAGTGTATCATCATTACTCACCGCTTAGCCAGTTGATCAGGGTCGCATCATTCTAGGCCTGGCGCACAGGGAATCAATCGGGTAAACAATCATTGTACTAGCGGGCGTAAGCGAACACGGAAGGAGACAAATGGAGCAAAGTGAGGGAGAGTCAGGTTAACACCTGTACTAACGCTGAGCACAAAGGGGAAGCAGAGGTGCCAATCATTACTTAATCGCTGCGGGCACGGGAAGGTGAGCAGGTACCTCATTCCTAGCGCTGAAGCACAGGGGAGCAGGGTAACCTCAATTACTATCAGCTGAAGCACAGGACAGTGGGTTTCATCATTACTATCTCATGACACAGGAGAGCAATTGTAACCAAGTCATTGCGTATCGTACTGCTCAAGTTGAAGCAAGGGTAAAGAATCATTACTATCGCTGAGCCCAGGATCAGGGTAGAAAACAACATGTATGCAATCTGTGAGACACAGGGGACAGGGTAGCAATCATTACTACCATCTGAGCAACAGGGGAGCAGGTAGCATCATTTACGCTGCGCACGGGGGAGCCAAGGTGGTACATCACTTAGCTAGCAGCATGATCAACAGGGCGAGCAGGTGTATAGAACGGGACCATTCCTAACGCTGTCCATCACATGGGAGCAGGTAGCCTCATTAACTGAGCGTCTGCGCACAAGGGGAGGCAGGGTCAATCATTAACAGCAAGCTGAGCACAGGGAGCAGAGGAATACATCATTACAGCTCTGAGCACAGGGACAGGTAATCATCGTAGGTAGCTTGAGCACGGTATAGCAGGTTAAACATCATACTAGCGCTGTAGCACAGGGGAGCAGGTATCACATCTTATTACTACAGGCTGAAAAGAGAACAGGAGAGCAGGGTAACATCATTAACTAAGCGCTGAGCACAGGATAGCAGGTTAACTCATTACTAGCGCTTGAGCACTGAGAGCAAAGGTAACATCATTACTACCTCAATGAGCAAACGGATAGAGAGCCTATGGTAACATCCTTACTATCTCTGACCCAGAGAGCAGGGGTAGCATCATTATACTAGCAGCTGAGAACAGAGAGCAGGGTAACATCATTACTATCGCTGAGCACAGGAAGAGCAGGTAACAATCATTACTAGCTCTTGAGCACAGAGAGCAGTACCATCATTACTAACGCTGACAACCCCTTCGAGCAGGGGTAAACACACTTCTACGAAGCTGACACAGGAGCATGTAACATCATTACTACAGCTCTGAGCAACATTAGCTCATAGTCCATCACTATATAGCTCTGAGACAGGATAAGACATGGTAACACATTACCTAGCTCTGAGCACCGGTAGCAGGGTAACATCAGTAACTTACTCTGAGCACAGGAGCGAGGTAACATCATACTAGGCTGCTGACAGCACTGCATACGGCATGTAGCATCATTCTATCGCTGAGCACAGGAAGCCGTGTAACATCATAACTAGCTCTGAGAACAGAGTGAGAGTCAGGGTAAACATCATTAGTAAAATAGCGCTGAGCACAGGGGATAAGCAGTAACATCATTACTAGCCGCTAGGAGTCCAGAGAGCAAGGGTAACATCATTACTAGCGCTGAGCACAAGGTGAGACCGGTACCCATCATTACTGAGCAGCTGAAGCACAGGAGAGCAGGGTAACAATCATTACTAGCGGCTTGAGCAAGAGATCAGGGTACATCATTACTATGCTCTGAGCACACGTCGAGAGGGGTGTGGTGCAGCATCATTACTAGCCTGAGGGCACAAAGGTGAATCGGCAGGGTAACATCATTACTAGGCATCTGTGAAGCACAAGTCAGAGCAGGGTCAGCGAGTCGAAGGTTACTGAGGCGGCTGAGCACAGATGGGGAGGGCAGGGTAACACGATGCTAACGCTGAGCATCATGAGGTAAGCAGGAGAGTAACATCATTACTACTCTGGTCACGTCAATATCAGTTGTCCAATCATTCCTAATCTCTATAGCACACAGGAGAGCAGGGTAAACATTATTACTACACGCTGCCAGCACAGTCGGAGGAGCAGGGTAACACATCCATATACTAGCTCCTGGAGCAACAGCATAGTCAGGTGGATACACATCATTCCGAAGCGTGGTCTTAGCACAGGAGAGCAGTGTTAACACCATCATTACTAGGCGCTGAGCACGAAGGTCAGAGCAGGGTGTAGAGCATCATTACACTACTCGCTTGAGAGCACATGAGAAATCAGGTAACCAATTAATTCTAACTCTGAGCACAGGAGGAGAGCAGGTAACACATACTAGCGGCTGCAGCCAAGGAAAAGTGCAGATGTTAAGCACCATTACTACGCTGAGCACAGGGGAGCGGGTAACATCATTACTAGCGGTCTGAGTCACAGGGAAGCATGAGGTAAATACATACGAGCTCTGAGCACAGGAGGAGAGACAGGGTACCATACATTAACTAGCGCTGAGGCACAGGAAGCAGGAGTAACAATACATTACGTAGCGCGATCACAGGAGAGCAGGGTACTCCATTCCTAGCGCTGAGCACAGGAGAGCACAGGTAACATTCATTAATAGTCTGAGCATCGAGATAGCAGGTAACATCATTACTACCGCGGAGCACATATGAAATCAGGGGTACCGATCATTACTAGACAGCTGAGCACTAGAGCAGTAGTAACAATGCATTACTAGCGCTGAGCAGCAGGAGTAGCATGGTAACATTATACTAGCAGGCTAGCACGGAGAGCAGGGTAACCATCATATACTAGCTTTCTTGAGCACAGGAGATCAGGGTAACACCATTCCTAGCTCTGAGCACAGGAGAGACATGGTACAGCCACCAATAATACTAGCGCTGAGTCACTCGAAGAGAGGGTAACACATTACTAGCGCTGTGGAGCACAGAGAGCATGATAACTCATTACTACTCGAATCACAGAAGCGCAGGGTAACACATTACTTATCGCTGTGAATCCTGATAGCACGGTAACCGTCATTACTACAACTGCTGAGCACAGGAGAGCAGGGTACATATTACAGCGCTGAGCACAGGAAGAAGCCGGTAACTCATTACTAACGCTGAGCCAGGAGAAAGCAAGGTAACATCATTAACTAACGCTGAGCACAGGAGAGCAGGTACATCATTACTAGCGCTGAATCACAGTTTGAGCAGGTAACAGTCATTACTATCTGCTGAGCACAGGAGAGCCGGGTAACATCATTGGACTAACGCTGAGCACAGGGAGATGCATGGTAAGCACCATTACTAATCTCGGTAGCACAGGAGAGCAGGTAACACATTACATAACTGCTGGCATCAGGGGAGCAGGGTAGCCTCATTACTACGCTGAGCACAGGAGAGCAGGGTAACATCACTTACTAGCATCCTGCGACAGGACGATGCAGTAACCCAATACTATCCTTCTGAGCACCGAGAGCAGGGTAACCACACGTTACTAAAAACCAGCTTGACACAAGGGTATGCAAGGTTAGCATCATTACTAGCCGCTAAGCACAGGGTAAGCTAGTGTAAACATCTTCCTAGCGCTGTGAGCACAGGAGAGCAGGGTAGCATCATACTAGTGCGGGAGGCACAGGAAGAGCAGGGTAACATCCATTAACTAGCGCTAAGAGCACAGGAGAGCAGGGACATCATTACTAGCGCTGGCAACAGGAAGCAGGTAACATCATTATTACAGCGCTGGCACAGGAAGCAGGTACATCATTAACTATCCGCTGAGCACAGGAGATCAGGTAACATCCTTACTAGCTCTGAGCACAGGAGAAGGCAGGGTAACACCATTACTAAAGCGCTAGCAACAGGGGAGCGGGAAAACCATCATTACTAGCGCTGAAGCACGAAGAAAGAAGATCAGGAGGAGACAGGGTACCTCATTACTAGCGTCTAGAGCACAGAGAGCAGTGTAACAATTACTAACCGATGAGCACAGAAGCATGGGTACCAATCATTTTACTAGCTCGAGCACACGGGGAGCAGTACATCATTACTAGCGTCTGAGCACAGAGAGCATGAACAACATTACTAACGTCTGACCACAAGGAAGAGCGTGGTAACATCATTGACAATAACCTCTGACACAGTAGAGCAGGTAACATACCTTACTACCGTGACCAGAGAGATCCGGGTAACACCTTACTAACTACGAGCGACGAGGAAGAGGGTAACATCATTACTCAGCGTGCTAGCACAGGGGAGCAGGTTAGCATCATTACTATCCTGAGCACAGGAGTAGCAGGGTAAACACCATTACTACGCTGAGTCACAGGAGAGCAGGAGACAACTCATTACTAGCATGCTACAGTACATCACATAGCCGAGCACGGACGGTAAACTCATACTATGCGCACTGACACATGAAGAGCAGGGTAACATCATTACTAGCGCTGAACAGAGAAGCAGGTAACATCATTAGCTACCTGTCAGCAGGAAGGAGAGCAGGGTAACTCATACTAGCTCTGAGCACAGGAGGAGGCAGTAACTCATTACTAGAATGCTGAGCACAGGAGGAGAGCAGGGTAACATCATTACTACCTGAAGCACAGGAGAGCAGGGTACACATTACATCGCTGAGCACAGGAGAGCATGGTAACATCATTACTAGCGCTGAGCACAGAGAGAGCAGGGTAACAGCATTACTCAGCGCGAGCACAGAGAGTCAGGGTAACATCATTATAGCGCTGAGCACAGGAGAGCAGGGTACACATTACTACGCTGAGCACAGGAGAGCAGGTAACTCATTCCTAGCGCTGAAGCACAGATGGAGCAGAGGTAACACATTACTAGCGCTGAGCACAGTGAGCAGGGTACACAATTACTACGCTGAGCACAGGGGAGCAGGTAAACACCATTACTAGCTCTGAGCAAGATGGAGCATGGTACATCTTACACACGCTGAGCACAGGACATGGTACACCATTACTTAAGCTCTGAGCACAGGGATGCAGGGTAACATCATTACTAGCGCTTGAGCACAGGGGAGTGCAGGGTAACATCATTACTACTCTTCAGCACAGGAGAGCAGGTAACATCATTACTAGCTCTGAGCACAGGGAGCAGGGTAACATATTACTATCCTGATCACAGGGGATCAAGGTACACAGCAGCATTACTACGCTGAGGCCACAGGGCAGAGCAGGGTACATCATTATACGCTCGGGCACAGGAGAAGCAGGGGTAACATCAATTACTCGCGCTGAGCACAGGAGAGCAGGGTAACATCATTACTAGCGCTGAGGGCACAGGCGGACAGGGGTACACATTCTCTAGCGCCTTCGCAGCACAAGGCCGGATAGCTATGCTAACATCATTACTAGCGCTGACGCACAAGAGCAGGGGAACGGCCATTACTAGCTCTTGAGCACAGGGGAGCAGGTAACATCATTACTACTCTGAGCACAGGAAGGCAGGTACGTCATTACTACGCTGAGTCACAGTGGAGAGCAGGGTATACACTTATTACTGAGCGGCACCTTAAGCTCATTACACGGGCGAGGTAACATAATATACTAGCTCTGAGCACAGGAGAGAGCAGGGTAACATCCAGTACGAAGCTCTGGGCACAGGAGAGCAGGGAACATCATTACTAGCTCTAGCACGGAAGAGCAGGGATAACTCATTAGCTACGCTGAGCAACAGGCATGAGCCGGTACACATTACTAGCTCTGGCACAGGAGAGCAGGTAACATATTACTAACGCTGAGCACAGGAGACAGGTAACACCATTACTACTCTGAGCACAGGAGAGGTCAGGTACACACATTACTTAGCTCTGAGCACAGAGAGCAGGTAACATCATTACTAGCTCTGTAGCACAGAGAGCAGGTGTAACACCATTAGCTAGCGCTGAGCCAGGGAGCGGGTAACATCACTATACTAAGCGCTGAGCCAGGAGAGCAGGGTACATCATTACTAGCGCTGAGCACAGGAGAGCAGGGTAGACATCAGTTACAGCTCTGAGGCACAGGAGAGCAGGGTAACACATTACTACGCTGATCAACATGAGAGCACAGACAGGGGTAACAATTTTACTAGTCTCTTGGCACAGGAGAGAGCATGGTGAACCAGTCTACTCGCGAGCAGTAGAGCAACGAGCATGGCAGCCTGTCAACATACATGGTATCACTATGACAGCGTATTCTGAGCACAGGAAGGCAGGTAACATCGATTACTACTCTGGCACAGTGGAGCGGGTAACACAATTACTACCTTGATGCAAGGATCAGCAGTGTAACACTCATTCTAGCGCTGACCACAGGAGGAAGCAGAGTACCACCTATACTCTACGCTGAGCGCACAGGAGGAAATGCAGTAACCACCATTTAGCGCTGAGCACAGGAAGGCAGGGTAATCATCCATTACTATGATCGCTGAGCACAGTGGAGACAGGGTACATCATTACTAGCCGGCTTAGAGGCAGGCCTACACGACTCCAGGAGAGCAGGGTAATCATTACTAGCTCCTGGAGCACAGGAGTCAGGGTAAGCACGATTACTCGCGCTGATCACAGAGAGCAGTACCATCAGTACTAGCCGGCTGAGGCACGGAACAGGGTAAACACCATTACATCGGGCACAGGCAGGAGAGCAGGGTAAGCATCATTAGCTAGCCTGAGCTACAGGAGCAGCAGGTAACCATACTTACTAGCGCTGAGCACAGGAGAGCAGGTTAACATCAATTACTAGGCTGAGGCACAGGAGGAGCAGGTACCATCATTATAGTCTGGTCACAAGAGGAAACAGGTTATCACATTACTAGCGCTGAGCTCCAGGAAGAGCAGGGTAACTCATTACCCACGCTGAGCCACAGGGATCAGGTAACATTACTAGCTCTGAGCACAGGAGAGCAGGGTAACATCATTACTAGCTCTGGGCACAGGAGAGCAGGGTAACATTATTACTAGCTCTGGGCACAGGAGAGCAGGGTAGCATCATTACTAGCGCTGAGCACAGGAGAGCAGGGTAACATCATTACTAGCTCTGGGCACAGGAGAGCAGGGTAACACCATTACTAGCTCTGGGCACAGGAGAGCAGGGTAACATTTGATGTTGCTTTTGTGCAACTTTAGACGAGGGTGGCCAACTCCAGTCCTCAAGGGCCGCCAACAGGTCAGGTTTTAAGGATACCCCTGCTTCAGCACAGGTGGCTCAATCAACGACTGAATCACCGGTGCTGAAGCAGGGATATCCCTAATAGCTGACCTGTTGTTGGCCCTTGAGGACTGGAGTTGGCCCCCCTTTATTTAGACATTGTATTTCTCAATGTGCCTGGTAATAAAAAAGGTGATTATATTATACTGTACCAATATGTATGCTGCAGTATACTGGCAGTGACACAGAGACACAGAGACACAGAGACACAGAGACACAGAGACACAGAGACACAGAGACACGAGATTGTTATAGGATACAGCCCGGTTCCAGGAAGGGAGGTCTCCGCAATAACCACGTGTCAGCATATGATACATTGCAGGGGCCATTTTGTGTTGATTTAAAACAACTTACATTTCTGAAATATCCAATGAGCATTTGTCTCTCCACGGCTGGTGAAGTAGGAAAGCTTTGAGGGCCAAGGACGCCCTGGGGAGCAGCAGGTATGGACACCAGACCGGATCTGTGAGGGCAGTTACATTGTGACACAGGAGACCACACAGCATCGACGTCACACACATTATCCAGCATCGCCTCTTACCTCTGAGACGCAGCACTCCTATACTACTCCTATACGCTCCACCTCCTACTATTCCTCTAGTAATTACCCTCCTATTCTACCACAGCTCTCCGTCTACACACACGTACTTAACTTCCAGCAACAACACAGACGACTGATATATAGATATATAGATATATATACATCTATATATATAATTTCTAGTTCCTGCGACCTCGTTCTCCCTGTTCGCATTAACGCTGCTTAATGAGGTCTTTTTAAAGCCCCAGCTGTACGCGGTTACATATTTTTTGTAAACAGAGGGCGGTTTTGTTTCTCTTTCTGCAGAGCGCGGTTCTGGTGCCTGTTACCGATCAGTTCCTGCTCCTCCATCCTGGCGAAGGCGGATTTCATGGACATCTCCAGCACGCGGATACAGCCGTCATCGGAAGCCAGGATCACCTTGTCCGATGAGCACCAGTCCACGTCCAGGATGCGGTAATTCACGTTCCTGCCGCTGCGTAAGCTGCTCACCATCTGAATCTGACGGGGAAGAGGTGCAAGTGAGGACCTGCGAGCAGCTGCAGGGGCGGCGCAATGCTCTGCAGGTCAAACAACAATAAATAAGTCTGTGATGAGATACCAAGCGCTTTCACAATGAGCTCCTGACATGTTCATCGGCTCCCTTGGGATACACTATTCAATTAGCTTGGCTACTGCTGGACTAATATATCACGTGTGTGGCACAATCCGACCACCTACCTCTTTGGTGTCCCAAACCTCCGCTCCGTCACTGTACAGCACAATCAGCTTCTGGTTGCCTTTCCCTGGGGCAAAACGGATCTTCCTCACCCCGTTCCTGTGCGTAGGAACCCCCCTGAGACACAGATATATACACAGGCCTCACCAACAGGAACAGAACTCGGCGCAAACACAAGGTCTTGTTACTTGGGAATCCGCAGAACTGGGCCTGAAATGTTTCTCCTAATTCTATGCTCCAAATGCTGATCGGTGGAGAATGAGGAACCATTGGTTTGTGCTCTGCTCGTATGGCAGATAAGTACATATAAACTCCTACTAGGGGTGAGAGCCGGGGGGGGTGGGGGGGGAGAGTGACATAGGTGATTACTACTCCCTTTAGAGACCAAAGAATGAATGGGCAGAGTCCCAGCGCACACTCAGCTCAGTCACGGACAATGTTCACTCGGTGGCTGCTCTGATTAAGTCAATGGTCTATGAGTGAGGGACAGCTCAACATCTAACCATCATCCATTTAGTACTCTCTCACGGCCTTTCTTTCTATTGAATCTCATGGGCCTACGGAAGACACAGATTAGTATGTCTTCCCATTCACCTCGGATCTCCCCCTGAAGAACTGGTCACTTTCATTTCTGTGGCGTGAGCAGATTTATGTGAAATTTGCTCAGCGATACGTTACCTTGAGACGCGGCCTTTTAAATCCCAGAAGTTTAAATTCCCATCCACATCTCCCAGGACCAAGGTGTCCCCCTTCCAAGCGATGCAGGAAATGCTGCCCATGCTGCCCTGCAGATCAGAGAACGGGTGTCATGATCGTGGCCCTGGCTCACTCAGCATGTGCCGTACTGAATACTCAATAATAGGCAACGACACAGGTCCTCATGCAGCTTAAAGCTAGTGACTCCGCCGATACCCCCAATGTACTCCCCGAGATCAGCTGCTAGGAGATAGAACGGAAACACTTGGCTAATGATTGGCTGCACAATCACGGCACAGGTTATATAACACCACGGGATTACGGTAACAAGAGATTACCAACAGGAGCACATCTCAGCAATATATATTTATTGCATTTTACAGGCTTGGAGCATACGTCAAAATTCAGGGGATAAAGCCCCGTTGTCAGGAGGAACCCAGATGGGATTATGAATATCATTTACGGCTCTCTGTCGCTCATCTGCCTGCTACGCGCTAATTATTGCGTCATCTGAAATATCTGGATGCACATGGCACGACTGGGTTAAACGTATTTGTCAAGGATTTAGTGAGGCACGGCTTTAAGGGCTATACATCTAACCCTATTGCTGTATATGAGTAAAGACGTCCCAATACACATCCAATAGCACAGTTCATTTCGATATGTTTTTAAGTCTCATAAATTTGGTTCAATGTTTTTGCCAAAACATATCAAGCCTGCAACCACATACATCAGTGTGTCTGTGTGTGTGTGTGTGTGTGTGTCTGTGTGTGTGTGTGTGTGTGTGTGTGTCTGTGTGTGTGTGTGTGTTGTGTATTGTCAGTGTCTTGTTGTTTGCTTGTGTGTGTGTGTGTGTGTGTGTGTGTGTGTGTGTGTGTGTGTCTGTAGATATATAGATATAGTGATGATTTATTTGTTACACTCCATTTTTTCACACGTCTAACAAAAACTGTGTTGTCGCTTTTCTAAGATTGTATTTGGAGAGCCTGAGGCTGCGGCCAGGCAGGGAGCGAGCGTGCTGGTGAGCGGTGACGTCACATGCTTTGCTGGGCGATTTATGGCCAGCTGGTTGCGCGTGCGTGGGGGCATTTCGGGGGGTGCGGCCATGACGTCACGGAGCTGGTTCGCCCTCATTGGGCGAACCGCTCACATGAGCGCCAGCGAGCGGCACAATCAAATTTGCTTGCTTCTGCATGCAGCTAAGCGCCGTGCATGCGCTCGCTGACGCTGCCCACACACATTGCAGCAATGTGTTTCATCGCAGCCAGCGCAAATGCGCGCACCCGCTCAGCATCACCCTGGACGAGGCCTGAGATAGCAGAAGCCTGCAAGGCAGGGGGTGGCCAACTCCAGTCCTCAAGAGCCGCAAACAGGTCCAGTTTTCAGGATATCCCCGCTTCAGCACTGATTGAGCCACCTGTGCTGAAGCAGGGATATCCTGAAAACCTGACCTGTTGGTTGCCCTTGAGAACTGGAGTTAGCCACCCCTGCTGTAAGGCCGAACATGACACCTGGGCTTCCTGAGCTCACACCTCCTTTAATGATTATACAAATATCGGTTTTCTTCATTTGACCATACTGCGAAGGAAAGCAGAGTTAGGCGACACTGAAATATAAGAGAGCACTTATTCTCTGCAAAAGATGGATGTATAAGATGTATACAAGTGGTCAGATGGCCAATGATTTCAATACGTCTCAGATCGTTGGACAGCATCTAACAAAACTCTTTTACATAAACACAGGAGCCGTCCTGGGCTAATTATACCTGGTACCTCTTTCCACCTCACGTGCCCTACGTCCCAAACCCTTATCTGGCTGCTCTATCATATTTACTATAGCCATCTGGGGCCCGGTCCTGTACAGATGGTCGCTGGCTGAGAAAGCTGCCTTTATCTGGGTCATTAGGCTCCCTGGGTGAGCGAGCGCATACGCATTGTCTGGCTTGACGGCCTACACAGAGAGAGACAGAAAGAGCGGTCACAGCTTGAATGTCTATAGCACTGCTGGAAGTGTGAGGAGGGGGGTACTGTGCAAGCAACAGGATAACATTTATCAGAACATTAGTAAACATTACAAATGGGAAGTAAAAAGGTAACCTTGGAGGGGCAGGTACCAGGTACCTCTCAGGAGTTTATTTACATTTCAGCTCTTCCCCCTCACACCCCCAATATGTATTCTGTTCCCCATATTCCCCCCCCCCCCCCCCCAATGGTTCTCTAAATTCCTTCAGACACGTCTTCATATATTGTTTATATATGTAAACAAATGAACAAAAATGGATTAAGATCTACAGGTAGTCAAGTTTGTAATATATCTCAGTATGTTCGAGACGGTATTATACAGGACTGTTATCCACTCTCCTTTTATTTTTTGTGTACCCCCCTTTTATGTGGTTTTGTTTGAAGTGGCTCAGGGGGCCGAATGTATTTTTTGGGGCGGGTTGTGCTGACTTGTGAGGTTAGTGTAAAGGAGGTGTGATGGTTTGTAAGTGAAGAGATGAACCGATTCCTTCATTTCAAATAATGGCAGCAGGGCCACTTACTGACCAACTTTTACTTGTGGGATACGGGACACTGGCTTCAACAGCCTGAAAGCCCCCTTGCTAAATCCCAAATCTTCCTCGTTACCCTTTATGAAATCTCAGGGTATGAAGATAAGGCAGTGAATTAGTTACTAAGTAACTGCTGCTTTAAAGAGACCCAAACAATCTGCAGTTGAAATGTAGAAGCCGCACCTGGGCCCAACATATTAACAAGGAGAGAATCCCAGTCACTCGAATACAGGGCCCGGAGCCCGGCACGGAGACCAGCACCTCTCCACGGCTCACTGAACATCATCCCCAAATCCGCTGCCTGTAGTCTGTGCTCATTAGCCGAGCACGTTGTATACAAGTCACAAAAAGTATCTTCCCAATTGCAGCGTTGCTCTAGCACAGCAGTAGCCAACCCCAGTTCTTATGGGCCACCAACAGGTCATGTTTTCAGGATATCCCATGTTTTCATGTTTTCAGGATATCCCTGCTTCAGCACAGGCGGCTCAGCTCAAGTCAACTAGATCCTCAAAGGGGTAGTACATTGCACAGAGAGTAAATGGTTGGACAGCTCCTATACCAGCATTACATGTAACTTCTGGAAATATGACAAAATCCCTGTGTATAACAAGAAGATTGTAAAGTAGAGAGTGCGGTGCAAAACAGTTCTACCAGGATAAGGGAAATCATTGTATATCACACGGTGCTTCCACAACACACAACATGAACCTTCAGTGTGTCCGTGTGCTATTCACACAATGGCACCTACAACGCTCCCTGTATATGATAAGGGTTGTGCTTGTACCTACAGATGATCGTGGCTTGTCTCTATTTCTGTGGCATTACACATTCTTCCATTACAAAGTGTAAGACTGGATACCTAATCCTTTATCATAACACACAATGGTTAAACAATCCCCAACGGTGAGCAACCATTAACAACATGTAGTCTGGTGGGGGCATTGCTGCTTTACTACGACTGTGAGCAACTCCCACCACTTTATCACCATGCGGAGTAACTCACATCTGGGGGGATCCGCGCGCTGTCCTTAACATTGTTCCCTTCCACGGTGAGGTGATAAACCTGCCCGTCCGTGTCTGTGAGCACAAAGTGCTCCCGCGCAGCGACGTTCTGACTCAGCTCGGACTTGCTCTCCGCCTCCTGTAACAGACTATGCCGGGGGAAAGCGGGCGTGAGATACTTAGCATCGTTCTTTCAGCGCCGGCTTTGCAAAAACCCTCTTTAGTGCAGCTTGAGAGCACGTGATGGCAACGTATATAACAGGGGACTGAGCTGCTTCTCCAAAGGGGTCAGATCAGAAAACATTTAGTAGTAGAAGGGCCAGAAACGTATTATAAATGTAATTTTAGATACATTTATAGACTGGAAATTGTAAAATATAGTCATTTAAAAAAAAAGTATTTATAACATCTGCACCATATATATTTACATTAACTTACAAGCGAGGAGCAGTGTAAAAAAACTGTACTTCGCTGCTTAGGTGAGTAGTATGAAATTAGCAGGAGCACAGAATCGAAGGCCATTTGCTGCCAGTAGGCATACTACCTATTGTACTGCATACTACCTAGTGTACTGCATACCACCTATTGTACTGCATACCACCTATTGTACTGCATACTACCTACTGTACTGCATACCACCTATTGTACTGCATACTACCTACTGTACTGCATACTACCCATTGTACTGCATACTACCCATTGTACTGCATACTACCCATTGTACTGCATACTACCTATTGTACTGCATACTACCTACTGTACTGCATACTACCTACTGTATTGCATACTACCTACTGTACTGCATACCACCTATTGTACTGCATACTACCTACTGTACTGCATACTACCTATTTTACTGAATTCTACCTATTGTACTGCATACTGTACTACCTACTGTACTGCATACTACCTACTGTACTGCATACTACCTACGGTCCTGCATAGTGTACTACCTATGGTACTGCATACAGAGGCAGGTTATAACCTTTTTAAGATTTGCCTTCACAATGTATATTTACGTGATGTGCTTTATACAAAATAAAATGTAAACTAAAATGACCGTGGTGTTTTGTTCCCGCTGCCTTTGATTTGTCCTGTAATCTGGGACACCGGAAGTATTACTACTGAATCTCTGCATAATTGCGGCGCGTTGGTGACAGTTCCTCCGAGCGTCTCCCGTTCTCTCCCGGAAATGCAGGGCCCTATTCTTGATGCCCAGCGTTCGCTTAGTGAGACATTAATCTGGCAGATACTTCACCTGATGACAGAGGACTCGACGCTGTTGAGCTCCGTGTCTGAGGAGACAGTTTGGCGTGCCATGGCCTCGCGGGCTGCCATCTGCTTCTTCCTGAGGCTCTTAAGGTTGTGAGATGGGGACCACTCCTGGGAGACAGGGACAGGATGCGTGTTACTTTAATGCCAAAAGAGCAGCAGTGCCACCTGCTCTGCCAACAGCGAGTAAGCAGTGCTGTGATGTAACATACAAAGCACAGCATGGCACCTGCTCTGCCAACAGCGAGTAAGCAGTGCTGTGATGTAACATACAAAGCAGAGCATGGCACCTGCTCTGCCAACAGCGAGTAAGCAGTGCTGTGATGTAACATACAAAGCAGAGCATGGCACCTGCTCTGCCCCAGCGTGTAAATCATTGCTGTGATGTAACATACAAAGCAGAGCATGGCACCTGCTCTGCCAACAGTGAGTAAGCAGTGCTGTGATGTAACATACAAATCACAGCATGGCACCTGATCTTCAACCTCTTACAACGGGTAAGAAAATACAGAATGGCTTATAGCATGCGCCGCCTTCCGATTGTGTCCCAAAAACATAGTATATTAATAGTTTTAAAAAAATACAACTGTACTAGCGGATTGTAAGCTCTTTGGGCCAGGGATTTCCTATCCTATCATATTTAGTTTGTTACACTTATTGTATTATAATTTCCTGTACTGTACAGTCGCCTTTGTAAAGCGCGGAGTACATTGTGGGCGCTATATAAAGATATATACAGTACATACATAGCACAACAGAACAAGTTAGCATGCTGTGAAAATAAAACCCACAAAAGAGCAGCTATAAGAACGGTTCTGCAGGTTAGATGGGTTACTGGATGGTGCCTTACCAGGGCCGTCACCGATGGGAAGCTTTTGGACATCTCCCGTAGCAGGGTACAGGTTCGGATGTCCCATAATTCCAAGGGCTTGTCTTTAAACACAACGGCCAGGTATTGCCTGTAATAACCAAGGGCGGATGTCAGGCCCTGCAGTGGGGCACATTCCCAGGCACCCCGCACCCGGGGGAGAAATCTGCACTGCTGCTTATCTCAAGTATACAAATGTGGCAGTGATCACGTTTAAATCGGAGGTGGTCAACTCCAGTTCTCAAGGGCCACCAACCGGTCCCGTTTTCAGTCTTTGACCAAGCCACCTGTGCTGAAGCAGGGATATCCTGAAAACGTGACCTGTTGGTGGCCCTTGAGTTCTGGAGTTTGAATGGATGGATCATGCTATCGGTCACCTTTAGATTTGTGCTGCAGCTTTTTATTTTTAACCTCTTTGGTACCAGAGAGGCAGAGCAACACGTGGCTGGCCTCAGTGACCGTGAACAGGATATATACCAAAAACATTATGGTCGTGATTTCCTCTCTCGGGGGTTTGTGCTGTACTTACTTCAGATGAGACACTTTCATCATCTCCACTGGGGGTTCATCGTTACCTCTTTCCCCTCGGAAGGCCACACTCCTGCCTGCAGGGGGAAAGCGGGGAAACAGCTCTAACAAGAGAATCTTTCTGCGCCTCTTCTCCCCCCATCCTGTTTATACGAAACCAAATGATTTCGAGAAAGAACAACGATGGCACTCCAGTGGTCTCCGATGCAAAAAAAGGTTTAATGTATCACTGCATACTTTATTTAATTACAGGATTGAAGCAGAGGGTCTCCGGAGCTGACCTGTGTTAATTTCAGCTCCGGGGACCACCTGCTTCCAGAGATACTTACCTCCGTAGCTGTGCCGGTATCTCTGCAGAGTTTAAATGTCCTGGCTACGCAGGCCAATTGGAAGCCGCACCGGATGACGTCACCGCTTCCTATTGGCCCGCGGGACATTTAAAGCTGCAATTTCGTTAGCCACACAGCTCCTGGCTGCAGAGATACCGGCACCGCTACGGAGGTAAGTATCTCTGGAAGCAGGGGTCTCCGGAGCTGACATTAGCGGGGTTCATCTCCGGAGACCTCCTGCTTCAATCCTGGAATAAATAACAATAATCTAAACCGTAACGCAGCGTCTAGCACCGGCGTGCTCTCTCTGGTATCTGTGGTTCTCGGTGTTGGCGGACTGCAACTGCAGTGCACCCGTGGCATTATACCTCCAGTACCGTGAGTGCACCTATTCTGGACATCAGCCAAGTTATTTAAACAGTTCCCATTAAGGGAGTAAAACAAGGTACAGGCATACCCCGCATTAACGTACACAATGGGACCGGAGCATGTATGTAAAGCGAAAATGTACTTAAAGTGAAGCACTGCTTTTTCCCACTTATTGATGCATGTACTGTACTGCAATCGACATATACGTGCATACCTGATGTAAATATGGCATTTGTAACAGGCTCTATAGTCTCCCCGCTTGCGCACAGCTTCAGTACAGGTAGGGAGCCAGTATTGTTGTTCAGGACGTGCTGACAGGCGCATGCGTGAGCTGCCGTTTGCCTATTTAGCGTGATGTACTTACTCGCGAGTGTACTTAAAGTGAGTGTCCTTAAACCGGGGTATGCCTGTATTGTAGTTTTGTAACAAACTGCACGTCCTTATTTTAAACACAAGCTCTGTCTGTCTTCACGGCCCTGTGCAGCAAGTGAACTTTCCATCTTGAATGCAGAAGTTTGTCCCCAGTAACTCAAAAAGGTAACAAATTCAATATATTTTGTATGTGCATGAATGTACTCCCTTGCCACACTAAATTAAAATATCTGACCCAGGGGTAACCAACTCCAGTCCTTAAGGGCGGCCAACAGGTCAGGTTTTCAGGATATCCCTGCTTCATCACAGGTGGCTCAATCAGTGGCTTAGTCGCAGACTGAGCCATCTGTGCTGAAGCTGGGATATCCTGAAAACCTGACCTGTTGGTGACCCTTGACGACTGGAGTTGGCCACCCCTGCTCTAACCTGACCTGCTACATACAGCACATAGGTAGCAGCAAAGGGGTTTAATGACTTCTGCAATGCCCAGTGTGTGTTTCAGGGGAATGGGTGACGGAGCGGCACAGACCCTAAATTTCTGACTAGCACCTTCTCTCACCACCTTTAGGACCTTCCTTAAAACACACCTCCTTAACGAAGCATACGGGTAGTTCCATGGCTGATGCTGTACATCTCAGATGCACTGACCGTGACCCCTTGCAGAGGCACTTAGCGGAACACCCTCCTACTACATCTGTAAGGTCTCCCTACTTAGCACTTAGATTGTAAGCTCTTCATGGCAGGGACTCATGTCTAAAGTGCTTATTCCCAGTATATGTTATAGTATTATGTAGTACTGCTGTGGAGCGCTATGTACCTGGATGGTGCTATATAAATAAAGAGACACACACACAAAGAACTATGTAGGCAGAGGCCGGGAGAACAAGGGAACTCACCCGTGGGAAGGTCTACCAGTTGTAGCTCATTTCTCACCAGCCCCAGGTTGTTTGGGGTAGATGTGGCGAAGGACAGGAAGCTTGCGAGACTGGTCCATTCAATGCCTCTGCAAGGACAGGACAGAGGTCAATGAACCCAGAGAGCAGAGTCATGAGATAGGTGTCACTGAGCAAGGTAAACGTGGAATCAGGGCATCGCCATTCCCAAACAGTGACTGTAACCGGAGTTAGAGAGAAGGGAACACAGGCAGCAGAAGTAGTTTCCCCCCCCCCCCCCCACACAGTGGAAGTCACAGACCAATGCACTCCAGGAGCCAGAACATCTGCTGCTCACTGGGTCTCTTCACACAATATGAACTCATTCAGAGTATATACCCAGCACTTTCAGGTCACATGCTGGCAGTGTGAAAACAAAATGACTGCTACGCTGCTTGTGTCATGTGCAGCATAGCCTTGAAACCTGAATGTGGACAGTTTGGCCAGCATCCCGCCGAGGCTTTTGACATGCATGTAACACAAAACACTACTATAAAATGCAGTTGCACTCACCTAATGAAGGGCCCCGAAACATCATTTTCTAGTATCCGGCAGGAACGAATAACTTTTTTTTTAGGATTAATGTTTAAAGTAGCAGCACTTGGCAACCTATGTACCTCGTACCAAGTGCTGCTGCTTTAAAATGAAATCCTAAAAAAAGACAGCCACCTGTGCTGAAGCAGGGATAGCCTTAAAACCTGACCTGTTGGTGGCACTTGGAGTGGAGTTGCTCACCCCTGGTATAAATACACTCACCTGACCTCGCAGGTATGGATGTTTAACTCTTTATGCAGCAATCCACTGGTGAGATTGTAGACCAGGACTGAGCCCGTGCTTGTACCTGTAACAAGAGATATTTAGATTGTAAGCTCCTTGGGGCAGGGACCAGCTTCTTACTTATAAGACCGATTTAATACATATGTACTCTTGTCATCCAATCTTATTGTCCTGCCTTCCACATTGTACTGCGCTGCGGAATATGTTGCCTTACAAATACAATATAATGCCGGGCGCTTCCCTTCTCTCCCCGTACACGCTGCCAACTAAACTCCGGCAACAGATTGTCAGCTGGTCCATTTGTAATGTTTTTATACTGCTCTAGGCCAGGAATGGCCAACTCCAGTCCCCAAGGGCCTCCAACAGGTCAGGTTCTAAGGATATTCCTGCTTCAGCACAGGTGGCTCAAATCAGTGGCTCAGTCAACGCCTGAGGCAGGGATAGCCTGAAAACCTGACATGTTGGTGGCCCTTGAGGACTGGAGTTGGCCACCCGTTCTAGGCACTGCCCCTGTATGACTTTGTGCAGGTTCTTTAACCGCCTATTTCACCAAAATAGATTGCCAGCTCTTTGAATTAGGGATTCTTTATACTTCTATTATTCCATTTTATACACTACTGCCAAAGCGGAAAACACCAGATCAACATAAAAAAAATGCTTGAAATGAAAATATTCACTCTACAGATCATTCACATTCTGCCCAGGCTATACTAATCTCAAATTAACAACTAAATCTAAGGCTCGTTTATTGCGGATATCCTAATGGTAACTTCTAATAGAACAGGGGCGACCAACTGCAGTATTGGGGATATCCCTGCTTCAGCACAGGTGGCTTAACTAGAATGACTGCCACCTGTGCTGAATCAGGGATATCCCTAATACTGGACCGGAGGACTGGAGTTGGCCATCCCTGCAATAGAGTATCCCAAATTGCTCATGCAGACATAGCTAAAACTTGGCTTTTTAAAAAAAAAAAATATTTTAAAAATCACTGATTTTCAGAAGTGAAGAGAAGGCGACGCAAAGCCCAGCGGCACCTGTGCTCCTCAAATAGAACGCGCAGCACCATCTGGGCCTCCGATAATAAAGACTATGGAATAAGATGTGGCCGCAGTGGAGGGTGGGACTTACCTACAGCCAACAGGGGCTTGTACTGTGTGATGTTCTTGGTGGTGAGTGGGGGGCACATCCTCACCACAAACTGCGGCAGCGGCAGCCCCGAGAGGAGGCCGGTGAGCAGGAACTTGAGGTGCACTTCTTGAAGGAGGACTCCAGACAGCTGAGGGTCCCCAGCCAGCATGCTCTGCCCAGCTGCAGCAACACAAGCACAGGGTTTAGGGGTCTGTCCCCCTCGATACCCGCAGAGTGGGACGCATCTCAGAGGGGGCCAGGAACACTCACACTCTGTACACAGTGCAACTCAATCACACTGTATTTGCAATTAAGCCACAAAAGGCGGCGTTACAATTGTAACAATTGCTTTACAATTAAGGAGATGTTAACCAACAGGGCCTTTCCTTTATCACATAACTAATGCATTCTTAGGCCTCGGCCATGGTTCTGGCGGGCGGGCGGAGGCGCGCTGAGGCTCAGGGAAAGCGGGTGCTTTCCCTGGCCTTAGACAGTGCACCGTCCGGGGGCGTGTCGGCGGGCGGGCCAGTGACGTCACGGAGCTGGGCGAACCGCTCACGTGACCAGCCCTGTGCGCCGGCAAGCGGGAAAATTTTAAATTTCCCTAAGACCTACGCTTCCGCAAGCGCGCGGAAGCATAGGCGAGCCCCTACTACAGCCGCTCTCATTGCAGCTGTAGGGGCTCAGTGCCGAGCGGAAGCGCGCCTAAGCGCGCAAGCACTATCCATGGACGCGGCCTTAAATGGTGGTCAATTTAAGTAGCCGCTAAATAAAAGGTGCCAGAAATATTTCCTGAAATGAAAATACGACTAGATAATTGCGCCTGGGAACAGCAGCATGAAAGCACACGGTATTTCTCGCCAATAAAAAGCTGACGCGGCGTGATGTCACTTGTACGTTGCACGCATGAAACCTGCACTGCAGGCATTGGGAGGCGACGGAGGCGTGGCCGCGACATCACGTGAGCGGCTCGCCCTCATTGGCTGACCACTCACTTGACGCGGCAAGAACAATTTAAAAAGTCTGTTCAAAATGTGCGCGCTTGGACACGGTCGTGCACACTATGGACATCCTTAATTTGTTTTGGCGGAGCCACTATAATCGCGGTAACCTTTCAGCGCTGCCCCCGCTGACATAACAAGTGGCAGACATGTGCAGAAGCGTTTGGGAATTATTTTCGAACCAGATCTCTTGGAAGACCCAAACCAGGCCAGATTTTGCCGTAACCAGTGAGGAGCCTCACGTAACGTCAGGAGGAATATGGTGCCGCTTTGGTTCTCCAAGATCAAGCAACACAGAGTTAATCGGTCCCCCATGCAGTAAGATCGCAGAAAGGAGGACAGTATGGACACAGGTGTGAGAGACACACACACACACACACACACAAACACGTCTTTACAGTGATACCTTTGCTTCTATTTCAGTAACTACGTGTAGATAGGAAATTCCCTTTCAGCCTACAGATCACACACTGGGAATAAGAAGCCATGAGAAGCTGCTGCAGCAGCACAGTGAGGTGGGTAGATAATGCTGCTTACCCATCATACTGTCCAGGGAGAGATCCAGCTGTTTTCTCTGCAGGGGTCCCGCTGACGTCCCACAGAATGAGAGCGGAGCGTATAAGGGACAAGAGCTGGGATTCCCCCGGAGGAAAGAGGAATGAATGGCAAAGGTTACATGAGGCGCTGTGGCTGGGATATGTGAAGACCAATGGCATTATAACTCATCAGTCTCCTCTCACCTTGGTAAAGTGAATGACACTCCTTACCAGCCTATTACCATTACTACTGCTACTAAGTATAATTAACCCTCTACAGAACGGAAGTCCAACCAACATCCAACATTCAAGAGGCTACAAACATGCATTACTGCAGAGGCTCCCCATGCACAGGACGGCAGCAGAGATTACTCAGGCGAAAGGAAGTCTACAAACCTAAAATAGGCAATGTACAAACTAACGCAAGCGGCAGCCAAGGAGGCATAGTTACCTCCCGCCCCGAGCCCTCCTCCCCACCACGCCGGACTTCAGCTCCCAAATCATGACACGCCCGTCGCTGATAATCAGGGCAGCTGCATTCTCATTGATTGGACAGCAGGTAATGCTGTAAGGGCGAACTGTTTTGGTAACTCGGATGGCGTCACACTGGCAACGCAGGTCATAGGTCATCTCCGGCACTGGATCCGGGTCTGGGGAGAATCCAGAAAATGATTAGTCCATGAAGGGCGCACAGGGAGGCTCCTCAGGGACAGTTCACATAATATGCAGTTTTTAAATGTCGCATATTAAATGTTCCTTGTGTTGCTATCCTTGAACAAGGTCATACATACATATAATAATAAATATATATTATATATATATATATATATTTTTATGCTATAGCGCTCAAAAGACAGCTTGTATTCTTTAGGATTTAGAAAATGAGTTCCTATCTATTGACTTCATGGTTATATAATGATTTCAAATGATAACTGTGCGTGAAGTTCACTTATAAAACTCCCTATGAACAGAAGTTAGGAATACAAATACTACACTGTGGTGAGCATACTGTCATTTCAAACCGTGCTCTTCTGGCATTGACCCACAGGAGACCAGGTTTCTTCATCAGTTGAATGTGTTGCACTGCAGAATGCAGGGGCCCTTTCTAATCATGCGAGTTTACAGGTTGTCCTACATGAGGGGCGGCAAACTCCAGTCCTCAAGGGTCACCAACATGCCAGGTATTAGGGATATCCCTGCTTGAGCACAGGTGGCTCAATCACTGGCTCAGTCTTCGATTGAGCCACCTTTGCTGAAGCAGGGATCTCCTGAAAACCCGACCTGTTGGTGGCCCATGAAGACTGGAGTTGGCCACCACTGACCTATATGGTTACCCTGGTGATAAAGCAATACAACTGCTGGCGAAAGGGCAGGCCATTTACTTTTATGCCGCAGAGCTGATTAGGTGTGCAAATGCAATTAAAACTCAGATGTGGGTGCTTTTTTTTTCTCTACCTGCAGTGGATGTGCCCTGGCCGTGTTCAGATTCTCACCTGCCTCATCGCTGGCGGCACCCGAGCCAGCGCAGCCTTGTCTTCCCACACGTAGAGAAATGCAGCCGTTCTCATGCAGGCAGAAAAGCACATCCCTCTGAAAGCATGGAATGACCTAGACGGGGAAACATCAAGACGTTTCTACAGTGGCAAACACGGCTTCTGAAAAGGGATGGAAGTCCTCTAATGCAGGCAAGGTGGGCCATCCGAGACACAAAGGCCTCAAGGAAACACAGGAGAGAGCAGGGGGAAGGAGTATCCTGGAGGTAACGAATCGCCAGCATAAGGATCCATGCTCTCAAGCAGTGATAAAACGAGAAACGCAGCGCACTGCCAAGGGAGCCAGGTTTAGAACAATAAAACAAGTTTTATTTAAGCAATAACACCACCCACCGCCTGTGGGTGATGTTATTGCTTAAATAAAAAAAAACTTTTTTCTTTTTAGAAACCTGGCTCCCTTGGCAGTGCGCTGCTCTTCTCATTTTATCACTGCATGCCATACAAGACGTCCAGAAGCTCCAGGAGTGGGTAAGGACTCTAAGTATATGTTTAAGGAACATATTTGTACTTTAGAAGAAATGTGAGTATTATTGTCTCATGTAACTGCAGTGATTATTTACCTCCAATGAGGTTGCAGCAGAGTGGGTTACCATCTCTGTTTGTGCCCTTCGGGAAGGTTTGACATTGTTCTACATGACACGTCCCACTGATTGTCATTATTCTATTACCCGCTCCATGCAAGAGCTGTTCTTTTCCTGTCCGCCGTATATTGGACATTTTGTGAATGATCACATTCCGGGACTATTACAGCTCCCGATATCCGCCCTTTTGAACCATGCTCTCAAGCTGCAGGAGGTATAAACCGCAAGGCAGCACTTCTTCACTAAACAGTGCATTCACTGACCAGAGAAGTAGAGTGGGCAAAAAATGTGTACAGAACGCAGGCACGCAGAAACCCTATTGAGTTAAGACATAGGAAGTGAACACTAGTCCTCATGTAGCTTTAGAAAGGGGTGTGTTGGAAAGGTCCGACAAGGTGTCACCTGCAGGAAAGGGACGCCTGTCCTCTCGATAGCTACTACTCCGACAGTCTGATTGACCTCCAGGTCCAAGATGAGGATCTCCCGCGGGTAAAGCAGCAGCATGTGGTTGCGTTTGGAAGGCAGATAGGACAGCTGCAAGCAATCATTGAGTGTCACCGCCTCAGCACTGCAACAAGCACAGAAACTCATCTTACATCTTCTCAAATATAGCTCCGTACAGATCAAAAGACAAAGCTTGGATTGTGTGTGATTGTGTGTGTGTGTCACACGATCTCTCATCAAGGCATTTATACATTATCTGAGCCACCTGTGCTGAAGCGGGGATATCCTGAAAACCTGACCTGTTGGTGGCCCTGAGGACTGGAGTTGGCAACCCCTGCATTATCCTTCCCCTGATCCCAGGGTCATGTGAAGAGAACAGTATGATTTGCTCACCTGGGCTTCTCGTTGGTGATGAGGATTTTGACCTTGTTGAGTGCTTTCTTGGCACCCGTGGCAGTAACTGGCTTGGTGTGGGCAGGGCTAGCATGGGGGCTGGAGATATACACCTTCCGCCCGCTGCTTGTGGGTGGCTTGGACGGAGAGAAATCAGAGACAAACACAATGCCCTCGCTGGTCAGTACTGCAAATACACAAGAAGGCAAAATGGTTTGGTATTCGATGTTCACCGAGGGAAACCAAAGACTAAACCAATGCTAAGGTGACAAGAGGTCTGCTCGTTAGTTAGGAATTGGCACAACGTACACACCCAGGTTACAGCAATTTCGTCCTCACCAACACTCACAGGCAAGTTGGGACGGCTGGAAAGGATTGAAGGAGAAGGACAGGATGTTTTCCGCATAGCTTTTCTTCCAGAGTTTGGTTCCGGTGTCTGCGTTCCACAGTACAATGAGGTTGGGGGGGTGCACGGCCAACAGCAGATCCCGAGAGGCATCCTGACTCCACAGCCACTGCATCTCTGGGTAAGACACACCGGCGGTTACTCAGGGGATTATCCAAAGATGTTGGCGAGAAGCTCAACAATACACAAGGAAGACAGTAGGCTTTTCTTAAGGGTGCTTTAGGCACCTAAAAAATTGTAAGCTCTTGAGAGCAGGGACTCCTAATGTACAGAGCTGTATACACTGCAATAAATGTCTAGCATCTCACAGCTAGTTCCCCACAGAGACATTAAACCAGCTCAAATCTGCTGGGAGTTGTCCTGTGAAATGCTAAAATTCTAATAAACCAAAAAAAATATATATATAATAATAATCTTAATATATAAAATCGAAAGGTTAGTGCTATCTGCGGTGAATCTGATTGGTCCTCAGCCTCTGGCCAATCAGATTGGTGGGTCTGACGTCACCCAACTGCCATTGTCTTCCCCCTCGGCCACACACACACACACTCTCTGTCCTCTTCTCCCCCCCCATCACACTCACCTCCCTCCAAAGCGCTCACTCACCTCCCTCCCCGGCGCTCCACTCACCTCCCTCCCCGGCGCTCCACTCACCTCCCTCGCGCTCCACTCACCTCCCCCCCTGGCGCTCCACTCACCTCCCTCCCCGGCGCTCCACTCACTTCCCTCCCCGGCACTCCACTCACCTCCCTCCCCGGCGGGGGAACAGGCAGTGGCCAGGCAGGCTGCAGCTGCCTCGCGGCGCCGTGTGCCTAAGATGGCGGCGCCTGGAAGGACCCCCTTCCTCCCTCGCGGTGCCGAGTGCCTAAGATGGCGGCGCCCGGAAGTAGAGGTAGGGAGGGGGGAGGTGAGGTGTGTGTGTGTCTCCCACTTCTCCCCACCCACCAGAGCACGCTCTCTACGGCTCAACATCCCCGAGGAGCAGGAGGAGGGCGGCAGGGAGTTGCGGCCGCGCAATACCTCCTTTGTGCCACCGGGAGTCGGCGGAGGCCACGAGGGGGGAGAGAACCAGTGGCAGCCCGAGGAGCGCGGCATGCTGGCAGGTGAGGAAATGCAGGGTGAGGAAATGCAGGGTGAGGAAATGCAGGGTGGGAAATGCAGGGTGAGAAATGCAGGGTGAGAAATGCAGGGGGAGAAATGCAGGGGGAGGAATCCATGCCTTTGACGCCCCCCCTGCCTTTGATGCCCCCCCCCCTGCCTTTGTCATCAACGCCTGAGGCAGGGATAGCCTGGGAAACCTGACATGTTGGTGTGCCCGTGAGGGACTGGAAGGTGTTGCCCCCGCGTCTAGGCACTGACCCCATGTATGTACGTTGTGAGCAGTTTTTATACCGCATATTTCACCAAATAGATTGCCAGCTCTTGTGAATAGGGATCTTTATACTTTATATTCCATTTATACACTAAACTGCCAAAGCGGAAAACACCAGATCAACATAAAAAAAAATGCTTGAAATGAAAAATCTTCACTCTACAGATCTCACATTTGCCCAGGCTATACTAATCTCAAATTAAACAACTAATCTAAGGCTCGTTTATTGCGGTACTAATGGTAACTTCTAATAGAACAGGGGCGACCACTGTCAGTATTGGGGATATCCCTGTTCTTCAGCACATGGCTCAATTAGAATGACAAGGCCACCTGTGCTGAAGCGGGATATCCCTAATACTGGACCGGGAGGACTGGAGGTGTGCCTCCCTGCAAGTTAGAGTATCCCAAATTGCTCAGTGCAGACATAGCTAAAACTTGGGCTTTTAAAAAAAAAATTATTAAAAAACACTGATTTTTAGAAGTGAGAGAGGCGACGCAAAGCCCGCGCGGCACCGTGCTTCCTCAATTAGAACGCGCAGCACCACGGGCCTCGATAATAAAGACTATGAATAAGATTGGGCCGCAGTGAGGTGTGGGACTTACCACAGCCACAGGGCTTGTACGGTGTGATGTTTGGTGGTGATTGGGGGGCACATCCTCACCACAAAACTGCGGCAGCGGCAGCCCCGAAGGAGGCCGGGAGGCGTGAGCAGGAACTTGAGGTGCACTTCTTGAAGGAGGACTCCAGACAGCTGCGGTGGTCCCCGCCAGCATGCTCTGCCCAGCTGCAAGCAACACAAGCCAGGGTTTAGGGGTCTGTCCCCCCCTCGATACCGCGCAGATGGGACGCATCTCAGAGGGGGCCAGGCACACTCACCACTCTGTATCACAGTGCAACTCAATCACACTGTATTTGCAATTAAGCCACAAAAGGCGGCGTTACAATGTAACAATTCTTTACAATTAAGAGGATGTTAACCAACAGGCCTTTCCTTTATCACATAAACTAATGCATTCTTAGGCCTCGGCCATGGTTCTGGCGGGCGGGCGGAGGCCGCGCTGAGGCTCAGGGAAAGCGGGGTGCTTCCCTGGCCTTAGACCGTGCACCGTCACGGGGGCCGTGTCGGTCGGGCGGGCCAGTGACGTCCGGAGCTGGGCGAACCGACTCACGTGACCAGCCCTGTGCGCACGGCCGCGGAAAATTTAAATTTCTCCTAAGACCTACGCTCCGCAAGCGCGCGGAAGCATAGGCACCCCTACTACCGCCGCTCTCATGCACTGTAGGGGCATCGTGCCAGCGGAAACCGCCGCCTAAGCGCGCAAAGCACTATCCATGGCGCGGCCTTAAAGGTGGTCAATTTAGTAGCCGCTAAATAAAAGGTGCCAGAAATATTTTCCTCCTGAAATGAAAAATCCGACTAGATAATTGCGCCTGGAACAGAGCATGAAAGCACACGGTATTTCTCGCCAATAAAAAGCTGACGCGGCGTGATGTTCACTTGTACTTTGCACGCATGAACCTGCACTGCAGGCATGGGAGGCGACGGAGGCGTGGCCGCGAATCAACGTGCACTCGGCTCGCCCTCATTGGCTGACCACATCACTCGTGACGCGGCAAGAACAATTTAAAAAGTCTGTTCAAAATGTGCGCGCTTGGACACGGTCGTGCACACCTATGGACATCCTTAATTTGTTTTGGCGGAGCCACTATAATCGCGTTAACCTTTCAGCGCTGCCCCACCGCTGACATAACAATGGCAGGACATGTGCAGAAGCGTTTGGGAATTATTTCGAACCAGATCTCTTGGAAGACCCAAACCAGCCAAGTTTGCCGTAACCAGTGAGGACCCACGTAACGTCAGGAGGAATATGGTGCCAGCTTTGGTTCTCCAAGATCAGCAAACACAGAGTTAATCGGTCCCCCATGCAGGTAGGATCGCAGAAAGGAGGACAGTATGGACACAGGTGTGAGAGACACACACACACACACACACACAAACACGTCTTTACAGTGATACCTTTGCTTCTATTTCAGTAACTACGTGTAGATAGGAAATTCCCTTTCAGCCTACAGATCACACACATGGAAATAAGAAGGCCAAGAAGCTGCTGCGAGCAGCACAGTGAGGTGGGTAGATAATGCTGCTTACCCATCATACTGTCCAGGGAGAGATCCAGCTGTTTTCCTCTGCAGGGGTCCCCGCTGACGTCCCACAGAATGAGAGCGGAGCGTATAAAGACAAGAGCTGGAGGTCCCCCGGAGGAAAGAGGAATGAATGGCAAAGGTTACATGAGGCGCTGTGGCTGGGATATGTGAGAGACCATGGCATTATAACATCATCAGTCCTCTCACACCTTGGTAAGTGAATGACACTCCTTACCAGCCTATACCATTACTACTGCTCCTAAGTATAATTAACCCTCTACAGAAACGGAAGTCCAACCAACATCCACATTCAGAGGCTACAAACATTCATTACTGCAGAGGCTCCCCTGCACAGGACGGCAGCAGAGATTACTCAGGCGAAAGGAATCTACAAACCTAAAATAGGCAATGTACAAACAACGCAAGCGGCAGCCAAGGATGGCATAGTTTACCTCCGCCCTAGCCCTCCTCACCACCAGCCGTACTTCAGCTCCCCGAAATCATGGACACACCTCGGATAATCGGGCGCTGCATATCTCATTGATGGACAGCAGTATGCTGTAAAGGGCAACGTTTTGGTAACTCGATGGCTCACCATGGCAACGCAGTCATAGGTCACTCTCCGGCCTGGATCACGGGTCTGGGAAATATCCAGAAATGATTAGTCCTGAAGGGCGCACAGGAGGCTCCCAGGGACAGTTACATATATGCATTTAATGTCGCATATAATGTTCCGTTGGTTGCTATCCGTGAACGGTCACACTCACATATATACTAAATATATATTATATATATATACTATATTTTTTATGCTATAGCGCTAAAAGACAGCTTGTATTCTTTAGGATTTAAAAATGAGTTCCTATCTATTGACTTCATGGTTATAATAATGATTTCAAATGAATCACTGTGCGTGAAGTTCACTTATAAAATACTCCTATGAACAGAAGTTTAGGAATACAAATACTGACACGTGTCTGAGCAATACTGTCCATTTCAAAACCGTTGCTCACTTCTGGCATTGACCCACAGAGACCAGGTTTCTTCACATGCAATGTGTTGCACTGCAGATGAATGGGGCCCTTCTAATCAGGCGAGTTTACAGGTTGTGCCTACATGAGGGGGCGGCAACTCCAGTCCCTCAAGGTCCCAACATGCCAGTATTAGGGATACCCTCCTTGAGCCAAGGTGTGCTCAATCACTGGCTCATCTTGATTGAGCCACCTTTGCTGAAGCAGGGCATCTCCTGAAAACCCGACCTGTTTGGTGCCCATGAAGAACTGGAGTTGGCCTCCACTGCTACCTATAATGTGTTACCCTGGTGATAAAGCATACAACTGCTGGCGAAAGGGCAGGAGGCCATTTACTTTTATATGCCGCAGAGCTGATTAGGTGTGCAATGCAATAAAAAAACCAGATGTGGGTGCTTTTTTTTTTTCTCTACTCACCTGCAGTGGATGTGCTCCCTGGCCGTGTTTCAGATCTCTCAACCTGCCTCATCCTGGCGGCCACCCGCAGCCAGCGCAGCCTTGTCTTCCCACAACGTAGAGAAATGCCAGCCGTTCTCAATGCAGGCAGAAAAGCACATCCCTCTGAAAAGCATGGAATGACCCTAGACGGGGAAACATCAGACGTTTCTACAGTCGGCAACACACGGCTTTGAAAGGGATGGAAGTCCTCTAATGCAGGCAATGTGGGCATCCGAGACCACAGGCTCAACGTGAAACACCAGGAGAGAGCAGGGGAAGGAGTATCCTGGAGGTAACGAATCGCCAGCATAAGGATCCATGCTCTCAAGAGCGTGATAAAACGAGAAACACGCGCGCACTGCCAAGGTAGCCAGGTTTTAGAACAATAAAACAAGTTTTTCTTTACAACGCAATAACACCACCCCACCGCCTGTTGGTGATGTTATTGCTTAAAAAAAAAAACTTTTTTCTTTTTAGAAACCTGGCTCCCTTGGCAGTGCGCTGCTCTCTTCATTTTATCACTGCATGCGCATACAAGACGTCCAGAAGCTCCAGGAGTGGGTAAGGCCTACAAGTTATTTTGGACTATATTTGTACACATTAGAAAGCATGTGAGTATTATTGTCTCATGTATACTGCAGTGATTATTTTACAACCCCCTCCAATGAGGTTGCAGCAGAGTGGGTTACCATCTCTGTTTGTCCTTCGGGAAGGTTTGACATTGTTCTACATGACACGTCCCACTGATTGTCATTATTCTATTACCCGCTCCATGCAAGAGCTGTTTCTTTTCCTGTCCCTGCCGTATATTGACATTTTGTGAATGATCACTTCCGGGACTATATACAGCTCCCCGATAAATCCGCCCTTTTGAACCATGCTCTCAAGCTGCAGGAGGTATGACCCGCAAGGCAGCACGTTCTTCACTAAACAGTGCTTCACTGACCAGAAAGTAGAGTGGGCAAAAAAGTGTACAGAACGCAGGACACGCAGAACCCCTATTGAGTTAAGACACAGGAAGTGAACACTAGTCCTCATGGTTAGCTTGAGAAAGGGGTGTGTTGGACAAGGGTCCGACAAGGTGTCACTGCAGGAAAGGGACGCCTGTCCTCTGCGATAGCTACTAACTCTTCCGACATCTGATTGACCTCCAGTCCAAGATGAGGATCGGGTCCCGCGGGTAAGGCACGCAGCATGTAGGTTGCGTTTGGAAAGGCAGATAGACAGCTGCAAGCATACATGAGATGATTCATTTCCACACAACCCCGCCATCAGCATGCACACAACACAAGCAACCTCTCTACAATCTTCTCAAATATGCCAGCCGTACAGATCAAAGACACAGCTTGGTTGTGTGGTATATTGTTTGTGTGTTAGTCACACGATCTCAATCCCCATGCATCTATATACGATTCAACTGAGCCAACTGTGCTGAGCTAGGGGATCAGCAACGACCTGACCTTTTGTGTGGCCCTGAGTGACTGGAGTGTTGGCAACGACCTGCATTATCCTTCCCCTGACCCACTGGTGCAAATGTGAGAGTGAAGAAACAGTACTGATGTTGTGGGCACCGTTGGCTTCTCCGGTTAGGTGGGAAAACATGTTCAGGATTATTTGACCTTGTTGAAGTGCTTCATTGGCACCGCGGTAACAGGTGAACATACTGGCTGGTGTTGGGGGCTGCATGGAGGCTGGCAACGGAGAAATAACAAACCTTACCGCCCGCTCTTGTAAGGTGGCTTGGACGGAGAGAAATCCAAGCACACAACCACAATGCCAGGCTCAGCTGGTCATGTACTGCAAAAAATACACAAGAAGCAAACTGGATATTGGTAATTCGATGTCACACGAGGGGAACACCAAAAAAAACAAAAACAAAAACAAACTACCACGAGGCTCATCAGGCGCGCATCTCGGATACATCAACCATAACAAAGAACAAAGACGCGAGCATAACGAGTGATGCGAACGAGGAAAGACCGAGACCCGGACCCAACGGCCAAAGAGGGACAATAGTTCGAACGGGGAGACCCGAAGGTGGGAAAAGTCGGTTTCGGACTCCCCGAAGGAACATAGGCAGGGACACAAATATAATGATAAATTCACGCGGAGGCGGCCTGAGGAGCGTTGCCTCGCCGCGCGCTGAGTCTAAAAAAATGGCGTAGAAGCAATACACCCTCCGACAGATGAAATGACGCCCGCCGACACCTCGTCGGGTGCAAGGGGGGGTGGCACGCTACGTGACAGCGGGGGGACCCCAAACTTCCAACCATGGGTGAGGGTGGTACGGGGGCGATATTCGCGAAGGCCTCCTTCGCATGGAGGGTCGGAAAAGTATCCGGGCAAAAGGAGGGGCTATTGTCCTGGCCGGGAGGGTAGTTCGTCAGAAAGGCGGGCCATATATGACAACCAAGAGCACACAAAATTTGAATCTCGTAAAGGTCGTCGCATCACAAGTTCCTTTGGTCTTCTACTCTTTCTTCTAGTCCACCCTTCTTCTCCACCTCCTCCAAGTCTTCTCTCCGGACAGTTTTCTCACGAAAATAAATCTTACGAGTCTTAACGACAAGGGCGTCTAGACTGTCCGATTATATCATTCCGAACCCCCCATCGGGCGATAGTCCCACCCTCTAAATACCATAGACGTCAAAAACTATACGAGATTGTACGGGACAAAATCGGGACCTACGACATGGAGCGACGTGTTGCTATAGAGGCGAGATAGCAGGAGTCCGCGCTTCCCTAGTAGTAAAGAGCAAGTCGGAAAATTAGTGGAATATCCAAGCGCTGGCAGGTGAGCCAGATAGCCATAAGGGGGGTAGGGGCGGAGGGGACTAAGGCGCATCGCAATTGTAGAAGAGCTAGACAACAGGGCAGCGAATATGGCCCGCCGTTTCTCGAAGAAGAAAGAGCGTATGGAGAGTAGATCAGAGTGGTAGGGTAAGAAGGGCTGGGAAGGAAGGAGGAGGCAGCAGCTGCACATGAGTAACACAGTAGCGGGAAAAGTCTGT
The DNA here is from genome assembly GCA_036426205.1 of Ascaphus truei. Lineage (NCBI taxonomy): Eukaryota > Metazoa > Chordata > Amphibia > Anura > Ascaphidae > Ascaphus > Ascaphus truei. Next base: position 38,252,369 of record CM071573.1, read on the forward strand.
GGGAGGAGGATTGAAAGAATGCGAGCTGAAGAAGGCAGACAAAGGAAAGGGTTAAGAAGAGAGTTTGCTGGTATGGGATAAAAGACGAGCTGAAATTACCGCAACGAGCGAAGGTGAGCAGAGATAACAGACGAAAAGATCGCCGAGAGGAGGGCAGGAATTGGGAGGAGATAGTAAATGCATTGACTTGAGACATAGTAAGGGTGCAGCAAAAACAGGGGAAGAATATAGGAGGGAAACATAAATAGGGAATGAAGGAATAAGATGGATTAAAGCGGGACCGTGTGCCCATGTGTACGTACAACCCACGAAATTCTGGGTTGGAGTCTAATAATGAGTGTTACGAAGTCTCCGGTTACAGAAAAGGTGGGAGGAAGCGAAAAGAAAGGATCAGTGCGAAGACAGGAAAGAGATGGAGTATAGCATGAAATAGCGCGGTTCGAATGATGACACGAAAGGTTAGGAAACGAGATTATATGTGGTGTTAACTAGGTTAGGTCCAAACTAAGCATTCCATATAAGCTAATCCAGGACTCGCGAGTCTCTCAGGTCTTTGTGTAAAGAGACTTTGTTGGATAAGTTTATCAGAGTGCATCGCTCGATCACCCTTTCCTTCGCTCTCGTAGCCGCGCACCTCCCACGTGTTAATTACATCTCCGTATTCTTTTCCATCACTCGCACAGAAAACACAAGCTCCCGCCACTAATACAGATGCGACCTCACCGGCAGTTCTAACAAGAAATTCGATAATTAAGGCCTAGGGAATACCCTATGGGGGCTAACAATGGGCAGACCGGTGTTAGCAAACCTGAACATCCTCCCCCCCTTATACTCTCTTCGCCTGACTTTCTCGGATTACTTTCCTCTATCTCACAATTCCCCTCCAGCCCCCCTTCTTTTATCTGTTCACTTTCACCATTCTTCCCTTCTCGTAGTTCTTTGCTTCCCAAGTACTCAGGGTCCTCACGCTCCCTTAGAATTTTGACATAAGTCAGTTTTCTCATCACTTCTTCCTCCTCCTCGTTTCCTCTCTTACCCGAATTCACGCCCTCCCTTCTTCAATGACCTTTTTCCCTCTTCTGCCTCCACGCACGCCCCGCTACGACTTTAAACTCTCCCCTGTCCGGGGGCAACGAGGAGGGTCGCGGACTAAGCATTGTCTGACTCAAACCTCTCCCGTCCCTTGCTTCCAACACTAACCTAACTCCCCACTCCAATCTCATTTACCACCCTCCCCCAATCCCGCACGTTCAAGGTGGGTCCTGCAGAACCTGTGTGGTCCCACAACGTCTTCATCCCCCCATTCTAAGCGTGACATGAGGTCTCTCGTTAGTTAGGGAATGCAAAACGTGCCAACCCCATGGTCAGGCAATTTTCGTGTCCTCGACCAACACGTCACAGGCAAGTTTGGTACTGCTGGAAAGGATTGAAGAGAAGAGGACGAGGAGTTTCGCATGAGCTGTTTTCTCCAAGTTTGGTTCCGGTGTTCTGCGTTCCACAGTACAATGAGGTTGGGGGGGTTCGACGGCCAACAGCAGATCCCGGAGTCATCCTGACTCCACAGCCACTGCTATCTCGTGGGTAAGACAACCCGGCGGTTTACTAGGGGATTATCCAAGGATGTTGGCGAGAATGCTCAACAATACACAAGTAAGGCAGTAGCTTTTCTTAAGGGTGCTTTAGGCACTAAAAAATTGTAGCTCTTAGAGCAGGGACTCCTATGTACAGAGCTGTATACACTGCAATAAATGTCTAGCATCTCACAGCTAGTTCCCACAGAGACATTAAACCAGCTCAAATCTGCTGGGAGTTGTCCTGTGAAATGCAGAAATTCTATATAACCAAAAAAATATATATATAATAATAATCTAATAGATAAAATCGAAGTTAGTGCTATCGTGCGGTGAATCTGATTGGTCCTCAGCCTCTGGCCATCAGATTGGTGGGTCTGACGTCACCAACTGCCATTGTCTTCCCCCTCGTCCACACACACACACCACTCTCTGTCCTCTTCTCCCCCCCCATCCACTCACCTCCCTCCAAAGACCTCACCTCACCTCCCTCCCGGCGCTCCACTCACCTCCACTCGCCCGGCGCTCCACTCACCTCCCTCGCGCTCGCCACTCACCTCCCCCCCCTGGCGCTCCACTCACCTCCCTCCCCCGGCCTCCACTCACTTCCCTCCCCGGCACTCCACTCCCCTCCCTCCCCGGCGGGGGACAGGCATGGCCAGCAGGCTGCAGCTTGCCTCGCGGCGCCGTGTGCCTAAGAGGCGGCGCCTGAAGGACCCCCTTCCTCCCTCGCGGTGCCGAGTTCCTAAGATGCGGCGCCCGAGTAAGGTAGGGGAGGGGGAGGTGATGTGTGTGTGTGGTCTCCACTTCTCTCCCCAACCCACCAGAGCACGCTCTCTACGCTCACTCCCCGAGGAGCAGAGGAGGGCGGCAGGGAGTTGCGGCCGCGCAATAACCTCCTTGTGTTGCCACACGGGAGTCGGCGGAGGCCCGAGGGGGGGAGAACCCGTGGCAGCCGAGGAGCGCGGCATGCTTGGATGTGAGGAATCAGGGTGAGGAAATGCAGGGTGGAGTAGAAATGCAGGGTGGGAAATGCAGGTGAGAAATGCAGGTAGAAATGCAGGGGGAGAAATGCCAGGGTGAGGAAATCCATGCCTTTGACGCCCCCCCTGCCTTTGATGCCCCCCCCCTGATTTTGACGCCCCCCCTGCCTTGACCCCCCTCCTCCTTTGATGCCCCCCCCCTTCCGTTTGACCCCCCTCTTTGCCTTTGACGCACCCCCCTGCCTTTGACCCGCACCCCCCTGCCTTTGACGCCGCACCCCCCCTGCCTTTGACGCCGCCCCCCCCTGCCTTTGACGCCGCACCCCCCTTTGCCTTTTGACGCTGCACCCTCCCCTGCCTTTGAGGTCCCCCCCCCTGCCTTCCATGACCCCCCCCTGCCTTTCACGCCCCCCTCCTGCCTTTCACGA
>CM071573.1:38255410-38284311 GCA_036426205.1 Ascaphus truei
CCCCCGTCCCCCACCTGCCTTTCACGCCCCCCGTCCCCCCTGCCTTTCACGCCCCCGCCCCCCCTGTCTTTCATGCCTCCCGCCCCCCTCCCTGCCTCCGGGCAACGCCGGGTATATCAGCTAGTATATTTATATATTTGATCATTTATTTATTTTTAAAGACGACCCTGTTATATAGTATATTGTAGTCTATTTTAGGGGTGCTGAACTCCAGTCCTCAAGGCCCCAAGGCCCCCTCCCCCCCACAGGTCAGGTTTTCAGGATATCCCAGCTACAGCACAGGTGGCTCAATCAATCCCTTGTTCAGCACAGCTGGCTCAATCAATCTTTGACTGACCCACCTGTGCTGAAGCTGAGCTATCCTGAAAACCTGACCTTTTAGGGGTGTTTAAGGACTGGAGTTGAGAACCAATGGTCTAATGTATAGTACAATATTACAAGTTTCTGCTGATGCATGACTGATTGCCTTTGGCAGGCTGGCCTTACCATGGATGGGCTTGGAGTGTTCCTGTATTTCGCACCGTGTTGTGCCAGTCATGACATCCCACACTATGATCTTCCCGCTGGCATCAGCCGACGCCAGTCGCAGAGCATAAGGGGAGCCCAGGTTGTGGTGATAGTTTTCTCTGGACCATTTTACCTGTGGACAGAAGGCAGGGAAAACATCATCACGAAGGGGAGTGGGGACCCAGCGATAACTTCTGCACAATGTTACATCTTGTATAAAATGACCGCTCCTCACTCCTGCCAAATCACACCAACCAGCCCCAGTAATACAGAGAGAGCAGAGACCCATTGCTCATTCTGTCTGTGCATCTTACTACTAAGTTAACAGAGGCACAAAGACAGGTCTATCAGCTGCAGTTCAACAGCGGACTGCAGCAGGCACCCACAAGGATGGCCACTACCTAGACCTGGTTTTCACTAAAAACTTTTCTCTCTGATTTCTCCAATTCCCCTTTTCCACCCGCTGACCATCACCTCGCCTCATTTTCTCTCTCTCACTTTTCCCCTTCTCCACCTCCATCTACCCCTCGTCTCTGCAGAGACCTGCGCTCTATTAACCTATCAGCCTTTGATTCCACTTTGCGCTCCTCCCTCAGCTCTGCTCGAGACCCTGAGAACCTGGTCAGGAAATACAACTCTGCCCTATCCTCCTCTGTAGATCTACATGCCTCGCTTTCTCTCTGCCGTTCTTGCCCTTTGAACCCCAGGCCCTGGCTAAATTCCCACACGCATATGCTGCGTTCCTATACTCGTTCCTCTGAACGCCCCTGGAGACACTCTCGCAGTCTTCGTTCACTACAAATTTATGCTATCCTGTTTCAACTCTGCCCTCTCTCAAGCTAACAAACCTACTTTTCTTCACTAATCAATACGCACGAATCTAACCCACGCTGTCTCTTCTCTGTCATTGACTCTCTACTCAGACCACCCTCGGGTGCCTGTTCTTTTTCCTCCATCTCACCTCAGTACTTTGCGGACTATTTTAAGGAAACGGTGGAAACCATACGTCAGAACATCCCCTTCTGCCCCTCCTTACATCTCAGGCCTAATTTCTTGCTATGCACCATCCCGACTCTTGCGTTCTGCTCAAGGATGTCTTCTCTCTACCCCCTTTGTATCTAAAGCCCTCTCCCACCTTAAAGCTGCAGTTCAGTCTTTTTTTTATTTATTTATTTATTTTTTTAATTCAATAGTTTCATGTGTGCAATCTCTAATTACCTAAAGAACTGTATAGCTGCCAGTCAATTTGTTCTCCATGTATTGATCGGCGAAATTTGGCGACATCTTTAGATATGGGATATGTTTTTCATCTGCTTCTGTCACTCAGTGGAAGCTCATGCATATTCATGAGCACTCCTGCACTGACATGTGCAAGAGGGAAGGCAGGGCTGACAAAGGGGTGTGCCAGGGCTTGTGACAGGACATGAAGGGGCAGTGACTTAGTAAATGGCTGTTAAAATAGAATACAAGAAAATTGGTCTTTCAAAGTTGTTTTTTTAAAAACAGAAAATGCTAAAAGTATTTTTTCTTACTACAGAACTGATTTATTAAAAAAAACACACATGCAGGATATTGACTGAACTGCAGCTTTAAAACCTCTCACCGACTGCCCCACACCTCTGGAATGCCCTTCCCCTCAATACCCTACTAGCACCCTCTCTATCCACCTTTAAGACCCATCTTAAGACACACTTGCTTAAAGAAGCATATGAGTAGCACCGTGCTAGCTAGACACATGATACATAAGGGTTTGTCCCCGCATGCTACTGCAGCGCCCGCTGTGGCGGACGCTGCAGGGACGAGAGCCCTCCCCTCAATGGCGCCGGGCCCGCTCCAAGGGGGGGCCGCAGCGCTGGGGCGAGAGTTTCTCCTGCTCTCAATATAATTGAGAGCAGGACTAGCGACGGAGCGCTAGGCCACGCCCCCCGGCGGTTCAGCCAATGAGGGCGAACCTGCCGGGTGACAAAATTTTGGCCGAAAACACCATAATTGGCAGAGACAGAATTAGCCCCATAGCATCTTGCATCTACCCCTCCCAAAGTAGGAAAGATCAATGGCTCATCTATGGTCATTACGTTACAACTATAGTCAAAGACTAAGCCACTGATTGAGCTACCTGTGCTGAAGCAGGGATATCCTTAAAACCTGAACTGTTGGTGGCCCTTTAGAACTGGAGTTGGCAACCCCTGTACTAATGGCAATCAGACAAACTCCACCAGCCCAACGAACAAAGAGATAAGTCCTTGGCACAGAGTGTGACCGTAGCAGACAGATGGTTTCACGTTCTGCAACAGTACATAAGGTTAAAAGAGGAATAGTCTTTATAGTATGTCTTGACATTCCTCACAATCGATGAGGCAGCGCGGCTTACCTTGACCACATTGGCTTTGTGTTTTTCTAAGACCTGTAGAGTCTGTGCAGACCTGGGATCCACTACAAGGACCAGCGAGTGACATCCATACGCAATGAGACCTTGACAACCCCTAGTAAGAAAGCATGGTCAACAGAGGGAGAGGAAGCATGGTCCACACAATTAATTGACCCTTTGTTTTCATAGCCTAGCAATGCATTGCTGGCTTCACTGGCAGAAATGGAATGAATGTAATGTTGGTTCAGAGCTCATGTGCTTGTACTGCACTTGCTTTTTCTCAAAGTGCACGTGTAGATTCTAATTCAGGGCTGGGCAACTCCAGTCCTCAAGGGCCACCAACAGGTATTGTATTGTATGTCTTTACTTATATAGCGCCATTAATGTACATAGCGCTTCACAGTAGTACTACATGTGGTAATCAAATAAATAACAGAGCATGGGAATAAGTGCTTTAGACATAAAAGTAACATTAAGGGAGAGGAGTCTCTGCCCCGAGGAGCTTACAGTCTAATTGGTAGGTAGGGAGAACGTACGAGACAGTAGGAGGGAGTTCTGGTAAGTGCATCTGCAGGGGGCCAAGCTTTATGTATCATGTGTTCAGAATATCCACAGTGCTATTCATATGCTTCTTTAAGCAGGTGTGTCTTAAGGTGGGTCTTAAAGGTGGATAGAGAGGGTGCTAGTCGGGTATTGAGGGGAAGGGCATTCCAGAGGTGAGGGGCAGTCAGTGAGAAGGGTTAAGGCGGGAGAGGGCTTTAGATACAAAGGGGGTAGAAAGAAGACATCCTTGAGAAGAACGCAAGAGTCTGGATGGTGCATAACGAGAAATTAGGGCTGAGATGTAAGGAGGGGCAGAAGAGTGTAAAGCTTTAAAAGTGAGGAGAAGAATGGAGTGTGAGATGTGGGATTTGATCGGAAGTCAGGAGAGGGATTTCATGAGGGAAGATGCTGAGACAGATCTAGGAAAGAGTAGAGTGATTCTGTCATTGACTGAGCCACCTGTGCTGAAGCAGGGATATCCTTAAAACCTGACCTGTTGGTGCCCCTTAAGGACTGCAATTGCCCACCCCTGTTCTAATTGCATCTCTGCACTTAGATATTACACCTCACTAGCTCATACACTCCGCTTGCTTACGAGAGATCGAGCTCTTACCTTGCTGCGCGGTTGGAGCAGAAGTGATCACTGCTCATAGTGCTGGCACAGTGGTGGGGGCTTGGCATGAAGCTGGTGTGCCATCATTGGCTGAACCAGCACACGTGACACTGATGTCACGCGGCAACGCGTGAAAAGACAAATGTCTGTCTCTTCAGATCGCGCTTCGTCGTGCGTGCGCGCACACAGGCATTAGCCAATTTGAGGTTGGCGCGCAAGCAAGCGCAAGAGGCTTTATAATCCCCGCCTAATGCACCACCTGGTCAGAGGCAAACTACACTGCTGCAACAACAACAACAACAACAACAACAACAACTTAAATGTTTTCATTTAAGGTTATAATTCTGTTACATATCTAAAGAAAGGTTATACATAAATGGGTTACATTGTTTCCCGCTGTGTGCTGCCATGTTCAGTATCTCTCTGCTGTCCAATGGTCACCTCATGTGATGTCATTTGTGACTAAGAGGCGTACAATTTGGTAACGGCAAGATGCGGTGTTCAAAAGAGTGAGATTTTAATATAAACTTGTGTGAAACAGTTCCTTTACCAGCGATAGATCACCGGTGTTAGAATAATCTATTCCACTAGACCAGTGGTCCCCAACAGGGGGTTCATGAGAAGTCTCCAAGAGGATCGCCAATAAGAAAAATCTGTCATGGTGAATCCCAGGCAGTGTAGCGGGTTCCTGAGCCCGTGTGGGGACTGCGCGCTTAGTAAGGCCCCAAACTGCACCTTAGCGTGGGTGGAATAGCGGGCAATTACAACAGGAGCTTCCAAAGTCGCTCCCCACAATGCTTTGCATCCACAGAGGCAACTATTGCTATACCACCCATGCTGTCTGCACACACGGAAGTGCAGTTTGGAGCCTTAGCTACAGCCCCACTGTCTGCGCTGCACGAGCGCCTGCGAGGCTGGCGGCGCATGTAGCCAAGTTCCCCGGTCTGCAGGAGAAAAGACAGGGGGGGCAGCCATGACGTCACCCGGAAGGTTCACCCTCATTGGCTGAACCGCTGGGGGGCGTGGCCTAGCGCTCCGTCGCTAGTTCCAATCTCAATTTTCGGGTCTGCCTCAAAAACTCGCCGTGCATCGAGGCGGCCGCCTCTCGCAGCGGGCCCGGCCCCATTGAGTGGTTGCGCTTGTCCCCGCAGCGCCCGCCATAGCGAGCACTGCAGCAGCCAGCGGGGACCAAGCCTAAGGCTGAGTCCAGGGTCAGCGCTTAGGCGCTGACCCGTGCTGAGGCGCGCTGACGCTTGTCAGTGAGCCCCTGCAGCCGCAATGAGAGCGGCTTTAGCAGGGGCTCGCGCACGTGTCCGCAGGCCTTATACAATTTTTCGTTTGAGCGCTCACAGGAGCGCAGGGCCGGTCACGTGAGCGGTTCGCCCGATGAGGGCGAACCAGCTCCGTGACGTCACTGGCCCGCCCCCCGCTTTCCCTCAGCCTCAGAGCGCCTCCGCACGGCTGCAGTCACCATGGACTCAGCTTAACTAAGCATGTGTTCCCCCCACAAGCTTATCACACTATACTGCCCGGGGATATATACTATTCAGAGGTCAAAAAGATGTTAGCAACAGTCTGATGAGTAGGCAATAAGATTGATTAATTAGGCGTTTGTGGAACAAATATTTTCTAGCAGTTGGCGCTCGATGTCTAGTACCGTGGCTCCCAACCTTCCTTACAATGTAATTACATTGCATCTTCCCACCATCTACTAAGCGTTCAAAAGTTACATGAAAATATACTGATGTCTATGGTAACTGGAACTTCCTGTACCATAAAAACACATCAAAGTGGCTCCATGTTGTACAGTTTAAAGGGCAATCCCGCCAAAATTATAAATGGATTTAGTTGCATAATTAAGCGCGGTATCACTCTAGAGGATATCTCAATTCCAAGTATGTACAAAAAAGAAATTCTTGCCGACATGATTGCCGCTTAAAAAACAAAAACAGTAAACAATGTTCTTTTTATGTTTTTTTTTTTTGTTAAGAACAAGAAGAATAAGTTTAACGGGGCGAAGCCTGCCTTTACAGAGCATCCATCGTTACAGCACATCTAGTAGTTACTCATTTGCTGGGATTAGTCCCAGTAGCCCATTACAAAGCAATGTGTTGATACCTACTGTAGCAGCAGTGGAGAAATGAAACTGAGCATTACTAAACACTTCGAACCTCTAAAGCTCAATGTTGATTTTGGCAGCCGTACCCAATTCAATCATCTACAGCAGAATTTATTTACAGCAGCATTTCAGAATTGTCTGGCCAGTTTGGGTAGAATCAAAGATGTGTTTGGAAAGCATTCTGTAAGGCGGAGGGAACTTGAGGCTGAATGTGTATATGATCATGCTTAGTATTATTAAAAGACATTCCATTTTCAAGTAGGAGTCACGATCTCCAACATAAAGTGCTTACAGGCAGCTCTGGCCTTTACAGCAGCTCTCTCCTCCCGCAGGAAAGCAGAACCTCATTGAACCAGATCTGCGTAGCAGCAGCGACATCGCTCAATGTTTGTATGGAGACAAGATCGAGTTACATTTAATATCAGATCGAGCTCTTCTGATATAGCTAAGGGTCAGGTTAGCTTGGTTCATAGTAGGACACGCTAGCTTCCGCGCTCCTCCTGCTCCTCCTCCTCCTCAGCATCGTGCTTGCAAAACAAACTTGTTTGTATTGCGAAGCGCCGCTCGCCCTGTAGCGAATATGCACGCGCCACTTTGCACTACTACATTGCCGTCCTAGTGTTTGTTTCGACGCGAGCTACATGCACGATGGACAAAGCCTAAGGGTACGGCCCCGCTGCACTCGCGTCTGCCAGGCTGGCGGCGCGTGCAGCCGAGTCCCCCGGTCTGCAGTGAGCTGCAGGGGGAAAGACAGAGGCGCGTGACGGGGGCGCAGCCGTGAGCTCACCCAGCAGGTTCACCCTCATTGGCTGAACAGCTGGGGGCGTGGCCTAGCGCTCCGTCGCGAGTCCTGATCTCAATTTTCTTGAGAGCAGGAGAAACTGTCAACGCAGCATGGCGCCCCACCCCTCGCAGCGGCTCGGCCCCATTGTGGGGCGGCACTTGTCCCTGCAGCGTCCACCACAGCGGGCGCTGCAGTAGCCAGCGGGGACCTGGCCTAAGTCACCAAAAGAGATGCTATGTTAGGTCATTGCATATCCAAATGTATCCCAGGTATCTCAGGTGTACTTCCTTTTGTACACAGGTGCCTTGCCACGTGTTCCATAAAGGTGTGTTTGGGGATGGTGTATGTAGCACTGCAAAGCAAAGGTCTCAAGGTCGTGTGAAAATTTGCAGCCTGCACTTTGACATTTTTGCCCATCAAGCCAGCAAGTCATTGTAAAGGCACAACGCTCACTTTACACTCGTTACATCACCTCCTTCAACAACAGGCAGTTTAATAAACTACAACAGAATGGGGAATTTGAAATACAACCAGGAATCTTCTGACAAAGGACACTAGGAGATATGCTGAGATAACATGCCCTGTGGCAGTGGGAGGACAGAGCAGAGGTGTGGTTTGCTGGTAAAGCACACTGCCAGAGTTATTGAATGGAGTTTCTATGGATTAAAAGATCTGACTCTCACTCCATCCAAAGTTTCATATTTGACCATCGCTACCAGACTGTTTGGCATTTAAAAAGAAATACAAATTATTACGAAAATCTACATTTCAGAGTCAGAACTTGTTGCTTTGAGAGTTTAATTTTGGTCAGGACAGAAACACCATTCGCAATATTACGCTTAAACATATAGAATTAATCGAGCAGTTTTACACCAAATAAAGTTTGAAACAGAAGGCCGGAGATCTTTATATATTTATTGTAATGTGGCACTAACTCGGCATCAATGTTGATGAAATACTAAAATCTATTTATGGAGTGCTCATATAGGGCTGGATTCAAATCCCTCTCCAAACTCTAACCTTTTCACTGTGAAAGGCTTCACTAACTTCTACCACAGCATGACCTGTCTGATTTATCTCGCCCACACACCCTATATCAATGAGCTTTGCAATACTTTCCCTATACATGACCCCTGTGACTTCGCACCTCATCCCATTACCACGTGATGCAAAAAAATCAGAACGATCTTAATTTCCCAATATTTTATCATTCAGCTATGGGAACTTTTATGTATCAAATTGTAAATTGCCATCTAATTTTAAGGGGCTTCGATACATATTGCTAGGTAGCATACTGTAGTATGTTTATAGACAATAGAGTACTGTATATTGAAATGTAGCATAGCAATAGGTAGTATTGTATATTAATAGGTAGTATAATACATTATAGGTACTATAGTATATTGATAAGTAGCATAATATATTATAGGATATTAATAGGTAGTATTGTATATTGATAGGTAGTGTAGTCTATTGATAGGTAGTATAATATATTAATATGTACTACAGTATAGTAATTGGGTAGTACAGGTTCTTAATATGTATGACAGGTATTATGCTGCCTCCTGGTGACCTATGACGGGATTTAAGATGTTAACATGACCCCGATTCCTCCCCAGATCCCCAGCACTGGTTAAGTCCCGCCCCGGGGTTACTCACCAGTCCAGCGCCCCCTTGTTGTGCTGGGTGAGGGCTCCGGTGAGAGTGCGGGCTGACAGCTTGATACTCACGGTGAACGGGATCATGCTGGGGCTGTGAGGGGGGGATAGAGGGACCGGTACCGTTATAGTTAATGACCCAGGAGCTGCTACAGCCAGCCCGATACTTCCGGGTCTGTGCAGGAGGAGGCGGCGGGGACACAGTTCCGGGTAGGTGGAACCGTGCGCGACGCCGCGGCAGCCATATTGGAAAAGGGAAAATGTACCACGTGATCTCAAGTGACCGTCAAGCCAAGTTTGTCAGTCTCAGTGGAAACATTCTCATTGCGTTTAAGCACGGAGTAGTGTTCTGTACAACCCTGGGGTTCTGCTAATGCAATTAGGTAATGGGAGATGTTGTATCCTTTAAGACGCCATCAGTATCTGCCATATGTTTTATTCAATGATTCAGAATGTTTATACTCGTACACTGTTGTACTATTCAAACTCATGTTTTTTTTTTTTAATTCTATATAATATAGATGCCAATTTATTCCTATGTTTTATCATACATTGCTGACAATATACCCAGCTACACTAAACCTACCATCTAATGTTGGACCCTGAGGCACATGGATCAAAGGTGGATTATCCAAGGTCAACGCTGGCTCTGGTATGTAAACTGGGTTCACCTGCTACAAAAATAATGGCATTACCACTGCGCGACTCCTTCAGCCCGATACATCGTTATTTTATTTATAAATCTATAATAAAATGTAATCCCGTCCCCGGCAATAGTATTTTTTACGTACATAGGAGGTATGGGCTGGGGTTTAGCGGAGTACATTTCTGCATTGCGTAAAAGGTTAAGAACCACTAAAGTTTAGTATAGGAAAATATTTTAGTTGTACGGACCCCAAAACTGACTCATTGGGATCCGTGGTGCGCTGAAATACACAACCCAATACGGAGGGAACGCCCTCAAACAGCTAGAAAGCTCCGCAGAAGCACGTGAGTTGTAGAAAGTGTTTTTATAGGGTTAAAAAAACATGATTTTCTGAAACTCTAGTTTGTGGGTTTGCCTTGCTAACCTTTAGACTGCACTGGACTCTGCATGTCCAGAGTACCCATTAGGCACAGTAAGCATGTGCCTAGGGGCCCCCATAGGTGCATGTAATACTGGTGCTGTGCTGCATGGCATAGCCGCCAACAGTGGGTGAGAGCTGGGACAGCTGTCCCGGGCCCCGTCGGCCCCTCCCCCGCTGCGTTTGGCCAGTCCTTTACTTAAGCCTCACCCCCACATGCACCGGAAGTTGGGCCCAATTTACGCATCTGCCCGCTGGATCGGCAGAGGGTGGGGTTATTGTATGTCATTGGGGGAAGAGGGGGTTATTGTATGTAGTGCATGGATAAGACAATGTCCCGAAACTGGTGCTACAATAACTCTCTCAAGGGTACATTTAGATGCATAAATAAATAAATGCTGTAAACAAGTCCTAACATCCATAGGAGGTGTAAGAATAGATCTATGCAACCTGCTGTAGTCGAGCCTGTAAATGTTCATGCATGAAGGATAATGTCCAGCGGTGTATGGGGGAATGGTAGTCCCAGAGATCGCTAGTGTAGCGGGTCTACCGGCTCCAGCCCCTGCCTAGAACCCCTCCTCCCAATGACAACACCAGCTCTAGTACACTGGACTTTCGGGACTTATAAAAGGAGTGGCAATAAAGGCACTTTAAACTCATGATACCTGAGTCTCCTGCATCCTCCTTGGTATGTAGTGGATATCTTCCCAATGTGTGTGCTCCTGGCAGATGGATGATCAGCAAACGGAATGAGGAAACAGTCGGTGCACGATGAAGAAGTGAAAAAATGCAGGGCGTGACGAAGAGATTTAATGAGCAATAAGCATGCAAAAACAGGTAAATAAAAAGTCCTGTGAAGCGTTTTGCACCCGTGGGTGCTTTATCAAAACAAATCTGATAAAGCACCCACAGATGCGAAACGCGTTAGATGATTCTTCTTTTTTTTACCTGTTTTTGCATGCTTATTGCCCCCCTTAAATCTCTTCAAGTCACGCCCTGACATTTTTCATTTCTTCGTCGTGCACGGCCACTTTTTCCTCGTTCCGTTATTGTATGTAATTGGGGGAAGAGGGGTTATGGTGTGGGGAGGGGGGTTATTGAGAGTGGGGAGGGGCCTCATTGAGTGTGAGGTGTAATTGTAAGGGGGAGAGAGACAGGTGGGGCATAAGGGGGAGAGAGTACGTGTGTGAGAGAGGGTGTCTCTTACCTTCTACCGAGCGGCCCCCCTCCTGTAGCGTTGCGCTCATGGTGACCCAACGTCACAACGCCGCCACGCTGCAGGAGAAGGGCCACCTTGAGGAAAGGACCCCAAAGTCTTGGTGTCTAGGGGCCCCAAAGGGTCTTATTCCGGCTCTGGGACTCTGGGTAGAGTTTAATGTTAACTTCCCGGACACTTAATATTTCAAACTCATACTTCCCGAGCAAAAGCATCAGATTACAAAAATTAAAAACAGCTTTGGGAAGGGCAAGGAAAGGTCTAGTAAAATGAAATGCAAGCAGTGCAGACTGCGGCTTTAAGAAAGTAAGGATAGAGACTGCAGCTTATCTGTTAATTCTAATTCCCAATAGCAACATTCTCATGCAGTTCAGTTAATTCCATTAATAACTATTCTATTAAATTGTTCTGTGTGCAAAACCCACAAAGTCTTTGGAACTTAATGTAATTAATGTGAAGTGCTGTCTTGTATTATTGTCTTATTATTGTGCAATGAGTTGACCTTATAACAAAGCAGAGATTTCTTTATCATATTAAAATGTAATAATAGTGTACTATAATTACATTTCATCTGCAGTCACTGTATTTTATCCCACAGTACTTCACTGAAGAATATGCTGCTGCCTTACAAAGTTATCCATTGTAAATAAAGGAGAAGGTAAACATACATTATATATGGATCCATTGTATATATTGATCCATTATACAATGGATCCATTGTAACACCGCCGGAACAGATCAGTGTATCTCGAAAGCTCGCACAAATAAAAGCATTTTGCTAGCCACAGAACGGTGTCGTCTATTCGTTTTTGATATATCTATGGGAGAAGGAGGAAAAGAGAGAAAGTGTTGCATAGGAGGGACAAAAGGAGTAATCCATTAAACATGGTGGACGTATGCAAAGGTCGAGAAGCTAGTACAGAAGGCTTTATAGAGGGGTTTCTACAACAGGGGGGGGGGGGGACATAAGGGGGGGGGGGGCAACTCCAGTCCTCAAGGGCCACCAACAGGCCAGGGTTCCAGGATATCCCTGCTTCAGCACAGGTGGCTCGACTGCGCCACTGATTGAGCCACTTTTGCTGAAGCAGGGATATCATGAAAACCTGACCTGTTGGTGGCCCTTGAGGACTGGCGTTGCCCACCCCTGTTCAACAGCCACAGGGGGTTAATAGAATGGCTGACTTCCTTGAAGAAGGATTCTGAAAAGACTTCACCTCTGTTTTGTAGCAAGAAAACAGGTTGCATCATCATATAGGGAAAGTAATATACAGGTAAATGTGAGGAAGAATCAGCCATCAGATCAGCAGATGAAGGAATATCTAACATTGTCAACGTAGGATACAGAAACCACATATGGAGATGGGGGCGAGAAATGTTTTCCCTTTCTCATGTCCAGGCAGACTTACCGTGAGAGTACAGGTGTGCTCTGCACCATCCTGATGGCCATTTATTATATAATCTCCTGTGATGTGGGTGTGCACATTTATCTGGATCAGATTGTGATGTCATCATCTTGACAGATGTCTGCTGCCAACCTATTGATATCCCAGAGGACTTTGTGCCCATACGTCCTTGGGTCCCAATAGGAAGAATTTCTTCCAAACATGAGATGGGCTTTGTGTACCACTCCCAGCTACACGCTGTACTAAAGAGAGATTACTCTGTCATTCTGAAGTGGTTGGTTTTACCCTTGTGATGCATTAGTTCAATAAACAGCTATTCTTAAAGCATCAAGTCCAGGAGTGACCAACTCTAGTCCTTTTGGGCCCCCAGCAGGTCAGGATTTAATGCTATCCCTGCTTCAGCACAGGTTGCTCAGTCAATGACTGAGCCACCAGTGCTGAAGCAGGGATACCCTAAGACTGGAGTTGGCTACCCCTGCTCTAGGGACTTACATGTTGATTAGTATACATGGTATCAAAGGCCCGATTTCCACCCTGCAGGTGGCTGCATGAATGATCTGATGTATATTTAGATTGGAGAGCACAGAATAAAAGTACAGTGTTATTAGTATTATCGCTCGCTGTTTTTGCTCTTAACGTGTGTGTGTGTGTGTGTGTGTGTGTGTGTGTGTGTGTGTGTGTGGTGTGTGTTGTGTGTGTTTGTGTGTGTGTGTTGTGTGTGGTGTTGTGTGTGGTTTGTCCGTCCTAAGGCTGCTTCTCTCTACTGACAGAAATTCCAGCTGGACAGAGTTTGTCTGCAGGAGGTGAAACGTTCCAGCTACGAACAGACCAGGAAATACGCTGACCAGCTTCTGCTCCTGGGGCAGGTGAGTCCAAGTCTCTGCGGTCACCACATATTTTATTGATAACATGATCTTTGCATATAGTAACTTGCACGACTCACTGGGCCTCCTTCCAAGGGGTCTCTTGTCTGCAAGCGCCTCTATCCCAGCCTGACATCTCAAATAAAGTGTACCTATTTTTATGTGCCAAACCTTGGTCATGTTCTCGAATGCCATCCTCTGTTGGTATAATTGTGAGCATGCAGAAGTTTGATGTTAGAAATCCGTTTATTATATTAAAATGTATGAATGAGAACTTATATCAAGACAACTGAATGAGAGTATGTTATGAGGTTTAGAATTCATATTTAGCCAAAAGAGATGCATTCCAGTGAAGGTTTAATGCATAACAGATGTTGGAGGTTGGTTTAGGTATAGGATTACAGGCCTAGTCGGAAGTCTGACATGGCTAAAGTTCTTTGCGTTAGGCTGCACCCATAGTAGATCCGACGGCGCGAGCGATGTTGCTCGCGCTGAAGACTAACAAATGGATGCCAATGCGCCCGTGCATGAGCCCGACGGGGCGACCGGTACTTCGCCCAACGTGGCGACCGGTACTTCGTGCGATAAACTGGCTTGAATTTACCGCGTGACCGCCCGGTCACGTGCACGGTTCAGCCAAAGAGGGCAAACCGCTTCCCGGCACGCGCCCCATCGCACAGCCCTGCAGGACACAGATCTCGGCACGTATTATGTACACAGCCTTAGAAACCCACGTGGAGAAAGGGGGCGAAGTTAGTGATCAATAAATACAGTTGTACTCTGATCAACTCCCTCCCTCTGCAAGACCACTCTCTGCATGTAACATCAGCAGCATGTGAGAAACAAGGCTTTCTTTGTTCTATGAACACCGTCAGAGAAAGCATGTTATCATCATTAATTAAACTTTCATCTGTAAGTAACACTCTAAGAATAAACTAGAACTTTGTCTGCTGAACAACAATCTTCTGACGTATTGGAATCTTTCTGAACAAGGAATAAGGGAAATTATTCTAACATTTGGTCTTTATTCTTGGTCACTTTTTGGCCTCTCTCTATACCTACTTAATATGGCCCATATCTAGGGCTGAGTCCCCGGCGGGTGTTTCTGCGCGTGCGCCACACACCAGAGCACAGCCCTCTATGGGGCAGGCCCCAGTTGCCGTATCTGCGTGGGAGCGCAAAGCACAATGACGCGACCGCTGGAAGGGAAGGCAAGGACTTTGTCTTTCCCTGCAGCGACGCCGTCACATGGTTGACTAGCAAACAGTGGTTGTGCAGATGGCCGCGCCCGTCCATCCATCCATCATGGCCGCGTCCGTCCGTCCATCATGGCCGCATCCGTCCGTCATTGCCGCACCCATACGTCCATCATGGCCACGTCCGTCCGTCCATCATGGCCGCATCCGTCCGTCATTGCCGCACCCATACGTCCATCATGGCCGAGCATCCCATCACTACCCCTAGACCGCAGATCGTGGCTTTATTACCTGTGCACGAGCCGCCAGGTGCTCTGACTCAGCCTAAGTAAATACTTGTCACTGCATTGTTAACTGTGCAGAAACATGCTTCCTACTGAATAGTTGAGCATGAGCAAAATAAAGCATCCTCCTTATTACCAATACCATCTCTCTCTGTACCATGTTACACATAACCAGCTAGAGGTAGCACCGTTTTTATTCATATTCAGTGATATTTCCCCATCTCTTTCTCTGCCATTTCCATAGTTATCATTAAAAAATAATAGATATTGTGGAAAATCCCTCTGTTTAGTTATTTTCTAGGGCTGGCAGCAGTGAACAGTAAATACAGAGAATCTACAAGTGTATTACAGTATTTCTACAAGACACACACACACACACACTCCCCCCCCCCCCCCCCCCAATCCCATTGCCACATCATTGGTTAAGTTGCAGACAAGGATTCTGGGTAGTAACATAAAAATGAAACTGGAAATGTCACTTTTAGCTTCCTATCCATTTTTCTTATATGGACTTTTTCCTGGCGGTGTTACACAGCTTGTACTGTACAACTGAGACAAGGAAGTACAGAATCAGTTGACCCACTCAGACAGTTGTTAATCTCTTTGAGCTCATCAGTCTGAGCTTGGTCTGTGAAGCAGGTTGTGGTGGCAAATTGGACACAATCAGGTAATGGTGGGTAAATAGGTGACAAAATCCATCTACCCTGCAGAGTACAGCAAGAATAGTTAACCCATGAGTTTATCTGCATGTCGTCCTACCCAGGTCCCTAAACCTGTTTTGGGGATCAGTGTGATACTTCTCTATTCCCAATAGAAGGAGCTCCAGTCCTAACACACCAGCTCATGAAATAGCTGTACTCCTGCCTGTACCAGCTCCTCAGAAGCAGTCCTGTCATCGGATGATAACTGTCTCAGTGTATAAGAATTGCCAGAAGCAAACAAGGCATCTCGTACAGTTAGACCAGGGGTGGCTAACTCCAATCCTCAAGGGCCACCAACAGGTCAGGTTTTCAGGATATCCCTGCTTCAGCACAGTTGGCTCAATCAGTCGCAGCGGCTCAGTGAGTAAAGACACTGACTCTGACACTGAATTTGAAGCAGCGAACCTGGTTCAATTCCCAGTGTTGGCTCCTTGTGACCTTGGGTAAATCACTTTATTTCCCTGTGCCTCAGGCACCAAAAACATAGATTGTAAGCTCTACGGGACAGGACTGTGCCGACAAAATGTCTCTGTAAAGCGCTACGTAAAACTAGCAGCGCTATACAAGAACAAACACTTATGATTAAATATAGCTTCAGCACAGGGACTGTGCTGTACTGAAGCAGGAACACCCGGAACACCTTACCTGTTGGTGGCCCTTCAGGACTGGAGTTGGCCACCCCTGAATTAGACAATGGACAATTTCCCTTAATACATGTTCTGTAATACATCCTGAGTGTCACAAAGCATGTAATTGTGATTCTGAACCATTTGTGTCACAGCAAATCGGTTACAGTGATATGAAGTCCCCATGCAAACACTGCTACTTAGCTCAACCTATTCAATTACAACACAGATTTGTGAATGTTAAACCAACAGTGTGTAACACGGTTACCCCCCCCCCCCCTCCCCCCCCAACCTCACTTAGGGACCCATGCTGGGGAATAGGCGTATTACCAGGTGTGCGTGATGCTCTACCTGTAGGCTTGCAGGAGTACAGGATCGGACAGGTCTCTGGGTTCTTCTGGGTTGTGTCAGCGTTTCCAGCTGTGATGGAACCCACGGGGTGTGGGAGTCAGCCCCATCACTGCACTATCATACCCCTCCTGCCCAGGAACTGACACCAGAGGCAGAGGTATCTCCGAACTGATTTTATTGTAGTACATGCTGCACCAGCTCTTGAGGACTGGAGTTGAGCACCCCTGCCTTAATGTAACCCCCCCCCCGCCCCCCCCCCCCCCCCAACAGGTCAGGTTTTTAGGAGCACCCCTGTATTAACACGTAACGGAGCTTGATGTGTCTGCCCCTTGGTTCTTTACACGCGTCACAGTCCTCTGCCTGTCCCCGGAGCATTGAAGACGATGAGACGATGATGTTAATGTGTTCAGTAGATAACAGAGAGTGAGTGTAAAAAGGTGTCCGGGAGGCAACAGTTTGGTAATAGAAAACTCAGACGCCAGGCGCGGCTATCAACTGGCGCAGAGTCACAAGGTGACGGATTCTCATTTGCCTGGTTTCGCTGACACGGACCATTTGTAATCAGTTTTGTTTCACTGTCTGTTTCCCTCTCAGCCCTAAATAAATGTTTGCTTGTGGGAGACCGTAACATATTGTTCATATAAGCAGCAGCCTGGCTGGAACAGCTGCACACAGAGGTGGCCACCTCCAGTCCTAAAGGGCCACCAACAGGCCAGGTTTTCAGAATATCCCTGCTTCAGCACAGGTGGTTCAATCAGTGGCACAGTCAACGACCTCATCGGTTTACAATAAAATATACTGGACATTTGCATTACTAGAAAGCAGAAATGACCAAACAAAAAAATATCAATCTGTTAAAATTCCAGAAAAACATGTAAGGAAAAAAAAAAAAATACTAATTTTTCATTATCCATTCTTTCAGCACTGATGGAGTTAAAATATATATGTCCTAATTATAAGGCTGAAGGGAGAACTTCAGGTCATAATTCTGGAACCGTTCAGCCAACCTGAGCTTCACGCTCCTCTGCCCCTCCTTACATCTCAGCCCTAATTTCTCGTTATGCACCATCCAGACTCTTGCGTTCTGCTCAAGGATGTCTTCTTTCTACCCCCTTTGTATCTAAAGCCCTTTCCCGCCTTAAACCTTTCTCACTGACTGCCCCACACCTCTGGAATGCCCTTCCCCTCAGTACCCGACTAGCACCCTCTCTATCCACCTTTAAGACCCACCTTAAGACACACCTGCTTAAAGAAGCATATGAAATAAATCCCATAATCAAAATCCCAATTTAACAAAACGGGGTGGTGAACTTTTCCAAAAATTAGATCAATCCAATCACAGGTAAACAGGTTCAATTTATCGCTCAAAGACAATACTTATTAAATGTTAGATTTGACGTAACAAATGGCGTTTACAAAGAAACATGGCGTGAATCTGATCAGACAGTTTCCAATACAAGGGAAAAAAACAAAAGCCAAATGAAGTAAGAACTTCAAATAACTTGGAATAGGTTCCCCCAATGAGTTATGGGAAGATGTGAGACCCACACTCACAGGGTGTACACCCAGATAAATCTAAAAAGTGTGCCTCAAACACATATTTTTATACCCACTTATTGATTGATCTTTGTCGTAGAGTCCAGATCTTCTGATGGGGCCTGTGGGCTCGGGGGACCAGATATTCTGACAGAGCCTGTGGGCTCGGGGGACCAGATCTTCTGACGGAGCCTGTGGGCTCGGGGGACCAGATCTTCTGATGGGGCCTGTGGGCTCAGGGGACCAGATCTTCTGACGGGGCCTGTGGGTTCGGGGGACCAGATCTTCTGACGGGGCCTGTGGGCTCGGGGGACCAGATCTGATGGGGCCTGTGGGCTCGGGGGAGACCAGATATTCTGATGGGGCCCGTGGGCTTGGGGGACCAGATCTTCTGATGGGGCCTGTGGGCTTGGGGGACCAGATCTTCTGACAGAGCCTGTGGGCTCGGGGGACCAGATCTTCTGACGGGGCCTGTGGGCTCGGGGGACCAGATCTTCTGACGGGGCCTGTGGGCTCAGGGGACCAGATCTTCTGACGGGGCCTGTGGGCTCGGGGGACCAGATCTTCTGACGGGGCCTGTGGGCTCGGGGGGGAGACCCCGATCTGCTGACAGAGCCTGGTTGAGGCTCGGGGGACAGATCTTTCTGACGGGGCCTGTGGGGCTCGGGGGACCAGATCCTTCTGATGAGGCTGTGGCCGGGACCAGATTCGAGGGCCTGTGGGCTCAGGGGACCAGATCTTCTGACGGGGCTTGGGCTCGTGGGGACCAGATCTTCTGACGGGCCTGTGGGCTCGGGGGACCAGATCTTCTGAGGGGCTGTGGCTCGGGGGACCAGATCTTCTGACGAGGCCTGTGGCTCAGGGGGACCAGATCTTCTGATGGGGCCTGTGGGCTCAAAGGAGGGGACCAGATCTTCTGACAGGCTGTGGGCTAGGAGGGGACCAGATCTTCTGACAGCCTGTGGCTCGGGGACCAGATCTGCTGACGAGCCTGTGGGCTCGGGGTACCAGATCTTCTGAAGAGCCTGTGGGCTCGGGGCTACAGATCTTCTGACAAGCCTGTGGGCTCGGGGGATCAGATCTTCTGACAGAGCCTTGGGACTCGGGGACCAGATCTTCTGATGGGCCTGTGGGCTCGGGGGACCAGATCTTCTGTACAGAACTGTGGCTCGGGGGATCGAGCTTCTGACAGAGCCCTGTGGGCTCGGGGGACCAGATCTTCTGACGGGGCCTGTGGGCTCGGGGGACCAGATCTTCTGACGGGGCCTGTGGGCTCGGGGGACCAGATCTTCTGACGGGGCCTGTGGGCTCGGGGGACCAGATCTTCTGACGGGGCCTGTGGGCTCGGGGGACCAGATTTTAAAAAAATAAAAACTGGGGCACATTAAAAAATTATTTATGAAACAAATTACATCACTTAGAAGCAAATATTATAATGGTATTTGTCTAATAGTGTCCCCATTTATGATGGATTATTGATTTATTTATCTCTCTGTTTCCCCATTCTCTCTCCCTATCTCTCCATTCTCCCTCCATTATCTCTCTATCCCCCAATTTTCACTTCCCATCCCTCCATTTTTTCTCTCCCCCCCCAATCTCTCTCTCCCCTCTCCCTCCATCCCTACATTCTCTCCCTTCCCCATTCTCTCTACACCACTCCTCCCCATTCTCTATCCCTCCCTATTATCTCTCTTCCCCCTCTCCTCATTCTCTCGCCAGCCCCTCTCCAGAGCTTCTCCCCTCCCCCTCATCTACAACCCCTCTACAACCCTCTCCCTATTCTCTCTCCCCATTCTCTCACCCTCGCTTTCCCCCATTCTCTCTCCCTCCCTATTATCTCTCTTCCACCTTCTCCTCATTCTCTCCAGCCCCTCTCCACATCTTCCTCTCCCCCTCCCAATTCTCTCTCCCCCTTCCACTTTCCCATTCTCTCTCCCCCTCTCATTCTCTCCTCCCCTTTCTCTCTCTCCTCCCATACCCATTCTCTCCTCCCCATTCTCTCTTCCCCATTCTCCCCATTCTATCTCCCCCCTCCTCCCCATTCTCTTTCCCCTCCCTCATTCTCTCTCCCTCCTCTCCCTCTCCCTTCTCCTCTTCCCTCTCCCTATTCTCTATCATCCCCTGCCTCATTCTCTCTCATACCCCCCCCCCCCCATTCTCTGTCTCTCTTCATCCATTTTGTCTCAGCCCTGGCGTCAGACACCTGAAGTTCTGACTGACGTTCGGGTCGGACCACCGGGGTTGGGGTAAAATTTGGGACTAAACCAGGACATCTGATCACCCTACTTCTGCGGGCATGTCCTCTCAGTCTTTAGGGACACGTTTTCCCCCGTCAGATCTCCTGCTCTGAAAGCACAGCCGCAGACCACGGGTCGCGCCTGAAATGGGTGCACGCGCCGCCAGGCGCTCATCCAGCCGTGAATCCTGGGGCCGTAGCCTAAGGCTGCGTGGTTAAGATACTCCTGCGCTATAACAGTAAATAAAAATCCCACTTGTGGCGCATTAGCAAGTCTCAGACAGGTCTGCAACCCTGTCTGTCCCCATTATCGCTTAGCATACAATGCTTCCACAGCAGCCAGGGATTCTGGGAAGTGACATGCAAATGAGCACAGTATGTCACTCTGCACTATAACGGCTGTCTAAGTCCCTACTGGTTCAATTAGAAATGACAGACTGGTGCACAAGGATTAAGTGATAACTTACACGTAGCAGCACATAGTAGCATTGTCTGTTTTGAGACTAGTTCACATTCATCAGCGCTTCCATTAATTACTCTTAGCTTCTGTTTTTCTAGCAATGAGAAATAATAATTTCCCAATAGAACACTAAGCTTCTTCTTTTTTTTTTCTTCTTTCTCTTATTAAAGACTCTGCATTAAATTATCTGAGCAGCCGCATAATAACCTGAAAAAGAAGATCTATCTTCCACATGGATCCTGCCAAACTGTTCTACCGGGATGTTTATTGTGCTTTTGTCAGGGAGTTTTATGACATTGAAGGTGAAAAGCAGACGCAATAATTCCCATATCCAATATGCATAGCACATAGATCTTCTACCCACAGTTCTTCTTCAGGACCACAGCCAGACCGACTACCAGCAGTCCCACAGCCCAGGACAGAAGTCTACATCTGAGTTCCCAGGTTGTTGGCTCGGGAAGGGGTAGTGCTGAGACCCTGAGGTTGGTCCACAAATAAAAGGTCAGACCAGGGTTGTCACCACGCAGGGCGGTAGTCAGAGGAGTTGGACGGCCGGGGAGGAGCGCGTCCCAGCGATCCAACCCGGAAGTCTTCACTGACTTCTCGGGGCGGCATCTCCCCCTGCATGCTCCTGTCAAAATGGCTCTGCGGCATCAAATAGCGGCGCGTTGCCATGATGTGATGTCACAGCGCCATGCCATGACAACGGGACACCCTGCGGCGTCACATTTCCATGACAACGTGATGTCTCATGATGCCATGATGTTACGCTGTCATGGCAACGCAACGCCATTTGACGTCGCGGAGCCATTTTGACGGGAGCATGCAGGGGGAGATGCCACTTCCGCGGCCGGAGAAGGTATGATGGTTAAATATATAAATATAAAGATAAGTCTCTGGGTTATCACTCAGCAGAAGGTGGCCACCCTGGGTACGACCGATTCCAGAGGTTCTGTCCGCCGGCCTGAGGGCAGTTGGTCCAGTAGTCCCCCTGGCCACAAACCTAGGAAACTATCCCCTTGCCTGCAAAGTCCCTCTGACAATAGAAAGAAAAACGAAGGAGTTGGCGGTCGGGCCGATTTTGGCCGACAATCCCCGTAGAGGTGAAGGGAGAAAACTGCCACTTTGGCAGATCTAGAATTACCCCTAGGTGTTTAATGATAGTGGTTTTTTAAAGCTGCAGTCCCTCCTAAGAGCAAATTGACTTAATGGCAGTAACCTGTCAAAATACAATCAGAAAGGTATGTGTATTTTGAAAAACATTTTTTAAATATTGTTTTTTAAAAGTTGTACTCCAACAGCCGCAGAATGCACTGGGCGATTTATTACAATCTTCGTCGAAGATTAACCTTGGAATCTACAGGTACATTTGCTGTTCTCCTTTCATTTTCAACATATATCTGTCACGAACGGCACACCTGTGAGCACGTGACTTGTATATGTGACAAGGGTTAATACACACCGCTACCTCGCTGATTCACTTTACACCTACAATAGGTCCCTCAAAGGAATAATATCTACCCTCATTCCGTCGTAATATATACAGCATCTTTACTATGCTTCCTCCCCCAAAGAGTTACCAAATATTAATTTGCAGAATCTTTGGTCCCTGTTTACTAAAGAAAATATGCACTTAATTGTAGCAAAATGTGTCCGAAAAGGTAGTTTTCTCTCTACAAAGCGTGCAACAGTTCAATCAAAGCCTAAAGAGTTACTTATTACATTCTAGATTTAATATACAAAAATAGTACAGTAGTTAGGTTACACAAAAAGATTATTATAAGAACATACAGTACAATAAATGCAGACAGTTTCTTCAAATAAAAAGGTAGAAGTAAGGTTCCTATATGTTACCCCATAACATATATCTAATCTTTTCCATGGAGGGTGGAAGATGAAAATTCACGTATCTTTGTTGACATCAGACACTCCTCTGTTGAATGTCTATTTTTCTATTCACAAATGCAAGCTTTTTACCTTCTGCCTTGCAAACAGAATAATCCCACCTTTCTGGGCGTGTACCTCCTATCACCAATCTCTGCCACTTTTAAGATTTAAGGAAAGCAAAAACTTTAAAAAGTTACCTGGACATGTAAAACGTCCCACATCTTTATTTCTATAATATTTAGACGAACGCCATCTTCACTATTGCGTCTGTATACTTAAAATGCACGCATGGAAATGAAACGATACGGTTTTTTTTCGTGATCCATTTCAGTGACAACTGGATCTGTCCTTGGCATCCGCATAAACATCAAGTGTTTAGTATTACTGTATTTCATCCGTCTAATCACACCTGTAAGAAATATTTATTCATTATTCTTGCGAATCGCTGTCAGACCCAGGAGATTACAAATGTACATAGTTACATAGTAGATGAGGTTGAAAAAAGACATCCATCCATCAAGTTCAACCTATGCTAAATTTAGACGACAGATACTTATATCCATACTTAGAGCATATTGATCCAGAGGAAGGCAAACAAAAAACCCCAGTGACACATTATCCAATGAGATCTCATAAGGGGAAAAATAAATTTCTTCCTGACCAAGAATTGGCAATCAGATTAATCCCTGGATCAACATTCTTCCCGTTTACTTATTTGGTATATCCCTGTATACCTTTCCTTTCTAAATAGATGGCCATTGAACATATATATTGTATCTGCCATCACAGTCTCCATGGATAATGAATTCCACATTTTAACTGCCCTTACTGTAAAGAACCCTTTCCTTTGTTGTTGGTGAAATATCATTTCCTCCAACCTTAAGGGATGACCCTGTGTCCTTTGTACTGCCCGTGGGAGGAATAGTTCTTTTGAAATCTCCTTGCACTATCCCTGAATATATTTGTATATAGTTATCATATCCCCTCCTAGATGCCTCTTTTCTAATGTAAATAAATCTAATTTAGCTAGCCTCTTCTCATAAGTTAGATTGTCCATCCCGTTATTAATTTGGTGGCTCTTCTCTGCACTCTCTCTAGTTCCATAATGTCTTTTCTTAGGATTGGTGCCCAAAATTGTACTCCATATTCAAGGTGTGGTCTTACTAATAAAGGGTCATAATTATGTTTACTTCCCTTCCATCCATTGTATGTTTAATCCAAGATAAGATCTTGTTTGCCTTTGCAGCTACTGCATGACTTTGGGCACTACTGCTAAGCCTGCTATCTACAAGCACTCGTAAATCCTTCTCCATCAAGGATTCCTGTAATTTATCCCCATTTAAATTGTACGTCGACTGTTTATTCTTGTTTCCCAAATGCATAACCTTACATTTATCTGTATTAATCCTCATCTGCCATTTACCTGCCCACGTTTCCAGTCTCTCCAAGTCCTTCTGAAGAGAAATTACATCCTGCTCTCATTCTATTACCTTACACAATTTAGTATCATCAGCAAAGATGGAGACTTTGCTCTCGATGCCAACCTCAAGGTCATTAATAAAAAGTTAAAAAGCAGCGGTCCCAGTACCGATCCCTGAGGTACTCCACTCACAACTTTAGCCCAACCTGAAAAAGTTCCATTTATGACAACTCTCTGTTGTCTATTCCCCCCACTATTGATGTCAGGCTTACAGGTCAGTAAACTTACACTCTTTAGTAAACTTAGACCGCGCTTATAGTGACGGCGACGCGACCGATGATGTCACCCATCACCGTCGCGATAGTTGCATTTAAAGTTTTGGCGACGTTGCTGGCTAAAGGCCAGTGACGTCAGAAAAGGGGGAGGGCAGAGGGACAGAGAAGCTCCTGATTGGCCACAAGGGGAGACCATTGCCGAAAAAAAACAAATATCAGTGACGTCCAGATTTCTGGTAGCACTGTCGCTCCGTCGCCATCGTGTGCACTATAAGCGCCGACGACGGCGGCATTTGTTTTGACGCGACAGGCGCGTTGCCATCGCTGGCACTATAAGTGCAGCCTTACTGTCGTCCTGGTCACACCCCCGATATCCTGCAGAACGCCCAATGCCACCTCCCTTTCAAGTTAGCAAGAAGTTTCCACGAGGAAGAGAAGCAGAGCACAGCAAGAAGAATGGGGCTAACACCAATTAGTATGAGGTTAAAAACAACTTTTAATGCATGGTGAACATCTTGGTACAAAAGCAGGTCAAATCTCTAACGCGTTTCGGGCAGGAGCCCTTTGTCAAAGAGTGTTTGTATGTCGCGTCTCTCACAGCTGATATAGATGTCCCCCCTCCTCCATCTGATGCGTGACGCGTCACCACAGTGGAGCGAAACCGGCTGGATACAACTCTATTGGTAGATGTAGATAACCAATGGGAAGTAAGCTCGGCGTCACAGATAAATGGATCGGGGGTTCGTGTATACAGCAGCTGCTATTTGTAAACAAATGAAACAAACAGACAAATAACATATTTAGCATCTTGTTCCATTGATCTGTGACGCCGAGCTTACCTCCCACCTTGAGAAAGCGCCAGCCCCCTGTGCGCGAAACGTACGTCGGGATGACGTCATCGCGTTGACGTCGTGGAGGAGTAACGGGTGAGATCGCTCTGGTGCAGTGGGGAGCGGTTTGTTTCTGTCTACTGCGCTATATGATATTGGTCTGCAGTTTATGCAGCGTTTACTGTGGGAGTTCCCTAGTTTGATTGCTCCTAGGAGTGTGTCCTTTACCTGCAGACCGCAGTTAGGGGGCTCCATTGTAGTAGCCTTTTACAATTATACTATTTTGCCTACTACGCACACTGAGACTTGGAGACCACCTATATACATATCCTACCCTGCACCCCACCCAGAGAGGGGAGGCTCTATTTAGAGACTGTCAGGCTATTTGGGTGTTAACTATATACATCTACCCACCCTGACATAGATATATATCTTGTTCCTCCACCTCTGATCTAGCCACCTATTAAAGGGAATATTTATGTATTGACTTTGGATTATCCACCTTATTTCCCTTTTTTTTGTGCCACCCACACTTTGTGTTTTAATTGTTTTTGTGCTAATTCGAGTATGCGCCACTAACTATGCGTCGTTGTTTTGTTTATTAATAAAGTCTTTATTGTTTTGGCCATTATAGGCTTTTATTGGTAACTGCCCTCCCACAGTGCTGGGAGCGGTTACTTATTTGTACCCATTACAGCTTAATTCTATTTAATGTTAGTGGGTATTTGAACCCCTATTATACCTATCAGCCTTGTTGTGCAGTCATTGGGGATCTTGTAGGAGAACTCTTTGTCTCCATATACTGTATGTTTGCGTTTATTAAAATGCTTACCACTTTCTGTCATTGATATTGTCAAGACAAACAAGAAAACATTTACTTTAAGGACAAGCACATTTTTCTAAGATAAAAAAAAAACAGGATTGGTAAATTGTTTAGAACAGGAGTGGCACAATGTCCCACGGCTAGCAGAGACTGTCTTGCAAGCAGCAAGGAAAACAGTGATGGTGAAATGGATAAAGCCTGAACCCCCCACTTTAGATATTAAACGATTATCTGAATCAATTGATGATGGACAAATTAGAACCTGAGACAAATAAAGAATTAAGAACCGAGAAAATGTTTACAAAATGGGAAGTTTATTGATACTATGTCACCACAAGATAGGGATTGAATCATACAGACATGAGCGCACACCTCCTGGGGTCTCCTCAGGCTGATTGCGATGAGTCACAGATAATTTCGCCCTTGAGGAAATATGATAGTATATTGTTGATGGGGGAGATAGTAAATGGGGAATCTTATGCCAGATTCTGTTAGTGTGGTGAGAGCTTTCATGTTAATCTTTGAAAATGCTATTGTCCGTTTTTTCTTTTTATTATTATTATTTGTGTTAATGTGTTGCATTTTGAATTATAAGTATGATGAGCAATACTAAAAAATAAGCAATACTAAAAAATAATTTTGTGTAAAAGTATGTGTTTCTATGTATCTTATTGTACTTCTCTGTATTGTAATGTTGTTGTTTGATACTTGTAAACCCCAAAAAAAAAACTATTAAAAAAAAGAACAGGAGTAGCCAACTCCAGTCTTCAAGGGCCACCAACAGGTCAGGTTTTAAGGATAGCCCTGCTTCAGCACAGGTGACACAATCAGTCGCACCTTCAGCACAGGTGGCTCAATCACTGGCTCAGTCAAAGACTGAGCAACTGATTGAGCCACCTGTGCTGAAGCAGGGATATCCTGAAAACCTGAGCTGCTGGTGGCCATTGAAGACTGGAGTTGCCCACCTCTGACATAGAGGGTGAGGATGAGGCTGCAGTGACCTGTTGTTTGTGCCGTGCCATTGTGAGGCGTGGGGGAAAGCAGGGACTTCTCTGGTCACCTCTTATAGGACGCATGACACATCATCATAACCAGGGCCCGACAAACTAGGCAAAAACCCACTCGCTCTCCCCCAAAAGTCAGTCTCCCCCACCTCCCCCCTCACGACACTTACCTCCGGCGGGGTCCGACGGCGTGGTGCGGCCTTCTCTGTCTTCTCGCAGGAAGAAAGGTCCGGCGCCACAGCCAGTGACTAAACGAAGGCACTTCCGGTTTTGAACATGAAAACTTTATTGGCAGCCCATATGGACACACATGGACACAGGCTACACCACAGGCTCCCCCTCAACGCGTTTCACGCTTAGAATAGCGCTTCGTCTTGGAGTGGGGATCTGTGGTCTGAGCCTGCATTTTTAAATTGAAAAAAGCCCGCGAAAAACGGGATTTAAAATAGGTTACACGTTTTATCAAAATTGTGATTAATGTTGACAGTGCTATTGAAAATCATCCCATTGTAATCTATTAAACAATAAAGGCACATAAGCCCTCACCATATAGGTAAAAATGTTTTGGGAAAAATGATTAATTGCACTGATGTATCACATAAGTGATACTCTTAGTTAAGATTAATTCACATGTGAACAGAAATATAAAAACACTGCATGCAACAGATCAGAATGAATTTAACTCCAAGGATCCTTAGTAAATTTTTAACCCCTATAATAAAAATAAGGTCTGAAAGATCCTATTGTAGTTTGGCTCTAAATGTCACTAGAGACATAATAAGCAATACAATAGTGATAACATTCTCTGTCTTCTCCCCTGCAAATTCATCTTTTTCCCCCTGCAGCTCAAGTTAAAACGGCCACGCGGCGTAAAATGATGCAGAGTTGCTATAGCAATGGCACGCAGTGACATAATGACATCATGCGGCATCGCGTAACGTGGCTCCAGGTGACGTCACGACGCGTCCCGTTGCCGACATCATTTGACACCACGCGGCCATTTTAACTGGAGCTGCAGGGGGAAAAGATGAATTTGCAAGAGAAGACCGGGAGACGCCGGTAAGCAGTCGACAACGGCCAAAATGCACACGCACGTGGTGACCAGGCGAGTGCATTTGTCGAGCCCTGATCATAATGCTACATGGCAAGCAAGTGAAAAGGGCACAAACAATAGCACAGTTGTGAGAAGGAAGGCTCAATTCCTGGTAGTCGATGAGGTGACTCAGAGGGTTTTGTGGTGGTGGTGTCACGGTAACTTTATGTCACGGTAACTTTATGATAAGATATAATATACACCAAAAATACCTGGGTTTAACTGAACACGGCTGAGATATAATAAAATATAATTTATTCCTTGAAAAAGGTGAACACACGAGATATACAAATAACAGACAAAATATAGACACTTACTTAAGATGGAATGATGAAACAGTCAAATCTGGACTGGCAGTTCATACAACAATCTTCAAAATCACAAAGACACGAAAGACAATTGAGTAAGGGATGAGCCTGGTTTAAATACCATTTCAAACCCATCTCTTAACCCTAGGCGCCGAGCTGGCTAGCAGACCTCTTTGAAGTAGAATCTTTAAGTGTGAAGTATGACACTCACAAACCACTCAACTTCTTTGTTCCTGGCCCTAGTGGAAACAATCAGGGCGGTTAACCTTTGATCAGAGGGCTTATGCTAAACCATCCGGCTGCCCTTCCTGACCTATTAGCATAGCAGATGGGGTCTGCATCCTCATCTCAGATCCAAAATACTATACACAGTTTAATATCTTCACATATTAATAAGTTCCGTTCTGTTGGGCTTAGTGGGTCGAAAATTGCCAGTTTTTTATACCTACAGTGACTCTACATAGTGGCCAAATTTCAACTCTCTGCGACCTCCAGAACCGGAGATACATAAATGCACTTTAAAACATTTTTAAAATACAGGATTCGTCCCTTTAAAAATGAATCTCTGCTTTTCACTCGTTCCCCATTGAAACAACGGGCTCCGCCGCCATGGGCTTCAATGGAGCAACTCCGCCGTTGCAGTCAATGGAGTTCCCCGCCATAGACTTTCATAGACCTCTTTCCTCAGGTAAAAACATATTCCAATTGTCTGTCTATCCTGATATCCTCCCAT
>CM071573.1:38294903-38411371 GCA_036426205.1 Ascaphus truei
GTTTTCCTCTCTTCCTCGGGTCAGCAATACTGATATACAAAGGTTTCTACGTCTTAGACAGGGATTGTAAAAAACATTAGGAAGAATGTAGAACAGAGAGATGTATATGAGGTGGGGTGGGGAAAGCACTATATATATATATATATATATATATATATATATATATCTGTCAATACCACATACACACACACACACACACACACACTAGCGTTTGTGCCCGGCTTTGCCCGGGGAATGCCCGGCTTTGCTCCCCCCCCCTCCCTTCTGGCACATCTCCCTGGAAACCCCCACCCCACCCGCTGCTGGATGTAGTGCGGGGTGAGATTTGTCTCTGTCTGTGTGTGTCTGTCTGCGTGTGTGTATATGTGTGTGTCTGTGTGTCTCCTCCCGCTGTAGACATGTACCGGCACCCTTCCCCACTCGCTTGCGGCACATCTCCCCGTGCTGCTGTGGCATGTCCCCTCGCTGCTGGCACATCACCCCGCCCACCCCCCCCCCCATTGGTACATGGCCCCCCGCTGCCGGCACATGTGTGTCCCCCCCGCCCCGCTGGTACATCACCCGCTAGCTGGCACATCTCCCCCCCTCCTTCCCCCCCCCCCCCCCCCCCCCCCCGCTGGCACATCTCGCATCACACACACAGCCCCGATCCAGGCAAGGACACGCCCCCTCCCTTAGTAGCCCCGCCCCCCGCCTAACAGATTTGCTGGACACCCGAGGGAAACTTAGAATGTCCATAATTTGGGAGGTGATTCACATTGGAAGCTCAAAATAGTTGCGTTGACCTACAAATCAGCAGCAGAATGTCCAGTGAAAGTTTTGTTGTGCTACGTGGTGTCGTTTCTGAGATTTCGATGCTTCCGACATACAATCAAACAGACGGAATCCAATTTAGAATTATGGTATAGATTACCATCCAGCAGGGCAGCAGAAAAGCAAAGAGAGGCAGCACTCAGAGGTAATAAGGAAGAAGATCCCTCTGGGGATTGAAACGTCGGATTTTTGTGTCTGTTACAATACAATTCTTTGTACGCTTACCTCTGAGTGCTGTCTCTCTTTGCTTTTCTGCTGCCCTCTGGATGGTAACATACTCTTTACATTATTTATGGGACTAGCACCAGGTTTATTTGGATTACAACGTTGGAGTGCTTGCTGTTTTCCTTACCAATATATATATATGGTAATGCATTACCTGGAAAAAGGTCCCTCCCTGAGGACCGAAACGTTGGTAGCAGTGCCAGTATGTTTTAATACATCTTTTGGACTACAATATTGTATGCTGTCTCTTTTTACCAGCGTCAAATCTGGTTTATTTGTTCTATTGAATTTATATGGGACAAGCATCTGTCTATATGACTTGGTTGGTGTGTGCATTTCTGGACTTCACTATATATATATATTCATTCCCCTGTACCTCATCATGTGCATGAAATGCCCAGGGGGCTGCTACTACATAGGTGAGACGGGACAGGGGCTAAACAAGAGAATGAATCTGCATCGCCAGAGCATCACAGGCGGAACAAGAGACAGTCCTGTCGGCGAACATTTTTCTGACTCTGGCCATAATATGAACGATCTGAAGGTGGCCATACTCAAAGGTAATCTTAGAACACCGAAACAGAGGCGGTTCCATGAATATAAATTTATGCAACTGTTAGGGACACTTAGCAGTGGCCAAAACCGAGACCGCAGCTTCATAAGTCACTTCTGACACAAGAGAACTCTCTTCCCATGAGTGCTAAAGGCCATGTACATACATACTGCTTATATGAATGCACACACAGCTGTCTCTTACACATACAAACACTCAATGTATTTCCATCCTTATATACCAATAGGGACCACATAGTATCCACACACACTTTTAGTAATGCAACACCCTCTCACATTTCCACACCTACCCACACCATTGGTATACACTCCCACTCCACACACACCTTTTGTAAAGCGCTGTATACATTGTGAGCACTTTATAAATGTACATTTACATACATAAATACACACACACTCTTAAATCACTAACATTCAGGGACTATTTAACACCTCAGGTCATAAATCGTATACAGCACAGGGGGGAGGGATAGGTTTCAGTCACAGATAACATTCCAAGATGCACTGTTTTTACGTTAAACCTTACTTGCTTTATTCATTGTAACAACGCCGGAAGAAAAGATCATTGTATCTCGAAAGCTCGCACAAATATTTTGTGTTCAGATTAGCTTGTGTGTGATTTTGTAAAGAAGGTTGTTGGAACCAATATTACACCCCTATGTTTAGCTCAATTGTATTTCAATGCCAAAAGTGCCATAAGAAGATAAATGTTTTTGGAAGATCCTCCATCTTTTATTATTCCATTCCTAAATAATTAAGTCAATGCAGTTGACTCTTCGTCCTTGCCATAATTTATACTAGCACCATCCATACTAATTAAGTATAAATGCAGTCAAACTTCCTGAAGACCACCTTTTAAAAGAAGGAGCATGGCTGTGATATGTGGTGCATACCTTTTACTGCAAAATATACATATAAAAATATCAAAACTAAAATAGATTGTGGACAACACAGGGAAGTAAAACATTAATACAACCAACACAAAGGAAACCACAACCAAGACAGAGTCAAGTTTGTGTACTGGTGAAACTACAGTTAGCACGTGCAGCTAAATATGTATGCAAACATGCCGCACAGCACATGTGCCCCTTCACATACAGTGCACGTGTGTTTATTTAATCATGCGTGCAAACACAAAGAGAGTTTTAGACACAGTTTGTCCTTTGGCAGAAATCCTTGCCCATAGAGACGGCTATCTGAGCTGCCAAGCAAGATGCTCAATAATTAAACAAAGCCGACTATGACTGGTTTTCCATCCAGAATGTTAGGAGATGGACTGAACCAAATACAGGTATAAACAAAGCTGTTCAATACATCAGCCTGTTACATCCATAGGGTTATACAGGGGAGACGTTTGCCTGTTGTTACTGTGTAGTACATGAACTACATGTTACATATTAGGGGCAGCTCTATAGAGCAGGAGGTGCTCAACTCCAGTCCTCCAGACCCCCAACGGGTCAGGTTTTCAGTATATCCCTGCTTCATCACAGGTCAAAGACAGAGCCTCTGATTCTGCCACCTGTGCTGAAGCTCGGATATCCTGAAAACCTGACCCGTTGGGGGACTGGAGTTGAGCCCCCCCTGCTATAGCGCAGTATGAGCTATAAAAACATTTTGGGTCCCATTTGATGGTAAATTCAGATACAATCAATACAAGAGAAACATTTCTTATCATAGAGTGGAGTTTCAAAGACATGCTGATGAGAGATATGAAATTGTACTGGCAGCTTGAAATACATTGCAAAGCACAGATAAAGAATTGCTTCCTCCTGCAGCAAAGCATTCATGTATGGTGCTTTTTAATTTTATTGCCCCAATTTTCTAGCCGAGATTGCTGCATCCTTAAAAGAATCCATTTGTCCCTTCCAGCGTGACTGCGAATTTGTATATTTCTGAACTTCAATTGGCAGTGTTGATATTTTGCCCCATTAAATACAACTGCAATAATCTTGAGACAAAAACCAGCGCAAAATTCCCATAAAAAGGGATTTTAGAAACAAATTGTGGAAGAATTTAAAACCTATTACGAGACCCTTTATGATGGGGCGAAGGTCTCCCAGAACGGGACCACTCGTGCACAACTAAAAACATTCCTCAAGGGAGCAAAATTACCTCGATTAAACAGAGAGGAAAGGGAAGCACTGCAGGAAGACTTCACAGGTGAGGAGCCGATGGAGGTAATAAAAACACTGAAGCCATCCAAAGCCCCGGGCCCGGATGGCTTCTCCAACCTATATTACAAAAAATTCCGGAAATTACTAGCTCCTCATCTACTACATCTATGCAATTCCTTCTTAGCGGGTGCCCCCATCCCTGGCCAGATGCTTCAGGCGTCTATCTCAGTGATGAAGTTCCTCAGTTGCTATAGTTAGACATATGCTAAACTCTGTATTTTGGAGCAGTCTAGTCAGTAGGTGACCAGTGTAAAAAGTGATGGAGTACTTTTACCATAAGCTGCAAATATCACATTAATATGTGCAAAGTCTAATCCTTTGGTAAAGACTCCGTGTCCCATGTCAAACTGCACACGCGACACAGTGATCTGCCAGAGTAGTGGTATTCCAATCTGTCTAGTTGGGAATTGGAGGGGGATAGGTGGAGATGTTTTAACCCTTTGTGAGCTGGACAAGTATGAGCTCACTGTTGCTCAGTAATGTTGTCCTATGTTAAGGGAGTACTGTCAGTCATATTCAATCTGCGATGATACAGTAATGGTGTTTTGATCTCCCAAGTTAGGAGATACATGTAAATTGAGCTGAGATATTTTGCATGTCTGACTGCGCATGCGTCGCAGTTTGTATGCACGTATCGTGTTTATTATACCAGGGAGAGGGGTGACAGTAAAAAAGGTTGGTAAACCTTGGTAAGTAAATGAATTTATTTTTATGTCCTATAGTGGGGGATGGCTATGAGCCATATATTCATAGTGCTCTCACCCGGTTATATGTCCATTTTTAACCATACATATTATGTGAATAAAATTGATTTTATACTTAGTTATATTTTCCACCTCTGACCGCATTATTATATAAAGGTCTGCAGTGCGCCAATACCAGGGATCTTTTTGTATCCTGCTTTGGATACATTCCTTTAGTTTATATCATCACTATCCCAGGCAGCACGCATATACCACCAAGGGGTTTGGAGCAAGGTTTTCTCTTTACATGTATTAGTCTATCTCAGTGATACATAAACAAGGGAAGGACCCAGCAGATTGCAAAAGTTATAGACCTATATCGTTGATAAATTCGGACACTAAAATCTTCTCCAAATTGCTGGCAACCGCCTAAACAAGGTTATGCCAAAGCTGGTCCACCCTGATCAGGTGGGGTTCATATGCGGGAGAAAGGCGGCAGACAACACCAGACGGATAATAGATTTAATCGATTTGGCACAGAGGAAAAATATTCGTCTATGGCACTAAGTCTGGATGCCGAGAAAGCGTTTGATCGGATTGATTGGCCCTACCTGAGAGAGACGCTTGGGGAATTTGGTATAGGGGGGAGAATGTTGGGCGCAATTCTAGCTCTTTATCGGGGACCGACGGCGAAGGTTAGGCACCAGGGCTTCCCGTTGGAGGAATTCCAGATAAAGAGTGGCACCAGACAGGGATGTCCCCTGTCCCCTCTTATCTTCGCATTGTGCATCGAGCCCTTGGCGGCGCATATTCGCCTCAGCCCAGACATAACAGGGATACAAATCCAGGAACAGTCACATAAGGTGGCCCTGTATGCAGATGATGTTATTTTAACATTATCAAAGCCCCTTACCTCTCTGCCGAATGTTTTTAGCTTGTTAGGAGAATTTAATAAGATCTGTGGTTTCAAAATCAATCAGACAAAGTTAGAAGCCCTAAACATAAACCTGCCAAAGGTCACAGAAAAATGAATCGATGTAAATTTCAATTTCAAATTGCAAGCCTCCTCCATTAAATATCTAGGGGTTAACATTACAAAAGAATATAGCGACCTATACAAAGCCAATTACCCCAGACTAATAAGGACCCTGAAGGAGGATCTCAAGAGATGGTCAGGCTACGGAATTTTCTGGATCGGCAGGATCCAGAGCCTCAAAATGAATCTTCTACCCAGAATCTTGTAACTTTTCCAGACCCTCCCGGTACAAGTGGCCAAGGATGACATCCTCCGTCTGCAGTCCTCTATGGTGAAATTCATATGGGGTAACAAAAAACCACGCATTAAATCTAGTACGCTAGTTAGACCAACAATCAGAGGAGGACTGGCGGTACCTTGCTTGTTATCGTATTTCAGAGCGGCCCAATTATCCCAAATTACCCAATGGCACATGCACCCAAGCCTTCGACGGTGGGTTGAAATAGAAAAAGAGTGCTGTGCCCCTGTAGAATTACAGGACTTAATATGGTTGCCAAAACAGGTACTTAAAACCGTGTGTGAGCCGCTATCCGCATTGGGCAGCTCGTTGGCAACTTGGGAGGCTACCAGGTATAGGTGTGCCCTCACGACGCGGCACTCCTTAATGACCCCATTCGTGGGGAACCCCGATTTCGCTCCGGGTCTGCTGAGCAAGGATTTAGCAATTTGGAAACTAAAGGGCCTCACAAGGCTCTTACATCTGGAGGGTAGGAAATCAATAAAATCCTTTGAGCAAATTAAATCGGAAAAAGAGATGCCAAACTCTGAATTTTTTAGATACCTTCAGATAAGAGCGTTCTACACTAAAATTCCAAAATGCCCCGGGCGAACAAATTTTGAGCAGCTCTGTTCAAGAGGGACGGACCCCAAGGGACTTACTTCTAGGATCTACAGGGAGGTGGTCTGTCCTGCAAAAGATTATTGCGACATTAAACTCAATTATAGGACTAAGTGGGAGATGGACTTAGGGGAGACACTAGAGGACGCAGACTGGGACACAATAGTACTGGCAGCGGCACAAAACTCTATATGCACTACTTTAAAGGAGAATGCATATAAGGTCCTGACGCAAACTTTCTAAAGGTCTGGTCACCGTTGTTGGCCCAGTCTGATATTCCAGGGGTGGATGCCGCCAACATACTGCTCTGATAGCTCGAAATGCATTCTCCTTTGATGTGCCAGTACAGACTTTAGATAGGAAGGGAACAGGTAGGGCTGACTGGGTATAGCAACGATCCGATAGAGAGTCAAGGGCCTAATGCTGGGGGCTTCACCAAGATGGTGCGAGCTAAATAGAGGACAAGGAGGTTGGTGCTCCCCGTGCGGCTTCCCCCCCACCCCCCAACTGTCGTTGTCTGTTGTCTTGTCTGTCAGTTGGTCTCCCTTGTGAGTCAGGTTGGTTCACTTTGATGAAAAAAGAGGGGATGTGGATACAGAAATGTAAGAGAATATGTTGTTTGACTCTGTTATGCATGTACCATACACCCAATAAAAAACTTTTGTTGAAAAAAAAAAAAAGGGGATTTTAGTCAAATGTAAAATGTAAATATATAAAATGCACATAATAAAATACACATGAAGCACAAACATTTGCTAGAGGTACAAATGTGTAAACCATCAATGATACAGCGTTACCGGACTACCATGGTCATCATTGGGTTAGTGGTGTTTTCGTGAAGGGAACCGCCAAGGGCGGTAGACGAGGAATATGAATGTCCGAATTAGGTCCGTTAAGGAAAGCCCCCCCTTCCCAGTCTCAGAGGAGAACACCCCACGCCCGCTATTTTTTTACTTTGAGCCCGTCTCCTGCAATAGCTCTTTGTTTCCACAATTCTTAGTCGCAATTGTCCTGCCTCCTGACGTCACTCCTGAATAACCCCGCCGTGGCTGGTGTGTCGACGGAGGTGATTTTATCTCCAATTATACCTGTTCAAATCGGCAGAGACGTGGGGCATTCACTTCTGAGACCGGGAGCATTCCCTACCGGAGCCCACCTTCCCCTGCCGTTCCGTGGGTGCCTGCCTGCTGGAGACCAGGAGTGTGTGCCGTGGTGAGTGGAGTTGGTCCTTTGTTTTTCATTGTCAACAGGACTATTTCTGCTGCCACAACCGGGAGCGGGGCTTTCCCTACCGGCGCGAATGCGCGTTCCAATTTTGACATTCAATTTCCTCGTCTACCGGCTTTGGCGGTTCCCTTCACGAGATCACCATACACCCAATGATGACCAGGCTGTATCATTGATGGTTTACACGTTTGTACCTCTAGCAAATGTTTGTGCTTCATGTGTATTTTATTATGTGCATTTTATATATTTACTTTTATATTTGACTAAAATAATTTTTTATGAGAATTGTGCGCTGGTTTTTGTCTTTAAATCTTCTTCTCTGATGCTCCAAGCCATCTATTTTGACTAGCTGCACATTCACATTTTTTTTGGAGCATTTCTATTTTTCCATTAGAAATTAATGTCATTTTATATACTTATATCCAGTATTTTTTTCTCATACTTCTCACTATTGTGTAGATTTCTAATATCAAGGTTTATTACAAGTAGTATAGAGCGCACTTCTGTCTCTACACAACTGCAATAATGCTATTATTCAAATATAGATGGGACAGGCAGGTTAACTCAATCCCATATATCAAGCAAGGGAACCTTCTTACTTGCTGAAGTGGTTATTTGGGGCAACAACATACAAATATAAAGGGGGAAAAGGTACTGAGGGAACACTGGGACATGAGAGTAATGGAGGGGAAGGGGAGCTATGAAGGAAGTGGCTAAATGCAGGATATAGGGATAGGTGAAAATCAGTAACTTAACCAGGATAGGAGAGATGACTGCTCAAGATGGCTGCTGGTACTAAGAGACAGCATGCTGGTCTGGGCTGATGGGAAATTAACTTGGACAATACCACCTGGCACGGGGAGGGGGTGCAGTTCAACCTGGTAAAAGGCAGGGGGTTTCCAAGGCAACTGGTTAAAGCCAAGAAACCCACAAGGGATCACAACATTGTTGCAAAAGCTAGTCTGAGGAGTGCTGGCAGCCTGAAGACAGAGAAAAACACAATCCTGTTCCAGGACAAATAGTATTAAAATGGTGCCAAGTTGAGGATACTTTAGTTAAGCTGCAATTTGACATATCAGAAACCTCGGTACTTGAACCCCAGGTAATACTGAATTTCTTAGGCCGAGTCCATGGTGTGGGAGACCGCGTGGAGGCGTCCGCGCGGGGTGAGATCAGATTGCCTTAAGGCATTGATTATGCCCATAGACCGTGCAGGAGGGGGCACGCGTTGCGCAATAAATCAGCTGAAACTGATTTCTTGGCGCGACACGCAGGTCACATGAGCGGTTCGCCCCATTGAGGATGACCCAGCTCCGTGACGCCACTAGGCACGACCCCATGGCCCGTCCACCATGGACAGGGAAAGCACCCACTTCACGCGGGTGACTTCACAGCCTCCGCTCGGGCGAAGGCCCCATGGTCTGGACCTTATACGTTAAGGAACATTCCCTTCTGTTTCTCAGCCTGACAAATACCTGTGGCATTTCTGCCTGACCAGCAATAAGAAATGCTTTGAAATATGTCCGATTGGTCGCAATGCCAGGATACGACTGCAGACATCCAGCCATTCATATTTCTACAGCCCCATCTAAGAAAACGAGGTGATTGTCCTAGGTATGACCAAACTAGAAACGGCACAGTTGAAAGAAAGGTTGATCTTACCGCACTCCTTTTCAAGTATCCATAGGATTGTAGGTATAAATTCTGGCACTGGCTTAGAGGAATGGGCAGAATCCCACTTCTGCCATGAGTTGTAGTACAAAAAAAACAAGTATTTCTAAAGCCTCACTGTTCAGGATCTTAAGACTATAAACTTTAATTACATGTAGCCAGGTCACCTGATGGCTCCTATTCTGCCCTTGGGCTGGCAGTAAACCCTGGTACAATCAGGTTGCCAGTAGTTGATATGGGGTTTTCCCCCTCCGAGGAGCTGCATTTGAGTGACAGCGGGAGGCGGTGACATCAGGCCTGGGAATCACCAATCATGAGCCAGACCTGGTGCCCTCTTCTTGGTAGTACTTAAAGGCAGGACCGCCCTAAATTTGTAAGTTGTCCTTCCCCACCGAGGAAGGCAGGTCGCACAGTGGAAAGGCTGAGATTGGGCCTTCTCCAGTCCTCTTCCCTCCGGGGGAGAGTGAGTGTGGACTATACCTCTGCTAGAGCAGCTGCGGGTGCCCTTGGCCTGTAGTGACGGTCCAGGGACCATCCTTGAGCGAGTAGCCGAGAATACTGCATTGGGCAGAACCTGCCTTGTTCCTGTAACTGTACAGAAGAGTAATGAACCCGTTCCTGTTGTTATACCTCCTGCTTGGTGCGTGACCTTACTGGGGGGAGAGGTAGTAAGTTTTACCGTGGGAGATCACCTTCAGCCACGGAAGCCTAAGGCAGATGGAGGTGCTGCACTGCTAAAGAGATATGTGGGGGTATAAACCCCAGAAGCCTAGTCCTTGTCCCCACTACCACCGGCAGACGACTCAGCCCTTCTGTTACCAGCAGGTATCATGCACCACACGACCAGTAATGGCCAAATCTCCCACCGAGTGGGGGAAACACCGTTACATACAGCTGTAAATATTGCATTGAAGGGGGTTCCCCCAAACCTTGTGCGCTTAAATCCTCTACTTAATAAAGCTTATATTCTTAAGCTGTCTTTGACCAGACCTATCCCTGAACAGTGCGGCTTTAGAAACACTTCTTTTTTTTTTCAAACTAGAAACGAAGCATGTGCTTTGGTGCCCACATTTCTGTTATGTGTTTTTCTAATTCTTTACGTTTTTCTTTATAATCTAACAGGGGTCAGTCAATATATTTAAGTTAAAAAAATCTAAAATGTTATCAGAGAAAAAAAAAAGGGCCCAGCACTGTATTGCAAACAATGCTCTGTGTGTTAGGGTTGATGGTGATTGTAGAAGATGTGAGTTCCTAATACATTCCTGGGTGTAGCCCTCAGTTGGATGGCAACGCCTTTGAAACCAGCTATAAATTAGGGTTTAAGTAGCAGTATTGCCATGAGATTCCATGTCATCAACCCCTTCGCTGCTAGAGGGGCCATCAAAGGGGTTAAGTAAAGTAGTATGAGAACGGCAGCCAGAACCAGGCTCATGGGAGCACTAGAAAGTAATGGCAGCTTGTCCCAGAATGCACTGCGCACGGTACTTGGATTCAATCACTGTGAGATTAAGAAGCAGGCTCTAAATGTTTCATTCCCAGGCAGAGATGCTTATGGAGCATATGGCAGCCGTAATGGCCCCCATCTATTTTCGCTCTCCGAATGCAATTTGGAGAATCTACCGCAGGGAGTTTAACCACTTCACTGCTTCACTGCTGGATGGAGCAGCAGTGCACTACACAATGTGTCGACTGTAATCTGTTGCTGCCCTTTTGCATCCAAGGGATTAGAGCACACGAGAGTCCCTAGGTGAGACTGGTCTGATTATGGAGAGGAGGTAAGATCTGTGGGAGGGAAAATTCTACTTGTGTTTAGAGCGGTTAAGAGGTTTATTTGGTATGGAGACTTCCTCTGGACTTTCATAATAAATGAAAATACGTGGCTACACAG
Source organism: Ascaphus truei (assembly GCA_036426205.1). Lineage (NCBI taxonomy): Eukaryota > Metazoa > Chordata > Amphibia > Anura > Ascaphidae > Ascaphus > Ascaphus truei. The sequence continues at coordinate 38,306,032 of CM071573.1, forward strand.
GCCTATACATTATACACATATGTACATACACACATCAACAGGCATACAATCCTATGAACCTATGCGTTCATAAACACATGCATATTTATTCATGGCTGTACTGGTGGCAAAAGTGAAATTAACACAGAAATGAGAAGTACCAGGATTTTCACATCATTATATTGCCTTTTCTTCTAAACAGGTAACACGTTTACTAATCCATACACACAACACATGTGCAGGGATGCACACGCAAACAGATTCTAGGGAGAATTATAAATAAAAGAACCAATAAGAATGCCCACATACACACTGATATGCAGTGCTGCACACACAACACACCATGTGGTGCTCTCCCCCTGCTGCTCCTGCTGACACCAATACACTTTGTGCACTTTTATTAGTGCATTGCAACATTATTGTTCACATAAAAAACGGCATAAAAATACAGAAAACATGTTGACAAGACTTTGTCACGTTTACAAACCAGAGCTAAGCAGTGAGGCATCTTATGGCCAAATGAAGTGCCTTATGGTTTATCGCCACTTAGAAAATATGGCTCTTTGCGTCACACACAAACCCCATGATCACCATGGCTACTGGAAGCCTACAATGCAGTGCTAATCTGCTGCATAGCACTCTGTAACACTGGCCTTCAGGAGGGAAAGGGTTAAAGAATGTATACTGACTATTCCAGGAGTCTAAGAGGAAAGTACCATTATTTACTCCCAGTCGGATTGGAAGCTACCAGCCCACCTGAGAGTGAAGGATGTTTGGCTCTGACCGCTAGAAACATGTGACCTTATAGTTCAGAAAGCAGCAGGCTGTCTCAAAATGTTGTTTGCAAGAGCCAGACTCTGCAAATTTGTCCAACAGCAGAGCTGACATTCTATCAACTTTAAAAGGGTAATGGCGGGTAAAAAACATAAGTGACAAAACCCCTCCACCGTACAGCAAATACAAATACCACTTGTGGTACATTTGCATGTCTCAGACAGGTCTGCAACCCCAGTGCTTCCACTGCATCCAGGGATTCTGGGTAATTACATGCAAATGAGCAACCAACATCACACGGACAAGACCCAGAAGGTCAAAATAGCTGTCTGAGAGTAGGCATACTGGCTCTGCACTTCTATAACCCTGGCTGTGCAGGAAAAGCGGTGTAATATGGTATATGCTTATAGGGGTCCATGTTAAATTGGATAAGTAAAGAGTGACTCGCTGTCAGTGCTCATTTGCATGTCATTACCCAGAATCCCTGGCTGAAGTGAAGTGAAGCACTGTATGCTAATAATGGGGCAAGGCACGGTTAATGTGCTCACAACTGATATTTTTATTTGCTATCAACGTTAACAAATCTCTCTCACAATCAGTCAGACATGCCACCTTTGAAACAACTGGGATTGTAGTTATTTCTATTATTTTGATGTCATCCACTGTCTTAATCCAACACTTAACAGCCATACCAATGTGTACCAGCCCCATAACCAAGAGACACAGATGTACTTTTCATGTCATCATTTAGAATTCACTATAACCACTCTTTCTTCAATCTTTCAACAATTGGCAGTGTTGACACATCTGCAAGGCGACCCAGTCCTTTCCAGCACTGAAAGCATCAACAAGAAACAGAAACTTAAAGGAGGTCATATTATAGGGATCTCTGGGGTACACGTTAGATACAGGCTGGAGGCATTTTCTATATGGAAAAAAAAGATTTCTAAAAACAAATAACCATGCAATAAAACGGAAGGTAGATACTTGGAGGGATACATGAAAAATTACATTTCGACTGGAATGGCAGTGGCTGCGTGGAGCAAATACAACTTCAAAATATTCTTTGGATAGGCACATAGGATCCCTGGGGGTTAAGAATGAGGGAATGAAGTAGGGTCCACTATAGTAATAATACAGTAGTGGAGGGTCCACTGAAATAATGGACAGACTAGACAGGGCAAGTGACCTTATCTGCTGTACACATTCTATGGAACACAACAGAAGAACTAAACACAGCACAGGAACGGAGAAATATATCGTGTGCATCATGCAACTGTAGACAAGTACATATTTCCATTTCTCGTTATTTGAGGGTTATCAATCACCATGTGTAGCAAGTACTCTTCTACACCCCCATAATGCAAAACCGACCAAGTGGCGCGGGCACATGGCGATACTGACCCCCATTGTTTTTGTTGCTACCGCTGACAACAGCACATGTATAGCAATCCGCTGCTCTTATCCACATATAAAAGTGACACCACAACACGTTACATGCATGAACATCGTTTCATAGAGCATGTGCACATCTGCCAACTCCATTTACCCCCCATATACAGACCACACAGGACTGTGACATGCGCTGTGTGTCTGGGATGGGACCAGAGTGTCTGGTGCGCCCAGTCCTCATACAGCAGACTGTATTATCTGGCATGGGCGTCTAGGGATCTAGAGCACACACTGTGAAATATGAGACCTCTCGGAGAATGTCCATGTTGAACTGGTCCAGTCACAGACTCATGTTTTCAAAAATGTAAACGAATGTCAGAACTGCACAGTGAGACGTGGCATATTAGTGCTGTGATAGTGATATGAGGGAAGAGTTCTCCACTACACGGAACTAGAAGAGAAGATTCCTGCACTACTTAAGTGCTATGAGAGGGGGTCATTTTCATGTAACGAGAGGCTCGTGTCCAGACTACACAGCAATACCATGGACAGCATCAAATGTTGGGAATTGCATGGTGATTTCTGCGGGGGGGAGGGGTGGGAACAAAAAATGTTTGCTGGCAACACCATAGTAATGAGGCAGATGGCAAAACACGACACTGTTACAAAAGATGTGATATGAGCATTGCATATCAGTAAGGATGATGATGTCAGCACTGCGGGTTATGCTCCCTGGATTTCACACTGGTACGATGTTGTCAATGTGTTCGGTGCAGTGCGGCTGGTCACAGGGATGTGTGCGTGGTGCCATACACACAGTGCTGGAGATCCGGTGATGAGGCCGGGTGTGGCTATAAGTCAGGTAAGATCACTGCTGGTCATACAGGCCCCTCTGTCATGCCCTCATGTACCATCCCGTCCGTGTTGTCTATGGCTGCTGCCTCCTCCTTCTGGGAGCTGATCTGACGCAGGCACACAGAGGGCCGGTGGCAGGAGATGTGCGCCAGGGGAGGGTAGTGCTGCCGGTAACACACGTAGGCTAAAACAAGGCCAATCACGCCACCTACAAAGGCATCTGGGAGGGAAACAAAACCATAGAAACATAAGGCGTGTTTCACAAACATACACAGCACAATGTGGGCACTCAGCCTGGCAAGCATTGTGTGTGTGTGGCATTTATCTGTACGCACTTCACTGGCCTCTCACATCACTCGCTGTGATCAAATGTGTAGGTACCATCTCCTGCTACCTTGACCAGCTGTTACTAATGCCAGCTATGCCAACAAGACTATGGGCGTCTCAACAACTCTGCCCAGATGTGTTTGATCATTTAACCTCCACAGCTGCGCCAGATGTGTAGAGGAGTCTTATCCTTCCAGCAAGCCTACATATTTCTGGGCCTTTTGCCCACGTGTGTAGAGGTGCTGTGCCCGAAACTGCTGAGCTCTCACCTTGCCAGTGGTGCTTGTAATCGCACATGCGTGACAGTGCGATCATCATGGCGCAATAGAGCGGCAGGAGCGCGGCACAGAGACGCCAGCTCTTCCCCTGCCCCATCTCCGTGAAACAGTGCAGCTTCCCTGCCAGGTACAACGAGGTGAATCCCAGCCCTGAGAAGGCAACTGGTAGAAAGGAGAAGGAGAGAAGAGGGCATGAGAGCAACTCAGGGAGAAGTCGGGAAAAGAGAAGCCTGGGAGAAAGGAGAAGCACGCAAAGGAGAAGCACGCAAATAAAATAAGAAGAAAACATAGGACTCAACAAAGTACCATTACAGTGGGAATTCAGAGGATCCATCACACACCAAAACGTGTTAACTCTTTCAGTGTCAGGGGAGCTTGCAACAAATTGCTCTGCAATACATTGTATTCCTCTCTGACACTGAAGTAGTTAAACTCTGGGAGTTACTTTTAGATTGCGTCACAGTTATAATACTAAGCAACTCTTGGCTGCAAAATGTGGTTGCTCTTTGTTCATTTGTCTTCCAAATCCTCAAGCACTAACATTACATTGTAAGCTCTTTGGGGCAAATGTTTTACTTTTGCTCCGGAGTGTAGCCAGGGTAGGGCCTAAAATTCAAACTTCCCAACTAAAACATCCAGCCCCTGATTGTTGCGCTGGGTGAGCTGTGGGCGAGGGGCAAGACGGAGATTCTCACGCTCACGCTGCGTATCCGCATATAGAGGCAGCAGCACCGGAGTGTGAGCTTCACGTGAGGAGGGAAGGAGTATGCGGCGTTGAGCAAACACTACCCCCATGTCACCACTGCCCAACCACGTCACCCACTGGTCCCCCATCACCCACTGCCCGCCCTGTGTCACCCACTGCTCCCTTTGTCACACACCATCACATACTGCTCCATGTCACCTGCTTCCCATGTCACCTCCATCTTCCCTTCCCAATGTGTCCCCTTCCCTCCTCCCCTTTGTCACCCCCTCCCCCTTGTCACCCCTCTCCCATGTCTGTGTCACCCCCTCTCCCTCCTCCCACTTGTACTCTGTCCGTGTATAGTGTGGTCAGGTTAGGCCTTGATTATACCAAGTGCTGCAAGGCAGCAGCGCTATTCTGTGACGTCACCCAGCGCTGCCGCCGAGCAGCATTTGATTATACTAGGGAGACAGAGGAGGCATGGAGGCGTGGCCGTGAGCGGTTGGCCCTCATTGGCTGAACCGCTCACATGACACAGCCGTCGCAAGAAAAAAACACATTTCTCCGTCTCTCCCGTAGCCGTCCACCTTGCAGTACAGCGCGCCGCGACCGTCAAATGCGATATGAGCACCTTCATTGGATGTAAGCTACTTGTTTTGGTGCCACGCGACGCCGCTACACGTGACGCCGCGCACGTTTTTGGGTATAATCACGGCCTTCTACTCCGTATACACTGACACAGAGTATAACCTGACCACACTATACACCGATGACAAGTATAACCACTGTATTCGTGCAATGCCAGGTCACCTTTGTGGCGCGTTCCTTCCGGCAGCCATTGATGCCCCACCACCAACCAAAATGCCCTACTTCAGGCAAAGTCCGGGTGAAAGGGTAATTGGCGCCCTAGGCGAGCCTTTCGCTTGATGTAGATTTATTAGAGAATGTGATGCAAAAGGTAATTATGATGGAAGGGAAAGATCTTTTAAAGGTCAACACAAAGGATAAGGAGGAGATGGAGAATTTTATTCCCTTCATCACTCAATATAATAATGAATCCTTCAACATAAAAGAGGATCATTGGCAAATATTGGCTAATATTAAAACAAGATCCAGTCCTTAGTGAGTTTTTACCAGATAAACCCCAATTTGTCTTCAATAAAGCGCCTAACTTGACAGATAAATTAGCACCAGGTGCTTTTCGGAGGAACCTTTGTACCAGCAAGGATCGAACATTTAAAAACAGGGAACATGGCTAGACAATAACCCAAAAGGTTTCTTTAAATGTATGGGATGTATGGCTTGTAAATTTGGCCTTGACAAAAGTAAACAGTTTTCCCTCTAAGATCACTGTACCATTTAACGTTTGATCAACTGTAACACTGAATATGCGATTTATTTATTATAGTGCCCATGCGGCCTTCCAATATGTTGTCCGCACTACAAGAAACCTTAACTTAAAATTAGAATTCTGGAACATGTCGGAAACATTAAAAATGGTCTGGAGTCACGATGTCTCTTGCACTTTAAGATCCATCATCATTCAGATCCAGGGGGGTTAAAGTTTTTGAGAATTGATGATATCCCAAAGAATTGGAGGGGAGGAAACAGAATTCAAACCATTTCCCAAAATAAAGTTTTTGGATATAAACTTAAAACTCTGAGACCTCTTGGACTGAAAGTTGATTTTGATATCAATGCATTTCTTGCTTAAAATGAATTCCAATGATGTCTTTTTGACGTGTTTAGATTTCAATCTGCATTTTTTACTGGGTTATTTTATAAATACAACCATTCCACCCAACGTAAGGGATATTTTATAATTTACATTATTAATGAATTCTCATGTATTAGTAATTACATTAGAAATGTTTTTTTTTAAGTATTCATAATTGTCTATTAATATTGATTCAATTTTTTGCGGTTCTCATTACATTCAAATATCTGCCTTTTTAACACTTTTTAAATATTTTAAGTCTAAATTTAGACTCTTACTTTTAATATGGATTTCTATTTGGATGACTACAATCCCCTTTTTGTGAACTATTTCTCCCTATTAGTTGAAATTTGTAATTAATTCAAGCCTAAATATAGTTTTTTTTTAATGTCATAAAAATTTGTAGGTTTGTGCACGTGTGTGTGTGTGTGTGTATATATATATATATATATACATACATACATACATACATACATACATACATACATACATACACGATTTGTGTAATTTGTTATATTTGTCTGTTTTCTTCTCTTTATTATAGTTGGTCCATAATTGGTTATTATTAGAAATGGGATGTTATGTTTTTGTCACAGGGAGACTCCACTCCAGGAGCAGGAAGGACCTTGATTGCCAGGAACAGCAGGGAAGGCAAGGATTGTTGGGGTCACGGGCTGTGGTTGGTGGCAGAGGGCAAGCAGAATCGTCGGGGTCATAGGCAGGGTTCGTGGCAGGCAAGGATCGTCGGGGTCCATGCAGGAACAGAACAGGGGAGCAGGAACTGAGAGGTCAGGGCACAAAACAAAGGCAAGGGAGGAACAGGAAACTATTAGGACAGAGGACAAGAGCAACAAGAGGAGACAGACAGAGGAGCCCCAGCGCAGACAGAAACAGCTGCACACCCAATAGACAGACAAGGAACAGAAGGGGAGAGGAGAACTAGGAAGACTCTTGACAGTTTTATTAATTTATGATTAATAACATCTAGTTATATATTCTGTGTTTCTGATTGTCCATCAACGGCTACTAGGATTTCCAACTATATGATATTTTGTGTAGTATTAGGATTTGTAACTATATAAATATTGTGTACCTATTTTACTTGCATGTTCATTCGTGTATCTGTTTAGGCAAAATATTAGCCCCATAGCCTTTCCAAACATGTTTGATTGCAATTACATCTTCAATTTGATCAGGCTGAGGCAGTTGACCCTAGTAGGCATTCATTTTATTTATATTGTGCGACTAAGGAAGCCGGATAGAACGCCTGAGGAAGCCGCAAATGTGAGCGAAACGTGTTGGGAATTGAGATTTTGAGGCCACCGTACCCACATAAAAAATGCATAAATAAAATCAGACAAATAAAAGTATTTAAAATTATTTGTGATAGTTTCCCCTTGTTGACTTTATAACTGGGGCAGATTTTATGCCCAACATTTCGTCAAACCCCAATGATTAGGTAATCATTCCTCCTTCCAGCGCTGTGCACCAACTAGATGAAGGGACAGAATAAGGCAGAGATAAGACTCACCTTATACTTTGGGTTAAAATGTTTACAAGAAAGCACCACAAAAAAAGTATTTTAATCTACTTGTTGGATATTTTTAAAAACAGGATAATCACATAGGCTATTCATATACCCATTAAACATAGTAATGCAAACAACTGCAGTTCAGCTTGGCCCTACGTGGGCATTTGATCACATTACCCTGTTCAGGTGACCTGGATTTATTTGCCATCACTGTACACAAGATATAAGGATAATAAGATAAGTGAATCATCATATTAATAATCGTCTGATTTCCAGGCCAGTGACGAGGCTGGCTCGTTAGAATCTCTCCCGCTGTCTGACCAGAATAACTAAATATTGCTTACAGTAGCTTTGCCTAAAATGACCCTGCATGCCTGCGTGTGCAGAATCACAGAGCCACACGTCCTGCGTTAATACCTCTATCAGAACAGCGAGAGGCTGGCTAAGCTACAGTGCCGGCACAGAGAGCTGGGACCTGGTTAAGGCCTGACTGCTGTAGTGCCACCAACTTGAAGTATTAGTACTCTACGGGGGTTATTCATCAGACGGCGATAGCGCCAATCGGGGCATTATGGAATGGAAATTCCCATTTACTTCCTATTGAACCTCTATACTGAAACTGTACAGCAGGGGTGGCCAACTGCAGTCCTTAAGGGCTACCAACAGGTCAGGTTTAGAGGATATCCCTGCTTCAGCACAGGTGGCTCAATCAGTGGTTCAGTCAAAGACTGAGCCACCTGTGCTGAAGCAGGGATATCCTCAAAACCTGACCTGTTGGTGGCCCTTAAAGACTGGAGTTGGCTTCCCCTGTCCTTTAGAAAGCAAATATGTCACATTTAAAGCCATATGACTACATTCATGTAACCATTAAAGTCTTCTTCTACACCGATCCCTGATGGGACTTTAGCCGTGACAGCTCAGATAAAACTGAAACTCTTTCATCACTGATGATGTAGATCCGAGCATCCTCAGAGTAATTATCAGCTGCAGATAATTAACAATTCCAATCCAAAGAATGGCCTCGATTACAGAGCTGCGAGCCTCAGAATGACACAAATTGTCTTGTCACCTCAGGGAAATTAGTCATATTTTCATAGCGCTTAGAAAGAGGATACCACTGGAAGATAAATGTGCTGACAGTCTGCATATCAAGCGTCCCATTTATCCCTGTGCAACTGGCTCAGCACCGGCAGCCAAGCTGAAATCTCCCTAATTATAACCACTCGTAGAACATGTAGCAATTTGCCCTAGACACTGCTCTACGGAAAGTAGGAAAAGGGAGAAGGTGAAGGTATACACGCAGCGATAACGAGACTTGCGTTTGGCTGAATAAAAGCCTACATTTACTTTTCCAAAGTTCAGCAACTCAAAATACAGCTAGTAAAAGTCTATATGCATAACTGACCCAGTATCCCTCTGCAATCCTGGAACAGCTACCTCTTGGGCTGCACTCCGCCCTCCTTTTAAACCTTTACTACCCAGCATTGGTTTGTTAATCCTCCAGGCAGGGATTAATTCCTTGCTGGCCGACACCCAAGCCTCCTAGCTGTTAGTAACAGGCTTGCCCCTGTTACGGGAGGGAGTTCATTTTGTCTTATGCACCTCCACTAATGTGAAAATAAGACATAATGGAAAGTGACTACCCGTGTGGCAGGTTCTGTAGTGGAGGTGCTCACATGTTTACAGTGATAGCTTGGATAGACTGACCTCAATGAGAGCCATTTAGTAAAGCGGCTGGCCACATGGCAAGAAAAAGTCATAAGTAACTTACCAATATAAATCGGACGTTACATATAGTTACATAGTAACATAGGATGTATTTCTAATTACTCTTAAATGTTTCTTATTTTTTCAATAGCCATTTTCACTTTTAAAAACTGTAATGACTATTATAAGCAATAATAGATATTGTATTTCAGTGAATATATTAATAATACAATAACAACAACTTTATTTCATATAGCGCTTTTCTCCTGATGGGACACAAAGCGCGTCACAATTACAGCATAGTGCATGGTACGCAGCACATAGGAATGTTACAGTCACAGTCCCTGCCCCGTAGAGCGTCCAATCTATGTTTTTGGTGCCTGAGGCACAGGGAGATAAAGTGATTTACCCAATGTCACAAGGAGCTGACACCGGGAATTAAACCAGGTTTCCAATTCAAACTCGGTGTCATTGTTTAAAGACTCACGGAGCTGCTCCTTCTCCCGTATATATATTCTAAATGCCCCATTTAGCTACAGGCCCAAGTCCACACACAGGGCATGTACAGATCTTAAAGCTCCTGTCACTTTACGCTTAAAAAACAGGCATTCAACTCATCCATGCCCTGCAGCATTCTATGTGCTAGTATTACACAGCATGCTGCAGGGAGCACTGATTTGGACGTCAGTACTGACACTCAGACACACAGTCTGACATCACTTATCGATTTTGCCCTGCGGAGATCTGTTCCTCCATGCTCATGCACCAGATCAGAACATAATTAAAGCTATGGGTCATTTACCTTCCATAACCAACAGTGTCCCTCCAATAAACCGGGGGTGCAAATTCAAGGGAAGGGACTGGTCCTGCACATTAGATTATCTTTACAAACACTTCTATTCTAGTCAATGGCTACATAGTGTTTGTGAAATAATGCGGGTTATGGAAATAATAGGGTGTGGTGATGGGTACTTAATCCCAATCCCTTCCATCCCAATATCCCTGCATTTGGCCCATAAAAGCTAGAATCCAGTTTGCTAAACTTATTCAAAGGATTATTACTTCTACTCTTATGGACAAGGTCACATCCCACAGATTAAGGGGTGGGCACTGCCACTGGTGTTTTCGTTCTATTACTACTGTGAAGTGCTATGTACATTAATGGCGCTAGACAAGTAAAGACATATATACAAAAGCATTTTTTTTTTGTTGCTGGAAATTGATTGGTTTTGTAAAAAATTATGGGGGGAAAAACCTCAATATACTGTAAGCAGGAATTATTTTTGCGCAAACTCAATTTCACCCAGTTTACAAGAAAAAAACAAAAAAAATGAATCCAAGAAGCCTTCCTTGGGTTTCCTATGGCGCAAAGAGAAAATAAAACATAGTGTAATCCAATTGGAAAATGATATGTGCTCCCCTACTCAAAAGAAATGTACTCACAAGATGATTTATTTATGCAAGCGTGGTATCATGGAAATAATAAACCCCTAGACACGCCTCTGTTTCGCCTCCATAAATCTCCTCTGTATGTGAACACAAAGTAAGAAAACACACAAATAGCACAATACTGTTTTAATGCTTTTAAAACATATAAAAGCTGTATGCTGTGCACTCACAATATAATGAATAAAAACCAGCATTGGAGAGAACAGCACGGAAGAAAACAGGACGGCTTGCGCCGTTTCAGCACCGAGGACCCGGGTTGATGATACTTCTGCGTCACGTGACTTGGTCCTCTTGTCTGGCGGTACTTCTGCCTGGCCCTCCCCCCCCCCCCCCCCCCCGTTACTTATCCCCAATCACCTGGGGCTTTCGGTTCGAATTTCACTCGGATTCAAACGTTTGTTACAATACTCGACGTGAACTTCCAAACGAACGTCGAAGTTGGCAAAGTTTGTATATCGAAACCGCGAGCCTTGCCATCCTTACCAGAAACAAATCGAGTTTGACGTTACTATGTATTCGGTGAGCTTTGCCAAACTGTGGTATCTGGATTTATGCTTGGGATACGCAGTGGTTCCCAACTCCAGTCAAGAACCACCAAGAGGTCAGGCTTGTGCACAGGTGGCTCAATCAGCGGTTCAGTCATTTTGACTGAACCACCTGTGCTGAAGCCGGGATATCATTAAAACCAGACCTGTTGGTGGTTAATGACGACTGCAGTTGGGACGCACTTCTTTGGAGGATTGTAACCTCCTCCTTTCGGTTTAAGCTCCACGCCCACCTACTCACAGGTGATCCTCTTCATTGGTAGACAGCAAGTCTTCTTAAAGCAGACATCCTGGCAAAGATGTCCATTTACTTTTTTTTTTACATAATTGGATCCGTGTGGGGGGGGGGGGGTACTCCATACCTGAACCACTCTGTTCCTGAGATAGATACTTACAGGTCAACTTACTGGTGCTCCCTCATAGAGAAATCAATCTGCCAGTATTGTCCAATAGGAAGCTGCCACCAATGCTTTGCTGCTTCTTATTGGTCCGCTGATCTCACAATTTGCTTTTCCTAGGAGGGAATTTAAAACCTAGCACCTTCACCAGTAAGTATCCAGTACCTGGAGCTGAAAATATTTAGCTCAGGACGACCCTCAAGTTCCCACTACGTTATAAAAAATTGAATTAAAAAAAAAAATCAAAAACATTCTAGCAGACAAGGTTACTTCTTTAAACTGTAGAAGTCAGATCTTTCCCATGAAGAAGAAGAACAGAGTTCATCAATAGTGCTCTAAATGACTATGGATAATGATATAGGTCATACCACAAGCACAATTAAGTTTGTATATAACATAATTAGTAGAACATGTCATAAATTGTTTTAGTTTGTATTTCTGACACGTATATTTATTAGTAACTGAACTTAGTGGTGTGGCATATCTACAGTATGTACATTTGCCGCATTTGTGGAAGCCTTTTGGGAGTCTATCTCGGGATGTCTTGTGTCCTGCTGTGAATAAACTAGGAGATAGATGATATCCTATGGTTTTTGCCTTTTTATATACAAATTTTGGTAGATTATTTGTGACCGATTTCAGCCCTCTATCTAGTTCTAATACCCTCCAGTGTTTTTCTATGATGCTTCTAATCTTACTAGCCTGGTTGCTATAGGTGGTGATAAAGAGCGGGATCTCAGATTCAGGTTCTGTGATCTTTGTTTTTATTGTTTTTTTCCTCCATTTATGGCTGTGCTCTGACACACTGCCTCCAGCAGAATACCCACCTATTTCCCATGAAGAAGTTCAGACACTGGGACACTGTAAATATATATTGTAGGACAGTTCTTCGACTGACCCAGAGATTGAGCAACTTGTGCTGAAGCAGAGAGACCCTGAAAACCTGACCTGTTGGTGGCCGTTGAGGACTGAAGTTGCCCATCCCTGGGGGATTGCCTGAGTCAAGTGGGAGGCGTTTCATGTTGTGGCCAAAATGTTTAAGATGCCCGGTTCTGAATGAAGAAACGTGGCATGAATGATTCTTGTGTCGTGCTGCATCCGCACAGACCAGAGAAGAGCTAACCTGTTGAGATTGAATATTGAAAATGCCATGCCATAGACTTTTTAGCATCAAGTAATCGTTTTGCGAACTTTTGGATCGAAGCAAACATTTTACACACAAAGAAGGGATTACAATTCTCCAACTTCTCTCCGGCCTGCGAGAAATGCACCCAGCTCTAACACAGGCCATTTGCTTAAACGTTATGAGGGTGTTTCGGGTGAAATTGCAACAAAGAGGAGGTGGTGGAGAGAAGATTCTATTTATCTTCCTGTTGTTGGGACAGCTAAATTCCGAATAGATTGCCCCATCTCCCCAGACATTCGCTGCCGCCCAGACAATGCCACGAGTAATTTATCTCACGGCTTTAACAGCCCCATGACATCTAATTACAGCGAGTGGGGGATTTTTTTTTTACATGTCTGTGACAAATGATCAACCTCCTACTCAGAGCTGTATCTGGTGTCTCTCGTTGTGTCCACTACAGTTTTATAGGCAGTGGCACACTTTAGGAGTTGGGTTACCACTGAATAGCTCCTCTTATGGTGACAAATTATCCAATGGTGAGACCTTTAACCCTTTGGGTGTCTTGTGACGAAACCACTAGGTCATGGGGTCTGGCACACCTTGGGGGGCCCCTGACATAGTGGGTACTGTATGTCATACCCTAATTGTGCTCGTTTTCTAGGAGAGATCCCATTCCAGATCTGAAACTCAGGGAAATGAAGATGACAGTTCAGGGACGCCGTGATCACAATTTGCCGGTGGGGCCATGCCACTCCGGTGCGGCGGACCCTCAGTCAACCAAAGTAACCGGAAGGTTTTTGCTTTTCTAAATTACGAGTAAATCTCCAAACAAAAAAGGAAAAACCATCAGTCTCTTTAGCTCAACCTGCAGTACACTTATCTTATTCTAGGCTTTGCAATGCATTGCTGGAAGGATTCATTTATCACAGAGAAGAATCTCACGGATATGTGTCTTCATTACACCCAGGGTCCTCCAAATTCTGCATCACCCAATTGTCACATCTCACACAGTGATTACACTCCAGACACGTCTCCACTTCCATATTCTTCGTATTTTTGCTTTTTTTCTTCCACAACACCCAATGAAATAAAAAAAAAAGGAAAGAGGAGAGAAAGAGAGAGAATCCTGTTTCCTCTTCCCTCAGAGGGTCACACTTGGCTCGCTGCTCCAGTTTTCTATCCGAGACACGATTTCCCTTTGCCCATCTGTGTGTGGCGACGTGCAACGCACTAATTAAACTGGCCGCTAAACTCTACCATTATGTTTCATCAGGGTTATTCCAAGAGCTATACATCACCGATTTCATTTAAGGAATTAAAAAAAACAACAACAAAAAACTAATTAACTAGCGAAGAAAGGCACATCTTGTATTCGAGAAGACAGTTAAGAGTACGCAAGACACTCTAGATGCCATCAAACATGTAACAGCAACAAACCATCCTGCCGTGTATTATTAACTCCTTTAGCTCAGTGGAATAGGAATGTAAGGGATATAAACCCAGAAGTCTTATTTGGTATTGGAGCAACTGCAATATACTGTGATCCTCTCCGTGCACATGGATGTGGGACACCAGAGTTTGCAGGACTTTTCTACAATGAAAGGTACTTACACGAGGAGTGGATGCTAGGGAAACTTTTTCTGCCCTCGGATACCAGGCTAGCATCACCTGTGCAGTGCATGTCTGCATTCATGAGTCCATCTGGAAAGCAGCGGTAAAAGAAATCGGGACGAGGTCTAAAAGAAGACACCACGGATATGTTCGGTCACTTTCTGCGCTTGGGCTGCTTCGGTCATAAGTCAAAATGTCAGCGATGGAGAAGGTTATTTACTGAAGTCTCCTGGTTGTCAAACTGCAGCAAAAGTCAGGACTTATTTTCTTTCCTAAACGTGACACTATTTAGGAAACAATTCTATATATTCCACAAGCAGCCGTTTGAAGCAGAATGGGCACCTTAGAATCTATAGGATAAGGCCATTAATCTGATGCTATTCTTTTACACTGGTATTAGCCCAGTTTTGCAACCAAGAGACTTTAGTAAGTGACCCCCAGAATGTTGACCCTCCCACCACCCTCATCTACTGCGTTTCCAGTCTTAGCTTTGCTTAGCTTTGCCCTTCCATTTTTCTCTCCCTCCCCGCAGTGACTCTCTTGCTTTTCCCTCCTCCTCCTATTGTCTCCCCCGCTCTCCACTAGCTTCCTCACACTCAAGCAAGTTATTGGTTTTAAAGGATAGAAAAAGAAGCAGGCCCAGCCCCAATAAAGTATTCATCACATAACTGCATGTTACAGTGAAAAAAAAAGAAATATATGGACAGCAGACTGGTGCTAGTAGCGATCTGTAACTCTTGTCTCATTACAAGTTACATCTGCAAAGGAAAATCAATGGACAATAATGGAACCCACTGCGTTTAAATGACCAATAAAAAGGATGGGGTTACACATACACAAACACAAATTTATTACAAAGGGAACACAACGATTTTTAATGTAATAAAAGGATGATGCTTAGGTTTTCCAATATGCCAGGGGGGGCCAACTCCAGTGCTAAAGGGCCACCAACAGGTCAGGTTTTCTGGATATCCCTGGTTCAGCACAGGTAGCTCAAGCAGTCTCTGCTTCAGCAAAGGTGGCTCAATCAGTGGGTCAGTCACTGATTGAGCCACCTGTGCTGAAGCAGGGATATCCTGAAAACCTGACCTGTTGGTGGTCCTTGAGGACTAGAGTTGGCCACTCCTGCAATATTCTTTTCCCAGCTCCCAGAACTCTCACACATTGATATAAATCATATGCAGAAAATTGGCTGCCATGACAAATTAGGTGATAATTTCAGACACAAAGTCTTTCAGTAGCCCAGATGTTAAAAAGGGGTTAACACAATATCTGCAGGTAGCATTGGAGTGTGGAAATGCAAGGCTACCTTATCGAACATACTCGTTTTAACTCCATTGCTAGATGACTGCGTTGGGAGCAATGTGTTACTGTCCCTCCAGGCAGTGAAAGGGTTAAGCGATTCAACAGTGATGGGAATAGTTCAGAAAACCTACCTTCCCACTATTAGTTTGATGGTGTTGGTGCACACTCCGTTCAGCGCCAACGCCAAGGAGACAGCTGCACAAGAAATCAGAAGGGAATATTCAGACAGATCAGGCAGATCTCCCAATGTAGCAATTCCACAAAGGAGGGGAAGTTGGATGTATCATCACACATCCTATGTCCTTTGATCTGACCCTGTGTGAAGTTTCTACTTATGTGAGATTGTGCAATGGGCTGGATGAGTATCTTAGATGTTGTGTCACTTGCCATTTTGAAATTAAACCTCTGTTGGGTAACATGCAAGAGAATCTCATCATATGCAATTAAAAATAATTTATGCCTGGCTGGCTGCCGGGCCCCTCTCTGCCTTGGGCAGCTGACCACAGCATTGTGAGCTCATCAGTGACATCATAATGAGTGTTGGTTAGCTATAAATACTGGTGCCTGCCAGGAGGAAGTATCAGTCATTGGGTAGCATGGAGCGAAGAGGTGGAGGATTTCATTGTGCCAGCATCAGCTTGGTTACCTCAATAACATCCTTAAAATCCATTGAAGACCAATGGAAGTTGAGAGAAGATGTGAGTGCAGCTCATTCTAACAAGGGGCGGGGTTGAATTTGGGGTGGGTTTTTTCATTGCATGAATATTCTATTATCTTACTATAGTATACAAAAAAAACTAACTTTCTTATTCAGTCTGATGTCATCGTGACCAAGTGTGACAGGAGAGATATGGGGGGGGGGGAAGGAGCAGTGACAAGGGGGGGATTTAGTCTGACATCATCATCACCAAACAATGGAGCGTGATGGAGGGGAGTGAAAGGAGAGAGGATGAGGGGGAGTTACAGAAGTATTTAGTCTGATGTCATCATGACCAAATAAAGGAGGGTAATGGGGGGAGAGACCGGAGATGTGGGGGTGAGAGGAGAGCGACAGGAGATGTGAGGGGGGAGTGACAGGAGATGTGGGGGTGAGGGGAGAGTGACAGGAGATGTGGGGGTGAGGGGAGAGTGACAGGAGATGTGGGGGTGAGGGGAGAGTAACAGGAGATATGGGGGTGAGAGGAGAGTGACAGGAGATGAGGGGGAGTGAAATATTTCTTCTTTAGTTTCAATCATAACCAAATAAAGGGGGTGATGGGGGGGGGTGGAGGTACCAGAATATTATTTAAATCGTAGAGAACATAAAAAACCTCACAATACAGGGATTGGAATTTTATTACATAAAAGCAGGATACTTCTAGATACTTCTAGTGCTCTGAGCACCGGATTGTGAGACGAGTATGGAAATAACAGCGGACTCGTATTTTCCGCTGCAGAACAAACAGGTTCCCTACTACTTTACGTAAAGAAAATACATGAATATACAACACATTGTAGGTCCCTCTGGCAGACAAAGGACTCATACAAGCGGCCCCCCACTTACCCAAACAGGCTTCCTTAACCTCCGTTCTGTCTGTTCGCTGGATTATTTTCACCACAAAAATCACAGCAAGAGGTGTCAGGAAAGAAATAACCTGTGGGTAAAGAAACAGGGCAGGAGTCCAATGTTACATAGTCCCATTTCCGCTTCGGATTTCTGTCCATGTCATTTAAAGCAACAAAAACATGAAAAATCCTATGTTTTTTTTATATATAAATAAATCAGTTTTGTAGTATTAGATAAACCAGCCTGCATTTTTTTTAAACTAATGCCATGTTTAATGAATTTTTAAATGTACTGATCATCCTTTGGTTGCTACAGCAACCATATAGAAAGTCATATCCACTTCCTCTTTTGAAACAGGCTCTGCCCGTTGGCAACAAAGTATCACAAAAAGATCTGTTGCTGTATTCCAAACAGCAGACTGTCTATTGGTCTGAAAGCTGTACCAATAATGTGTTACACTGTTACATATCCGCTGCAGCATTTCACAGACTGCAACACAAAGTCAGAAGGCGGCCATTTTGTTAGACACACAATTAGGATGTTTACAGATTTATAAGAACAGCACCGAACGATTGCCAGCTTAGGTAAGAATGTAGAATTATACATCGTCACACGCTTTACATGTAAAAAGAAGGAATGTAGTTTTGCTGCATTATTCCGTTTCCTGATGCCTCAGTATAAATGCCTCTAGTCGACTAGACAATACAGACATACCCCGGTTTAAGGACACTTACTTTAAGTACACTCACGAGTAAGGACATCTCGCTCAATAGACCCACACCCCTGTGTCCGTACGCTCGCTTCGCGAGTACGGACACTTATTCTGCCCTACAGACCGCCATAGCAATGACGCGCTGATTCCCCTCGCCCAATAGGCAAACGGTAGCTCGCGTATGCGCCTGTCAGCACGTCCTGAACAGCAATACCGCTCCCTACCTGTACCAAAGCATCGATAAGCGGAAAAAAGGTAGTGCTTCACTTTAAGTACATTTTCGCTTTACATACATGCTCTGGACCCATTGCGTACGTTAATGCGGGGTATGTCTGTACTGGATTTGTTAGATCCATGGTCAATTTGCCCCCCCCCCCTCCCTCCTCCATCCACCCCTGCTCTGTGCAGCCTGTATAAAAAGACAATCATAATCATCATCTCTAGAAGAGGCACTCGTGGTCTTACAGTTGGTAACATGCCAGCACTTAGTATCAAGCTTAACAGCCATTATAGCACTGTTAGGCCACATCTGGCCAAGTGTCCTTATCCGTGGCTCAGACATGCTCTGTGTATAGAGCAGTGAACACCATGTTCAAGATTCAGTCCTACCAAGGACCAATAAGATTTCCTGCTAGTAAAACATTAAGGCCCATATTTACTAAGATGTGCTATGCCAGTGGTGTTCAACTCCAGTCCTCAACACCCCCCCAACACGTTAGGTTTTACGGATATCCCTGGCTCAGTCAAAGACAGCCACCTGTGCTGATGCAAGGATATCGGTAAAACCGATACCTGTTGGGGGGTGTTGAGGACTGGAATAGCACCATTTAGTAAATATGGCCCCGAATGGTTTAATTCCTGTCAACATTATCTTACAACAAAAATAGAGTAAATAAAGTACAAGTATTGTTACATCATTTTTTTGCTCTTAAAAATGTTTTGTCACTATTATAAATTGACACTTGAGCACAGTGCACTGGCAGAGTGCAAATAAAAGTATATATACATACCATAAAGCAGGGTGCTCAACTCCAGTCTTCAACCCCTCCCCCAACATGTCATGCTTTCAGGATATCCCTGCTTCCGCACAGGTGGTGCAGTCCTTGACTGAGTCGCTGGTTGAGCCACCTGTGCTGTAGCAGGGATATTCTGAAAACCTGACCTGTTGGGGGGAGGGGGGTTGAGGACTGGAGTTGAGCCCCCCTTGGCTGTAAAGTTCAGGACTTTGACTGTCACTCAAAGATTCTCAGTATCAACATGTAAGTATGAGCTTCAACACCCAACTCCAACCATCAGCTCTGCAATGCAAGTAGCGATGAAAATACGTTAGGTCGCAGATACAGACTTAGCCGTCGCATGGGCTTGCATGCACTAAAACCCTTTGTTTCAGTGAACAATGGTATAAATCAACGCTCAGCCACTTGTATGAAACTTACAAACATGAGACGCGTGGGTATGTTGTCCGATTGCACCAGAGGGTTTTTATACAGCCAGATCTCCTCAGGCTGGATAACACGCTGAAAGGGGTCCAGAAATTCTGTAAACCTGCGGAAGATACACGGAAATGTGTCAGTTCCATCGCTCACGATATCTGCTCGGTTTGGTAGCACAACATGCAGATCTGTGACATCAACAAGATAAAAACAAAAAAAGTATAAAAGCGCCGAAAGGGTTGTTATTTGAATATGGGCACTGGAGCAAAAAAAAAAAAAAAAAGAAAAAATCACAAAAACAAAAAGGCATGTGACATGAACCAGTCCGGTGCAAATGAGTGTTTGCTGATGTTACATTAAAATATAAATGGAATTAAAGTAATCACAACCCGATGGTGGGTGCAGCTTCTGATAATAGGGAACCCCCAGTCCCTGGTGTGGGCGTAACAACAAGAAAGAAAAAAGTGAGAAGCGCAGACAGTGGGGGTTGTGATTAAACTTAAATTCTTTATTAAATAAACAAGTCCCAGGAAATCCCCTCTAGGACAACAATGTGAAATTAATACATAGATAGTAATTTAAAAGTAGTGGTGATGGAATGGATATGCGGTACCATTTAATAAGTCTCCAGGGTATTGAAAACGGGAATTACCCGATAGACAGTCCCTGACGAAGCCTTTTGGTGAAACGCGTAGGAGGAGGAGCAAATAGAGTGTGTTGCTTGCTAAACGTGGTCTGAAGGAAAGCGGCTAATACCACTTGCCGCGTGTCTGTGTGGTCACTGTACCATCAGGAGGTGGAGCGCTAAAAGACGGAGCCCAGAGACTACCGGAAGGGTCTGTGCGTCACAGCCGGAAGTGACATCAGACCCGGACACCCGAGGGCTGCGTGGGTATCGCGAGTTACAGCACACATCCATGCTGTGTGCACCGGAGCGGTTTCGTGATCTGAGGGACAGCAGGACCGCCAAGGATCTACAGTCTAAAGGGTGAGCTTTTCCAATACTGTCTCAACCCTGGGGTACCCTCTTCACCAATAACTGCCCGGGCAGTGCAATCTAAAGGACAAGACTGTCTATCGGGTAATTCCCGTTTCAATACCCTGGAGAATTATAATGGTACCGCAATCCATCCATCAGCACTACTTTTAAATTACTATCTATGTATTAATTTCACATTGTTGTCTAGAGGGGATTTCCTGGGATTGTTTATTAATAAAGAATTTTAGTTTAATCACAACCCCCACTGTCTGCGCTTCTCACTTTTTTTCTTTGTTGTTAGATCTGTGACATAGGTTTCTCGAAGATTGTGATAGCTTGTAGCCAACATGCAGATCTGTGACATATCGCTTTTGGTTAGCACAGCATGCAGATCTGTGACATATCGGTTTGGTAGCACAGCATGCAGATCTGTGACAATATCGGTTTGGTAGCACAGCATCAGATCTGTGACATATAGGTTGGTAGAACAGCATGAGAATCTGTGACATATCGGTTTGGTACACAGATGCAGATCGTGATATCGGTTTGGTAGCAGCATGCGATGGCATTTGTAGCACAGCATGAGATCTGTGACATATCGGTTTGGTAGCACAGCATGCAGACTGTGACATATCGGTTTGGTAGCACAGCATGCAGATCTGCGACATATCGGTTTGGTAGCACAACATGCAGATCTGCGACATATCGGTTTGGTAGCACAACATGCAGATCTGTGACATATCGGTTTGGTAGCACAACATGCAGATCGTTGACATCGGGTTTGGTAGCACAACATGTAGATCTGTGACATATCGGTTTGGTAGCACAGCATGTAGATCTGTGACATATCGGTTTGGTAGCACAGCATGTAGATCTGTGACATATCGGTTTGGTAGCACAGCATGCAGATCTGCGAAAATCGGTTGGTAGCAACAACATGCAGATCTGTGACATATCGGTTTGGTAGCACAACATGCAGATCTGACATACGTTTTGTGCAACATCAGACTGAAACGGTTTGGTTAGCACAACAATGCAGATCTGTTGACATATCGGTTTGGTAGCACAAACATGCAGATCTGTGACATATCGGTTTGGTAAGCACAGATGTAGATTGTGACATATCGGTTTGGTGCACAACATGCGATCTGTGACATATCGGTTGGTAGCACACATGCAGATCTGGACATATCGGTTTGGTCGGTGCACAACATGTAGATCTGTGACATATCGGTTTGGTAGCACAGCATGCAGATCTGTGACATATCGGTTTGGTAGCACAACATGCAGATCTGCGACATATCGGTTTGGTAGCACAGCATGCAGATCTGTGACATATCGGTTTGGTAGCACAACATGCAGATCTGTGACATATCGGTTTGGTAGCACAACATGCAGATCTGCGACATATCGGTTTGGTAGCACAACATGCAGATCTGCGACATATCGGTTTGGTAGCACAACATGCAGATCTGCGACATATCGGTTTGGTAGCACAACATGCAGATCTGCGACATATCGGTTTGGTAGCACAGCATGCAGATCTGTGACATATCGGTTTGGTAGCACAACATGCAGATCTTGAACATATCGGTTTGGTGCACAGCATGCAGATCTGTCGACATATGGTTTGGTAGCACAGCATGCAGATCTGTGACATATCGGTTTGGTTAGCACGATGCAGATCTGCGACATATCGGTTGGTTAGCACAGCATGCAGATCTGGACATATCGGTTGGTAGCACAGCATGGAGATCTGTGACATATCGGTTTGGTAGCACAGCATGCAGATCTGTGACATATCGGTTTGGTAGCACAGCATGAGATCTGTGGACTATCGGTTTGGTAGCACAGCATGCAGATCTGGACATATCGGTTTGGTTAGCAAAGCATGTAGATCTGTGAAATCGGTTTGGTAGCACAACATGCAGATCTGTGACATATCGGTTTGGTAGCACAGCATGCAGATCTGTGACATATCGGTTTGGTAGCACAGCATGTAGATCTGTGACATATCGGTTTGGTAGCACAGCATGCAGATCTGTGACATATCGGTTTGGTAGCACAAGCATGGCAGATCTGTGACATATCGGTTTGGTTTAGCACAGCATGCAGATCTGTGACATATCGGTTTGGTTAGCACAGCATGCTAGATCGTGGACATATCGGTTGGTAGCACAGCATGCAGTCTGTGGACATATCGGTTTGGTAGCACAGCATGCGAGCTTGACATATCGGTTTGGTAGCAACAGCATGCAGATCTGTGACATATCGGTTTGGTAGCACAGCATGCAGATCTGTGACATACGGTTTGGTAGCACAGCATGCAGATCTGTGACATATGGTTTGGTGAGCACAGCATGCAGATCTGTGACATATCGGTTGGTTAGCACAGCATGCAGATCTGTGACATATCGGTTTGGGTAGCAACAGCATGCAGATCTGTGACATATCGGTTGGTAGCACAGCTGTAGATCTGTGACATATCGGTTTGGTAGCACAGCATGCAGATCTGTGACATATCGGTTTGGTAGCACAGCATGAGATCTGTGACATATCGGTTTGGTAGCACAGCATGCAGATCTGCGACATATCGGTTTGGTAGCACAGCATGCAGATCTGTGACATATCGGTTTGGTAGCACACAGCATGTAGATCTGTGTGACATATCGGTTTGGTAGCACAGCATGTAGATCTGTGACATATCGGTTTGGTAGCCACAGCATGCAGATCTGTGACATATCGGTTTGGTAGCACAGCATGCAGATCTGTGACATATCGGTTTGGTAGCACAGCATGCAGATCTGTGACATATCGGTTTGGTAGCACAGCATGAGATCTGTGACATATTCGGTTTGGTAGCACAGCATGCAGATCTGTGACATACGGTTTGGTAGCACAGCATGCAGATCTGTGACATATCGGTTTGGGTTAGCACAGCATGCAAGATCTGGGACATATCGGTTTGGTAGCACAGCAATGCAGATCTGTGACATATCGGTTGGTAGCACAGACATGCAGATCTGTGACATATCGGTTGGTAGCACAGCCTGCAGATCTGTGACATATCGGTTTGGTAGCACAGCATGCAGATCTTGGACATATCGGTTTGGTAGCACAGCATGCGAGATCTGTGACATATCGTTTGGTAGCACAGCATGCAGATTGGACATATCGGTTTGGTAGCAAGCATGCAGATCTGGACATATCGGTTTGGTAGCACAGCATGCAGATCTGTGACATATCGGGTTGGTAGCACAGCATGCAGATCTGTGACATATCGGTTGGTAGCACAGCATGCAGATCGTGACATATCGGTTTGGTAGCACAGCCATGCAGATCTGTGACATATCGGTTTGGTAGCACAGCATGCAGATCTGTGACATATCGTGTTGGTAGCACAGCATGCAGATCTGTGACATATCGGTTTTGGTTAGCACAGCATGTAGATCTGTGACATATCGGTTGGTAGCACAGCATGCAGATCTGTGACATATCGGTTTGGTAGCACAGCATGAGATCTGTGACATATCGGTTTGGTTAGCACAGCATGAGATCTGTGACATATCGGTTGGTAGCACAGCATGAGATGGGACATATCGGTTGGTAGCACAGCATGTAGATCTGTGACATATCGGTTTGGTAGCACAAAGCATGCAGATCTGTGACAATCGGTTTGGTAGCACAGCATGCAGATCTGTGACATATCGGTTTGGGAGACAGCATTGGATCTGTGACATATCGGTTGGTAGCCAAGCATGCAGATCCTGGACATCTCGGTTGGTGCACAGCATGCAGATCTGTGACATATCGGTTTGGTAGCACAGCATGCAGATCTGTGACATATCGGTTTGGTAGCACAGCATATCGGTTGATATCTATAAATGGAGCAATCCAAAGGGCCATTTATTCTGTGATTTTCTTTTAACATGGGAATGAAGCAGGGGGTCCCCAGAGCTGAACCCCATTCATTGCAGCTCCGGGGACCCCCTGCTTTTGCAGATACAGACCTTATATGCTGTGCCGGGAGCTGCTCCCGCGTCACATGGGCCAATAGGAAGCCGAACCTGATGATTCATGGCTTCCTATTGGCCTGCAGAGCTCAGGAGCTTTGAAACATCGCCATTAAGTGAACCCTGCTAGGCGAGCGGCTACCGGCACCCCCTACATGGGTCTGTAACTCCAGAAGCAGGGTGCCCCCAGAGCTCAAATTAGTGGGGTTCAGCTCCGGAGACCCCCTGCTTCAATCCTATGTTAAAAACAAAAATTGCATCCTTTGGATTGCCTTTTTAAGGATCATAATTTAAGCAAATTTGAGGCACTGTTTAAATTTTTTTATTAATTTTGCACCATTTCCCATGAAGATACTTTGCATCAGTTTTGCTCTAATTGCACCAGTTAGCAATTTTGCATAAATTTTTTTTTATAAAGGGTGCGGCAATATTAGGCGTGTGCGTCAGTGTTAGGCGTGTGCATCAGTGTTAGGCGTGTGCGTCAGTGTTAGGCGTGTGCGTCAGTGTTAGGCATGGGCGAATGTCTTTGCATTCGTTTTGCAAATGGTTTCATATTTTTCTTCTCAATTTCACATTTTTCGCATGACTCCCAGTTGTGCAAGTGTTAATGTCGCATGGGGAGAAAAAAGAAGGCAAACTTCGCCTGATCTGGAACTGTAGCCAAAATGTTGCACACATGTTTAGTGAATATAATGGAGCGGGTCTGCATCAATTCAACCTGCCAGGCCCGATGCTCCATTAATCTATTTTGCTCAGACCAAGAAGCTGAAATAACAAGCTTCATACATATGGAGCAGGATGCAAATTGACACAGATGAAAACCTTGCTCCACGCTCATACATATCCACCAGAAAACCTTTAAAGGTGCAGAGAAACTTTTTTCTGTTAGGTTTTAGGCTAAGTCTCCGCTAGCGCTGATCGGGCTGAGCTGGCGGCGCTTGCGGAGGGGACTTACATAGATAGATATATGCAAGTCCCCGCTCACGCGGCGCTCGTGCGCTTAGGTAAACAAAAAAACTATACTTACCCGCGCGCTCAACTACCCACAATGCCCACCCCTCCCCCGCGAGTACAAGCAGGACGCCCAGCGCTCATGCTTGGAGCACTCTCCAAGCATGAGCACGCTCAGCGCCAGCGGGGACTTAGCCTTAGCCTAGAGAGAAAAGAGCAGATTGGGTGACCCCCTCGCTGCAAGTTACAGGGAGGCGGAAGCGAATGAGATGCTTGAGCTTGTATTAATGATGTAGACAAGAGACAGCTGTGCAGAATGTGGTATATAAACGCGTGATGTAAACTGGCAGAAGCAGATTAAGAAATACATGTAAATGTTAGAGTAACGACACAGCAATAGTACTGTACATTCCCCCTTTCTTACCTAAGCGGGCAATTGTTTGGGGCTCCTGTTATAGATCTGTAAAAATCCTTATGGTGTGATTAACGTAATGGCTGCCTCAGTCAGTGTAACTCAGCAGCTACAATGTATTCTTATATTACTAAGGCGACATTATCTATTGTTACAGCTTACAGCTCAAACTGCTGGGAATAGTGTCAACAATTGTCACAAACAGGAAATTGTTGCAAAGATCTTGCACTTCTTGGAAGGTGGGTTAAAACATGCTCTAGAAATCAAAGGATGCTGTAAAACGCATTAAGCGTTGAATATTTTTTCTAAAATGCAGTATCTAGTACTACAGAGCTGATTTTTTTTTAACTCATAAGATTTCACATGTTTTGCTGCTTAAACTAGATAAGAGAAAGAAGCAGAATGGGAGATAGTTGCAATAAGGGGCATGTTGTAATGAGAAGTGTATAATAAAATATACCTTGTTGCAGAGTTGGAGATGGCAGTGAATGTTACCGTGTGACACAAGCAGAATACTGCACACACAAGGAGACAAATAACAGGTGTGATCGCTGAGAACTGCCATTATACTGAATCAGCCCTTTAATATGTGTACAGTTACCATAATAATATTCTATATAGTGTAGTATTTAATTGTTATGGGATAGAAGCTGTCAAACAGAACAAGAGATAGAGTAGGTGGGTATGTTGTAAAGGGTGAAGAACAGAATGGGATATTACTTTGCATGAAATGTGGAGGCAGAAGCAGAAAGAAAGATAGCTGTGAATGTTTATCCGCTAGGACCAGGACAAGAGGTCGCTATGAACGTTAGAATGAAAATAGCGGTGCGGTATGAAGGAAGTTCCAGGTCCTATTCAATTATATGAAGCAGTGATCCCTTGCTTGGGAACATACATATACATATATATATCTATTCGTGTTAGCAGTGCTTAATAATCAAAAATGAAAAGACGCTACTGTTCTGTGGCTAACGAAATGCTTTTATTTGTGCGAGCTTTCGAGAAACACTGATCTCTTCTTCCGGCGGTGTTACGCTGATCTCTTCTTCCGGCGGTGTTACACTGATCTCTTCTTCCGGCGGTGTTACGCTGATCTCTTCTTCCGGCGGTGTTACGCTGATCTCTTCTTCCGGCGGTGTTACGCTGATCTCTTCTTCCGGCGCTGTTACACTGATCTCTTCTTCCGGCGATGTTACAATGGATAAAGCAAGAAAGGGTTTACTTAAAACCAGTGCATCCCGGAATGTATCTGTGACTATTCGTTAGTCACAGAACAGTATCGTCTATTCGTTTTTGATTATTACGCTCGGCTAACACGGTACTGAAACCTCTACATCTATATATATACGGTTTAAGTTATGGTGGGTGAAAAAGGCAACAAGAAACCTCCACCGTATTGCATATAGCAAATAAAAAGATCACTTGTGAGCACATTCGCTTGTCTTAGGCAGGTCTGCACCCCGCCTTTCAACATAGGCTGCATGTAACAATGGTTTTTCAGGCAAAAGGTGACACGGTGAGCTCATTTGCATGTAATTTCCCAGAATCCCTTGCTGCAGTGGAAACACTGTATGCTGGGGATAATGGTGAAAGGCAGGGTTGCAGACCTGTCTAAAAGACATGTGAATGTGATCACAAGTCAGGACATACTTGAAAACGAGAGGTAACTCTCAATGTATTACTTTCTGGTAAAATATTTTATAAATAAATAAACAAGTGATCTCTCTATATATATGTAGCGGTCATGTAAAATGCCTACAGTCATCTCTCCTGCTGGCAGTAAGGCCTGGTAAGTGTGGGCATGCCAGCAGTAATCATGGAGGTTTCCCCTCACACCCTGGTGGGGTGCTCTGTGTATGGCTGGGACTGGTCACATGCTCTGACTCCATGGTTAGTGATGTCAGAGATGTGTCAGCCTCAGAAGCTTACATAAGGCACAGCACTGTGTTCTAAAGTTAGTTGAAGTTGATGTGGAGTAGCAAAGTAGTTGGTTGCTGAGTGTTGCTGGAAAGCTCTTGTCAGGGCTGAGGAGGAGTTCTGTCAGTTATGTTATAGTACTCCATGGGAGGCTGTGTCCAGGGACCTGGCACAGGACAGTGATTCCTGCGGGAATAGTGAATCCCTGATCTGGGTGACATACCTAACCAAAGGGAGCACTGGCGAGATGAGCGGCTGAAGATACTCCTTGTGGAGGGCAGTTGCCTTGCCGTGTCAATAAAGATGAGTTCAGCCAGAAACCCTCTCGTGTATCTATCTGGGATGAGAGTACAGAGAGGAGCACCACGGAGGAGTTCCTCGCCAGGATCATCCCCATGCGGACGCAGGGACCCTGGTGAGGTGGAGGCGCTGCACTGGAACTAGGTGAGACTCAGCACCCTACCTCAGCTGCCTGTCTGACGGGTTCTCCCCACACACCATCATGCGGGAGACTCAGGAGTCCTGTAGCCAGCAGGTGCACCATATGACATATCCACACTGTAATGGGGTCCGGTTAGACCACAGGGGCCAATGTGAGATTGGGTGGGTCAGGCCGGGCCAGAAATACCGTTACATATAGATATGTGGCTGTAACACAAATTGTTTGAAAGATATAGCTGCATTTCTGAGACCCCCCACTAGGTGTCAGTCCTCTGCAGAACATCTCACCCCCCCCCCCCCCCCCCCCCCCCCTTCCACCCCCCAAACTTGCCAGCGTTTCGTAAGGAAATCCTGACTTAATAATACGATTGGAAAAATAATTGTTATGACCGGAATTCCTCCCGTAGGAAAAGGAACGTGGAAACTTCGCGTGGGATCTCTCGGAGAGGGACATCGGGCGTTACGGCAGGGGGGCGCACGCTGGCTACCTATACATTGTATCCCTATATACCTATACATTGTATCCCTATATACCTATACATTGTATCCCTATACACCTATACATTGTATCCCTATATACCTATACATTGTATCCCTATAAACCTATACGTTGTATCCCTATATACCTATACGTTGTATCCCTATATACCTATACATTGTATCCCTATATACCTATACATGGGGAAGGGAGTTGAGAGGGAGGATGGGGGAGGCAGAACATTACATCACGGGCAACGCCGGGTATATCAGCTAGTATATATATATATATATATATATTACACTTTTGCCGTCGCTACTAATTCACAAAGGTGACACACAGAGCTATATTTACTACATTCTGTAGCCCCATTCATCTGAATAGGCAGCAAAACAATTATATTTAAAAGAAGCAATTTACGCGATGATTTAAAAAATTTGTACACAGGTTTGAAGCAGGGGGTCTCCTGAGCGGACCCCATCCATTTCAGCTCCGGGGACCCCCTGCTTCCCGATATATAGATCTCCAAAGGGGGTGCTGGTATGTCGGTGAAGTTTAAGGCTCCCGCGTCACATGGGCCAATAGGGTGCCGAACCTGATGACATCACAGCTTCCTATTGGCCCGCAGGGTGCAGGACTTAGAAACTCCGCCATTACATGAACCCTGCTAGCTGTGCAGAGCAGCTAACGGCACCCCTACAAAAAGTAAGTATCTCAGGAAGCAGGGGCTCCCCAGAACTGAAATTAATGGGGTTCAGCTCCGGAGACCCCCTGCTTCAATCCTGTGTGGGAAAAAAGAAAAATAACTGAAAGGAAAATAAATCTCCAGCTTGGATTGCCTCTTTAATGAGCCGAGCTGGAAGGTGATTTATGGAGTAGCAGTGCTTAGTAAATATGGCCCACAGTGTCTCAGGTACCAACTGAGACACTCCTGAGGTGCAGTGCCCCTATCCCCACTACCACCTAAAGCTCCATTTGAGGCCAGATATGGTGTTTGTCCTGCCATCAATTTTTGTGATGTTCTGAGAAACACAAAATCAAGAAAGCGTCCTGCTAATCATCCCCTTGAACCACAGCCCATTTGGTACGAACCCCTAAAGAAGAGACTTGTGAGGTTTCGAAAGTTCTGCACAATATAATTTCACGAAAGAAGAACTCGCGTTGAAATATTAAAAGCAATGTGTATAGAGCTGAAAATGGAAGTATATCTTGTATCTGCTTACATTACCCCTGCTTTTTATTTATTCTTTAAGGCAGGGGTTCTCAACTCCAGTCCTCAAGTCGAAGACTGAGCCACTGATTGAGCCACCTGTGCTGAAGCAGGGATATCCTGAAAACCTGACCTTGGGGGGAGGCGGGGGGGGGGTGTCTTGAGGAGTGGAGTTGAGAACCCTTGCATTACGGGAGCTAAAAGGGTTAACATAATGGACTGAAATGTGCTCGAACCATAAAGGCAAAACCACGCTCTTTACTTCCAATTTAGCTGCACATGATCTCTGGGCCCCCCACATTTTCCACGCACAAAAGCTGTGGGCATATAAAATGCATGAGACATAGGACAGAAAAGAAGGAGAAGAACAGGACGGGATGAGGAATTCGGTGAGAAATTTGTGCCACAATGTGTGGGAGGCAGACAGGATCCGTGCAGACAGCTTTATGATAGTTTTATACATCCTCCCAGAGTTTTTTTCACTGTAATGATTGCAGTGTCACTTTCAGGCAAGGTTTCTGTCTCTGGATAGAACAGACTGGCTGCTCTGTGAGGGACCAGCTGTGCTGTAAGGGCCATGTACTGCAGTAATACATGTTATCAATCACCACCTTCCAACATCAAACGGTCAGCCTGTCCTGATTTAAGGTCTAGACTTGGCTGTGAGCCCTACCACATGAAGGATGGGAATTCGGGAACCTTGAAAGTGAACTGAATGAAAAGCCACAGTGTAACCTGAACATGAATGTCATTTCTAAAACACAGGTATTGAGGAACCCAGCTCATAAGGAAAAGGGGAGATAAGTCGGTACAGGTGAGGGGTCACTGCTCAGATGTTACAGGTACAGACAGCTACTGGTGAGGGGTCCTGGGTCTGACATTATAAGCACATACATACAGGTGAGGGGTCCTGGCCTGACATATGTATAGACAGTTACAGGTGAGGGGTTCTGGGTCTGACATTATACGTATAGACAGTTACAGGTGAGGGGTCGTGTGTCTGACATTATTCGTATAGAGAGTTACAGGTGAGGGGTCCTGGGTCTGACATTATTCGTATAGACAGTTACAGGTGAGGGGTCCCTGCTCAGATGATATTACAAGTACAGACCGTTAAAGGTGAGGGATCCCTGTTCAAATATATCAAACATGATCAGACAGGGTCAGGTGCCTCACACATTACAGGTATAGACAGGTGTAGACAGTTACAAGGGGCAGGAAAGTGAACGTTATCTCACAGTCATTACATCACATCCTTTTGTGTCCCAGATACTTTATAACAGTTTGTCTTTGAGCCAACCCAGTTATCTCCTTCCTGTCACTCACCCTCAAACTGTCCTCAATTCTCACCCTCTAAGAGACAGACAAAACAGACAAATTGGATTTTGCTACATCAGCCAGTGGATTCAATAACCTTTGTAACAAGACGTGTCTCCCCTCTCAGCACACACTGTCAGCCTGGGATTAGTCCCTGCGAGATCTTCTCAAATCACTGAACAGCACTGTGCCCCGGTGACAAAAGCAGTCATGGGAACCGTAACTGGTCTGAATCATCCAGTATATACTGTACCTAATCTATTCATACAGGGGTTCTGAAGTGTAGTCTTCAAGACAAAACCCCTCTGAACAGGTCAGGCTTTGAGGATATCCCAGCTACAGCACAGGTGGCTCAATCAGCCACTGATTGAGCCACCTGTGCTGAAGCTGGGATATCCTTAAAACCTGACCTGTTGGGGGGTGGGGGTATTGAGGACTAGACGTCAGAACCCCTGTATTAATGAATGCACTTACGTGCAACACAATGCTCTTATTCACTGCACTTCCATATACTCCTGCTGTCTCACAACGAGAATTGCAAGCTCTTCAGGCAAAGACTTTCTATTTTCCAATATTTTCATTTAATGTGCTTTCCCCCTTTATTTCCTGTATGATGTCCTATGTCTATAAATCACCGAGTGTAAGGGTGATGATATGAAAATAAAAAGGTATACATACATATAAAACATTCAGTGTGAATGAATGGAAAAAATTGTATTTGATTTGTCAATGACTGAGCCACCTGTGCTGAAGCAGGGGTATCCCTAATACTGACCCTTGAGAACGGGAGTTGGCAACCCCTGCAATACTTGCTTTAAAGGGTTGGTTAGAACCCATTTTACTGGTTTAATGCTGAAGTATTTTCACAGTTTACATTTTGAGAACCAAGTAAAGAAATATTGTTTTTAGAAAAAGTATTTATTATTAACAACGTTAATATATTTATTAGTGGCAGAGTGCCCAGAAATGACGACTTCAAAATATATTATTATACAGTGGTTACACCTTTTAATTCAGACCGTGCACCGACTCTGCTTCGGATCAAACAATAAGTGATATAAAGGTTGGTAATCATTGCGTGAGGCTAATGTGACAAGGACATAAACCCCCCAGAGCAAAGCTGGAGCTATTTATCATGTCATCTACATATCATATATCCAGCACTTTGTACATTCTGTGTATTGTATTATTTCGTTTTACATCCAGACCTTGATAAGTAGCTGCTTCCAGCGTCACAATAACCAGCTCTGCTGCGGTTTACAGATGTTTACAAGTCAAACTGCCAAGGGCCAATTTGGATGCAGGAAGGGGTTTATAAGGCCGCGATTATAGTGCCCGTGTGACATCGCTCGCGCCGCAAATAAAATTTGTCTTTGCCGCGCTACGGCCGGGTCAAGTGCGCGGTTCAGCAAATGAGGACGAACCGCTCACGTGACCTCACGGCCACGCCTCCCGATATCCTCAAGCCTCAGTGCATGTTTCGTGCGCGCATGACATTGCGCATGCGCGCCCCGACTATAATCTCCACCTAAGGAGTAACACAGTGAAGACGCTCCCTGTGGAGAAAAGTGTAGGGAAATTGCTGAGGCAGCTTATGCAGAAGGCAACGCCTGTCCCAACACCATCCAAAATGCAGCTACCTGAATCATCTACATCACTCACCGCTCCACTTCTGCTGCTCCACTATGCAAATCCCTACACTGGCTTCCCATATCTGTTAGAATCAAATTTAAAACCCTATTTTTAATTTACTAAACTCTCAACAACGCTGCCCCCCCCCCTACATCTCAGCAACACATATATCCCTAAATGCCCCCTCCGCCTGCCTTATTACCTCTCACTTCCGCTTACAAGACTTGTCCCGTGCTGCTCCCTCTCTCGGGAATTCCCTAAGGCCAGGTCCCCGCTGGCTACTGCAGCGCCCACTGTGGCGGACGCTGCAGGGACATGAGCCGCCCCACAATGGGTTCGGGCCTGCTGCGAGGGGGGGGGGGCTGGGCTTGCTGTGAGGGGGGGGGCGCCGTGCTGCGCCAACAGAAACTCCTGCTCTCAAGAAAATTGAGATCAGGACACGCGACGGAGCGCTAAGCTACACCCCCCACCGGTTCAGCCAATAAGGGCGAACCAGCCGGGTGACATCACGGCCGCGCCCCCGTCACTCCCCCCCGTCTTTCCCCCTGCAGCTCACTGTAGACCGGGGGACTCAGCTGCATGCGCCGCCTGCCTGGCAGACGCGCGTGCAGCGCAGGCAGCGGGGCCGTAGCCTAACACGCACCATCAGACTCTCCCCCAGCTTTCAGATATTAAAAAACTCTGAAAAGTCACCTTTTCTAGGAAACCTATCTGGCAAACACCTAACATACACCCCTCCCAGCCCTATTGGGACCTGCTGTGCAGCTGGATCAAACCCCTCACTAACACCCACAAGACTAAATGGGATCAGCTGTGTGGCTGGACCACACTCTATCCTGAAGCACGGTCCCAAACCGAGCAGCCACTTTACCTTTTGTTTCAACATTGTCCCTTATTCCCTCTAGCTTGTAACCTCCTAGGAGCAGGGCCCTCATCTTCTGCATGGGTATGTCCTTATTTGGTATGTCATTCTGCTTACGTCATTTATATCATACTGTACCCGCTACGAAATATGCTGGTGCTTTACAAATAAACGAGATTATTACTATCTGAAGACAGCTTAGCCAGAAGCAGAACATTTTTAATTTCCATTTTTATTGCAAAGGTTTTATCATTTTTGGGCTAAGTCTACAAAGCCCTGTGTGTCCATCTGCAAACAGTTATTTTAATGTGTTTAAAGGTGCAATTCCACATAGCTGGACAATTGAATTTCTTAGGGACCTCTGCATGGGGAAGTATTTGTCACTCAAGAGTTTTATTTCCCCTTATCAAAGACCCAATAAAGTTATTAGCAGATGGGGAGGGGGGATCTGGCTGCACAGGCGCTCACTGGTCACACAGAGGAAATCAAACCCCCTTCCAACTAACTTTAAAATATAAACCAAAAATACTTACAGGTGTCAGATTTTGGTATAAAGGGTAACAATTACCCAGATAAGACCCCTTCAACATGTCACTCGAATTGGATCACTTTAGTCGTAGGAGGGATTGCCCCTTTTATAAAGTTCATGTGCATAACTGACAATAGACTCCAGATCAACTCTGTAATAAAGATCCAGTCCTGGTTTTGTATTTTCATCTGCACCTCTTAGCAACTTTGGTATACAAGAGCACAGTGAAGGAAGAGCAGCCCCTTACCACTCTCCCCAACAGGTCAGGTTTTAAGGCTATCCCTGCTTCAGCACAGGTGGCTCAATCAGTGGCTCAGTGGCTTGAGGGATATCCTGAAAACCTGACCTGTTTGGGGGGGGGGGTGGGGGGAGCTTGGTGACTGGAGTTGAGCACCCCGATATACTTCCTGACTGAATTCAGCAGCGATAAAACACCCCATATTGCTTTGGGATACACATCAAGCAGCCCTGAATATCCTACTCACGACTTTCACATTTATGCCCATAAAAAAGGCAATCGCGGACCATATGTGATTGAGAATTATTAGCTGGGAGCCAGCAGTCTCACAGAACAGTTGCCATGAAATATGCATGCTGTGAGATGTGTGCGATTCTATGAGTTACAGTGAGACAATGAGACGGGCGGCTGCAACGTGTGTAAGGAAGCAGACATGAGAAGATGGGGTTCATTCCCATTACTGCAATGAATACAAAACCAATATAAAACTGCAGATATTTGTTGCACTGTAAAGCAGACTTCAAATAGTGGTTTATGAATGTGGTAGAAGAATTCCCTACGATTTCTTATTAAATCCCATATTACAGGGGTTCTCAACTCCAGTTATCAAGACCCCCCCCTACCCCCGCCAACCCCAACAGGTCAGGTTTTCAGGATATTCATGCGTCAGTACTGGTAGCCAACTAACCACACTTCTAAACTTTTTCTTAAAATTGATTTCAAATTTGGCTCGGGGCATTTTCCATCCCTCTTTAGAAAAACAAGATATGTAGGTGTAATTTAGAAAAGAAATTCACACTTAATTTTTAATTATTATTATTATTATTATTAATAATAATAATAATAATCTAAAAGGTGAACCTGTTCTAAACCTGATTAAACTGCAAGATCCTTGTGTTGGAATTAAACAAGGGCTAAAATGAATGTGTCAAAATCCTACCAGTTTCCCCTCTGACTTGGAGAAACGCAATTAAATATTAATATAATTTCACCTCTACTGGAAGATAGGGTCCCTTGTAACTGCCTGCAGGCTCTGAGCAAAATCACAGCTAGGGAGAAATCCCACCCAATGCATAGTCTGAGAAACAGTGAGCTACTGTACTGACTGTACATGGTCCCCTCAAATAATGTCACATTGAAGTTACAATGTATTGAAAGTATTCAGCCATGTAGCACAACACATTTGATGGATTCTACCTTAACTAGGTGAATATACTCAGATTCCAAAATGATCCCCGCCTGAGGTATTATTCCTTAGAACAGGAGCGGCCAATTCCAGTCCTCAAGAGCCTCCAACAGGTCAGGTTTCCAGGATATCCCTGCTTCAGCACAGGTGGCTCAGTCATCATGACAGCAGCACCTGTGCTGAAGCAGGGATATCCTGTAGTCCTGACCTGTGTGTGGCCCGTGAGGACTGGAGTTGGCCGCCCCCTGTGTTAGAAAATACAGAATGGTGGCCACATCTAGTCGGAAAAAAATATTCTGCATCAATATTTCTCAGAAATCGCAAGATGCAGCAATAATTGGCAATGAAAAATGCGACCGGATTAAACCATGAATAAGTGCAGGCATTTTATTTTCTAAAAGAAAAAATATCCTCGAACCGTTAAGCTTTAAAAGGGGTTGTCATCAAATATTATTGGTATTAATCAGTAGAAGTACAGTTAGTAGGAATATGTTCTCTTATAAAAATCAGTGAGGGGTGAGTGGATACGAGTGGGAGCAAACAAAAGGAATGGCTGTTTGGTGATGGGAAGTATGCTAGAAAACAAGAGATGGATGGATAATTGGATAAATGGATGAATGGTCTGCAGTGTGTGTCAGAGCAATGAGTGACAGACCTGTACAGAGGCAAAGGCTGGTTTGAATAGACATGTAGTGGCTACACTTATATTCTATGGGAAACAGTACTAAGGTGCATGATATTAAAGGAGCAATTGATGCAATATTTTTTTTACACAGGTTTGAAGCAGGGGGTCTACGGAGCCAACCCCCCCCCCCCCCCATTCATTTCAGCTCTGGGGACCCCTTGCTTCCAGAGATACTTACCTTCAAGAAGGGGGTGGTGGTATCTGAGCAAAGTTTAAAGCTCCCGCACCACGCAGACTAATAGCAAGCTGAACCTGATGACATCATGGCTTCCTATTGGCCAGCATGGCGCCGACGCTTTGAAACGCCGCCATTAAGTGATCCCTGATATCTGAGCACCCCCTACGGAGATAAGTATCTTTGGAAACAAGGGGTCCCCGGAAACAGGGGGTTCAGCTCCGGCAACCCCAAAGTATCTTTGGAAACAGGGGGTTCAGCTCCGGCAACCCCATGCTTCAACCCCGTATGAAGAAGAAACACTGCCCAGTTGGATTGCCTCTTTAAAAGGATCTACAGGTAATACACACCGCTCAGGTTAATGTCACGTAGAGAGGTCGCCTTATTGTGAGGGACAGGTGGAGTAGTAGTAAAATCAGAGAGTTGTGGCGGAAACACAATAACAGAAACTCACATTGAAATGGCATGTATAAAAAGGGTAATAGGCTTAAGCAGAGAAATGACACGTATACACAAGATAAAAGGCTTAAACATACCAGTGACAGGTGTATATAGGGTAATATCAGGCTTAATAAAAAAAAATGACAGACAGATTAATCTGAGGCTCAAATAGAGCAATAGCAGGTATACTTTATAGGGTAATTTGCTACACAGGGTAATAACAGTTATGCTACACAGGGTAATAACAGTTATGCTACACAGGTTAATAACAGGTATGCTACACAGGGTAATAAAAGGGATGCTACACAGGGTAATAACAGGTATGCGACACCGGGCAATAACAGGTATATTGCACAGAGCGATAACAGGTATACAGGCATACCCCACTTTAAGTACACTCACTTTAAGTACACTCGCGAGTAAGGACATATCGCCCAATAGGCAAACAGCAGCTCACGCATGCGCCTGTCATCTCGTCCTGAACAGCAATACCGGCACCCTACCTGTACCAAAGCTGTGCGCAAGCGGGGAGACTATAGAGCCTGTTACAAATGCGTTATTTACATCAGTTATGCACGTATATGACGATTGCAGTACAGTACATGCATCGATAAGTGGGAAAAGGTAGTGCTTCACTTTAAGTACATTTTCGCTTTACATACATGCTCCGGTCCCATTCCGTACGTTAATGCGGGGTATGCCTGTACTACACAGGGCAATAACAGTTATTACCCTGTCATTACCCTGTGTATAACAGGTTCACACTAAATAATTTCGGAAGCACGAAGGGAAACCAGAGACCTGTGAAGTGGTCAGCCCAGAACAGATATGGAGTAAAAGACTGAAGGAAAACATTAATATACAGTGTATAGGCAGATACATATGTCCACATTAATGAAACTGTGCACACAGTGTTTATTGATGGTGCTATTGGTATTGAGTGAACTTCCTGCTTTTGCACTTGATAAAATCTTCCCAATAGAAATCAATGCCAAGAGCACACAGGGAAAAGCAGACTCAAACTGAACATGTGTGCACAAGCATTACGCTAAGTGACAGGGAAAAGGTGTTGTACTGTTCTTGATTTCAGGACTGACTAGTTATATTAAATACAGCAGAGAAGCTACTTTCAAACTTGATTTTAGTACAGTTTATGCTACAAGAGAACAAAATGGGAGCTTCATTTAATATAATTTGAGCTTCCTTTAGAAATGAGTGAATTTTTATTTTCGAAAGAAAAGTTGTATCAGCATCGCTCCCTAAAACCACAACACAGATAATGTTACACAATTACAGCATGTTCCAACTGGGCAACTGAAGAAATTCAGCATTGTAGGAACAGGCAGAAAGGGGACAATGCCTTTACTGTGGGAGTTAGTTATTCATTAAAGTGTGATGTGCCTCTTGGGTATTACTGCAAAGAAGTCCCATTGAAGTCAGTGGGAGTTATTGTGTTGTTGGTTTCCAATCAGCACTATCACACTTAATAAATATATTAACCCACAAAGTCTGAATCAGGTAAATGCGGAAACATGACGGTGGCCTAGTGCTTTACTGTGTCACTGACATTGCATAGGGCTCCTTGTATCTTTAAGAAATCTCTTAATGTGTTATATACAATATCAACGCTATATACACTTTAACACCATTATAAAATGTGGGTTAATAGCAGGGTCACACAACCCTGAAGTAATACAATTTACTCCTGCAAGTTGTGGAATAATATTGTTATCATAAACAAAACTAAAAGGAACAGTTCATGCACACATCCTAAGATAAGGTAATGAGAAGTCGGTTCTGTAGCAGGAAGAGAATTCCACACAAGGTAAAAAGAGACTCTCAAAAAGGTCACACAAAGTATGTAACAGATAACAGGGAAGGAAACATGGTGTTTAGACATAGAGTAATTAGACTAGAGATAAGAAGGATTTGTCATGTGATCCGGCCCACAGACAGAAGATAATAAGAGGATTATATGTGGAACACAAGATGACAACAGACTACAGTAATGCAGATGTGCTCAAGTCCAGTCCTCAAGCCTCCCCAACAAGTCAGGTTTTCAGGATAGCCCAGCCTCAGCATAGGTGGCTCAAGCAGAGGCTTAGTGAAAGACTAAGCCTCTGATTTAGCCTCTGATTGAGCCTCCTGTGCTGAAGCAGGGACTGATTGAGCCACTTGTGCTATCTTGAAAACCTGACCTGTTGGGGGGCTTAAGGACTTGAGTTGAGCACTCCTGAACTAATTCACAGTGCAACAGTCACACACACTATGTGACAGTCACATATACAGTAACAATGGAACAGACACTCAGCGGGGTGATGTATTGAAGTAAATTAAGTGTGAATAGTAGTTTGTTTTGACACATTGCTTGCGTTTCAGTCAAGTTGTTACCCAGAAAAGTTGTTGCCACTTGGGGGATGTATCTGATGCAAGCGTAATATGGTAATGTGATGCATTCAGACGCAGAACACATCTCATAATTCGTGGGCGTCATAACTTCTCTTATTGTCACCCGCTATTATTATTGTTTATTTGTAAAGTGCCAACATATTCAGTAGCGCAGTACAAACCCTACATCACAAGCTGACGTACACAGTGCAAAACATGGGTCAGTCCTTAATATATTCATGCAGACACACAAAATAAAAATTATACAATTTGGCTTAAAGTCATCAAAGAGTGGTGCAGGGTATTCTGATGGAGGTGCAGGGTATTCTGATGGAGGTGCGGGTATTCTGATGGAGGTGCAGGGTATTCTGATGGAGGTGCAGGGTATTCTGATGGAGGTGCAGGGTATTCTGATGGAGGTGTGCAGGGTATTCTATGGGGTCAGGGTATTCTGATGGAGGTGCATGGGTGATTCTGATGAGGTTGCAGGGTATTCTGATGGAGTTGCAGGGTATTCTGATGGAGGTGCAGGGTATTCTGATGGAGGTGCAGGGTATTCTGATGGAGGTGCTGTCCATTCAAATCATTCAAATCAATGGCAGGTACGGCCAGATTGGCTGGGATATCACTCATTGAGCTTTGATGACACCCTGGCCTTTGGTCACCTCTATTGTGTATCAATGTAACAGTAATAACAGAATATCGCTGAGGGGGTATTGTGATAAGTTACTGGGGTATACGTATCCATAGGGTTTGTAATAAATACTTGGGTATACAGGTACACATAGGGGGTATTGTAATAATACTGGAGTATACAGATAAACAGGGGTATTATAATAAATACTTGGGTATCAGATACCACTGGATTTGTAATAAACTTGGGGTATACAGATACACAAAGTGTATTGTAATAAATACTTGGGGTATACAGGGATATTGTAATAATACTTGGGGTTACGATACCACACAGGTATTGTAATAAATACTGGGGTTAATGGAGTATTGTAATAATACTTGGGGTATACAGATATACATAGGGTATTGTAATAATACTTGGGGTATACAGATACACACTGGATATTGTAATATACTTGGGGTATACAGATACACAAGTGTATTGTAATAATACTTGGGGTATACAGGATAATTGTAATAATACTTGGGGATACATACCACAGGGGTCTTTTAAAATACTTGGGTACCATAGGGGGTATTGTAATAAATAATATAACACCGTACTACACAAGACCCCAATCAGCAAGTCCGGACCCGAGCTCTCCCACACAGCCCGCATCATCCGCATAAGAGAACCTCCCACCGGGGGAAGCCTGGCAGCAGTGGGGGGGGGGGGGGGGAAGAGACTTCCTCGTCAACCGGACCCTGTCGCGACACAAACACAGCCCAGAAAACCACCGACCGTGAACGCTGGAACATGCCGCCACAGCAGCCTCGATTCCGG
Organism: Ascaphus truei; assembly: GCA_036426205.1. NCBI lineage: Eukaryota > Metazoa > Chordata > Amphibia > Anura > Ascaphidae > Ascaphus > Ascaphus truei. Next base: position 38,346,715 of record CM071573.1, read on the forward strand.
ACCCTGTTCCATTCTAGCTCTTCACCCTCCGAACTCTCCTTGCCCCGGACGGCTCCACCCCGGTTCGGTGCCCTCTTGCCCCCCTTACCTGTTTTTTTAGAGAGGATACGTACTGCCCAACCGGTGTGTGGGGTTAGACTCAATCCGTTTTTTTGGAGATACTTCCCCGTTTTGTTGGTGTGTGAGACTGCAACGTGTGTGGTTGTGGAGTATAGACTGCACGCGGGTGGGGGGAGAGAGAGACTGCACGGGGGAGACCCTGCACCGGGGAGACTGAGAGAAAGAGAAGAGAGACAATGAGAAAGACTGCACAGGACCGCCTGCCGGGGAGGGACTGCTCACACCGGGAGATTCAGAGAGACTGCTCACTCTCAGAGACTGCTCTCATCTTTACACAGACTGCTCAAGCGAAGCTGCTCAGACTGAGAGACTGGTAAAAGAGAACAGAGATCTATTTTACCGAGACTCACAGCTAACTCACTCCGAGACAGACTTAGCATCAGAGTGCAGGAGAGAGAGAAGAGTGTAAAAGAGACATTAGAACGGGAGTGCTCATCTGTGCGAGAGAGAGCGAGAACTATAGTGAGCCTGTGTATGAGTGAGAGATTAGAGAGTGAGAGTGCCTGTGTATGAGTGAGAGATTAGAGAGTGAGTGTGCCTGTGTGTGAGAGTGCCTGTGTATGAAGGTGACAGCGGGTCTGTTATGTCTGTGTGTGAGATAGAGGGAAGGGGGTGGAGGGGGAGTTTACCTTTTAATATTAATTCAAAGCATGCAACATGGTGTATTTTTAATAACCCATTACAAGAGAGTAATAATATTCTCGGAGACAGGCATTAATTATCCCATTATAATTATACACACAGGATCCCTGTGATATTAAAAGTAGGGATCACCCTCAGGCGCAATGTGTTAGGATTCCCTCATTATAAACACACTACTATCACAATACAGGGGTTTCCTTTCTATGGGATTCCCTCCCCCCCTATAACATCTCAGACATTCCTCCTCCATTATAATACCTAGGAACTGCCACCTATAAATGTACAATGATCCCTAGCTATAAAAAATACCATTTGGATTATCCGCTATAATAATCCCTGTGATAATACTCCAGTGAGATGTAATGATAATGTAATGTAATGATTCATGCTGCCCCCCACTGCAGCATGAAGATAAATGTGCACAACTCTGCGCCTTTATCATTTAAACAAACCTCATCACACATTCCTGCCTCCCTCAGCATGTCCACACGTCATCAGTTCTGCTGAATTATTTCATCTGTTTATACTTCAGCTTTATTTTAATTTTTTTTCTTCCAACCTTTTCATGTCTTGGAAATTATCCTACAAGCGACAGCTCAAGATCTTACAAATGCCACAATAATCTGTCACCACACATGTCACGACATCAGCCCTGAGGTGGAACGCATCATTCTGAGTGCAGTGACAGCAGGGACTCGCTGAGTGTGGCAGAAAGGGAATTATGTGGAATAGGTTTGGGGCGATACATCAAGGCCTGTGCCTGGTTAATGACATTTAGTTCTAGCCTGCGTAATCTATCCAGGAAACCCCAAGGCGTGGAAAACAACCTTAATACAAATAGCATATTAGGCCATAGAGTAACTTGGAGAGGAGTAGATCTCGTCATTGCAGGTTGTGGTATCTTTTAGGATCAGCAGCAATAAAAAAAATATCTTCAAGCACATTATGGGTCTTAAAATACAAAATGTATTCAAGCCGTATTAAAGTAGCATATTGGTAGAAAAGCAGGGCCCAAATAAAGTCCAGAGGACACCACCTCTGTCTGACGAAGCATCCTGGTGTTGGGAAACACGTAAGGAGTATTGCATTGGAATTATGCACGTTATGTAAGAACCTTTTTTTTCTACCACTATGCAAAGTTAATATGGATTGATTACATTTTGTATTTTAAGTCCCCTAATGTGCTCGAACATATTTCTTATTGCTGCTGATCTTTGCCGACAAAGGGAGGTTTGAGAATTTCGTGGCCTTCACATCCTTGAAGCCTCTATGATTTATCTCTATTTTTCTGGTATCTTTTAATAGATAAAAGTAAAGGGAGTGGGGAACATTAGATGGGTCAACTGCCCCATAGCTGCTGTCAATCTCTTTGCTAAAGCAGAGGTGCACCCTTCTCTACCAAATAATCTCTGGGACACAACACCTAAATCGCCCAAAAGGCGTGTAAAACTTTGGGTGATGCCATTTGCTGCCATTACAGCTGCTTGATTATTGGGTTGGATAAGGTATTTCAGATGCATATTGAAGCATTTCCATCTTCACATTCTCACAGCTCTACCTCAGCATAATCCCATTTACGTCCTCCCCAACGCCAACTCCCTCACACATTACCTGCTCTCACAGCTCCACCTCCACATAATCCCACTTCTTCCCCAACGCAAACTCCTTCACACATTACCTGCTCTCACAGCTCTACCTCCCCACACTCCCACTTACTGCTTCCCCAACACCAATTCCTTCACACATTACCTGCGAGGTAGGGTAGAGCGTGAGTGAGGAGCAGGTGTAATGTATTGAGGCAGTTGGGGAAGGGAAAGCCAGTAAGTGGGATTGTGCGAGGTTAGAGATGTGTGTGTGAGAGAAGCGGGTTAAGGTGGGTCTAATGTGTGAGGGGTTGGGAGTTGGGGAAGCAGTCTATTAGAGTGGCGTTGTGCAGAAGGTTAGTAGAGCTGTGAGAGCAGGGAGGTAATTGTGAGGGGTTGGGGAAAAGCAGGTATTAGTGGGATTGTGCAAGAGGTGGCTGTGGCCAGGCATGGGAGCGGGAACATGGCGTCGGTACTGCGCCCTGCTCGGCCGGGGCGATTCGTGGACGAACCACTCACGTGACGCGCTTGCGAGTAAGCAAACAATCAAATTTGCTTGCTCTGTAAGAAGCTAGGCACGGAACAGGCGCTGGCGCTCGGCTCACGCTGGCCACAACACATGCCTCAAGTGTTTCAGAGCGGCCGTGAGGCACGCCTCCAGCTCAGACGCCACTCTGACCGAGCCTTAGAGCTGATGAGAGCAGGTTATGTGAAGGAATTGGTGTTGGGGAGCATAAGAGTCTAAGCTGAGAATTCGGGGAGTAGAGCTGTGAAGAGCAGGTAATGTGTGAAGGAGTTGGTGTTGGGGTAAGCAGTTATAATGGGGTTATGCAGCGGTAGATAGAGCGGGAGAGCAGGTAATGTTGTGAGGGATTGGCATTGGGGGAGGGAAGCAAGAAATGGGATATTGAGTGCAGGTAGAGCTGTGAGAGCTGGTAATGTGTGAGGGGGTTGGTGTTGGGAAGCAGTAAGTGGGATTATGCGCGTGTGGAGCTGTGGGAGCAGGTAATGTGAGGGAGTTGGTGTTGGGAAGCAGAACAGGAAGGGGGAGGGTGCGGAGAGTAGAGCGGTAGAGAGAGGTCTAATCTGTGAGGGAGTTGGCGGGGGAAGCAGTAGGGGAAGTGAGAGGTAGAGTGTGGAGAGCAGGTAAGGTGTGAGGGAGTTGGCATTGGGAGCAGCTAATGGGATTGGGCCAGAGGTAGAGACTGTGAGAGCTGGTAATGTGTGAGGAGTTGTGGTGTTGGGGACAAGCGTAGTGTGGGAGTGGGCAGAGGTAGAGGTATAAGCGTGAGAGCAGGTAGTATGTGTGAGGGAGTTTGGCATTGGGAAGCAGTAGATGGGATTATGGAGGTAGAGCTGTGAGAGCTGGTAATGTGTGAGGGGGTTGGTGTTTGGGACAGTAGAAGTGGGATTTGCGCGTGTGGAGCTGTGGGAGCAGGTAATGTGAGGGAGTTGGTGTTGGGGAAGCAGTAAGTGGGAGTGTGGGGAGGTAGAGCTGTGAGAGCAGGTAATGTGTGAGGGAGTTTGGTGGGGGAGGAAGCAGTAAGTGGAGTGTGGGGAGGTAGAGCTGTGAGAAGGTAATGTGTAGGAGTTTGTGTTGGGGAAGCATAAGTGGGAGGTGGGGAGGTAGAGCGTGAGAGCAGTAATGTGTGAGGGAGTTGGGAAAAGAGTGGGAGTGTGGGGAGGTAGAGTTGAGAGCAGGTAAGTGTGAAGGAATTGGTGTTGGAGAAGCATAAGTGGGATTATGCGCAGGTAAGAGCTGTGAGAGCAGGTAATGTGTGAGGATTTGGGAAGCAGTGGGAGTGCTGGGGGGGTAGAGCTGTGAGAGCAGGTAAGTGTTGAAGGAATGGTGTTGGGGAAGCAAGTAAGTGGGATTGCGCAGGTAGAGCTGTGAGAGAGGGTAGGTAAGTGTGGAAGGAATTGTGGTGTTGGGAAGCAGTAATTGGGATTATGCGCAGGTAGGACTGTGAGAGACTCTCACAGCTCTACCTCTGCACAATCCCACTTACTGCTTCCCCAACGCCAACTCCTTCACACATTACCTGCTCTCACAGCTCCACCTCTGCACAATCCTACTTACGTCCTCCCCAACGCCATCTCCTTCAAATAACAAGCATCTCTCCGAAACACACCAACCTCCTTATCCCGCTGTACCTTATGTTTCCACGTACCCATCCTTATAGATTGTAAGCTCCTTAGCGCGGGGCCCTCCTTACCTACTGTAACAATGTGTGTTTGTGTGTTACGTATTGTGTTTTCGTCCCCCAACCTTATTGTACTACACTACGGAGTATGTTGGTGTGTTTATAAATAAATGATAATAATTTAAAAAAAAACATTCTGAGGCCGTACATTCAGTTTTTCTGTACCGCCTGCAGATTTAGGCAGCCCAACATTTAATACCAACATGTCATTAAACAAAGCAATATGACCATGCTCTAAGGACAGAGAGCTTTTCCCAATAAAAGCACCAAAGTCATGAACTGTACGTTAGTGTTTGCAAATAAACCTCTTTATTTCCAGCGAGGCCAGCAAGGTCCAGAAGTCTTGAGACTCTTAACCTCCACAAATGGCCAATATACTTCTCAGTGAGAGCTAACACTGCAGTGAATAATTCCCATTTGACATAGCATTAAAAGGTCTTCATCTTCCTATGAACCTGTGCTTTTAATTCCCCTGTGTAACGGTGCGGGTGCAGGGTCTTCATACACTATCTGAAAGATAAATCTGTTGTTTTATTTCATAGGATGGAAAGTCAAATGAAGTCACTCAGGTGTGAAATGCACAAAGTGAGCTAGGGGATAATAAAAAAAAAACTGTCCAGTTGTGGGGCTGTTGTCGCCACTGACGGCGTGAAGGGGAGATCGGTGTGTTAACCATAAGGAAGACTGAAAATAATTACAGTGCAATAAAGAACTCGGAGAGACATAGGGGCCCCTTTTCAATGTGCTGTGAACACTTCCCAGTACCAGAGAAGAGATCACGCCAATTGTACAACTGGCACTAAAATCTTCTCCAGCACAGGGGAGTGGCTTCCCAGCATACTGAGTAAGGGCCAGATGTGTCTGTCCATCAAGCAGATACCGTAGACTCCAAGAGTAGCCAACTCCAGTCCTCAAGATCTACCAACAGGTGAGGTTTTCATGATAGCCCTGCTTCAGCACTAGTGGCTCAATCAATGGCTTAGTCAAAGACTGAGCCACTGATTGAGCCACCCGTGCTAAAGCATGGATATCCTGAAAACCTGACCTGTTGGTAGCTCTTGAGGACTGGAGTTAGTTACCCCTGCCTCAGACACTGTCAGTTACATGTTATTCCACCATTAAAGTTACATCCCTCACTACTCTTCTTCCAGGGGGCAAAGCGACACAAGGGGTTAAGAACACATTATTGGACTGGTATAAATGTTTTACATACTTGTTTGGGTGACACTACTAACCGATAAAATGTAGCATTTATGGACTGTTGTTACAAGGAGGGGCTCAGTGAGTAAAGGCCCGGACTTTAAAGCCCCCACAAAACTGGATCACCTCCCAGAGCCAGCTCCTTGTGAGTAACCTTCGGAAAGTCACTTTTTCTCCCTGTGCCTCAGGCGCCAAACTTAATTTGTAAGTTCTGTGGGACCGGGAGTGCGCCTGTAAAATTCGACGTGCCACGCTGCAAACCGTGTACTGCATTGTGAAACGCTTCGAAAGAAATACATTCGTTTAGAATAAAGTTATCATATTTTAGAATTCTGAGGATGTAAAACTCTAACATTTGAATGATGAAATATAATTCATTAGCAGCCTAGTTATTCAATGCATGGATATGGATATACCAGTTTAAAGATTTTTTTAAAAAATATTACCCCTAAATATTATTTTTTTTAGAGGCAGTTGAAGCAAAGGGGTAAGGGTTATCTAGATTTTCTTGTGCCTTCCTCAAAATAGTTTTGTGGGGTTATTTTGTAACGGTAAAAGTTACTTGCCCAAGATCACGACTCTGCAATTTGAAAAAGGCTGAGCCACTTAAGGCCCGGACATTATCCGCCACACTCCTCCATCACTCATCCTTTTCTATGGAGGCATTCCTGATTACATACAATTAGAGAAATACTGTAGTAACTTGTTACTCTGATAGATGTTACCCATCCTGTATAGAGCATGAATATAGAATAGTATGGGTATATAACTGCATGATACAGTATAAGGAATTGTTAAAGGATACTGCAGGCATGTCTGAGAGTCTGTGGGTGGGTTGGAAGACTCATTAGTAACAACTGAAGGAATAGCTGAAAACAGAGAGGATTGCGGTCAGAGTTTGCCGAGGAGTGAGAAAGCACAGAGGAGTTGTAACACAACTGCCTGTGCTCTCCCCAATCAATAAGATAATAAATACAACGCATGGGTGAGCTTCCCAGTGCTAAGAGGACGGCAGGTTTCCTATGCACATACAATGCGCTCCAATATCCAGGAATTACTGCTTAATTACTTAAAGCTGAGGAGAAGCTAATTGTCTTATGAGCGCTCATAAGGGAACCTGGTGATTCTAGGCTTTCATACATCAATGGACTTTAGTGCCTGGTGGGAGTTTCATAGGGAAGGTTCTTGAAGCCATCTGGTGCTGAACCGATTGCTAGCAATGCAGAGAAAACCCTGCTCGCCCTCCGCAGAGAAAACTGCACTCATCCTTTATGTTTTTGCCTCAAGTTAAAGTCTTTGCTGCCAGTTAGCAGCATTGTCACTTATAATACTTTTATAGCGAACTTTTCTCCCAAAGGGACTACAAGCGCGTCCACTTAGATTGTAAGTTCTTCAGGGCAGAGTCTCCCTTTCCATGATGTTGTCATTTACCTATCGTGCTTACCCCGACTGTTCGTATTGATGTTGTAATTTTGTAAAGCACTGTTAGCACTATTTTGTGCTCAAGCACCGCACCCCCCCAACAGGCAGGTTTTCAGGATATCCCAGCTTCAGCACAGGTGGCTCAGTCTTTGGCTGAGCCACTGATTGAGCCACCTGTGATGAAGTAGGGATATCCTGAAAACCTGCCGTGTTTGGGCGTCCTGAGGACTGTAGTTGAGCCCCCCTGCAACACAGCACACAGCACTGTACATAGGATTTCCACGCGCACAAGCCCTGCCACAATTACAATATATGTTTGATGCCTAAGGATAGGTCCCGGTACATGCTGGAAACGAGAACTGCTCCTCAATGGCGCGGGGCCCACTAGCTGCCTTGGCCGCGGCGTTGCATGACCAGATTTTTCTGAAGACAGTAAATTAGTCTTCAGAACTGGCGACAGAGCGCTGGCCACGCTTACCCCGCCCCCCCCCCCCCACCCCCCCGCCGGTTCAGCCAATGAGGGCAAACCAGCCGGGTGATAACATGGCCGTGCCCCTGCCACGTCCCCCCTCGCAATCTCCTGCAACTTAACCGCAGACCGGAGATCACAGCTGCACGCACCGCCCGCCTGCAGGGCGCGCATGCAGCGCCAACACCGGGGCCATAGCCTTGGACACAAGAGGATAAAATAACTTGCCCAGGGTCCAGATAGTGGGATTTAAACCAGTCTCCCCCATTTGAGAGTCAGTGACTTTACCCAATGAACCACTTATTCTGCAACTGGAGACGACACGTCCGTTGGATGGTGCAGCTCCATCTGAAGTAAAGATAGCAGCAGAAATACAGACAAATACAAGGGACTAGATTCACTACCCTGTGCAAGCACTTTTATTTTGACATTTGCTTCAGGAAACAGCGCTTGTCTCAATACCGAAGCTCTGCATTGCTATTCCCTTGTGAATAGACCATTATGGTTCAAGGCATTTGCAAACCAAGCGAATGTTTAGGAGTGTCAGCAGCATCATGCAAAGGAATTTCATTTCCCTTTGGAAAGGCAGTCTTATTTGGTTTTAAATACTATTTTTTTTTTATCCTAACATGGTGTACTTTTTTTATTTACATGTGTATTGTATTAATTAGGCCGCGCTTATAGTGCCGGTGACGCAACGCTGACGTTGCTGGAAAAATCTAATTGAAGTGACTTTCCTCGATTGCGACCAAGCCGTCGCGTCGTGTCTACTATAAGCGCACGTGACGGCGTCAATACATTTGTTTTAATGCAACGTTGCTGTCGCTGTCGCCGGCACTATATGCGCAGCCTTAAGCTCTTTGCTGCCAGACTGACCTGCATCCCATTGCAAAGTCAGACCTGCATCCCATTGCAAAGTCAGACCTGCATCCCATTGCAAAGTCAGACCTGCATCCCACTGCAAGCAAGAACTGCATCCCATTGCAAAAGTCAGACCTGCATCCATTGGCACCCTGAGTTTGGCCATGGTAGGAGGTCCCATTGCGCAGTCAGTCCTGCATCCCATTGCGCACCCCTGAGTTAGGCCATGGTAGGAGGTCCCATTGCGCAGTCAGTTCTGCATCCCATTGCGAAGTCAGTCCTCCTGCATCCAACTGCGAAAGTCACATTGTCAAGTGACCTGCATCCCATTGCAAAGTCAGTCCTGCATCCCATTGCAAAAGTCCGACATGCATCATGCAAAGTCAGCTGCATCCATTGCAAAGTCAGACCTGATCCCATTGCAAAGTCAGTCCAGCATCCCATTGCAAAGTCAGACCTGCATCCCATTGCAAAGTCAGCTGCATCCCATTGCAAAAGTCAGACCTGATCCATTGCAAAGAAGACTTCATCCCAATGCAAAGTCAGACCTGCATCCCATTGCAAAGTCATCCAGCATCCCATTGCAACAGTCAGACTGCATCCCATTGCAAAGTCAGACTGCATCCCATTGCAAATAGTCAGACTGCATCCCATTGCAAAGTCAGACCTGCAATCCATTGCAAAGTCAGACTGATACCTTGCAAAGTCCGACCTTGCATCCCCATTGCCAAGTCAGTACCTGATCCCATTGCAAGTCAGTCTGCATCCCATGAAAGTCAGTCCTGCAATCCATTGCAAAGTCAGACTGCATCCCATTGCAAAGTCAGTCCTGCATCCATTGCAAAGTAGACCTTCAGCGTCACTGCATCCCATTGCAAGTCAGACCTGATCCCATTGCAAAGTCAGCTCTGCATCCCATTGCAAAGTAGACCTGCACCCATTGCAAAGTAGACCTGCATCCCATGCAAAGTCAGACCTGGCATCCCATTGCAAAGTAACCTGATCCATTGCAAAGTGAACCTGCATCCCATTGCAAAGTCAGACCCTTGCAAGTCAGCATTGCAAAGTCCGACCTGCATCCATTGCAAGTTCAGACCTGCATCCCATTGCAAAGTCAGACCTGAATTCCCATTGCAAAGTTCAGAACTGCATCCATTGCAAAGTCAGACCGCATCCATTCCAAAGTCAGCACCCTTGCAAGTCCATTGCAAGTCCAGATCCTGCATCCCATTGCAAAGTCAGACCTGCATCCTATTGCAAAGTCAGACCTGCATCCTATTGCAAAGTCAGTCCTGCATCCATTGCAAAGTCAGACCTGCATCCCCTTGCAAAGTCAGACCTGCACCCATTGCAAAAGTCAGTCCATGCCATCAAATTCAAGTCAGACCTGCATCCCATTGCAAAGTCAGACCTGCATCCCATTGCAAAGTCAGACCTGCATCCCATTGCAAAGTCAGACCTGCATCCCATTGCAAAGTCAGTCCTGCATCCCATTGCAAAGTCAGACCTGCATCCCATTGCAAAGTCAGACCTGCATCCCATTGCAAAGTCAGACCTGCATCCTATTGCAAAGTCAGTCCTGCATCCCATTGCAAAGTCAGTCCTGCATCCCATTGCAAAGTCAGTCCTGCATCCCATTGCGAAGTCAGATCTGCATCCCATTGCAAAGTCAGTCCTGCATCCCATTGCGAAGTCAGACCTGTATGTAGGGTTGCCATGTGTCCAGTATTGAACTGAACTGTCCTGTATTTGGACATTCTGTTCAGTAAAAAATGAGAGGTAATACTGGACATGTGTCCCCGGTATTACCTCTCTGGACATAGTGACCTGACCGGCTTGGGGGGCTGCGGGATTTCCCCGAGCAGGGAGAGAGCAGGGCTGTTGCTAGGTGCCTAGGCAGCTTCCTCCATCCTGGTTGGCTGCTGCTGGGTAAAGCAGCCAAACAGGAGGTGTCAGGAGCTTGAAAGTGGAGCCAAGGAGAGGAGGAAACTGCATGGACTGGAGAGAGGTGTTTGTGTGTCTCGAGCGCGTCGATCCTTTCACCATTAAGTCCAGTATTTTTGGAGGAGCCACCTGGCAACCCTACCTGTAACACAATGCAAAGCCAGAACTGCAACACATTGCAAAGCCAGAACTGCAACACATTGCAAAGTCAGGCCCGTGAGCCTGGGAGAGGACAACATGTTGGAGACTGGGGTTTTCCAATTCTCCACTGGTTCCTTTGCTTATTTGCGATGCCTTTTATTAGTCCAGCATAAAGATGATACAGTGACACTGCAGCTGTGCACTGACTTTTCTATAGGCCAAATATTTATCACTTGACTAGGTTTCACAAACGGAACTGCATTAAAGCGGGTGCTGGAGCTTTAAATCAACACAATAAAAACAATGTTCACTCAACACATTTTCTGGTACCCGGGCTTTTAACGCAATGCAGGTTCCGTATTTGTATGGCGCTGACATATTCCGTAGCGCAGTACAATGTGGGAGGGAGGACAATAACATTGTCTGCCATAAAGAGTACCTATAAGTTAGGACAGGGGAACGCAAACCTTTTGCCCTGCGCCCCCTGCCTGCTATCCTCCACTGCTTGCGCCCCCCTTATCGTGTCTTAAGCGTTAAATGATGCAGGGGGGGTCATGTGAAGTGACGCCGCAATGGCGACGCGTCGCCCGAAGCTGTCTGAGTCAAGGTAAGGGTTCTTGGAGAGGCCTCGCGTGGTCCCCAGGCATTTCATTTAAATGCCTTGGGGAAGACCGCAGGGCCTCTGTAAGGGCCGCGCACCCCCCAAAAAAATCTGGCGCCCCCCAGTTTGTGCACCCCTGAGTTAGGACATGGTAGGAGGTCCCTGCCCCCAAAAAGCTCATAATCTAAAAATTCTGGCAGTGAAAAGGTTACAGATAGAAAGAACACAATACTTAATACAATCCAAAAAACATCATTTGTGCCGCAAAGAATATTTGAATTGTGTCTGCATTGATCCTTGCCCTTATTGTTTGTGCTTTAGATCCCCAAAGATATCTGATTGTATTTTTTTCCCCTTTGTTATTAAGAGAATAAACAACAGTGAGGCGATTGCTGGCGAGAAATGGAAGCAGCGCAGGTTGTTTTCAGGATTAAAATTATGTTACTTTCCTGTGTTTTCCTCCAAACCATTTTTTGTACAGGAAGGTGCTTATTACTTTATAAGCCCTATGGGTTAACGTGTTGCAATAAGTTGCCCTGGGAGTTAAGTTACCCTTTGAAAGCAGAGGCTGGATCAGGGGTGGCCAACTCCAGTCCTCAAGGGCCACCAACAGGACAGGTTTTCAGGATATCATTGCTACAGTAGAGGTGGCTCAATCAGTGACTCAGTCAAATACTGAGCCACTGATTGAGCCACCTGTGGTGAAGCAATGATATCCTGAAAACCTGTCCTGTTTGGTGGCCCTTGAGGACTGGAGTTGGCCATCCCTGGGCTAGATGATCGGAAGTCACCTGGTGGTGGCTGGAAAGGTGGTGAGGTGAAAGAGTTAATGAAAGCTGGCAAGCAGAATAGTTTTAGGTCCCCTGCCAGAAACTACCAGAGCAAAGCGAGAGACAAGCGGACAAGCTCCCTGAGGCAATTAAGGGAAAGCGATTAGCTCGTGTCACTGTGGCTTCAAACTCAGGCGTTGACTTGAGCGCTGAGCTAACTGGGCTCCATACTGTGGCAAATCCATTGAACAGTAATAAGATTAGAGAGGGAGAACAGTGCTAAGTAGTCAAACAGGGTCCACAAAAAGCACATCGAGTACCTTCAACCAAATTAGGGATCTGACTTACTAATGATCTTTTAGATTTAATTCCAGCCTCGGCTCCGTGCACCATAGGGTGAGTCACGTTATCTCCCCTGTGTCTCAACACCACACATTAGATTGTCAGCTCTTTGGAATTAGAACGTATTGTACATGTGCTATTCTACTCTACACACAGCAATGTACCCACCAGCGGGGTGGTGACAGAATAAGGTAGGATTATTCCTCGGTGATGCTGTCTTGCATTATTTATTTATAAAATGTTTACCATGAAGTAATACAGTGAGAGTCACCGCTCATTTTCAAGTATGTCCTGGGCATAGGGTTATGATGACAAATACATGGTTACATTAAGTTAAAAGGGTTTAACTTTATATACAAGACATTGCATGCACAGTTAAAGATAGTATATATTATAGGCGTATGTAAAAGTTACAGCCCAGATTAAAATGTGAGCCAGCTATAGATTTGAAAGAACTTAAACTGGTGGCAGCTGTGAGAGTCTCCGGTAGATTGTTCCAGTTTTGGGGTGCACGGTAAGAGAAGGAGGAACGTCCGGATACTTTGTTGAGCCTTGGGACCATGAACAGTCTTTTGGAGTCAGATCTCAGATGATAAGTGCTGCATGTGGTAGGGGTGAGGAGCTTGTTCAGATAGACGGGTAGCTTGCCCAGAAAGTATTTGAGGGCAAAACAGGAAAGATTGGACATTTCAAACCTTGCCTATGATGTGCAGTTACAAAGGCACCTTTCACTAGAATGACACCATTATTGTCTGTGCTCTTTGTGGTTCTACTTTTTAACTTTTAAGCTACTTAACATACATTTGCAAAGCTACTAAACATCTTACATTATGAAACCACTGTTAGAAAAGGTAGAGCTGATAGCTGTTCTGAAATGTCAGTATGTTGGTGAGTGAGAATGCACGTCTATATATTCCATTAAGAAGTAAATTATTCCTATATGTCAAAAGGATACATCTCCCCAGACGCAGGGCTCATCTCTCTAACCGCCACCGTTCCGCCGGCATGTGTGAGCGCACCCGTGTGCGCCCAGCCAGGACACATTTTTAAATTGCTCTGCTGCCGAGGAGAGGGGTCGAGAACATTTAAAAATGGCGGATGGCAGGAGACGGCAAGGCGCCTGGAGGCGGGTTGTCCTGGCGGTGGTGCACCGGTGGCGATTTGGTCGCGGCCAAACGTCCTAGAGCACCTATTAAGCAGGCACACCACGTTTTTGGGTGCAATACGACCAGCGGTACCTATTAAACAGAAAGGTTTCGTGTGTGGTAAACTGCATAGATGAGGAAACTTCCGTAGGGATTGCTTGGACGTGTCACCGTCCAGCATGTGGGACTTACATTTAGGTGCAAAATGTTCAGGGAGTCAGCAAAAGAAATGGAATCTCACTGGTGTTTTACAACAAACAATACATTTTACTTTTAACTTGTATAATTAGTGGGTCTCTATATTCACGTCTATCCTTTCTGCATGTCAAGTTGTTTCCATTTTACTCTTTGAAAAAGCAAACACCACGGGAGCTTGGGTCTCATCTTCCGGGTTTTGATAGGAGATTTATGGACCACGTGATGCACAGATAAAAGATGGAGTCTAGAAGAAAGCACTGATTCATTCTATTGCATCCTCAATGTCTGCGGCTGGCGTCTATAATCTCTTCAGAAGGGGCTGCAATGTTTCGCGCAATGTGTTGCAGGCCGCTCCAGCAGTGAAAAGATTAAAGTTTAATTAAAGAAAAAGCTTGAAGGCGTCAGATCTCATAACCCAAGAGGTTCTGCTAAGGGCCATCTTCCTGTCAGCAGACGCATCCGGGAACCGTTGCTATGCAACAGCCATTATTCCTCTGTGAAAGCTGTCAAAATTCTCTTCAACTTATTCTCTGAGGACCGCATGGCTACTCTGACACTGAGTAACAATGTCAGCGTGGATACACGCGGAAATGTGGCCCATTCTGCTCTGTTTTTGTGACGCCCTGGTTAGGAGAAACCTGCTGCTGCCAGGTTGAGTAAGCAGACCCAGACACCCGCCGGATCACCACTCTCTCCAGTGGTTGCCTGTATGGGGGCCGAATTTATTTCAAGATCGAGGTGTTGATGTTTAAAGCCCTACATTATCGGAGTCCCGGCTACCCCAAGGAGCTCTTGGTTCCATATAGTCCCACTCTCTCACTTCTCTCCGCAGGTGAACTGCGGCTGATACACCAGTTCCTAGAATATTTGACATCCTTTTGGGGCCCCAACTTTTAGCCGTGCTGCTCCTACTCTCCGCTGCCTGGTACGATACGAGACGCCCCCTCTGCGGAAATGTGATGAACGCACCAACATGACATTTAATACTGAACGTTCCACTCGGGATTTTTCATTCTGCTACACTAAGCAGTCCCACCCATGTTATAAACAAAATAACTGTCTGACTGGAAGTGTGTTAACATACATAGGTGATATGACATGACACGCCTTACAGACTATTGGAATGAATGGAATAGCACAGCTTATTAAATATGTCCCTGTAACAGGGACTTATCACTGTTTGAGAGAAACTGCCTCTAAATCCAGCAGTGTGCTGGTTAATTGCACACAGGCAATCAACCAGACTCCACCTGGCTGATTAGGACTCTTAAAAAAAGCCTGATGTGAGAAACAGGAGGGCGATTCCTTAGCTCACATTTGGGCTGACATAAGGAGAAAGATGACTGCAGAGATTTCCTTAGCCCACAACTGGGCTGACCTGAGGAAAATATGATGTCTTGATTAGGGAGACCAGATGTCCCGGTTTAGCCGGGACAGTCCCGGATTTACTGCACATGTCCCGGTGTCCAGACAATTATTTGAAAATGTTTAAAATGTCCCGGTTTCGGCTGCAGAGGAAAAGGGGCGGGGCCAGGATCGGCAGGAAGGAGCTGAAAATATGAAGAGAGAAACATGCAGTTACAGCCACAGGGGGTGCTGCAAGGCTGCTCCTCAGCTGGTTTATGTGGGACAGTGTGTGTGTGCTTGTTTGTGTGATGGTCATTCTTTGTGTGTGGTGTTTGTGTGTCTGTTCAGGTCAGTGACTTTGTGTGTCTCTGTGCAGGTCAGTGGCTGTGTGTGTCTCTGTGCAGGTAGTGGCTGTGTGTCTGTGCAGGTCAGTGGCTGTGTGTGTGTGTGTCTGTGCAGGTCAGTGGCTGTGTGTGTCTGTGCAGGTCAGTGGCTGTGTGTGTCTGTGCAGGTCAGTGGCTGTGTGTGTGTGTGTCTGTCCAGGTCAGTGGCTGTGTGTGTGTGTCTGTGCAGGTCAGTGGCTGTGTGTGTGTCTGTGCAGGTCAGTGGCTGTGTGTGTGTGTGTGTCTGTGCAGGTCAGTGGCTGTGTGTGTCTGTGCAGGTCAGTGGCTGTGTGTGTCTGTGCAGGTCAATGGCTGTGTGTCTGCAGGTCAGTAGCTGTGTCTGTGCGTGGTCAGTGGCTGTGTAGGGCTGTGTGTCTGCATGCCAGTGGCTGTGTGTCTGTGCAGGTCTGTCTGTGACAAGGGGACATGATCTTCCCATCGTTTCCCATTTTCCCCATCATCCCCCATGATCTTCCCATCGTTCCTCATTTTCCCCATCGTCCCCCATGATCTTCCCATCGTTCCCCATTTTCCCCATCATCCCCCATAATCTTCCCATCATTCCCCATTTTCCCCCATGATCTTCCCATCGTTCCCCATTTTCCCCATCGTCCCCCATGATCTTCCCATCGTCCCCCATGATCTTCCCATCGTTCCCCATGATCTTCCCATCGTTCCCCATTTTCCCCACAATGGGGAAATATGGGAAGATCATCGGGGACGGTGGGGAAAATGGGGAACGATGGGAAGATAATGGGGAACGATGGGAAGATCATGGGGGACGATGGGGAAAATGGGGAATGATGGGAAGATCATGTGGGGTGATTGGGAAAATGGGGAACGATGGGAAGATCATGGGGATGATGGGGAAAATGGGGGACGATGGGGAATATGGGGAACGATGGGAAGATCATGGGGGTCGATGGGGAAAATGGGGAACGATGGGAAGATCATGGGGAACGATGGGGAAAATGGGGAACGATGGGAAGATCATGGGGGCGATGGGGAAAATGGGTAACGATGGGAAGATCATGGGGGATGATGGGGAACGATGGGAAGATCATGGGGGGCGATGGGAAAAATGGGGAACGATGGGAAATCATGGGGGACAATTGGGAAAATGGGGAACGATGGTAAGATCATGGGGGACGATGGGGAAAATGGGGAACGATGGGAAGATCATGGGGGACGATGGGGAAAATGGGGAACGATGGGAAGATCCTGGGGGAAAATGGGGAACGATGGGAAGATCATGGGGGATGATTAGGAATGATCGGAAAATCATGGGGGATGATTAGGAATGATGGGAAGATCGTAGGGGATGATTAGGAATGATGGGACAATCATGGGGGATGATTAGGAATGATGGGACAATCATGGGGGATGATTAGGAATGATGGGAAATTCATGGGGGATGATTAGGAATGATGGGAAGATCATGGAGGATGATTAGGAATGATGGGAAGACAATGGGGGATGATTAGGAATGATGGGAAGATCATGGGGGATGATTAGGAATGATGGGAAGATCATGGGGGATGATTAGGAATGATGGGAAGATCATGGGGGATGATTAGGAATTATATTGTATGTCGTTATTTATATAGCGCCAAAAGTGTACTCAGCGCTTCACAAAGAATACAGTACAGGGAATTATAACTATACAATAAGTGCAGCAAAATCAGACAATAGGAAAGGAAATCCCTGCCCGAAGAGCTTACAATCTAAGAGGTTTAATGGGAATCTTACAGAGACAGTAGGTGAGGGAGTAAGTGCTGTAGATGGTAGTGCTTGGTCACAATGGGTGGTAGGAGTGGCTGAGTGTGGGACAATAGCCATGAGCGCAGGATATTGGGATACTTGATTTGTGGGGTGAAATTTAAGGCTGGTCAGTTTTAAATGAAAATGTTAACACCATTTACAGGGGAAGAGGTGGCAGGGAGGCATGAGTGAGATCAGGTGTGTATGTCTGGCTGCAGGCTTAGGGAAGATCCCCAGCAGCGGGAAGGAGTAGATAGAGGGTTTGAATAGAGGATTTGTGTGGGTGTTTTTTGTTGCGGGGTATAGAAGTTGTTGGGAGAGAGGTGTATAAATAATGGTGCAGTGGGGAGTGGGGAAGTTGGAGAGAACAGAGACATTCACAAAAGAGTGAGAAAACAGTAAACGGAAAAATCAGTAGGGAGGGCACAGTAAGATGCAGGAGGAGAGACTTCACAGGTAATGGAGGATAAAAAGTGAACAAATAATCACAGATATTAAAAGTTAAGTTCTCACAGTGGCAAAGTTGTAATGCAGAGTCCAGATCGTCCTCCAATCTTCACTTCCAATTTCAACTCCAAAATTAACTCTTGTAGACACTTTAGATATGACACTTAAGATGTGACTGTAAGGATTCAGGAGTCACGCCGCTCGCGGCGTGCTCCCCACTCACCTGCAGCCCTGCCAGGGTCTCCCGCGGCTCAGACGGATTCCTCCTCTAAGACGCCGAGCTCCGTTTCCCCTGTGCGCGCGCGCACACGTCAGTCCCCTTCTTCTGCCCTCGGTTCAGGACGTGTGCCCGCGCACGCATCCACAGGCGCAGCCACACAGAGGCGCGGCCACACAGAGGCGCACCAGCCTCTTAAACAGTACCCTTTTCCAATGCTGCAATTCAATACACCAATTCTTCTAGGATCTATAGCTCCTCCTCCAGGAACTCATCTAGACCTATCCCTGTCTCAGCCTGGCCCATTCACACACCCCCATCTTGCTACTCTGCCATTGGACCCTCTTGCCTATATATACCCTGCAGCTTCATTAACTCGTCGGCTGAGCATAGAACCAGTTGTTCTCATCACTCTCTGCCTCCCTAGTCCTGTCTTGTCCTATCTTGTTTTGCAGTCTTCCTCGTGTACCGAACCGGCTTCCGCTACGTCTACCCGCACCTCTGGCATCCCGAACTCGGCATACGGCAACACGACTCTCCGCACCTCTGGCATCCCGATCTCGGCAAACGGTAAACGACAACGTCCCTCTCTCTAACCCCGGACTTGGCAAACAGCACCCTCTACCATCCGTACCTCTCCTGCCCCGATCCGGACTTCCAGACCACTCTACTCTCAAGACGTGCCCTCGTGGCTGTGGGTGGCGTTATATCCTATCCCACCTCAGCACCGCGGTCCTGTCTCGTTTATGGTGAGCACGCCCTGACAGTGACTCTTTTGATGTTGCACAGCCAACTTAAGACACACTTGCTTAAACAAGCATATGAATAGCACTGTGGATAATACTGGACACATGATACATTAGCCCCCTACAGACGCACTTACCAGAACTCCCTCCTACTGTCTCTGTACGTTCTCCCTACCTACCAATAAGACTTTAAGCTCCTTGGAGCAGGTACTCCTCTTCCTTAATGTTACTTTTATGTCTGAAGCACTTATTCCCATGATCTGTTATTTATATTATCTGTTATTTATATGATTACCACGTGTATTACTACTGTGAAGCGCTATGTACATTAATGGCGCTATATAAATAAAGACATACAATACAATACAATACAAGACCTCTATACCAGGACACAGAGTGCTATAGCACAAAAGGATTCTGACCCAGGAGAACAAAGAGGCCTTCCCCTACAGCTACAACAGAAACAGATAAGAGACTTTCTTATTGGAGTGTTGTGTGTGTATATATTTATGTGTGTGTGTAATTAATATATATATATGTGTGTGTGTGTGTGGGAGGGGGGGGGTGTTAATCAGCTTAACTACCCAAGAAGGCTGGAGTATAAGTTTAGATATTCTCCAAAGCGGAGTAGGCCTTTATTTTGTTTATTTTTTATATTTTGCCTTGTTAAAGGAGAAGGCGCAACAAAGCCAGGATTTCATTTCACCCTAATCGGTCTCCATTAAATGTACCTCTGCCCACATCTCTTACAGTCCCTTAGCATCTTTATGGAGTGAAGCAAACACTCCTAAAATGATTACTGTAGAAAGAAGATGCAAAGTGAAGCTAATCTTGGGTTTCTTACCCTCTATGTGAGAATAAGGAATATCGGCGAGCACTCATGGATCAAGGAAAGGGTTCTTTACAGTAAGGGCAATTAAAATGTGAAATTCATTACCCATGGAGACTGTGATGGCAGATACAATAGATTTGTTCAAAAAAAGGTTGGACATCTGTTTTAGAAAGGAATACAGGGATAGACCAAATAAGTAAACACGGGAAGGATGCTGATCCAGGGAGTAATCTGATTGCCAATTCTTGGAGTCAGGAAGGAATTTATTTTTCCTCTTATAAGATATCATAGGATGATATGTCACTGGGTTTTATGTTTGCCTTCCTCTGGATCAATATACTGTTAAGTACGGATACAGGATCTGCCATCTAAATTTAGCATAGGTTGAACTTGATGGATATATGTTTTTTTTCAACCTTATCTACTATGTAACTATTTAACTATCATCGCAGTTATTTATCAGTCATATTTCAGCGGATAATGATACACAGACCTGCATTGCCTACGCGTTTCGCTCCCAGCCAGTTCCAGCTGCTGGGCTCAAAATGTGTTATACATACAATCATAAAGTCCTTCTTCTGCCTCCCCCCCCCCCTCTAGTGGTACATCAATGCTGCGTAGCTTCTGCCACTATGGCGCGGCATAGTGATGTCATTCTGTCTCTATCCTGAATGCTGCTTGGTTACCATATCAACCATTTGTTAACAGAAAAGCACCATGACCTGTACAAATAAAGTATTAACGCATATCAACCTAAACATCAAACCGTAAAAGTGAAATAATAAAAGATAAATCATTCTTTTGACATATTTAACTGAAGTATAGCAGCAAACAGCTTATTTTCCTTCACAGTAGCAGTACAAAGTTTTCAATTCTAAACTTTGATGTGGCAGGTGCGGGCTTGAGCAATCCCCAACCTCACCGTTTATTCAGACCTGGAAAGAACAACACGAAATAAGAAGTTATCTTGAACCCAGTTTCACATGAGCAGGTTGTGTCCATTTGGAGTCACAGCGCTCAATCTGAAAATCCATTCTGCCTCTTTCTCCAAGAGAATTGTCCCTTTTTCCAGACTTCCCCATCCCCCGGGATTTAGTGATCTGTTTATTCCCCATGAAAAATATATATAAATCTATAAAGTAGCACCCCAAGGTAGTAATCAAGTGGTCAGTATTTATTCATCCAGCACAGTAGACCTTTCTCAAGGTAGAGAAACCTGGATGAGTAAATACTGATCCCTTGACCACTACCTTGAAGTAATAATCTTTTCACATACGGTATATATCTATAGGAATTCACCATGAGTTTCAGCACCCGTAAGTATTGTTTGCTCTGAGTGCACGTATATTCTTTCCATATTCCCCGTAATGTTGACGATACATTCTGTCCATGCGGTGCTGTGTCTGTATAGTCTCATCTGTTTCCTTTTTCATTGTACGCTTATACTCTAATTTTGTTTAATATTTACTTTTTACATAGTGCATGCGTACTCCATCTATAATTTGTTTGTTATTTACCCTGCATCCTATGCTCTTAAAAGGATTATTAACAACAAGTTGGGTAACCATCTGGAAATCCGGTGAATCTCACGGAGCCAAAACATAATAAATGGGCACGAACAGGAGTGCAGGAAATGATTTTTCGGTTGGAGTGCAGTACATAGGATATTTGTAACTTAGATACATTACCATAATCTATAAAATCAGGGGGGCTGCAGCATGCCCTATGCCCAGGAGTACAATAAAACGTAAACAAAACCTCATCATGCATGGGACTAATAGATGATAAGGAATAAATAGATTACACAGACTCCCTAACAAAGTTATCATTGTCTCTTACTGTAATAGCAGAAATCACAGTGATCGTTTCTTTTATTGTTTAATATTAAACAATGAAAGGTCACTGCTTGCTATGCTGTGCATAACAGAATAATACAGGTATATTGGGATCTTTGCTTAAAGCATGTGAAATCTATTTGCCAACGATACCCAGAAGGTGGCATTAGTTCAAGGTCCACAGTTGTGATACTATATTCTTTCATTTGGTTACATAAACTGGAGGTTAATGGTACATTAAATGGCCTTACCGAGACTTTAGTGAGTCTGGGCCTTAACTTTCTTTGTTACATAGCTCTCTAAAAACACTGGAGTACAGAAAATACCTTAGTGCAGGAGTGGCCAACTCCAGTCCTCAATGCTGCCACCAGGTTAGGCAAGTGTGGGCTTGGAGATAGTGGGAATCCACTAATTGGGGATAGTGGGGAATCTGCGAGAAATACTGTAATTGCTCTTTGTACCAGGCTGCTTTGTGCATTTGTTTTTAAGTCTCCTTATCCATGGGAATGTTATCCCAGTGAGATGTTGTACACCAGGGGAGGCCAACTCCAGTCTTTGAGGGCCACCAACAGGCCAAGTATTCACAATATCCCTGCTTCAGCACAGGTGACTCAATCAGTCTCTGCTTCAGCATAGGTGGCTCAATCAGTGGCTCAGTCTTAGACTGAGCTACTGTTTGAGCCACCTGTGCTGAAGCAGCAATATCCTGGAAACCTGACTTGTTGTTGGCTCTTGAGAACTGGAGTTCCACCCCTGCCTTAGTGTGTGGTGGACTCCTTGTTGATAGTTCTCTCAGTTAAATATACTATGAAAGCTGCTATTTGTTTTTCTTCATATACTGTAGGTCAAAAAAAACTAAGGCGCTATCTAAGAAGGATAAGTATAAATAAGAATGAAAAAATAACAGCCAATACTACCGTACAAAAGGACCCTTAAGTACACCCCAATATTGGTGCCGCTTAAGGAGAGTAAAATTCCTGTTGCTCAACCCAGTAGGATCTACCCGTGATCCTTAGAAGTGTATAGACAGAAAAAATAGGCAGCACAGGGTCAGATATCGTTGGCAGCTCTTCTCACTCTCTGGTCTATCAAACACCACCTGAGCCATTCATTATGGACGTAGAGTTAGGAGACATAGAACCAGAGATGGATACCGCAGAAACAGAAACAGATACCGTAGAAATTACCCTTAGCATCTTTGAAAAAAGATTGCTGAGAGGTAAGGACATGGTAAGCAGAATGTAAATCACAGAAAAGAAGAAAGATTCAGAAATTGTAAACGAGGAATTCGATCTATTAGATAAGCTCCTAAAAAAGGAAATTAGGAAAGTATTAGACATGGCATACTTAGAAGAATACATTAAGGTCAATAGGGTGCCACGAGGACTAAGAGTCAGTAAAAAAACCTCCTTCGACTTACACGAAATAGAGTTCACAGTGAGGTGGGAAACAATACTAGACACGTGTGGTAACGACCTCATGAAACTTTTAATAGAACACCATCAATTCACCCTAAAAACACTAGACGAGGAGATTAATGTAATAAGAGCCAAGTTAGAGCCCTTGAAACATTGTCCCACATTCAAAGAAAGAAATAAAAAACTCTCAGGAGAAATAGATACCCTAGAGAAGAGCCTCGAGATTTCTAAAAATCTGAAATTTAAAAGAGACGAGGAGGACTATAAAGAGGGACTTAATAAAAAATGGGATAAGAGTGGACAAAACAAACCTAACGATAAGAATAGGGATGGTAGTATCCACACACCAAGAAGATCCAGATTTAACTCCACTGACTGTAAACCAACAGATCATGTGGACAAAGAAATCCCAATAAAAGACCCCCCTACTAGGATTGATAAGAGGAGCCCAGATAGACACATAGATAGAAAACAAGGAAAGGAAAAAAGGCCACCCCAGGAGAAAGAGGCAAACCATACACATAGATATTACCATCAGGAGAGGCCCCGACACTTTTGGGAAGGGGAGAGAAGATCTGACTACAGAGATAGAAGGGACTATTACCGTAGAGATTATCAGAGTCAGGAAAGACGCCATGGCTGGGGCAATAGATCCCATTACGAAAGGGAAGCCAGAGGGGAAAGACAAGAATGGAGAGGAGAAAGGGAGAAATACAGAGATAGGAGAGAACATTCGAGACAGAGAGAAAGAGAAGCAGAAAGAGTGAAGCGTTTGAGTAGATCACAAAACAGAAGTCCAGTATGGGAACGCACAAAAAAGGGAGCTACAGTGGCTTTTTTGGAACAGGGCACACCACACCCCCACACATCGAAACACAAACCAATAATTTTCGCAGACCCAGGGACGGAAGAAAGGAAACAGGGGAAAAAAAGAGAAAGAGAGGAAAGAGAGGCAGAAGGAGGTCTCCAAAAAAAACAAATGAAGTAAAAGGGGTTTTTAACATAAGTAAAACTAAATTGACAGACACACAACTGAGTCTCATAGCTAGGGGCCTCAATTTCGCACCAGCAACTAGACCAAGCGGTTTCACCATGTTTATGGATGCGAATACATTTTTGAGGCAACTAACTATGAGGAGGTTCTTCCTCAATAAGGACGCTCAAACTAGATACACGATCAACACCAATTCGGTGGGAACGGTAGAAAGAGAAAAAGACAATTTTGTACACTCAGAGTTAAAAGCGAAATCCAAGTTTAACCCCACTGGCAGAAAAGGGCATCAATTAGAGGTGTACCATCAGCTGATACTAGAAGATCTTGAAAAACTAACAACTAATAAAAAGAACTTCAGAGATAATATAAGCAAAGAGGAGAAACAAGCACTAGAAGAACTATCAGAGGACAGGTCCATCACGATCAAGCTGGCAGACAAGGTTGGCGGCGTGGTGGTGATGGATACAGATTACTATCTTTTAGAGGCAAATAGGATTTTGGGGGATACGACAACATACCAGAACTTAACTCATGATCCCACAAAGGCTCACAAGCATGAATTAGATATAATCCTGGACAGAGGCAAGAATCTAGGAATCCTCAACGATAAGGAATGGGGGTATATCCATCAAGATAACCCAATCCTACCTGTATTTTATTTTCTGCCAAAGGTGCATAAGTGCATGGAAACTCCGCCAGGCAGGCCTATCATATCAGGCATTGGATCCCTATTACAGAATCTGTCAGAGTACTTAGATCATTTCCTACAAAAGTATGCAACAGGGGGAAGGTCATATCTTAAGGACACAAACCAAGTCATAAACTTGCTTAAAAATGTACAATGGCAAGATGACTTTATATTGGCCACCTGCGATGTCAAATCCCTGTATACTAGCATCAAACATAGGGATTGCCTTGGGGCAGTTGAAAGGACTATAACAAAGGACAGTTTGATTTTAGAGGAACAGCGTAATTTTATAATCGACAGCATTAAGTTTATTTTAACCCATAATGCTTTTTGGTTCAATGGTCTTTTTTACCTCCAAATGTGCGGAACCGCGATGGGGACCAGGTTTGCACCCAGTTACGCCAATTTTTTTTTTGCGGACTGGGAGGAAGCAAACATTTGGTCTACGCACCCTTTCAGTGCAAACCTAGTCTCCTGGCACAGGTATATAGACGATGTACTATTCATATGGAAGGGGGGAGAGGTGGAACTTACACACTTCATTGAATATATCAATGATAATAATGTGAATTTGGAGTTTACCTCTGAACACAGCAAAATGAACATCAATTTTTTGGACTTAACAATTTACATAGATCACTCAGCCATTAAGACAAAAACTTTTTTTAAACCCACTGATGCTAATAATTTTTTATTGACATCAAGCTGCCATCACCCAAAATGGCTCCAAAATATACCTTATGGCCAATTTAGGCGAATAAAGAGAAATTGCACAGATGACAGCATATTTAAGGATCAAGCCCAGACATTAAAAGGGAGATTCTTAGAAAGAGGCTATAAATCAGATCTAATAAAATCAGCAGTAGATAAAATGAACAATCTACCACGCAGTGATTTATTAAAATCAAAGGTGAAGGATAAAAATTTCGATTTTAACACACCATTTATCACCACCAATAATTCGGACGCCACTAAAATACAACAAATCATCAAACGACATTGGCATGTGGTACAGACAGACCCTGTTCTGAGAGACCACATTCCAGATGTCCCGAGAGTAATTTTCAGAAAAGCCCCATGCATAAAATCAAAACTGGCCCCTAGCGTCTTCAGAAAAGGAGACGTAACAAAGACCCAGAGTTGGCTACCTCCGCCAAAAGGTTTTTTTAGCTGTTTTGGCTGTAAGGCATGCAAACAAGTTACAATGGGGGAAAAAACGGAATTTACCTCCAATATTACGAAAGAGGTCTTTAAAATTAAACAAAACTTAAATTGCCGTACAGATTACATTGTGTACCTCCTGTCATGCCCATGTGGACTCCAGTATGTGGGCCGCACTACAAGAGCTTTGAGGGTCCGCGTGCTGGAACACATGGGTAATATACGTAAGCAGCTCATGACACATAGTGTTTCCAAACATTTCAGTCTAGCCCATGGAGGTAACCCAGGAGTCCTAACTTATAAAGGGATAGAGAGAGTAGACGCCCACTGGAGAGGGGGGGGCAGGTTGCGTAAATTGTGCCAACGGGAAACATTTTGGATTTACAAATTGAAGACGTTAACACCAAGGGGTCTCAATATAGATATAGACCTGGGGGCTTTTATGTAACCACACCACAGCTCTCATTTACCTTCATCTGTATGTACCCATCTCGATAAGCATTCGATAAAGTAATTTTATTAATATTATTAATATTTGATCCCTCAGCTGGAAACGACCACGTCATTATCTTTTTATTAGTTTATTAGTCTATACAACAATTATAGAAAGATTCCGCTTAATCCATTGGGTTCACCAATTCCCCTTTCCTGGATTTTCTCCCTTTCTATTCTCCTATTCTTCATTTCTTCATAGATACACCTACATCTAGGTTAGATTGGTCCATTTTTATTGTGGAACATTCAGCCCCAAAAACTGATAGCTAGATTTGTATTGAGTGGGGTGACAATTCAGTTCCATTCTCTGAATTAGTATTATGTATTTATTTAATTTTATTTTATTTTATTGTATCTATCACATTTTTGATTTTATTTTTATTAGTAATACAAACTACAAGTATAACAATTTAACAGCAGCTATATTAGTTATAGTTTTTTTTAACTCTATTCATATGTAATAACCTATTTCAAGGCTAATAAAGCATTTCTCAGAAAGTTTTTTAGATAGATTATTTATAGGAACATTTTGAAATATTTTAATTACAAGCTTTTACTATGTATGGAGAATATACTTTCTTAACATTCCTGATGGGTGTTTGCAACCATCCGTCTATGTATTTTAGAACTTCATGAGTGAACTCAACAACATATGGGAGTGCACACCATACGCTATCCCGCTCAACACAAGAAAGACTATGGGAAGCTCTAAATCCAGCATTTTGGACGAACTTCCAAAGCGCAGGTGCAGAGCATTGGAGTGGAAACACGCCTCCAACTACGAGGGCGCCACTCACAGACGTCATACCGGGCACCCACTGTAGGATGCGCGTGCATCCAACAAGATGGCGGCGCTCCGTCGCGCAGGACGGTCACATCTAATTGAAAATTACAGAGGACTGGCACGAGTCTATTTAAAGAAACTAAAACTCAGCCATTCCACTTTCTACGAGCCTGAGGAAGCCCTGTTCAGGGCAAAACGCGTAGCTCTTCATCGATAACAGCGTGCAGCGATCAGAGAGGAACCAGAGGTGCTGTGGAAACTCTCCATCCGGACGCGGAGATAAGAGACTTTTGTCCACTTACCACCAAGTGACTCCCTATGCTGTTTACATTTCCCCCCCTAGAAGCAACAGCTGCTTCTTTGTTTTTAACTTTTAAACCCTTCACCTTATTTTTTAATCCAATTGTATAAATACCTGTCATTACTGTTTGCCCGTTTTTTCAATAAAGTCATCCCCACCCATAGACCTCAGTGTCCCATAGTCCATCCATGTTTGTATATAGCCCCTATGAGCTTTTCATCACAGGATCTTGGAACCCAAAGATACTTCTACGAGTGTGTGCTCACACTGGCCCGTGTGAGTATTTTGATATATCATTTTATTCCCCTCTCACCATTGTTAACATCCGACCTTTGGTCTGTGTTTATTCACCTGAAGACCTGTTATCTACATGGGTGCCAACAAGATACGGCTATAGGAGATCACTCACATTAGGCCGTTCTCATGAGAGGCGAATTACTGTGAAGAATCCATCCATTCAACGACAAACATCCAGGACGCAGTGAGAAAAAAGGATCGGAAAGAAATAAGAACTATTATCCAGAAGAAAGATACGAATTCAAAAGAAACCTTGATGGGATAGAACTTACACAAGGCCGTGTAAGTGATCCAATTATGTATTTTGCAAACATACACATTTACTACTATACGTGAACTCCCCACCCAAGGAGTTAACCATCTCTCACTGAGGGTTCAATAGAGGTGTTAGCACCTCATTGACCATCAGCAAAAGAAAGTACACTTCAACCTCATCTTTCCTCACGCTGTGCTCCCCCATCTCTTCTTGTGTTCCATTCAGATATCGTAACGGAAGATATAAAAACACAAAATTATGACAGATAAACAGCAGGATGTCCTGAGATAAACAACAAGATATCACAAGAGGTGGTGTAACAACAGTGTTGGTGATATATGAATAGTAATACTCACCCGGCCATGTGTAAGCACAGGAGTTGCAAATGGTTTCTTTAGGGTCTTCCTTTCCCTGTTGTGTCTTTGGTTCTCTGCAGTTGATGGCAGACTTCCTCTGTATTTGTGGTGCATCTGTCTCTCCAGGCTCAAGTGCGATCCCACAGTTCAAATGGCACAACGGAGAGGCAATGGGTTAAAAACAAATAGTTTATTGCACAAAATATATCAAGAACTTACATATAAAACTGAATCTGGCAGCGACAGCACTCTCAGGTTCACCATGCTGCAGCCGAGCCCCTGCTACCACGTCCGGTATTAGCTGCTGGATCATAATTTTGTGTTTTTATATCTTCTGTTACGATATCTGACCCTGTGCTGCCCTATTTTCTTCTGTGTATACATTTGTTTTTCTTCAGCTGTTTTCACTTCAGATTTCTTTTCAAATTTGCCAACCCAGGACATACTTAAAAACAAGAGGTAATATTTCCAGGTAAAATAAGTGCATAAATAAAATGGTGACCTATCCACTGCTCACCCCAAGCAAACAATCTGCACTTATCCCCTGCTCGCCCCCAAGCACACAATCTGCACTCCAAGGGTTCCTTATCCCTCCAACACACGTAGGTTCAGAACTTAAAAAGGAATATGTAATCAATTCCAAATTTACTATGATCAGGACACGCTTATAAAGCACTTTTTTTTTTACACAAGGTTTGCCATTATTAAGACTATCCGCAAAAAAATGTTTTGACACTGTTATTACTTGGACTGAGCAAGTGGATGTTACAAAGAAGCAGCCCAGGCAGCGGGAGTCCATTCTTCATTCGTCTGTCATTATCATCTACTGAGATGCAGGGAGAGCTTCATTTAAACTGAAAGCTCCCGATGTTTGATATATTCTCTTGCTCATTTCTCTCCTGCTGTAAATCCTAGAGAAATAAAGCAAGGTCTCAGCCTTTCCTGGCAGCCGCAGGCGGGGCATGTTTAACAGATCCACCAAAGTTTATTAAACGCTAATGGAGACATGAAATATATATGACCAATGGTACGCTGGGGGAAATAACCGCAGAGGCATCTGGGAAATGGGTACATGAAGTACTGAATTGGAAGAGGAAATATCACCTCCGCTTGAGACTCTTATTCTCATCCTGACCATATCTCACGCACGGAGCAGATCTATGGGAGAATCACTCAACAGCTTTCATAGAACTCACTCCCAGAACTAATTTAACCCGTTCCCCGAGGAGCCTACAATTAAGTGGCTAAGGAAGTCAAAATTAAACGTTCAATCTCAGAGGGGCAGGCAATCCACTGCATTGTAATGCATACATAGGTCAAAATGAAGAAAAACATTCATTTACTGTAAGGCCGCGCTTATAGTCCCGGCGACGGCGTGACATCATCCATCGCCGTTGTACTAGCGATTTCAGCGTATAGTGTAGGAGACAAGAGACAGCGACCGGGGGGCGTGGCCGTGAGAGGTTCGCCCTCATTGGTTGAGCCGCTCACATGCCGCTGATGTCACGTGGTGGTTGCCGAAAAAATCAACTTCCATTGACTTCCAGCGACTTTGGTCGCGCTGTCGCGGTCGCGTCCACTATAGGCGCACACAACGGATTCAATCAACTTGTTTTGATGCGACGTCGCCGGGACTATAATCGCGGCCTAAAGTGGAAAAAAGTTAAAGTTTTTATTTTTTAATATGGTTGTAAAATCAAATGTATCCCTAATACATAGGCCTGAAATCCATTGCGTTATAATGCTTATCTGACAGTGAAATGGATAAATTGTTACAATATACAGGAAAATTAACACTATTTTGTTAAATAAGACAACTGATTAATGAAGCGTTGCACATAGGAGAATACTAATACACAACACAGAGTTTTTTCCGTGAGACTTTGACAAAAAGCCCTCTCTTCCAATTAATGATGGTATCTAAGGTCAATGGAGCGGGTGACGTCTAAATTCATGAGTAGTTGGCATTGGGATCTCCCACTTCAATTTCCAGTGTCCTAGCAGAATATGCTCTGCAACAGGGGCAGCCAACTCAAGTCCTCGAGAGCTACCAACAGGTGAGGCTTTCAGGATATCCCTGCTTCAGCACAGGTGGCTAAATCAGTGGCTCTGTTGAAGACAGCACCACCTGTGCTGAAGCAAGGATATCCTGAAAACTTCACCTGTTTGTAGCTCTCGAGGACGGTCCATCTAACTGTTCGTACTTTGCATGCAAAGTACGAAGAACAGAGATGGCAGCTTTCACAGACATCTAAGGCCTCGTTCAGGGTGCTGGCTTCGGAGGGAGGGCATGCTGCCGTGCGAGCTGCCGTGGGACACAATGTATTCAAATTGAATACTGGTTGTCAGGGTAGCAGCTGCCCTGTCTCCGAAGTAGGGAGTTGACACTGGCTACAGTTTCAATAAACAAACCAATTCGTTTTTTAAGCTGCAGCAGCGTCACTGGGACGTCGGCAGCCAATGAAATCATTCTTGAGAATGATTTCAAGACTGCAACTTGGATCCCTAACCTCAGGTCTGTAGCCCCCTCCCCTCCTCCTGAACTCCTGAAAACGTCTGCTGGGGAGGATGAACATACATCGCCCAGCAGACTGCCGCCCGCCCTCGCGAACGCCCGCCCTCCAACTCCTGCCTCCGGCACCCTGAACGAGGCCTAATAATAGTTGCAATTCTTTTTTTATTCAGTGCTGACAGTGTGCATACAGACTAATGGTACCTGTGCAATGGTAAATTAAGCAATATGCCCATGAACACACAGAATGACCCCAAGGTCTTGTGTAGCCCATTTGAGAGGCTAGTGTCTTATCTGCAAAGCCATCTCTTTGATGGGTCTACTATTCAGGTTCTCAATTTGTATGGAAATTGGAAGCCGGCACAGGAGCTGAGAAGGTAGTTTCATACACACACTGATGCTGATTTAATTCCATGCTGAACAATAGGTGCAGTAGGAGACGCCCAATTATTTCACATAGTTTTTTAGACTGACTTCCATCCCTTTTGAGACATTTAAGTACCTCAGGGATTTAGACAGTTTACAGGAGTTAGGAAGTATCAGAAGAAAGCGGCTCCACCAAGAGGGCATGGTTATAGAGGGAAGAGTAGATTAAGATGGGAGAATATACATCTTTACCAAAATGGTAGATGCATGGAACAATCTCACAGGGGTTTGGTCAAATATTCTAACTTTTTTTAAAAGAATGTATGGTCTGACACTGGAAGATGCCCCAGTTCCTATATCCCAGAAAGAACGGGTACATTTCAAATGATTGCTAATATATGACAAGAAATTAGAATTCAAATAGAGAGGATGGGTCCATGGTTGTATATTGAAAACCTAAGGTTGGAAAATCCTCTATATCTGTAATGTCGCTAAGCCATACAGTTTCTCTATAGCTTTTATTCATACATTTTATGGGACAATGTTTTGAAGGCCAATGGAGACTTAGTCCAAGTGTCATTAAATCCCAGATCACACACCTATCACAGTCCCATCAATGGGTTGAGTGACTATACGGTCAATACCATCTTAGAGCCTTCATATTACCAAAGGCTATTTAAAGATTCCTTCTTTCTTTCCTCATGATATCACAGGATATACTGAAACGGTTCTTCTCACACTGGTTCCCTTATTAATTTTTGACCTGGTCTAGTTTTCAAGGACAGCTTTTGCAGTTACCAGCACTTGTGGCACCAAATTATTTTGCACAGTACAAAGTGGCTACAGAGGACGATATATCAGTATAGATCTCTTGGCTACTGTATAACCCCCAACTCTGTGTGAGCAATGGCTTCCTCTAACCGATAGCAACATGTGATTGGAAAGGCAATGTTATAGAAAAGCCTCATTGAGCTGTGAAGTTTAAGAGGATAACAGACCCTCTACTAGCTAGCACTCAAGAGCATCTGCAAGAAGGGTTGGCTTCTCCCCGGCAGATATGAGCTAATGTATTCCTTTTGAGTATGAAGAGGCAAGGTCTCAATTCTGATCAGATTCTAAAGGGGCTACACACACACACCAAGCAGAATGCTATTTAGCACACAATTAATTATTTCATATTTTAATGTCTGTGTCAGATATGTCAAAACAGACAAAAAAATGAAGAATGTGTTGCCAAAAAAAGAACTGAAAATTTCCCAGTGATATTTACAGGGCTTTCAAAGAAGACAGAAGATGCAAAGCAGGCAGATGAGTTTCCAAGATGTTCTGGTCGATTTGGGTTGTCTGGATGTAACACAATGGCCCCATCTCCCTTTTGCTGGCAATAACTGTCACTAGTATTTATACCACTTTCAGATGTTTTCCGCTGTTATTGACAGGAGCCGGGAATCCTCTTTTGTTCCTCTCCGCTCTCCATCTCACATCACCATATGTTGTTGGGCTTCAGATCCATTGGGAGAGCTGATGAATGTGCAATGTATGCCATCTGCATGAAAGGCCACCACCAGGGCTGAAAAAGCAATGGAAATAGCACTGGGACCCAACGCAGAGTGATTCACAGGAGAGACAGGGATGGATTCAGACCACTCTGTTAAACAATATTAGGTAACACAATCCATAAACATTAAAATCTCCACAGCAGCAAAAGAAGCGAACTAAGTATACAGATAAATATATAAGAACTGCACACAAACAAGGACAATTATTTTGAAAATATATAATAACTAGGTTATAATATAAACCCTCCTAAAGTTTATGGTTCTTATCTGTAATGAAAAGGAATCAATAGCTTAGCTGAGCTGACAGTACTACATATAGAAAATGATTCTATATATATATATATATATATATATATATACATATATATATATATATATACTGTATATATATATAAAATGAGAGAGAGACTGTGTAAAATGTATCCTTAACCTCAATGCAAACAACCCAAGATATTTACTGAAAAGTATGAATGTTTATTTGGAACATGAACTCCCCTGTTTTAGAAGACTTAGTTGTCTGTTGGTGATCACAATTCTTGTAAATTACTAAAAAGTAGACATTTATTATATCGTAATTTATAAATTGGATCCAAATCCCTAAACAATAATATATCAGCATAATAATAATATGGGAAATGACGAGCAAACAAATCAAAAACAGTACTTCAGTAGCTTTGTGGTTTTGATTTATTGTTTGCATGTCTCAGTTCCCATGTTCTTATTATTATGCTGACTCAGCTAAAGATGCACAATCTATTTATCTCTTATTTCATGCTCTGTGATTTACAGTACTCGATGTTAGTTTGCCTCCACTTCTGACATTACAGCTTGATCTGTTATGCAGAACGAGTTAGTATTTGATGCTGGTGAAGCTTTCCCTGCTGTTAGCCACTGAAATACTGCGCTTCCCAAGATACTGTAAGATTGCCCTACAGCTCTCCCTGATATTTAGTACATGCATTTCAGTCCTTCCTTCTTTCCTTCTTTCCTTCTACCTGCAGCACCTAGCATCCATTCATGATTATATTTATACAATGAATCAGTAAGTCAGAAATGATCTCTAGATACTATTGTAAGGACCAGAAATATAAACAATGCCATGTGTAGCAATCCTGATGAAGGTTTTTTTTTTTTATAAAGCAGGAACTAGTGTAGAACAATACGTAGAGGGGACCAAGTAGCTAGAAGTGAAATTTAATGTGTACAATAGGTAAGAAGATCAATGAGAAATAAGTACTGTATTAGAATCCAATAGAAAAGGAGCTGACCGGGGTGCTGAAAGTCAAGGCATAAAGTGAGCCAGGATAATGCAGTATTTATAATATACACTCTGGCCCTGTTCTGCTTGCTATTTATTAAGGTTTCCTCTCATACCTCGGTTATGACCTGTTCGCCTCCATACAACATGTAATTTACCGTAATTGTAAGGACCTGGCAAGTCCCACTGATTTTCTTTGAGTCTAACTTATTGTAAATCTGTCTCAGAAAATTTCAATCAGTGCTCTCATGAAGGTCAGTGGAGTCTCCCTGCCGGACGGCAGGACTTTGCCATTAATATACGAGTACTTCAGTATTAAGTGATACCTTTTTGAAGTGAAACTTCTTTGCTGGCACCTACAAAAACTTAGCTGGCACAAATTACCTTCATGGTGACAGAAGTAGAGTGACGGAAGTGACGTCACTGTGGGCAAAAGAGGCAGTGTGCTGGCTTGGCACGCATGAGCAGTGCCCAGCAGCTCAGTCACATGCGCAGCGTCCGCCAGCTCAGGGCACATGTGCAGCGCAGGAGCAGCAGCAACCTCAACGGAGACCACACACACACATACACGAGAGATACACTAACAAACACATATACACAGAGACACTAGGAATTCAGTTACTATAAATATAGATGTGCACATAGCTAAAACAGGGGGTGTGTGCCAAGCACGCACGTTCTAAGTCAAACTTCTTTGCGTTTTGTCACTGAAATTGTGTTTTGATTTTTAATTAAAAACATCACCATCATATAAGGTCCTAATGCGGTGGTATCTCACCCCAATGAAATTAGCCAAGTTCGTGCCTGGATCCTCCTCGCTATGCCCCCGGCAGTGCGGAGGATCGGACGATCTGTTACATATGCTGTGGTCTTGCCCGCGGATCTCCCCACTATGGGAAGAAATTAGACATTGGATACAGAGGGTCTTCGACCTCACTATTCCCCCAGACCCATGGCTATTCCTCTTGAATAGACCACTAATGGGCCTGTCCAAAGCAAACAACAAACTCATAGCACATTTTGCAGTAGCCATGCGGAGCGAGATCGCAGCACTATGGAAACGCCCCGAAATTCCAAGTATCCCAAAGATTCGAAATCGATTGTGGTTTATCTGCCAGATGGAAAAGTTGACGAGTCTAGTTAACGACACTGGCACCAATTATCTCAAAGTATGGACGCCTTGGCTGGCGCAGACGGATATCCCCGGGGTTGAGAGGAACACAATCTGGCTATGATAGATGCAGATGCGTTCTCCGTTAGGAGTGGAAACTCGACTCACGACGACTACACAGACAAATAGACAGAAAGCCTAAAGAGGTGATAAACTGGAGAGGACGTAACCCACAAAGAACCTTACTAGGAGCGGTGGAGAGACCTAGCACGAGTGGATGCTCCTTTCTCGGCCGCGCCGCCACTTACTCCCTCCCTACCCTCCCCATCCCTTACTACCCTCCCCATCCCCTTTTTTATTTTTTAAATTATTTATTTATTTATTTATTCTAATTTTATTTTGTTTTTGTGTTTGTCAATTTGAATTAATTGTATTATGTAAATTATGTTGTCTTTATTGCTAGTCCACCCAAAACAACCCGGTCAAATAGGGCCCGAAAAACCGGGATATATCTCACGAGCTGACATAAAAAATGAATGTAATGTATACTGTATTCTGTTTCACCTGTTTGGAAAAACTACAATAAAATTTAAGTTACAAAAAAAAAAAACATCACCATCACAAATACAATTTCAGAATAAATCATTGCAATTTAAATCTATGCAAAGCTTCCATGTAGAAATGTGTTATTCTTGAACTCCTCCAACCTCAAAATAGAAATAACTGGTCTTTGAAGTGAAAGAGATTGAATGGTAAGCCAGTGCCAGGTCAAGGTCACGAGTACCATCTTCTATGGCAAATGTATTCAATTTCTATGATAAAATCTTTAATGCAGGAACGTATTAGTCTTGTGTAACTGTACTTCATAGATATAGATCTTCACCCTCAGTTTAACATCCATTTAGTCCATTACCACTCCTTATATTACACGCTTCTTTGATAATGAAGCATGTTTTAAATGCTCTGTTTGCAGTCATGTTGCTTGTATCCTTTAGGTGTCTTTTTGTTCTACTGTTCAATAACGCAGAAGTAAAAAATAAAAATGCTACCTGGTAAACCCATTACTCATTCTGACATCAGTAATTAACACTACAAATTAGTCCATTAAAGCAAGGAGCAGTTTCCAGAGGGAAGTAGTGACCCCAATGCCCTTCTGGACAGTGATTAAAGCAGTGCTTATTTAAGGACAATTATTTTAACCTCTCCTAGGCAGTTCTAATATCAGTCTACAGAGGATAATCCAATGCACAGAGGAGAATGATTACAATGAAACATACTGTAGACCGATACCAGTGGACACTCTCAGAATCTGAAGACCTTCCCAAGGGAAGGAACAGACAGCAGGATCTGTGTCAATGAGTTAGCACTCATTGGGAGGGCATTTGTTGGGCAGAGTATGAAGCAGACCACTAGGAGACCCTGAATATATTGTTAGCAATTGATTACGGTTCAAACATCAAAGGCCAAAGTCTTGGAGATTTCTCTAAGCACACAAAACACACAGATTTATAACATGCCTCAAAGGCAAGGACCAACAGACAGCTATAAAAAAAGACTTAAGTAAGTGGTGCATGGGTGCTCTACATATAGACAGATATTTACATCACATCTAGCAGGAAAGGATAAGGAAATGGAAAAGGTCGAGGCAGAGCTAGAATGTGATCCACCAAGCAATAAAAAAACAGAAATAATTAATTTAGGACTCAAAATATGGATTTATCATGTTAATATTTATCTGATCCATCTAGTGAACTAATAACCCAGAGATCGTAACATAAGGTGCATGCATTACAGGGGATGATAGGCTCTCATGTATTCTGGTTTATTTATCACATCTACTAGGTTTTTGCTTTGGTGTATTCAAATTTTATGACTTTGCCCTGTTATCTTGTCCCCCCTT
Organism: Ascaphus truei; assembly: GCA_036426205.1. Lineage (NCBI taxonomy): Eukaryota > Metazoa > Chordata > Amphibia > Anura > Ascaphidae > Ascaphus > Ascaphus truei. Next base: position 38,383,381 of record CM071573.1, read on the forward strand.
GACTAACTGGAGATGGGTACACTATAGCTGTATTTTATTTTACCCATAGGCAGCTACAGTATCTTTGAGTTCATATAATACTCTTCATCTCATATTGAAACAATAGTTTATTCATCATGACACTTTGAAAATACAAATATTACTGTACTTCGAAGTAAAAGACTGAGTCAGCCTCACCAAGCCTTGAACCTGTGAATATTGGGGGTGCACAGATGTTACAGCTGTCTCATGTAGTGCTGACAATTGATGCAGTGCTGTGTTTATAATAGCATTATCCACAGAGAAGAAAAGACCCTTTTACGCTAAACTCAATAACTTCATATTTAAAACATAACTTCACAGTTACAAACTCCATGAACATAAACACTTCTATCTGGAAAATATTACTCACAACTAGAAAAACCCAGATTGTGTATGATATATCTCTAATTACTTTGAGGATGAGAGACTGTGTATTTTCTTTACCATGTAGTGGGAATATTGCTTATGATAATGGTGTATCCTGTAACAATTAAAAAATTTTAGATAGCTATCTCAAGTCTCCTTTATTTACTCTACCAGCCTATATGTGCACTAAAAAAGATTTAGTAAAGGTTAATAACCTAATAAAATGTCTCATACTGGCAGCTTGTATAAAATCCAATGTGTTACTTCAGGATAATAGAGCTGAGGAGGAAAAGACCCACAATGTATCACATCTTTTAATTATCATAATACTCTTACTGATAATTCCGCGTTATCCTGTAATTATCTGTATATATTAATATCCAAAACACAGTTCTAATGGTTACATGTTATGAGGAGATAGCATTGCTCCTATTCAGCTCAAAAAATTGCTCCCACAGAGATATATATATAAACAGCAATAGTGGAGAAGTAATTACACAACGTGATTCCAAAGAAAATATCACTGTGCCTCACACTCAGACCCCTACAGTAATAAAAACATATTATTATTATTATTTTCCCTACTTTAATTGATACATAGTTAAAACATTATATAATTATTTATGAAAAGCCTATAAGGCGTAACTACATGACAGATGTGAATGTGGCAATATGCGAATGTAGAAATATATCTGTCTCCACACTCCTTGCCCTCCCCATATTATTTGTTCTACAAAATATGTGATGTGTTAAATGTATGCAACATTTATTGTTTTTTTTTTAATATGCACTTCCGGTTCCACTCTCCGCACCGGAGGTGCGGTTACTATTGTGCCGGGGGACCAGAGTGTGGACGCACATCTTCTGTGCTACCCGACAGCGCATACGGAAGAGCTGACCACGCACTCAAACCGCAAGTTGCAAGCTCCCAATCGGCAGATGACCACGGGATTACAGAGCTTCTGTCCAAGGCTGTTGTTCTATTGAAATTGTGTGAGTGAACTGATTTTAGCCCTGTGAAAATAAACCGTTTACTATTTACACTATGGAGCCCGCGCTGCCCCTTTGGTTTTGTGTGTGTACACACACACACACACACACACACACACACACACACACCAACCACACACAACAACACACACAAACACACCACAACACCACACACACACACACACACACACACACACACACACACACACACACACACACACACACACACACACACACACACCGACAAACCTATACATTTGCTCGCCCCGGGCGAGTAAATATTGGCCCAAGCAGCACACGTTTGGAACTAGGTGGCGAGTAGATTTTTTTAGTGATTTGTCAACCACTGTATATACATACATAGCAACTGTAAATATTACTGTATGTTCATTTGCATGTCTTAGACAGGTCTGCAACCCTGTCTTTCCCCATTGTCACCCAGCATACAGCACTTCCACTGCAGCAAGGGATTCTGGGAAATGACATGCAAATGAGCACTCAGTGCCACCTTTTGTCTCAAGCTCGTATTACACAAGCCAATCCTCAAGCCAATGCATGCTGTTTTAAACACAGCTTTTAAACAGAGGCTGGGATGAGATGCAAAGCCATTAGACCTACTCACATACATGTTTCAACCTTGATGGGTATCATCAGTGTGAGGCTGGTCTTAATGGCAAAGCAGGTTTGAGACTAGACTAGGTAATCACCACTGTCATTAAGGTTATGGTGGGTAAAAAAAGTGACAAAAACCCTCCACAGTAAAGCATAAAGCAACTGTAAATATTACTGTATGTTCATTTGCATGTCTTAGACAGGTCTGCAACCCTGTCTTTCCCCATTGTCACCCAGCATACAGCGCTTCCACTGCAGCAAGGGATTCTGGGAAATGACATGCAAATGAGCACTCAGTGCCACCTTTTGTCTCAAGCTCGTATTACACAATATATATATACACACACACACACACACACACACACACACACACACACACACACACACACAGAAGAAGAGAACCCCCCAAATTAAGCACTCTGATCAATAGAGAAAATACAAAAAGTTTATTTATAAGAACAATGCAACAAAGAGAGCAAAAATTAAAAAAGTCAGATTGAGACCGAACGGGGCTCAAGGAAAAGCCTACAAAAATTATGTGACACATGGCGCACTGACACTGAAATAAACAGACATAAGGAACACAAACCAAATTGCAATAAAGTGCTAATATAAAGTACACAGCAAAATGAAAGGGAAAATCCCTATACAGACAGTGGGATCAGAATGGTTCACACTGAGGTAATGACCAGCCGGTCCACATGGCAACAATGAAATGCTAGAAAACAGTAATGAAAGCAGTTGATGGAATAGAACACAGCTATACTCAAATGAAGAGAAATAGCAAACTGTTAAAGTGCATACACAAAGTCAGGATCCACAGCATGATAATGGGATCCCAAAAGGTGTAAAAAGAGCAAATATGATCTAGATGTAGCTAAATCTAGAAACTACTGTAGCAGATCTAAGATCCTGAATAGTAACAACATGAGATGTCCATGAGAAATGCATAGTACAGTAGTATGTAGTGAGCAGTATATCACCATCGGTAGCAGCTGGTAGAACATGATAAATTTGAGCACTATATATAAAGAGAAGGGATGTGTCCCACTAATGTCTGAAGTGACAGAGGACGTGTAATCTTCTTGAAAAATAAAGTAAATGCCCCATGTATGTATTAGATGGGAAGCAAATACCAGAGCAGTGAAGAGACAAATAGCAAGCTATGTGCTGAAATGTAAGTCCAGGATATGCTGCAGAGAATGAGAGGTGTATATCACTCAAATCGCTTAGTGGCTGGGTGAGGGGAGAAATAATGTATCCATATCACCCAAAGTCATCCGCTCCTTGATCCGCACATCAACCCGGTCCACTTGCTAACTGCTCACAGAAAAGGAGGAAGATTAAATAAAGGCTGGATCCCCGCTGCAGACACTCCTACGCAGGGTACAGCTAGTATATACTGTATGTATGTATGTATGTATATAAATATATATATATGAAGTGCTGTGTGCTGGGTGATAATGGCGAAGGGCGGGGTTGCAGACCTGCCTTAGACATGCAGATGAGCATACAGTTATATTTACATATTTGTGTATATATATATATATATATATATATATATATATATATATATATGAGCTTGAGACAAAAGGTGGCACTGTGTGCTAATTTGCATGTCATTTCCCAGAATCCCTTGCTGCAGTGGAAGTGCTGTGTGCTGGGCGATAATGGTGAAAGACAGGGTTGCAGACCTGTATAAGACATGCAAATGAACATACAGTAATATTTCCATTTGCTATATGCTTTACTGTGGAGGGTTTTTGTCACTTTTTTTACCCACCATAACAAGTGTATATATATATATATAATATCATATATTATATATATATATATATATATATATATATATATATATATAATTATAATCATAAATCCCACATAGATATATATACTATATAGATATCTTATATATATATATATATATATATATATATATTATAACACCATACACACAACACACCCGGAGTTGCACAGAAATTCTAAGAAACCAACTTCATCCCTCCCCTCCTCCTTTCACCCCCTCTCTCCTTCTCTCTCCTCCTCCCCTAACCTTTAATACCTTATGATGTCCCCAATTATTTCTGCCTCTCTCTCCTCCGGCATTCTTTCTTTCTCCTCGCAGGCCAACTGACTTCCTCTCTTTCTTTGTCTGCTTTCTGTGTAAACTTTTATAGCTATCTCATTATGATGTCATCGGTATGATGTCACATGCCTGATAGCCTACAGGCTACAAAGCCCAGTGGCTGACTTGTTTAGAGAAATTGTAATAACTCATTGAATTAAAAATAGATTGTATCCAAAACAGACAAACCCTGCTCCTTGATCTCAGGAATCATCATACAAAATGTGTACAATATCTTTAGAGGTGTCCAAATGCATAGCAAACAGACAGGCAGCTTTCCAAAATATATAGATGTGGTCCCACTTGGAACCTAATGTTCTTAGCAGCTCCCCCTTTGGAGTGTTCGAGAGGATCCAAACCATGACTGTTCTCTTAATTTTGCTACATAAAGTAATCCTACCAAGTGTGATTGTTCTAGGTCTTATAGTTTGGGCATTCATAATGAGACACACAGACAAACATTCTGAAATATCAAATATATATTGAGAACACAAGAGTTGCACCAAAGAGCGTCTCCACACCATGCTTTCCCTTCACTACTCCTGTCTGCTAAGCCAGTATGAACAGGGTTAATTTCATCAAGAAAAGACAGACACCAGAAATACCTGGAGTTTGTCACATTCTCCTCCCCCTTGCATTTTTGCTGGCAGGGTCTGTTTGCTTTCAGCTGCTATCATTTCACCCCAGGACTCTCTTTGATATGAGAACACACGAGTAGCAACAAAGGTGGCAGCCAAAGGGTGTCATCCATGTTCTGCCATTCGCTGGTGTTAGAGATGCACTATTACAAGTTCCATAATCATATATTATGTCTATGAAATGTCTGTAAATTGAATGTATAACCCTGTTCATTTAATGTAACTATGTATTGTCACCATAACTATGTGCCCAGGACATACTTGAAAATGAGAGGTAACGCTCAGTGCATTATTTCCTGGTAACTAATTTTAGAAATAAATAAAATAAATATACCAGCATAATATACTGGATAGGTATCCAAACCGCTTCCCATTTCCTTAATACAAAAGTTTGAGAATGCAACATGCACAATGAGTTTATGATTAAATTACTTAAGTTTGTACTCACACATAAGTATCTTTTTTTTTAACAAAAAAATATACCATCCAATGTGGGGCACAGCCATGGGGACCACGTGTGCCCCCACCTACGCAAGCCTTTACCTATGATGGTGGGAAGAGTGCAGAGTTTTTAATGAGAATATGGAATGTTACACATCATCCGTAATTTTCTGCATGAGGTATATCGATGATATCCTCCTCCCATGGCGAGTTACACCTGAACTGCTTGGAATTTGTTGGGACGCTGAACAATAATGACCTAAAGTTAACACATGAAATCAAACAATGGAAAATGTATTTCTTGGACCTCAGAATATTCAAAGGGAAAGAAGGAGAACTTGAAACAACTGTATACTGAAAACAGACTGCAATAAATAGTCTTCTTCAGGCAGTCAGTCATCATCCGAAACCCCAGATAAATGGTATTCCAATTGGACAGTTCCTCAGAGTGAAAAGGAACTGCTTGATGGAAGTGGAATTTGAAGCACACGCGGATATGATGAAGTCCACATTTCTGGAAAGAGGGAATAGTGTAAACGGTGTGAGAAGAGCATACCGAACAGCAACATTTACCCCCCACAGAGATGTGTAAGCCTACAAACAGAAACCGACTACAGATGAAAATATCATTAGGTTAGTTGGCACATACAGTATAATAACCAATGGTCTCGTATCACTAATATCTTCAAAAAGCTCACCCTCGCGGTAATTAGAGATATCATCCACAATTTGGGTCTTTTTCATAGTAAGCAATATTTTTCAAATAGAATATATATATATTTTTTAAGAAATGTGAAGTAAAAGTTATGTTTTAAATGTGTACTACTAAGTTATTGAGATTAGTGTAGAAAGGGTCTTTCCTTTTCTGTTTATATTGCAGTTAAAAAAAATGTTATCCTTACTTCAGCCATTACATTAATTATTGTCTAGCAAGAGATATATTCACCCAGATGTCAGTGCTGTACATAGAATTATGCAAGCACGATTCCCAAACGAGATTACAATCAGATTTTGGTTCCTGAGATACAGAAAGATAAAGTGACCTGCTTCATGGGCAGTGGTCAACACTTTATGCTATTCTGTCAGTTCCTGGGAATGTTACATGTGTTACAATTGGAAATCTGCAGACGGTCTGACTAATGCTATATTTTATGCTCAGTTATTTAGCGCTTTGTAACTTCTCAGCTTTGTAGTCACTTAAATAGTAGGCGATCACTTTTTAATTTGCACAAACATAATAGAAATGTAAAATACGCTCAACAGTTATAATCTCATCTTTGGGTCAAGCAAGACTGGACTACAAATTAGCTTTACTAAGCTTAGAAGCAGAGATGCAGTGTTGATAGAGATCAGGAAAATGGCAAGAACAGGAGGGGAGGATAAAATATCAGTAGACAGGGAAATGGTTATTTAATCATGTAGTTCCACCTGCTACTGACAAATGTTTTTTGTTTTCATCTAGTCTTCGCCTGAGCTATTGATTGAACCACCTGTGCTGAAGCAGGGATATCCTGAAAACCTGACCTGTTGGTAGCCCTTGAGGACTGGAGTTGGCCTCCCCTGCTTTAGGTATTGACTTTATTTTTTGCTTTTAATTCAGGTGAGCTTGCTTCGTTGTTACAGAAATTTGTGTTCATATATAAGAAAGCTACTTTCTAATTCATCTTTTTGGTTAAAACATATATTGATGCAATAAATGAGCTGCTTTCCTCCTCTGGCAGTGAATGAGTTAAGAATTGACAGAGCATACAGGGTCATCTCCTCCTAACGTCTCTGGAACAAACTGTTAAGATCTCCATATCCATAAGACAAAGGATCAATACACCATTTTCTTGCTGTACTTATTGTCTGTTTCTGTGCATCTCCAAAGCCACAATTAAGGGGAAGAAACATTTCTCTCCAATTTCCTTGTGAGTGTACAGCATGGGAATATTGTATTCTTAAACATACACTGAGGAACCATTAAGATACCAGTCCCACAGTATGCACCAAACTGCTTATAGCTGTAATAGGACTCCTTAAAATATAAACTAATATTATATAATACATTGTAAAATAACAATTGGTCATTTTTTTAATGTAATAATCTAAGAGGTTAACACACCAAGAGAGTATGGTTTTAATCTACCATTACCAACTTTCTGTTTCATTCTGGGGTTCTATTGAACACAGGTTGAAAACCACTGGCCTGATGTAGAATGTTTTGTAATGTGGAAGGATCCCCCCGGTACTAAAAGTGCTAGAGCTCAATTCATCTGCCTGACTCGTACATTGTCATTGCTATTCTGTAAAATGTGTCCTTGTTAAATGCAGAATCTCTGCCCCCGGGCAAAATGATACCAACTAAAAGGCTGCCTAACTTTGCAAAGACAATCGCTCATCAAAGGCATCTGCATCCCGCAGGCAGCGCTGGAGGCCACAGATGGCGAGAGGATCTGCTTTTTATAGAGTCTCTGTCTGTAGATCACAGCTGTTTTCACTTCTCACTCACCAGGTGCTTCTAAAGCTCAGCACGGAGGGTACAGCATGGAGGGCACAGCTCACTGCCAGCTGGTTAGAAGAAAGTGAAGAATCAGTAAGTTTTCCACCTGACTCCTCATAGAAGGGGCTACTTTACTCAGGGTTGGTTTGTTTAACTTGTATGTATTTCATTTTTTAACTTTTGTCTAAACAATATACAATTGTGTGTGTGTATATATTGTGATGCCCACATCACGTCACAGTATCTTTTAGTCCCAGATTAAGGCCGGAAACATTGTTTTTCTCTACACGGGGTTTATTTACAGGGTTAAATTCTACCCTAACTATAATATTTATATTCTGTATTGCTATATTTATAATAATAATAATTATTGTTATCTGCACTGTTGGACTACTTCTTTGGGCACATATTTTCCAACTACTTCACATTCACGTTGGTTTAATATATATATTTTGGCGCTATTAGAACACACACACACACATTTATTAATATATTTATTCTACTATATTTATACTATATATATATATATATCTATATATATTACTATTAATATATAGTATATTATATAATATATATAATATAATATAACATATTAGATATATATGAATATATAATTGTGAATTTCTCCGTCCCGGCGTCGGGATCTTTTGTTTGTCTCCCGATTACAGACAGGAAACATGTATTTTTCTCATAATTTGTGGTGCTGAACATCAATCATTCAAGTGCCTTCTCGGTTAATTGCAATTTTGTTGTCCCCGGAACCCATAATGTTTCATAATCAGTACTTTTTAACTAAATTATTTTTTTGCGTTCCCAATTTGAAAAAATACTGAGTGAATTTGAATAGTGAATCTATGTGGGGTTTATTTACAAGGATAGATAATACACTAACAGGCTCACCGTTCATTTAAGCCAAAACAAAATCATAAAATAAACTCCTACTCCTCTTAGGAGACTAACTATACATTCAGCTTCCAAAACAGGTACTATTGTAGCTGAACATATACAGTATCTAAACACAGCAATAAAGTGTTTCACTTATCTGTTATTCCAGAGTTTGGAGCAGACGTCCCCTCTTCGACACGGTCTTGCTTCCTTCCTTCCTAGGGGAGCCCAGCCCCACGAGAGCTCAGAGAATCTCTCCTCTGTAAGTCCAATGTTAAAGACAGGTCATCCCTGCTTCAGCAAGGTCTCACGTCCTTCCTTCCTTCTTCCTGGGATTAACAACACAGGCAGTCCCAGCAGGTTATGTAACCACCATCCAGCGAGCCTAGGGGACTGCCAGCTTCACATAGCTGGGGAGAACTCATCTCTGTTCCCCTTCTCTGGGAACAGCAGTCAGTCTCATTGTGTATAGTCACTTCCTGACAAAACTCCATGAGCAATCAGGAGTTCAGCCTGCTCAATTAGCCAACAGCTGCTGCTGGCTTCTCTAGGGAGATTAACTCTCTGTGCTAGTGTTGTACCGGTCCTACTTAAAAAAAAAAAAAAAAAAAACTTTGTAACGGGTACACGGCCAAAATTAAATGATCTCCCCGGCCGGGTACCCGGTTACCACTTACCTGTGGGTGGAGGAAGACGGCGGCGACATCTAGGAAGGTCAGCAGCGGTCCTGTGGCGGTGGCAGCATCAGAAGTGTGTGATCAGCCAGCCCGGGAGCTGCAGGAATCCATAGCAGTGTGAGCTGGGGAACCACGTGACCGGAGCAGGAGCAGAAGCGTTCCTATTGGACACACTGCTAAGGATTCCTGCAGCTCCCGCGCCAGCTGAACACACACTTCTGATGCTGCCACCGCTGCTGACCTTCCTCATGGGTCTTCCTCGCTGACAGCAGGTAAGTGATGATGCATTTTTCAGCTACCCTGACATTATCCGACGCCGGGTATTACCCGGCGCCGGGTAATGTCCGGGTAGCTGAAAATCTGCTGGGTAATGGGTAATTCCAGGTACTCGGTACAACACTACTCTGTCCCATCGCTGCTCTATTCCAGCACCTAGAGGACAGTGATGGTATCACAATATATATTAGTATATCTACTATATATATATATAACCAACACACACACACACCAACACACAACACACACACACACACACACCACACACAACCACACACACAAACACACCCACACACCACCCACACACACACACACACATCACACACACACACCACACACAACACACACACACACACCACACACATATAAATCCAATGCACATCCTTCACAACCATATGCAAGTAAATAGTTTGGTGCTTATCCCATAAGCATAAACAGGCCATACGTATACCGTTTGCAACACACATCAAGGACAGCACGCAGGTAAGTAAAATCCTGGAATTTTTCTATATTTGATAGAAGACACAAAAAACGAAAACGAAACGTCGGTTTTTGTGTCTTCTATCAAATATAGAAAATTCATGATTTACTTACCTGCGTGCTATTCCTTGATGTCGTGTTGCAACCGGTATCGTATGGTCTATATATATATATATAAAAAAAAAATTTAGACACAGACACGTACACACTTGTCCTTCTACTGCTGGATGAAGGCTCCCCAATGATCTTCCAAGTACTGCAGCTGCGAGCACAATACCCAGACCCAGAATATTATATATTTATTTGTGTCACTTGGGGTGTCACTGGGAAAGTAACCGATTATACTGCAATAAACAAAGAAACCACAACGCAAATATTAAAAAAATATGTTTAAGAAATGATTTAGTACATTACTATATGTTTTTTCTATATTTTTTTCTTCTCATAACTTTGGGTCATTTAGTTCAATTCTTTGGTCAAAACATTTCCAGCCTCCGACCATGTCACGTAAAACCCATCTCAGAGGGTCTTACACTACCTATTATATACAGTGTCCTTTGTATTTCTTCCACTGGGAAGAGAAACAGGAAACTAAACAATAATATAACCGATAGCATGGGATACGTGACATGTATTCGGTGCCTAAGGGAGGGGGTAACATTTAGGAGTACTATGTGTGATACTGTGCAGTTAAAACTGGTTAAAAACCAGGAGTGCCCTAGTGAATAGGGTGACCAGACATCCCAGTTTTTGGCCGTTTGTCCCGGTTCCTGACTTTTCTGCCCATTGGCCCAGTTTTTCTGTGCGATCCGCGCTTGCTGTCTGCGCATGCGCGTTCCGCGCTTGCTGGCTGCACGTGCGACTGGCAAGCTCCGACCGCGCATGCACACAAGCAGCCGGCAAGTGCCAATCGCGCCTGCGCATAAGCAGCTAAGCGTTCATCACGCTTGCACAATTGGCACTTGCGTCTGCGTATGTGCGGCATTCGTCCCGGTTTTTCTGAATGTGCACTCAGTGCTCGCCAGTCGTGCATGCACAGTCAGCGTTCGCTATTCACGCCATCAGCGCATGTTACATTTGTCCCAGTTTTTCCTAGGACAAATATGGTCCCCCTACCCATTCACCAATTCCCCCCATGTATAATTCAGCCTTTACCCTATCATTGTTTACTATTCTATCCAGTTCCATAACTCACCTCCAAGCTCTCTCTGCACTCTGACGGGATTTTTAATTGGGCATAATTAACTTCCCAAGTGGCTAAGGCTTCCGTCTCTTTAGTCTGGAGATGCTGCAATCAATAATTCAGGTCTTTTAATCCCTGTGGGTCTCTCCGGCAAATGGAGGCGTTCAATCTGCGATCAGCACTGGGTAAATCTGTCCTATAATATGGAGCCGGAAAATTTAGGGCTGGGGTAATTGGTAGGGATTAAGCAACGAGAGAATACAAGTACTTGGGGAACAGCCATCCACTTAATGTGATAGTCATATTTAATCAATGTATAAACCAGGAGTGATCAATTACACTGTTCAGACAAGATGCAATGTGATGATACTGAGATACTGTTTTAATAGGTGGGGGAGGGAAACATCTTTCATACACGTTTGCTGCTAGAAAAGCCAGCAGCACATGTTTCCGCCAAGCAGTGTGTCACGGGCCGTGCTGCAGCAAAGCATGGGAATTATGGTCTCCTCTTTCACGTCTTTTCCCTTCCTCCTCAATCACACAGTATAAGCCTCCCCCTGAGGCCTCATTCGCATTATACGAGGTGTGATAGCACCAGGAATACAAAAACCATCACAGAGACACAGCAACAGGCAGCGCGCCTCCATGATGCTGCTCGGAGCAGCCGGCTTCACCAATTCATCATTCAAATGCATCATTTACATCAGGGGCTCAACCCCAGCCCCCAACCCCCCCCCCCCCCCCGCTTTGTGCACAGTAAAATGAGACACAGGGATGAACAGGTATCCCTGTAGCTGATGGAATCCCTAGGTTAAGGGGCGTACCCCAGTTAGTGTTAAGGTGTCCCAGCACCTGTATTGAATTTGTGGGTGCCCCAACCGAATATGAGGTACCCCAAAATGTATGCTGTAAAAAAAGTATGACTTATTGTGTTTTTTAAAGTTATTATAAAGGCTCTATGCAGTCAGCCTGGGCATATGTTTAAGTGCCAGCTAGTCTGCATAGAATCCATAGGATGAAAGAGGAGGTCCGAATGTTGAGGTGTCAGGGTGCTAAGTGGACGGGGCAGGGCGGAGGACTGGATCCGGAGAACAGAGACCCCTGTGGGGGGGACCCTCTGGTCTGCTAGACTCAGTGGCACCTGCCCAGCAGGAAGCAATGGGCTGGATAAGGAAAAGATGGCGATTGTAGGCGCTTTTCCTATTGACCAGAACATATGTCCCGACCACGGTGCATCCCGAGCTGGCTCAACACACCACCTGCCTCTGACATCATCAGCCAGATGAGCCTCGCTCTGATTGACTGGTGGGACACGTTCCCACGCCCGGATTGGCTGCAGAGTTCTGTGAATGCAACTCAGAAGTATTATAAACCCCTGAGCCAATCAGATTTGTAGATTCTAAGCACCAAGTCCAGTGAGTTAAAAATCCAGACCTCTGGAGAGAGGGGAGGGGTGGTGCCTGGAACTGCAGGCTGATTTTAGTTCCAGGATGTTGAAGGCTAAATCTCAGTCGGGAAAATCCTTAGGTAGAATTCCCTGCACCTAGGATAGTCTAGTTTTGTACTTTAGTTCCCAAGTAGTTTGTGTAACATTGTGTGTTTGCCATTTCCTGTGAATACATTTACAATTTATTTCATTAACTTGTTTTGCTCAATGCATGATCCTAGTAAAAAAAAGTGTAAAAGCCTGGTCTCCCGTGACATTAACCGATTAACTTGGCTCTAAGCATCACGAAGATATTTTGCCCTGTAAACCTGGCCTGCTGATTATTCTCAAGTGTCCTTATTCTGCCAGCTCCGATACCGCCAGTATCACGCAGAAAGCTTTCCGTGCAACACCGCCGGATTGGTGGTATCGGAGCTTACAGCGTAAGGGCCAAGGACTCAAGGTGGAGATCCCGAAAGTGCTCTACGTATGATCACATGAAAAAAACCATTTCATGTACAGCAGAGCAGTTTGCTGCTGTGACCCCTATCTGGTCCTTTAAAAAAAAAAAAAAAAAAAAGTATTGTGTTAGAATTGAGCCGGTGAGAGTTAAAGAATAAATCACCCGCAGCTGATTGCCCGAGAAGCAATATGTTAGTTGGCTATTGTTTCCCAGTAATCACCGAGGCTAGGTAAGCATTTCAGACCCGGCAAAGGGTTTTTATAAAGAATGGCTAACCTGCAAAACCCTGCCGGCTGCCACTCCATACACAGCGCTACTTTGCTTCACCTTGATGAATAATATTGAATGTTCCTTTGAACAAAATTAAAACGGCCATAACCAAGACGGGGACAGGGTCCTTAGAAATATCCCTGTGTACCCTTTGCAGTAATGCGCTGAAACAATGTGTTGGAGAGCAGGGGAAATGTAGGGATCCACTGCTCCCTCCCTGTCAGTCCCGTTAACATCTTCATTGCTGCAACTGGAAAGCATTTTAGGAACCTCCGATACTGACGGAAATGTGGCCCATGTTTACTAACCAGTGCTATGTTTCTATAACACCTCCCCAGGACCGGAAGATATCTTATGGTCTACTTAAATGAATGGGTCATATGATGTCTTTCAGAGCAGGGATGGGTCTCATGGCATAGCACAATGGAGATAACATGGCCTTATACGAAGGGTGGGCACTTCCACGGTGTTGGTTTGGGTTCTACACATTTTTTTTATTCTTGATTCTTCCTGAATTTTTGGGGGGAAAAAAACAAAAAATTAGCAAACAAATGCTTAATAAAAAAAAAAGGTCAGTAATGCTTGAAATAAGTATGAAATCATAAAACAATTAGAAAACTAAAATATTAATGGAAAAACTTAAGATAATTAAAAACACTATGGCAAGAAACACCGAGATGGGCAATGGGTCTGGTTTAGACTGTAAGGTCCAGAGGTGCTCAACTCTAGTCGTGAAGCCCCCCTCAACAGGTCAGGTTTTCAGGATATCCAGTTTCAGCACCGGTGGCTCAATCAGAGGCTCAGTCTGATGACTTCAGCCACATGTGTCCTGTCCGAAACAGGACACAATCGCACAACAAAATGGTGGAAGACTGAGCCACCTGTGCTGAAGCAGGGTTATCTTGAAAACCTGACATGTTGGGGGGGTGGGGGGGGCTTGTGGACTGCAGGTGAGCACCCTTGGTCTACGCTACACATTCCCCTCTTTAAAAATGCAAAGAAAGGGGTGCCACCTTTTTTTTGCCCCGGAGGTATTGTGCAATAAGAGATTTCCCAGCAAATGTGTGATATAGAGCACCACATTCTCACCATTTTATTTGCTCAATTATATGGTCTCTAGGCAAAAATAAAATCGGATTGTTTAGTATTCGGGTAATCAAATGTCATGTTAATCTTGTGTGCAGTAGGGAGAGTTCAAGAGGGAGAGAAGGGGAAAGAGAGGGAGAGAAGGGGAAAGAGAGAGAGAGAGAGAGGCAGGGAGAGAGAGCTGCCAGTACAGAAAGCGAGAGAGAGCGCGCTGCAGTGAGAGAAAGAGAGCTGCAAATATTTACTAGACCCAGTCTTCTGATCTGAGCAATTACTAATAACTAATGACAGTGGTTTTCTGACATACCCTTAGGCCACGCGTATAGTGCCCACGACGGGCGACGCGACGGGACAGGTGACATCACCCGTCGCCGCTAGCGAAAGTTATATTTCGCTTTGCGGCGGCACAGGCATACTGGCATTTGATTGTTTCAGGGGCTGTCGCATGAGGCAACAGCCCTTGAAAAATCAAATATTGCCAGCTTCCAAAATTCGCGACGCGACGTCACTCTGTCGCCGACGCGCTTACTATAAGCGCACGCAGCGGCGGCAATGCATTTGTTTTTGGGCGGCGTCGCCATCGCCCGTCGCGGGCACTATACGCACGGCCTTACTGCAGAGCTCTCTATTGTGAGCTGCATTTTGGGAGACAATCTATTCAACTCCTTAGATCAGTGGTTTTCCGCAGGCACCCCTCAGGGGTTCTGTGCCGCCAGAGGGGGAGTGCCGGGACAACTCTCCCAGCTGTCCCAGTGCCGGGAGCACGGTGGCACCCCAAGCAGCAGTGACCCGACGGCTCCCGAGCTCAGCAGCAGCAGCCGGCAGCTCACTGCTGTTCTTCTCTCTGTCGGCTCCGGTTGGTGCACACCCTCGCAGAGAGGGGAGGAGGGGGAACACATTCCCAGTGCTTCACTCCTGAACGGGTCCAGACAGGAGGTCAGAGTGTGGGGGTCAGAGTGTGGGGGAGAGAGTGTGAGAGTGTGTGTGTGTGTGTGTGTGTGTGTGTGTGTGAGTGGGAGAGTGTGTCTGTAGTCTGTGTAAGTGGGAGAGTAATGTGTGTGTGTGTGTATGTATGTAAGTCTGCATCCACGCAGCTGCTGACCACAATCAATTTTAATTTGTCCGGCCACACTCACGCAAGCTCATGAGCGTGCACGCCAAGACAAATTATATTGACTTTCAGGCACGCTGAGGGGTCACATGACCTCCGCAGCCAATCAGCGCCAGTCAGTGTTTTGGCCATGCCCCCCCCCCCCCCCTCCCGCTCGTGCTGACAGAAGAAGCTGCCGGACAACCGAACGCCCATGCTTGCAGAGTTGGTGACATCACCACTCTCAACCATGAGCGCGGTCCGAGACACGGGGGACGCAGCCTAAGTGGAAGAGTGTGTGTGTGTGTAAGAGGGAGAGTGTGTGCATGCGCGCAAGGGGGAGAGTAAGGCCTCGGTCCCGCTGCGCTCGTTGGCGCGGGCGGCGGGTCGCGAGTTCCCCACCAGCAGGGGAATCCTCGCGAGCCGGTCCCGGTCCCCCCTGGCTGCACAGAGCACTACACGCTGTAGCGCGTCAGCCGCTGGAGACACCACAGAATGGTGTTTTCTAGCGTTGACGCGTGACGTGTGTGGCTGTGAGCCAATGGGGAGGGGAGGCTGCGGGAGGAGGAGAGGCTTCGGGGAGCGGGGAGGAGTATGGAGTGAAAGCAGGTGAGTGCCTTTCTCTGTGTGTGTGTCTGAGTGCGTGCCTGTCTGTGTGTGTATGTGTCTGAGTGCGTGAGTGCCTGTCTGTGTGCGTGAGTGCCTGTCTGTGTGTGTGTGTGCCCGAGTGCCTGCCTCTGTCTGTGTGTGTGTGTGTGTATGAGTGCGTGAGTGCCTGCCTGTGTGTGCGCACGTGTGTGTGTGTATGAGTGCGTGAGTGCCTGCCTGTGTGTGTGCGCGTGTATGAATGAGTGCCTGCGTGTGTGTGTTTAAACTTACCTTCCAGCTCCAGCCCGAGTCCGTGGAGGGAGGGGGGGAGAGTAGCGGGTCCCTCCGCTCAAGCCACGCCCCCCCTCCCTGTCAAACCGCCCACCTCCCGCCCACCTCCCGATCAAACCTCCCACCTCCCGCCCATCTCCCGCTCCGGCTCCCGCTCCCTACAGACCACAGATCGCGGTCTGTGTATCTCAGCGCACCGCCTGTCAGCAGCGCAGGTGCGCTGACTCTGGGAGCGGGGCCTTAGCCTAAGGCCGAGTCCATAGAAGGACAGGCCGTGCTGAGCCGTGCGGACGCTCCGCGCTGAGCCCCTGCATCCTCAATGAGGATGCCTTTAGAGGGGGCTGACGCGAGCGTCCGCAAGCGTGCTGAGGCGCTGGAGTTTTCAGCCAAGCGCCAAGCTGTTTTTCAGCGCGCTGTCGGCTGAAAACATCCAATCAGCGCGGAGCTGCGATTGGCCCAGCGACGTCACTGCCCCGCCTCCCTCAGTCTCCCCCAGCCTCCGATCGCGCCCGCTGATTTCAGCAGGCGAGCCTCAGCGTCAGCGCGGCTCGGAACTCCTCACCCCTCTACGGCCCGGGCCTAAGGGGGGATAGACGGGGTGACAGGAAGAGGGGGCGGAGAGACGGGGTGTGGGGATGGAGAGACAGAGAATGAGAGACAAAGGGCGAGTGTTGGGGTTCCCCAGAATTTAAAAATCGAATTCTGGGGGTTCCACAAACTAAAAAAAAAAAAAAGGTTGAAAACGACTGCCTAAGATGCTGCGGTTATGCAGTGTTGTTGGCCTCTGACACCAGATTTAAATCAGCCCCCCTCTCTGCTGCTTTATAGGGAGGGTCTCCTATACGGCCTGAGTGGAATGGGGTGATTCGACACGCCTGTTTCGCCACCGTAGGTTTTAAGCTTTTTACAGGTTAGATTTTTTTAGAGGTTCGAGGTTTAGATTAGGAATATCATAGTTAGGGTAAAGGGCAAGGGCAGCTAACTCCAGCCCTCAAGGGCTATCAGGTCAGGTTTTCAGGATATCCCTGCTTCAGCACAGGTAGTATATGAGCCACCTGTGCTGAAGCAGGGATAATCCTGAAAACCTGACCTGCTGGTAGCTCTTGAGGACTGGAGTTTGCGGTTAAGGTTAGGATTATGGTTAAGGGTTAAAATTAGCAAATTTAGGATTAGGGGTTAAAGTTAGCAAGAATAGGATTAGGGGTTAATGTTAGGATTTAGGATTAGGGGTTAGCAATATTAGGGTTAGTGATTAGAGCTTTTAGGGTTAGGATCCTAGTTTGCAGTTATCGGCATTAACGTGATGCCGCGTTGCCATGGCGTCATGATGCTGGCGCTAAGGTAAGGAGGGGGGGTGCTCTTTTAAAGCAGCAATTACAGCTTGATTTTGTTTGTTTTTTTAACCCACCCACCTCAAAAACAAATGTATACGATGGGAGCCTGGGGGTCCTCAGAGCAGAATCACGGTATTTTCAGCTCCAGGGATCCCGCCTGGGAAGTTACCAGAACTGGAGTCCTCTCCAGTTAAATAAAATGGCGATTTCAATCTTCCGCATCGCGCAGATCCACAGGACGCCACAAAACCATCTGTTGCAGCTTCCTATTGGACCGCCATTTAAAACCCAGCCAGGTAAGTATCTCGGAAACAGGGCAGTCCCCGCGGCTAAAAATAACAAGGTTCATATCCGGGGTTTCCTGGTTCCCACCTGTAAGAAAAAGTGGGATTGCGGTTTAAACCCTGTTAATTAGGGTCAGTTCTCGCTGATTGTTAGCCTCAGGGTCTCTCACGCTTCAGACGAGTCGCACCAGGGTCGCCCCCTTCTATTGAAGGCTAACCCAGAGACTTTTTGCAATAACATTTTTTACATTTATTTTACTTTATATATTTATTTCTCTTATCTTCGTGGCGGCGGTGACATCTCCCCCCTGCAAGGTCCAGTCAGCATGGCTCCGCCACGTCAAGTTGCCAACGTTGCCATGACATAACGGCATCATGCGGAGTCAAGTTGCCATAACAACGGGATGTCTTATGGCGCCATGTGACGCCCCGTTCTCATGGCAATGCATGACGTCCCGTTGTCATGACAACAAAGCGCCATTTAACAGCATGCAGTCATGTTGCCGGGATTTGCAGAGGGAGACGCTGCCCGGAGATTTTTCAGGTAAACCCATAGCCCGGAAATATTATTTATTTATAAAATGTTTTACCAGGAAGTAATACATTGAGAGTTACCTCTCGTTTTCAAGTATGTCCTGGGCACAGAGTTAAGACAAATAATACATGGTTACAAATACAGTTACATAATGAGCAGGGTATACATTATATACAAGACATTGCATGCACAGTTAAAGAAAATATATATTATGGGCGTATGAACCAGTTACAGACAAGATTAAAATGTGAGAGCCTTAGATTTGAAAGAACTTAGACTGGTGGCGGATGTGAGAGTCTCCGGTAGGCTGTTCCAGTTTTGGGGTGCACGGTAAGAGAAGGAGGAACGTCCGGATACTTTGTTGAGCCTTGGGACCATGAACAGTCTTTTGGAGTCTGATCTCAGGTGATAAGTGCTGCAGGTGGTAGGGGTGAGGAGCTTGTTCAGATAGGTGGGTAGCTTGCCCATAAAGAATTTAAAGACAAGACAGGAAAGGTGAACTTTGCGCCTAGACTCGAGTGATGACCAATCTAGTTCTTTGAGCATTTCGAAATAGGTGACCAAGACCTGTAGTCTCCGAGCCAAACCCAGATTGGTGGCAACCCTGGGTCTCACTGATGAAAATCAGCAATTTTCTGTTCATTTTCTTTTGGTGCAGAACCCTTAAATCTCAGGATTTTGGTCCTTGGCAGTTGACATCTCACTTACTGCTCAACCGTAACACCAAGAAATAGTCTGCAACGTGCTGGAGAAAAGGTTACGAGGGCTACGTGAGCTGCAAATCCCACAACTTTCAAGAGCGCCAAATCTCCTTCAAGAAAACCTAATAAATAAGATAAAATGTAATGGACCAGGGGTGGGGGAAGACACCTCAATAGAGAACTGCTTGCTTTGGTGTCCCAGCGACAGACCGTTCCCAGCTGCCTGATGGGGAGTGAGGCATAAAGAAGATTTTCACTGATTTAGGTCTGGCTGGGAAATGAACAGATCTCCTATGCAAATGCAGAATGTAAACAGCCCTGGGCTCCTCGTTCCTGCAGTGTCTCTGCTCAGAGATTCTGGCAGCAGCTGCGCGATGCTCTAACAGACAATAAAAATACTGTGTTCATTATCCTCCTCCTGCTTAATCGCTGCCAGGGGTAAAGAGGCTTAAAGCGGTGGTTGGAGTACGATGGCAGGGGTGGCAGAGAAGTTCACTGGTGAGGTCATTGGCTTTGAAGCTGGTGAACTTGGGTCATATCCCATGGTCTGCCGTCCCTGGGCCTCAGGCACTGAAAGAAGATTGTGGCACTTATTCTGTAAACGGTGATACCACGGTTCCAGAAAGTCTCACTGATATCAAAGGGGCTTTCTGTGCAAGAGCCAGATTGGCACTATCGCAGTTCCCATACCAATATTCTGTATACAGCGCTGTGTACATTGTGAGAGCGACATAAGAAAAATATATTATTATTATTACTACGACAATCCAGAATAGAGGAAGACTACTTTCTTTTGTTTTACAAACTCCGCCACTTTTCAATTCAGATTTACAGTTCCAAAAAGGGATTTATTTGGGAACGGCTCTTTCCCGCGGTTTTTAGTACCCAAGTATTGTTGTATACATCTTTCTAAAAGCAGACACAGAGTCCCATGTTCGCTAAAGGGTGCTAAGCTTTAGCACAACCTAACTCAGTTAGTTGGGCTGTGCTGAAGTTTAGCATGATTTAATGAATATGGGCCAAATATCTCTGCTCTAATGTTTATTGGTGTGATGATCTCAAACTCTGGCACAGGACCACAACTTAAATCCACTTCAACTACTGGCTACAAACACAATACCAACACGTAATGGAATAGCAATGAAGTCTGAGCAATGAGGCACAGATTGCAACTTCTTAAGACCCCATCCCAACCATGCTCACAATGTCCTGCACCTTTTTCCCGGCCCCCCAGTGTGTGCAGCCTGCTGGACATATCAAGATGTAAGGCAAGAATACAAATAGCCCCCTGCTCCAAAGTAGCAGAGTTAAAAATAAAATTAAAAAAAACCTTTGTTTATTAAGCATACCTTTCAGACATCAGGAGACATTACACAAGTCAGCTGACTGTCCTGATAGCAGACATGCTTAAAAGATAATTTTAACGCTTTCTGCTACTTTGGACCTGTGAACTATTTTTTTTTTTAATATTATCAGAGTATTTTTGACATTTCTCCATCCTACGTACACTAGCCACACTTTACATGCTGCAGAGCTCTCATTCTTATCTTGTTTTTAGAAGGGATCCTATTGTTTGCCAGATAAAAGGGAAGGACGCGTTTAATGAGAACTAAAAGGGACTTATTCGCAAAGACACTGCCGTTCTAGTATAAGTGGATGCACTATACAGGTACTGAGACTTGTGAATAAGCACCTCATTTTAGCTTTAGCTTCTACTTTTTAACAGGGATTCTCTATAGTATAGAACGGAATGGCCTAATCAGTGGCTCGGTCGAAGACTGCACCACCTATGCTGAAACAGGGATATCCTGAAAACACCTGACCTGTTGGTGGCCCTTGAGGACTGGCGTTGGTCATCCCTTGTATAGAACCTCCCCTTGTACCTTCTGTTTGCACTTACCCTTCCTTATAGATTGTAAGCTCCTTGGCACAGGGCCCTTCCTTACCTACTGTAAACATATGTTAATATTTGATATTGTATTGTTCTCCTGACCCTATTGTACTGCGCACCAGAATATGCCAGTGCTTTATAAATAAATGATTATAATATAATGTTAGCTATACAGGCTACATAAATCTAAAGCTTCCAGACAATATCCACAGAAGAAGTGAATAAAATGACTGTTAATTTACCCACACCCACGATGTTGCTAAATGGAGTCTAAACGCCGTTTAAGAAATGGAACAAGTGTGTTTGTCCCTATAGATGGAAAGTATATAAAGTTTCAGTGGTAAATACTGATATTTTGGATTAACAACAGGGACATCATCTTAGTCTTAAAAACATAGAGGAGTTTTCAAAATAATAAAAGCAAACAAATACATTTCTCAGTGAAACCCATGAGGCGCATTAGGACAACTATTAGATTAAAACATGGGTAATTTATGTGTTGACGAGAATTCCCATTTCACTCTGATTTATAGGAAGATCTGTGCTATAGTAATTACACCAGCGAGAACGCAATTTCATTTTTATTATACTACTTGATGGAATGCAAATTAAAAGTAAATCTATTTAGCATCCTTGGAAGAACTGAATGGTTATTGATGCTAAAATCTTGATCCCTTAGTTGAAACATTATTCCGAATAATGTGGTTTGGCAAAGAGGGTAATGATCTGACCCGAGATATACATGGTTGTGAATTCAATTGTTGGCCAAAAGCACTGCATGAACCCCATTTTGCCCATATATATATTATAATTTTACCCATATAATTATTCCCATCTGCACATTGCTCTTATTAGAAAACTGAGATTGAGCAGCGTGGAATCCACCCCAGAGTAGGGTTGCCAGGTGCCTTCTCCAAAAATACTGGACACAATGGTGAAAGGTGCGACACACCCCCCCCACACACACACACACACACACCCCCACACCCCCCCCCCCCCCCCCACACACACACACACCCCACACACACACACACACACACACACCACACGCTATTTCCACCTCCCAGCAGCTGCCAATCAGAATGGAGGAAACCAAATTCACACCCTAAAATCCTTTTGAATTCCACAGTAATTGACAGCTATACCACCTATGCTTTCTGCACGCACAGAGGAGCTGCTGGGGGCTTTATTAAGCGTGTGGTCCTGCCTGAGAGCAGCTACATAGTTTTGTTAGAAATAGTGTGATGAGTAGGCAATAACATTTAATAATTAGGAATGTGCAGAAGAAATGTTTAAATAAAAGTTGGTGATAACTGCTTTACAGCATCTCTTCCCAACTCAGACATTGTTTAACGTATTTCCTATCATATAGGCGGAACAGATGAACCCGCTTCATGCCAAAAAGGATAACACCAGATCGGGAAACAATGCTGTGCAAACAAAGAGCGAATCTGCTGAAGCTATTCTAGTTGTGCTTCCTTTCTTATAATAATTAAACTCTAAATGTAACCTTTTCACACTGTAAAAATCCAATTACACTTCCCCAAAAAGTCCATTTACTATCAATTGAATTGGAGTACAAGAACTCATTTTAACGCCTTACAAAGACAAAAACTCAGACTATGACTTTGATGGGAAGTATTTTTTTCTTTTGCTGAAATCCTGTTTATTTTGTACTGCAGCTTGTTAATGCTATTACAGTATACTGTGAATTTAATAAAAACACACTGCATCCTTCCACACATTAACCATTTGTATGCCAACTCTTCTTTAACCATAAAGTCTCACCCCCCTGGAACGCTCACCCAATCTTTATCCCTCATGCCTCATATATGGCACACATGGAAGGGGTTGGACCAGATGAAGGACTCAGAGAAGTTCAAAAGCTTGTAACATTAACTACTTGTTGGTCCAATAAAAGGTATTATACCCTCTACTTGCTCATTACTACA
Organism: Ascaphus truei; assembly: GCA_036426205.1. Lineage (NCBI taxonomy): Eukaryota > Metazoa > Chordata > Amphibia > Anura > Ascaphidae > Ascaphus > Ascaphus truei. The sequence goes on from CM071573.1 coordinate 38,406,468, forward strand.
TGGAAGAACCAACATGGCCTCCAAAAATAATTGTTTTCTTATATCAGCATACACAGCACTGTACATAGAATAATGGGCCAGAATTAATGTGTTGGGCAGAATCAAGTTATCATTTGAATTTAGAAAAAGCAGAACAGTACAATTGCAGATGTTGGGTCTTGTTTTACTCATATAGGCCTTATTCTATATAGTCCGAAACGGCTGTTTTCAGACTATATAGAATTACCCCGTCTCTTACTCTAGAAATCCTCTTTCTGGATATGCACATTACAATGCGGTTTAGGAATAGGGAGAGACGCATACTGCAAAGTTGTTCTGAACACTGTCAGTTACTTTAAGTAAAAAGACTCCTCCCAACCTGAAACCAGTTTTGAACACTGCATACTTTCATCACTAATGCATTAAAAAGCACAAAGGCCTAACATTTTACCTGTATTGTTAATAGTTTATATTGTTTTTCTTTACCTGTATGGTGCGGACAGTTTACACAGCGCTGTACATATCATTCTGTAGCCTGAGGCACAGGGAAATTGAGGGACTTGCCCAAGGCCACAAGGACCCGACACTGAGATTTCAACTGGGTTCACCCACTTCAGAGAATGAGATTACCACCGAACTATTCCCCATTTGTAATTCTGGTGTTCCCATTGATTTTATATTACGTATGGGAATGGTGTACTCATCTCTAGGAGCACCCGGCGTGTTCAGTTATTGATTTGTTTTTGTGACCTTTATGTTGGCTGAACTTTTCCTTCTTGATTCTTCACAGCCTCCGACAGCTGCAGACTTGTGAATAACGGGACCTCTGCCACGCTTAACATGCTTCGCTGCATGTCTTCAAACATACATTACAGGTAAACTCAACAGTGCAACCACGGACAGCGGCCCTCTGTGCTGGTCTCAAGCCCGACATGGAAATAGTGAGGTGTACTGTACGGCGCTGCATGCATTATTCCTTTTGTAGGGGCTAGAGAGCAGGAGCAGAGCAACAAAGTACTGCATTGCGAAGAGCCGCATCAACAAGAAAATGAAGTTCAACTTGTTCCAGATCAGTAAGCATGGGCAAAATTAATCTAATCCCTTCGCAATCAGGAGGTATCTGCAACACATTGCAGCAAAGATCCATCAGGCAAGCCAGATGACGCCAAATAAAGTTAAATTAATAGCGTAGAACAGGGGTGGCCAACTGCAGTCCTTAAGGGCCACCAACACGTCAGGTATTCAGGATATCCCTGCTTCAGCACAGGTAGCTCAATCAAAGACTGAGCCACCTGGGCTGAAGCAGGAATATCCTGAATACCTGACCTGTTGGTGGCCCTTGAGCACTGCAGTTGGCCACCCCTGGTGTAGAACATCTCACTGGGATAACATTCCTACGTACAAGGAGACTTAAAAACATAAATCCACAAGCAGCATAGGTACAAAGAGCAATTATTTCTCGCACGGTTGGATTCCCAATCTCTCCAAGCCCACACTTCCCTCACCTGAGACAGAGAGCCATTTAAAGCTGCATGCCGTTACCGCAAACTTGGAAGGAAATGGACTTCTACAGGTATCAATAAAGGTACAGGCAGGACGCACTTAAAAAGAATAATAATGCTAGAACAAGTTGTCACATATGAAAACTAGACGGTGGTAAACCAGCGGGACGTGAGAAAATACTTATTGGCTGAAAGGGTAGTAGATTCATTGGCCGCCACCAGCAGATGTTGTAGATGAGAATACAGTAAAGGAATTCAAAACATTTTGGATCGTCAAAAAGGAAACTAAATTGGGGCAAAGGTTTTATAGTATGTAGTTGAAATGACCCAAATGGTCCCAATAGGTCATCGATTTATTGTTTATTTATTTGTATAGCTAAACCATACCATAGAGATAAGACAGAAATAACACTAATGCAGCAGCAAGAGCAGCATATGACCAGGATTTCTAGTCCATGTCCTTTCAAAAGTAGTGGATATTGATGTCCTGATGTAATGATTAAAATAATATTATAGAGCTCAAGTTGACCTAACATCCACAGGGAAGCGAGCTGGCAAGCTCAGTATGAGAAATCACTCTCGCACATAAAGCAATGACACTAATTCTGTAAGAGTGGAAACGGAGCCCCATTCTGCTTAACTGCAGAATTGGTTGAAAAGAGTACATACAATACCGTTTAAACAGCATTTTACTCTCAGGTACAGGATCGCCGCCTAATGAGAGACAGCTCCATTTATTATATTATAGATATTTAGGTTGGGTGATTTACTAATTTGAAATGGCAGAGTCTACCATGGCAAACCTAATGTGTAAAACACTCACCCCATTAATCTTTAATCGTCGAGTGAATACTATGCTGGTGGTGGTCTTTTTGGTACTGTTAAATGCTAAACTAACATGTTTTAAGAACTTAAAATAGGGGTATGGAGGGACAGAGGTCCTTATGTTTTGGAGGTATGGAAGAATATTAACTGTTTCAGTGTCAGCGGGACCTGGAATGCATTTTAGAATAGTTAAATGGTATATTGGAGCTTGGTAATGGCACTGGGGTTACCTCCCACCCTAAAAACACAAGGCACCAGACTTGTTGGCTGTAATCATCCAGCTAAGAAACGGATTCATCAGGTTTGGCAACAACTTTCAAAGGATGGATCTTTGCGGTATCCCCCCCCTCTAGCATTGGGCACATGGGAGTGTGTAATCAGCCACGTTCATTTGCAAACCAGTTACAAAACGTTGCACCAATGCCAATACACCACAGCTCAACAGCCTCCCCACACCTTAACCCCAGCTGGATATTGCAGCTGAAAATGTAAATGTCACTCAAAGCATCAGGGAAGTAAAATGTACTCTTACTTGCTTTATAAACAGATTCCAAAAGATGAAACAAACTTTTGATTTAAAAAAAAAAAAAAAAAAAAACGAAAAAGAAAAACCGATGAAGCGTCAATAATCACGGCAGTCCTTCAACTCGTGAGCGCAATTCCTGGAGAGAAGTATATGGTCATTTTTAAGCCAAAAGATAGAATGACTCATGTCCAATAAAAAGAGCAACTAGAATACAGGATGGAGAGACTATTGTGCTATGCCGGATATTCACTCTATACAAGAGCTGTGTTATTACTGGAGACACCCCAAAAAAGGACCTGAAATGAAGGGGTGGGGAAAGGGTGGAGGTGGTTACCCAACGCCTGCATTGATTCAAAAGCAGAGATGTGAAAGGGCTACAAAAGATGCAAGGGGCTTCACAACACCGATTGTGTCCCTCTCAATTTCCGTCTGGCTTTAGGCGAGGTTATATCTTCATCGAGACCAAGACTGCGGTGAGACCCTTGCCACTTCCCGAGACCACTGTATGAAGAGTATGCATCCTTCCTTCATTTGGCTTGGGCCTGAAGTTCTGACTCTAGAAGAGCTGCACGCACAGGGAAACACAGATTTTAAGGGTCTCAGCTCTCCACAAGAATAACATTTCACAAAACGAATTCATCTTGAGTACCCAATAACAATATATATACGGTGGCTCCAATTACATGAAAGATCCCATTAATGTGACAGCATGTAATACTTAACTTTGTTAAATATATAAAAGGCTAAAACATTGTTTTGTAGGTAGAAGAAGAAGCCTGTTCATATCAAAACTAGAATAAATTGAACAAACTGGAAACATTCTCCGGGATAAGATGGCCTTGCAACGTACGGGAATGGATACCACGTGTGTTAGTGTAGAGGCTGATCAGGGATCACATTCATGGACTTGTAGATCTCCTTCAGGATCAGCAGAGCTGTGTCTTCAGACTCCCTGCAATAAACCAAAAAGGAATCACACATGGTAGGAATCCCCATCACATCAAAATATCAACTTAAACCTTTATTTTTTCAGAGCTTTGCGTGGCCTTGCAGAGAAATGTGACGTCATCTACAAAGTTCCCACATTGCATGTTAACCTTCCATCGCCCCAAAGCTGTCCAATGCAATTGGAAGCAGCAGTTGTGCACTGCCACCTGCTGGACAGACCAGAACATGGAGATGGATCAAGGGAAAGAGAACAGACATAGGGGGCTGTTCGCAAACCTGTGATGGTGCCGATCGGGGCACTCTCTCATGAAAATGCTGATTAAGTTAATGAATAACCCACAGACTATTAGATACGAGATTTAAATCTACTGGGAAAATATTTTTCCGTAAGCACTGCATCACCTCATGGCAGCGAAACCTTCCAGTTTCACTCCCTTACTGCCCCGAGCTGCGGCCCTTACCAATAACACAGGGGACTGTTACTGCCCCGAGCTGCGGCCCTTACCAATAACACAGGGGACTGTTACTGCCCCGAGCTCCGGCCCTTACCAATAACACAGGGGACTGTTACTGCCCCGAGCTCCGGCCCTTACCAATAACACAGGGACTGTTACTGCCCCGAGCTCCGGCCCTTACCAATAACACAGGGGACTGTTACTGCCCCTTACCAATAACACAGGGGACTGTTACTGCCCCGAGCTGCGGCCCTTACCAATAACACAGGGGACTGTTACTGCCCCGAGCTGCGGCCCTTACCAATAACACGGGACTGTTACTGACCCGAGCTGCGGCCCTTACCAATAACACAGGGGACTGTTACTGCCCCGAGCTGCGGCCCTTACCAATAACACAGGGGACTGTTACTGCCCCGAGCTCCGGCCCTTACCAATAACACAGGGGACTGTTACTGCCCCTTACCAATAACACAGGGACTGTTACTGCCCCGAGCTGCGGCCCTTACCAATAACACAGGGACTGTTACTGCCCCGAGCTGCGGCCCTGGCCGAGCAGGGAAGGGACCGCACGAGAGAGGCCGAATGTTACAGGCCAAAGCGAGCGGTTAAAGGGACCACTAGAGGGCTACAGTTACAGGCCCGATCAGGGAAATGGACCACGAGAGGGCC